>OX463781.1:27609114-28858329 GCA_949825025.1 Siphlonurus alternatus | reverse complement strand
TTATTACGCTTGTAATAGTAAAATTAACTCACTTTTACTTCTAATGTACCGATTTTTACTGAACGAAAATATGTCAACAGAATTAATGCATTAATTAAATAAGCTAGTCGTTTATGAGTTTATGAATCCGCTCTGTCAGTCTAGTATTCGATATTTTACTGTAATATTATATTAAAATATTTATGAAATAAAGAGAGACAAATAAAAGAAAATTACATCATGAATGTTTAAAAAAAAATCCTAGTTAAATTTTCTCCAAAGAAAAATGTTTGTTCGTACATTTTTGTTCTAGCTTTTAAAAGAAATTATCGCATTCTCTTTTTATTCTTGTCGAAAAAAAATTGGAATGGACAACCTGCATAATTTTTTATGTTGCATATCTATTATATGGAGGATCTCAAGTGTTTTATTAACAATTTTCTTTTCATATATATTTTAACCTTTTAACATGTACCCTTGCTGTAAAATCGTGCTGTAAAACGTTGTGACTTCATAATTATGCAAATATTTAGCATTAAGCATATTTAAGACGTTGCATGAATATGACGTCACAGCGTCTTTTTTCTCAATTTAAAAAGTGTTAATTTAAGTGTTAAAAAAATATGTGAAAAAAAAAATGAATATAACTCGAGATATTTTATCCAAATATGCAATAAAAAAAGTTTATGCAGGTTGTCCACTGTCATAAGAAATTGTTCCTTATAGCAGCTGTCGTTTCAAATGACTAAGACACTGACTATATATAGAGATGGACAACAACTTACACTCTTCCGTTTAATTGAACGTCTTTTGATATAATGAAAAGGGTCTAGTTTATACAACAGGATGTACTTATTGAAACTGAAGCGCATTATAAATATATCATTATATAAATATACAGTATATTATACAAGCTAAAGAATATTTTGCATCGTATATTATAGTCTCGATAGTAATTATGTCGACGCGATATTTGCTTGAGCATTTCCTGCTTATCGTATAGTCCTCAGCTGATAAGATTCACGAATCCAAACCACATGCATTGTGACAAAGGTTTTTCGTCCGTGGTAATATGAAAAATATGAAAGATTTTCTTCAATGGTCAAACTATATAATATATTATAATACATTGTTTCAAATATTATTTTTGTAGTTTTAAATTGCATTATTATTGACAGTGGGCCGGTGACATCTGTACAGTTTTTTATAATTCTGTGAATTAATGTAAATTTTAATAATCAACAGTCACCAAATCATTATATAATTTATTAAAATTTTAATATTTAGAATATAATTTTGAATTTTTGATCATTTTTAAAATATATTCCTGGTATTAAAGCTTGTTGTATTATACAACTGTACAACACAAAATGTGGACACTAAAATAAAAGGTATAATAAAAAATTAACATAAATTATTAAAATTAGACATACCATCAGATTTATTTATTTTTTTGTGTTTGTAACCCCCCCAGTCATTGGTGGCCGGTTTGTATCGAAGGACATTACTGGCCGACATTAGCTGAAGCACTCCCGAGCGGTTCCAACGCCTAAATGAATAATCATTGCTGTCATGCATATGACCAGTGCAGCTAAATTATGTGCATCCAAAATGCATGCATGCAGTTAGATTTTTACGCTTATAGTACACTATATTTGGGTGACTTTTCGACACAAAAAAAAAAAATAGAAACTTAAAAATACAAAAACATATATATTTGTTAATTAACTATAAAAAAATGAATTAATATTCAAAATAACTTTAAGTAAATGTTTATAAATATACAATGTTTATTGTTTATATGCTATATATAATATTATAACAACTGATATATTATTTTTAATTTTCTTGTCCCACAAATTTCTCTGCTTTTTGTTTCTAAAAAAATAAACAAATAAGAAATAATTTTCTTTGCTCTTGTAATATACATATTTTATTATAATAATTATTAATAATTATAATTATTATAGAGCTTGTATATTGTAGTATATTAAATATAAAATATGTATATTATGACTGCAATATTAATATAATATTATATATATATATATATATATATATATATATATATATATATATATATATATATATATATATATTACATATACAAGGAGAGAAAAGGTTATTAGTAAAGAATGAAATATTTATTTGCTACGTGTTGATCGCGTTAACGATAACTTACATTAATTACGTCGTTTTTCTGCCTTTGTGTATGAGTAATAATAACATACAACAACAACTACATGTAAGAAACTTATTCACCGTCTTCGTTTTCTCAGACAACTTGCACAACGAGGGTGATGATTCATTCCATTGTATTCCAGCATATGCGGTGATACGCATCATGAACTTAATTAATGCACAATTATAAAAACGTCAACATTTTTTTATGTACTATTACTTGCATCACTTTGTAATCACGATAGTAATTAACGAAAAACGTTTCTCAGTATATGAATTTAACCAAAGACCGTAAAAAATTTCAGCTCATTGAAATATCTTTTATAATGGTATATACACTCTTCGTCAAATGATGGCATAAACACTCATATATCATATATATCTAATTGGAGTGACCTCTTGCAACATCATACTAAAATTTCTACGTAAGAATTTGACATCCTGTATATGATATTGGTGTAAACTCCCTGAACGGTTATGTAAGGAGTGTATATAAACACACTCTCCATTCAATTTTATGTTGTATTAATGAAAATAAGTACGAGAAATGTTCACCTGATATATCACATTTTAACTTAAAAATAGATTGGGGTTTAAACTTTTATCATGACACACCAAAAGGCATGGCGGTTCAAATTGCTGAATTATTTATTTTTACTGTCATTTAAAATAATTTTCATAGAGACAAAATTATAACTTATTTATTCTGACGATCATGGTTTCCATAGTTACCTTACTTTAAAATGGTGGGTACAAGAGTAAGTAAAAACCCCTGTGACCAGCACTGTGTTAATTGTAACACCTGCTGATAATTTTTTTGACAAGGAAGATGAAAAAAATGTTTACTGGAAAATAATAATAAAAAAATATTCTCCGAGGATCCATCCATTTTTTTATATATGTTTTTTTATGTCACTCACATGACAATCAATGACATTGAGTTATATCGCCAATACTCTCAGTATGATAGTGGTATCAGTGTTCATTCATAAATGCCTCTTTGTACAGTACTATATATAATATTTTTATATTATAGTAAAGGCGTAGTATTCTACACAGGAAATATATAACTCTAGATAAAAAAAGATTAATAGAATTTTTAAAGATAGTCAAATGAATTGTTGTTTTTTATAAAAAAAAAAGTAACCGGAAGTGCAATTTTTAACCCTATTATTATATATAGTGTTGCTATGATTCAAAGTGACCAGAAAAAGGCGAGAATTTCAACTATCTGCATAAATTTCAAACGCGCGAAAACTTCCGGCATATTTTAGTTCGGAAGATAAAAAATAATCCTACTGGAATATTAACTTAACTTTAACGATTAACTCAGTTACTTCTGAGTCAGAAGGAATCGAATGAAATAAATTTTAAAATTTCGAGAATGTTCCAAAACTTAATCGCTTATATTTTGGTTGGAGCAAATTCAAGGGGGTGGTTTTCTCACAACATCTCTATTTTCGGTTTACGTCCATAAGACCCCATGTTTAACTTCTTCCTCAATTTTTAAAATTTGTATGTCTACTGATGGCGAGTTCAAAGTCTCCTTGTAAGTCTTTTTGAATTCAAGAGGGTCGATTCCGAGGTCTCGATCAACTGACAGTGAGATTAACCCTTATTAAAACTGAATAAAAGACTCCTTAACAAAATATATATATATTTTTTTTTAATCAACAGCAAGGCAGTAAACTTAAAATATTTTTACTTCATAATGAAGGACAAGATTGCATCCATATTGTTAGTCTGTTGAAGTCCAAAGCAATAATTCTCTTTCTTATTATATACGCGTATGTTGTTGATTATTAGTTGTTAGTTTATTACAAATATTTTATAATATTTAAAAGTTATTTAATGAACTTCCATGTTAAATTAAAATTCATAACTAAAAAAATTAGACCGATTTTGTATACCTGATGTTTTTTTTTTTTAAAACGTAAGATATATTATCTTACCCATAAGTAAGCTTACAAGCTTAATTAAGTACAAGCCTAATTAGCTTAACTTTTTTTTTCTTATAAATAAATTTCTTAATACTGTATTGACTGTATATTTACTTTTTCTGCGTCCAATACGAATACCAGTACTTATTTACTATTATGATATAAGGTGGTTTTACTAGGATTTTCAGATCTCTCCTCTATACAATCTGGAACTGCAGAATTCATCCTTAATAGTAAATTAAAATTCATGTATTTTTTATACTTCAATGTTTATTTCTGCTTATACTTTATTTATTTATTATTATTATTATTATTATTATTATTTTTTTTTTTCGAATTATTTATTGTAAGCTTTTCACCAACCTATTTACTGCAATTTGAAAATAAAGTAATAAAAAAGCTATTATTTTTGTACTATAAAATATATACTTTGAGGTTTAAAATTATAATTATACACCAGTAACTCAACTCATATTTTATATATATTTATATTGAAAAATATAAATTTTATACACAATTATTTACTATCGTAGAGGACATTTTTTTTTTAATTCACATTTTTAAAATTATATATACAAACACACAAAAACAATTTATTTAGTTATAATATTAAAAAATAAAACTATAAATAATAATATAATTAACTATATGTGAAATGTATTGTGTCTTTTGTGTAAATGAAATGCATGCAGTCTATAAATTATAATATTACTTTTTGCATTATACTTTATTTTATATTTATTAAAGCAGTTCTACGCTCTTATATTTATTCCTGCACTCTAAACATGTATACAAACGAACACATTGATTATTAATTAGTTCACTGAATGAGATATATTCTTAATTAGCACATTCTCAATATAACATTATTCATATGTTATACAGTTATATAGTATATAAAATAAATTTATAAGTGGTAAGGCAAGTTTCTGGTTTATTGAGCTTTAAAGAAAAAAACACTGACACCCTCACGATATATTACTGTTTTTTTTTTCATAAATATGTATATGTATATACCATTATAAAATATGTATTGTGCTTTATTATAATAGTATATTCAATAATATAATACGGTGGATTATTATTAATTATTTATTCCTGAGACCTATATGGCAATACAGCGGCTAAAAAAATATAATAATCACATTTAATTACAATACAATTAATTTTTTGTTAAATAGCAAAATTAGAAAAATATATAGGGTGTAGTAATTGATTTTTATATATGAATTACATTGAATTGACTTTAAATAAAATATAAATTTAAACATATTATAATATAGTATAAACAATTGCATTATTTTTTTTTATAAAACCACCATCGCAAACTGAATGAAAAGTTAATTTCAACAATATTGATGGTTTTTATTTTTTTTTAAATGTGATATCACAAGAGCCGTGTTATATACAAAGATCACTCAGACTCATTTGAGTTGCTTCGCTGTTTTAGATATGTTTTTAAACAAATCAAAACAGAATAACTTGTATTTGTCCATTTTTTTTAAAACATATTTTCATATCTTCCCATAATTTTACACAAAAAAAAAACTAATTACTATGAATCTGTTTGTACTAATTATTGAATAAATAAAATTTAAAACGAAAATTCCATATTTTTTCAAAACATTATTTTTATGATACACTATACTACATTAAACAAAAAAATTAATATAATATATTATATAAATTGACACAAGAGTATAGTTAATAAAATATTATTAATATTTGGTCCCTATACTATGTATAACATTTTTTTCTTATTATTGAATGTTTAATAAAGTCAGGTACACGAGAGGGGCAGCGAGCGGCTACCGATTGCATGTGGCGGCGGCTATGTCGTCGTCGCAACGGTCGGCGCTAGAGACAGTAACCGCTGTATGTTCGTATCGCCTCCTCAGTGTAGCTCTTGCCTGGTATGACCCCCACGTCACGATGATGTCTTGGACAGTGGTGACCATGTGGACACAAACACAAAGAGTTGGTGTTCACTTCATCCACCTCCGGACGTTTGCGAACCGTAAATAGACGACAAGGTTCTTTACGTTGACACCGTAGTCTCTGTGGAGAAAATTTATAAATTGTTATTACATAATTATTAATTATCATGGGAAATATGATATTCAAAATCAAATAAATTTTGTTTAATGGTTACATTTTTTTTTTTACCGAGAGTCATATGTAAAGGGAAAAAAATATTTTCATTGGTAATATTAAGTGTTATAATAAGATTTGCTAATAATTTTATTTGTTATTACAATAAAATTAAAGAATACATTTGTATTAAATATGTTTTTACTCGAACTGAATTGAATTAATATTAATCATCATCATAGCTTAAAAATCTTGGATTTGTGCTAAAACCTCAAAAAAGCTGATTTTTTTTTTCATAATATTGATTTTTTCCCCCTTGAAATAAATAAATTGCTATGTATATATATATATTATAAATTGCTCATAGCTTATAATATATACAATTTAATGGGGTACTGACCAAAAAAAAAGTTACAAGTTTTTGTCAATATTTCAAAAGGCACAAGAATTTCATGAAGAACAAGCCCTATTACAGCATTCTACGACAATTTCCTGATTTTATATGAATTTTTAAAACCTCTCAAAAATGACGTCATAGCATTGAATCTTAAATGGGAAAATAGATCAGTTAACATTACCAAATCCCATACTTAATATTGAAATGTAACCAAAACTTCATTTGCAAGGTTTTTAGTTGCTAGAATCACGATAATGAAGGTTTCAAATTCCTACCTCAATAACTTTTCATTTTAGCAATGTTAACTGATGCATTTTCCCATTTAAGATTCAATGGTATGACGTCATCAAAAAAAGTTTTAAAAATGCATATAAAATCAGCAAATTGTCGTAGAATGCTCTAATAGGGCTCGTTCTTTATAGAATTCACAGTACTTTTTATTAGTATTGCTAACTCAAATACCGGTCAGTACCCCATTATATGAAAGATAAGTATGTTTTAATAAATAACTAAATAAATATGTTCTTGTAAAACTGAACTTTAAGATTTAAGCCGTGATGCAGCTGAAGCTAGGCTAATTCTTCAAAACAAAACTATACCCATATAATTATTAGTTATATACTCACACTCTGCGGCGAACACGCGAAAGAATACTGGTATCCAGCGCCTTGCGGTGTCTGGTACGCTTGTCTCTTGACCAGGTAGGCGACTGAAGACTTTGGACAGTGACAATGCATTACCTGCTCCGTGACATTGCTAGGTGAACTCTTTAACGTCCACGTGATGTCTCGGAAGAAACGACATTTGGGTAACTTGCGAGTAGGTTCGCACAGCTTTAAAAAAAGAAAAAAATAATATTAAATTATTTAAAGGGAAATTCCACACATAAAATAAATGTGATGAGAAATTGTTAGGGTGAGAAACGTTTGTTTCTACCACACCTGATGGGAACGAGATGTAAGTTATAGATATCTCACCTTGAAATGCCTTGTTTTGTCTGTGATGGTGTGTCCATCCGCTGCGTCCAGGGCTAGTGAGCAGGAGCGTTGTGACGAAGGGCAACGGCACTGTCTCTCCACCCAGGGTGCGTCGTACTTATCAACCTTACTGCACACGGACCACGGGGCGCACTCGGGCAGGTCTTCCTCACCGTTCTGTGGACAAAGTGGTTCATCAGTAACATATTCAACATTTATCCACTCTATAATAATAATATATGCTTATAACAGCGGTTCATTTTGAATAGTAATAATAATAATAATAATATTGTTTTACAAGTTGAGCAGTTTGATATTAAAAAGTATAAAAAAATTGAATTTAATCATAAAATATTAAAATAAGGTATGAAATAATCTATTATATATTATATATATATATATATATATATATATATATATATGCAGTATAAAGTTGCGGTAATACAAAATAAACATGTCAAACACAATATTATAACAAATATATCAATGTGCCTGACATCTAAAAAGTATAAGAGGTAGTAATAATCATAACGAAAATCTGAAATTTTCATCAAAAATCGCTCAAAACTTAATATATCGATTTAATTTATTTTAAATAAATTTATTTAAATAAGTACACCCCGTCTCCTTGAAAAATTAAGTCGCCATTGTGAGTATACCACAGGACATGGTTACAAGGCTGCAAAAGAAAATTTTCAACGCCGACGAGTGTACAAACGGTCACGCGCCTGACGTTTAGGCAGCCTGATTGACATCGCAGTCGCACATCTTGCTCGGAGCGTAGGAGCTGTCGTTTCTGCATTTGAAATGTTTGGCTAGATTTTCTTGATATATTACAAAACTTTTGAAAGCAATAATTATTAAAGAGTAGTTCAGCATATTTAAATACATTAATTTTTATTTATTTTTTTTTTATTTGTTTATTTTACAATTATTACCACAATCAATAACATGATTCTTTCGCAACGTCCATCAATAACAATATATTCTCATTATAAATTATTTATTATATCTTAGAGGTATAATATAGAGAGAGTGTGGTTATTTATTTGATGGATGGTTAGTAATAATTCTTGACATTACTTCGTTACATTATATTAATGTCAATCACATGCCAAGATTTATCGTATTAATGGTTTGTTATTGCAATATATAAAATATTATTTACTTTTTAATGTAATAAAAAATAAGAGTGTTATATTTATAATATGATACAAATGCAGTAATTCAACAATAATATTTTTTATTTTCGTTAATATATTTTTAATAATACACGTATTTTCTAATTATAACAACTTGTCATTATGAACAAAAAAAAAATCATTTATAAAAGTAGATTCAGGTAGTCAAATTGTATTTAAGGTAGACATAATATTTCACTGATGGCGTGCTAGGAGCAAAAGCTGTCAAAAGAGGCTGCTGCGTGTTATATAGGTAATCTCAGAAAGGGCGTCTCTAGAGAGAAGTGGGTGGCGCCAGACTGGCTCCTGGCCCCTAGACACGCTCATGAACATGTCTCCATCATATATTGTAGAAGCAGCAGCACTTAGAACCATCAATCTACCACCATAAACCTCTGTGATGCTAACTTTTTTTTTCTTTTTCTCATATCTTCATCTCTCTCAGTCTATCTATTTTACAGTACTATACGGCGTCATACTTCCGTACCGGACATGGGTATACAGACAACGTCGCGACATTTTGCTGTATACCTCTCTCTGTAGTGTCTCGTCGAAGTTACTTAGTGTCTACTGTCTCATTATTATAATAGTGAAATCCCTTATATACCTAGCTTTTCTTTTTTACCTTAAAGGTATCTCTCTACCCCTCTTTTACAAAAATAATAATTATGTCAGGGAAAGTTTTTAGACTTTTTACAATAAATGTTCTAAGAAAAGAAGTAATATAGTGAAAAAAGAGATAAATCTTTTTTTATACATAAAGGTAAGCAGAATTGAGAAAATTACACAAAAATTAGTTCAAATTTAAGAAAAAGAAAAAAACAAACAAACAATAAACAATAAAAAATCTCAAAAAAATAAGAAAGTAATGATTTTTATGACAGTTTGCCTATGTACTTAAAAATCATCATTACTGCCACAGCTAATTATTAATTATAATATAAAACATTTTTTAAAGATAAAAAAAAATAAAAATAGAAAATGAAAATTGATACTTTAAAATTTACACAATACCATGCAAATGTACTAACATACAATATTGATGTGGGTATGTATAAAAAAAAACGTGATTGACCGCAAGTGCTTTAAGCAGGGGTGAGTGAAGGGTGTAATGTATATCTCGGGAGTAATCTTGCAGAGGGGGCGAGCCCGATGCAGGTGCCAAGCAACAGGTGGCCGTTACAAGGATAGGCTTACACGCTGCAGGCACCAGCAGCACACGTGGTCATGTCTCCTTCACTTTGGAACAGTGCTAATTTCAAAAGTATATGTTACCTTTCGGGGGCGGTTACGTCTATATTTAGGTCATAATCTGGAATATTTTGTCATAATTTTAATTATTTAATTTAAGCGATTGTGAAATGTTGATGCTGTTTAAATACACCTATAAAGTATAATTTCAGATTTTCTTTTTAGTTTATAAATAGTTACACAATAAAAAAGTTGGACTAGTATCATAGTACTAGAAGTGAGCATGCATGCATCAGTCGAAACATATGATGTAAAGTTCGTAAGGTAAAATGCGCGTATTTAAAAAATTATTACAAATCATATTATTTATCAAAATTTTGTTTAGAAAGTTGTTTTTCTCCAAATAATCTTATATATACTTTCAGTGTCAAGAAAAATTACACTCAATAAAAAAGTCAGTGAAATTAAAACTGCCATCAGATTTAGCCCGCATGTAAACAAGAATGGATATTACGTGCTGGAGCAGCTGTTGCATTATTAGATAAAATTTTAACTTGTTTGATCACGTTCTGGGCACCACTACCACCGTGAGAACACCCTCCCCCTCATGTACGATGTTGCTGTATAAGCACGCACAAACAGTAAACAATGCTCGTTAAACGTGATGACATGACCATCTTATGTATAATAATCACAACGTGTAGGAATATATAATATTCCTAACTCTTTTATATAAATATAATATTTCCCACTTGTATTGTGTCGGCGATATATCAATCTGGCTTAAATTAAATATTTTATTTTTTTATTTATTCGTGAAATTAGTAATTTTTCTAAATTACTGTATATTATATGTTTAACATGAGCAATTTATGTATAACTATAACCAACTATATTGGCTTTCATTTAAATAAATAATTTATATAGGAGGAAAGTTAGATGTTACATATTAATAATTATCATGATAATTACTAATTGCATGAGTAAATTTTTTTTCTAAAATTTCGTTTTCAAACGTAATTTAACTACATTTTTTTTTCTTCGTTATGTTTTACCAGATGTTAAAAAATAAAAATAAAGCCTAAAAGATATTTTTGTTGTTAAAAATAAATATTTTTTTTTGCAAATTTATACAAAAAAGTATTTTTTAATGCCAGTATTTTTACTGTCAACGAACGTTAGTAGTATATTATGTACATAGAAACGAAGCTCAAATGGTCCATCACGTTGAGCACGAACTCGACATCTTCTCGGACAGCACAGCTGTTACCCAAGTCGTGTTGCTGTGGAGACCACGAGAGAGCGAGCGAGCACTTTTTACTCGTGGTCGCACGGGGCCGTTGTGGTGAAGAAGGTGGGTGGGGCACAGACCGCGCGCCAGGCAGCTAGGCAGGCCACGAGCTCAGCTGCGGTCACGGTATCGAATGATGATGGTCCCTATATATATATACTAGCATCTATAAGGCCTCCTTCTGCTAGTAGGAAGAAAAACTGTTGCTGTCCATAACACCGTGTGTAGCCACACGCTTCAGAAATAAGCAACAAGCAGTAGGTAGTAGCAAGCCTCTCCTCGCCTTCTCAAACTTTTTTTTTTTTTTTTTTTAATAACAAGGGCACTTGTCTCACGTAGCAGAGAAATAAAAAAACATATTTTTTTAGTGAAGCTATAATAGGTTTAAAACACAATATATAGTTGAGCTTGTTGTATTGTGTGCATCATAAGGATCGAGTATAATACAGTTCTCCAATTTATATGTACTTTATCTTGATTTTTTTTAATATATATATATATATATATATATATATATATATATATATATAATTCTGAAAAAGTAATTATAATTTATATAGCTGATAGTATAATAAATAAGCAATTGTCAAAAAATTGTAGATTTAAAAAAAAAATAATAATAAATTTTACTGATGCTGTTGAAAATGTGTCGTAAATCTTATTAATATTATACTGTTCTACTTTTCTATTATGCAGCAGTAATAAATATTTTAACGTTAATATTATATTTCCCTTACACAATATTCTTGATCAGATCCGAGTCATTTGTGTAACCATTTATAATTGCATGATACATCACGATTAATATAGATTTACTTTACATGAGTGGTGTTATACTCGTGGGTGTATAAATATACTGATTTACAACAGCTCATAATGTATGCCCTAAGAAAAAATTAATAATTATTAATTACGCAGCGTCATGTATAAAAGTATATGTACCTCTAGTGAAAATTTTAGAACTGAAGTGCCTGTATAAATATAGGCACTCTATTTATATAGGACTATATCTGTTTATATTCGTATTGCTTAAAATATAATAGCTATTGTTGTTATGATCGCTAGAAGAACGTTGGAGGCGATCTCTGCGGTTATGTGCTGGCACTTTGCGGCGTGCCGTGGCGTCGTCGCGGGCCGTGCGGTCGAGACGCAGGTGCCCTGTGGAGGTAGCCCCGTGTGTGCCACAGGATCGCGTTTCTCCCGCCAGCAGTGACACTCCCGCCGAAATATGATTATCGTAATTAAGTTTATTGTCCTCATTATAATGTAAAAAACGATGACGATGAGATGCAGTAACTAAAGATATCGTAAATTATCGAAGGACATTATTACATTGCATTTGCAACCCACATTTGCTCTATTTTAAATAAGTTAAGAAATTATATCGCCTACATAATAACATTTATTATTATTATACTGTACATTAACACCTATACACCTATATATACAATATATTTATTATAGTTGAGAGAGTTTATAATAATAATAATAACATAATTATTTATAATAAAGTAAATGGTTTAGAATTGCATTATTACTCGTATATATAAAGTTGCTGTGAACACTTCCCACTATATATAATATAACAAAAGTATTAATTTCCCGCCAGTTTTATTCTCGTTCCTAAACTACCTTTAGCACTTTCGCTGTCGCTAGCTGCTGCTGATGGCGGCCTTGCCTGCCGTACGTCTAACTTTGCCCCACCCCTTTGTTGTTATAAAAAATAACATAGCTTTCAAAATGTGGGACAGGCTGGTATACACCCACCCACCATCATGTAATAGCCGCGGCAAGCTGGGCCGGGATTTGTCTCTCAAGAGTCATTACTCTTCCCTCGCGACACGTCTAACAGAGACCGTACTATATCACGACTATTATGAAAATTATTCATTTAATAATAGATGAAAATGTTTTCACTGTCTTAAAGTTTTAAATTATTCATGCTATTTAATTGCAGTATACAATTCATCAATGTCAGTGTATTTTTTGTTTTTATTTAATATTTTTTATTTGTATGTATTTTAGATTGAATCAAAGGAGATTTTTTTTCTTCATTGATTGCATGTAAAAAAAATAAGATTTATAAATTTATTAATCTGTTTTATTTTATTTTTATTATATTATGCATCACATTTTAAAAATCTAGGTGATTCAACGATAATTTAGCGTAATTTAGGTAAATAATGTGTTAAGCCGGTATTACACGATACAATTTTTCTAACTATTGCATACAATTTTTCCTTACAAGAAAACTTCAACTCTATTTATTTGTGTGGAAATGAAATTTTCTTGCAAGGAAAAATTGTATGCAAAATTGTATGGTGTAATACCGGCTTTAGCCTTATATCCATTGCTATATTATATATTTTATAAATACTTTATATAATATGTATTCAGTTTACGCTGTGTGATCAAAAAAGTCTTAAAAATAATTTATTCAGATAAAATAAGTGGAGATTTGTAAGGGTGTATATAAAAATATTTTTTCAAGTGTGGGTTTCAACCTTTTTTTTCCCCTCTCTTCTTTAAAATTTGTGTATCATTTTTCACGTGTTGTTGAATTATGTAAATACATTTCCGTCTGAGAAAAGCATACAGTGTAATTGCTGTCCAAAGTCCAAGCAAGCGTGGTCGTGACGGCGGGGGGACACGCCTCAGGTTTCAGCAACGCCAGTTTCCGCTCGCCCGACACCACTTTTCACTTTTCCAGAGCACCATTACCCACCAATACCACCCTTGGATGGCCTAGCAGTAACACAACTCTAGTACTCCATTGAGACCGTTGTTTCGCTCCTCGAGCAACTCCAGAGAGAGAGGCGGTTGACCTCGTACGGCCGGTCTCCGTCCGTCCGTGCTGCATGCACGCCACGCCACGCTGCTGCTGTTGCCGCGCCCGCTTGGTGGAATGAATGAATGGAGGAAGGAAGGAGGACGGAACAATCGTGAGAATGAATGAAGCAACAGCAGCAGCTGTGGGAGAGTTTAAGCTAAGTCAGTCAAGCAAAAGCTAGGACATACACGTAACCTTGAAGAACTTTAAGGTATCATAACCTATAAGAGCTATAGCAGCATCACAGAAGAGAGACCATCTGGCAAAGGATAAAAAGGTGCGTTGGCGGTGACTCGGTGCCTGAGGACGACCACTCCCATGCTGCTCCTCCTCTCTGTTGCTCCTGCTGAGGATGATGATGATGATCATGCTGCAACGAAGGATGCTGCGGGCCGGGCCCACCTCTTCTCTGCTGGTAGATCCACTGGGTTGCGCACCGGCGGTCACGCTGCTGCTTTGCCTGTTGCTCCTGCTGGACGAACGGCTGGGTGCGGCGACTGACTACGCTACCTACACTTTGATTAATATATCTTATAATATTACGTTAGGTTCATTTTTATATAATTTAACATTATAATAATATAAAAATATTGTACCAGTTGTATATTGATACAGGTTATAGCTGGCAGCCAAGCTGGCTCGGGCAAGCCACGCACCGGTCTTGCCATATATGTAAAAGAACCTAACAGCAGCAAGTATATACGAATGGACACTTTGCTGTGTTGGTTTCTTGGCGGGGAGCGTGCGCCGCTTATTGCGCGAAACATTAGCGCACACGCGACGACGTCCCGGCGTCTGCTGCAGCTCTGCAAGAAAGCAAGCGACCAACCGGACGGACTTGATGCCGCAACACTCCTTTCATATAAACGACAATAAAAAAAAAATCTCGTTCAGTGAAGTAATATAGTAAAAGAATAATTTAAATTTCTAAACATGCTTTCATGAAATAATTACTGTCACATTAGTATTGTATATTTTTATTATTTAATATTATATTATTAATATAGTATAAATATATTTTTAAATTTATCTTATTACTAGCTATTATTTTTTTTAAATTTAACTTCAATTGTTCTGACTTTGTATTTGTTTAAACTTTAATGGGCATGTCCAATTTCGCCTGGTTTCCATTTAACGGTTCTCCGTGTCCGACGAAGGCGGAGCACATGGTCAAGGCCCGGAAGGGCGGGTGCGACGCTCTCTACTTTGGAGAAGCTTCAACTGCTCCATAGTGAGATGCTGCACAGCACTCTTATTCACAAGCTATAACTTCTCTTGCTGCTGTTCTTTTTACTCGCTTTTTTATTTCCCTGACGTTGCGTCTACCTCTTATTTTCTTTCTGCCCTCTCACTTTTTTGTGTTTGTTGTTGTACGGCACCTGCTGCCTTGCTTGCTTGCTCACCGCCCCCTTCTCTCACCGTGATGTCCGCCTATATGCCCAGCAGTTCAGTCGTCACTGTGTTCGAGACTGACTACATCCCAAGGATGCTGCGCCTGCATGGCTTACCATGCAACATTATTATTACCTTTTGCTTTATATAGCATCTGACTTGCCATGCAGGGCAAACACTTGCTTATATCTTTAAAAAAAATATATTTTACTCAATTACTACGTTTACATGACGGTGTTTAATGCGTATTCGTTGACGACGGATAATGTTATTCTTATGAGGCGTCGTCAACGAATACGCATTAAACACCGTCATGTAAACGTAGTGAATGTCTTAAAATTTAAGTAATTCAAAAAACGTAATTACGTTATAATTATTTTTACTTTTCCTTTCAGTTAATAAAATTTATTATATATTATTTATGCACGCAATAATATAAATAATTTAATTTTGTTACTATATTAGAAAAAAAAAACAATTTAGGGAGAAAAAGTTTATATTGCTAATTATTGAAAAAACTGGGTCACTTAAAAGTTTAAAAATTAAATAATAAAGAAAAAAAACGCTGAGATTTTAGTTTTGCTTGCATGTAAAGGTAATAGTACGTCAGGTTGTTATTTTTGGATGTTGATCGTGTGTCAGAAGCACAGGTGATACGTGTGGATATAGCTCTGCTGTAGTAATAGTCTAGGTGATCGTGAGAATAGACGCTTATAATATGTTATGGTGCTGCAACGCAGGTGTTACGATGGATGTTCGTCTTTTATTTGCTCGTTCGAGGGGCGGAGAGAGAGATAGAGGAGGTTGCTGGCAGGCACACGCAGCTGCTGGGTGCCCCGCGCCACCGTGGGAACCAAACTGGATGATGCCCCAGGGCAGCAGGTACCCCACCCCCCTGTATATAAGAGACCTCCTCCCTCGCACCATGCCTGCGCGTGGCTCCCGTCTTTCTCACACGCGACCATCGCTCACGCCGGCACCAACAACCGGCCTTGCAGCTCCAATCCCTCAAGGATTCAAAAGAATATTAACTTTTTCTAAGAAATTCATTTCAACGTGTTTTTTTTTTTTTTTTTTTTTTTTTTCTTCATATTTTTTCTTAAAACATAATGATAATATTATAATAAAGGGGAAAATTGATATCACAGGAAACTTATTATATCCTTTTTTTAGGTGGCACCCTTCAAACTCTTTAAAAAAAATGTTGTGGCATATCGGTCACCAACTTTTTTTTTTTTATGGACAAAGGAAAGATCTTATTTGGTGCTCATGTCCAAAAGTTTATTGTTTTAGAAAATGATATCAATCATGCACTTAAGTCATGGGGGGAAGGAGAGAAAAGGTCAAGCCTATAGCAATTTTTTTTAATAAAAATATACACTATATCTATTAGAAACATTATGTACACCACTGGTGTTTAATAAATAAATATTTTTGAAGAATCATTGGACATGTGTATTAATGTCTTTTGAAAAACGCAACGCGTATGGCATGGTGATAAATAAATTACTTGTTATCCAAACAAAACTCACTGTCACAGTGCACCGGTACTAAAGCCCTTTCTTCTTCCCCTCCACCCCTCCCGATTTTAACGTCGGTGAAAATGCATGGTTTAAGGTACACTTGTATTAATCTTTTCTACGTGACAATATCTATATTGTAAATAAAATAAATAAATAAATAAATAAATAAATAAATAAATAAATAAATAAATAAATAAATAAATAAATAAATAAATAAATAAATAAATAAATAAATAAATATTATTTGTGTTCATTTATTAGTTTGTAATACCTTAAAATATGATGGAACTGATACCTTAAAGCGACATTCCGGAGAAAAAATCGATCATAAACTAATATAATATTACTACTCCTAGCGTCATTGTAGTAAGTTCTACAAGAACAAAAAACAATTTAAAAAATTATTTACGTGCATAATTGCACTTTTAAATTTAAAGTCTTGGGTCTCATCGGGGCCAACTAAACGTCGGAACTTGTAAATTTACAAAGGATTACAAAGGAAAATTGAAAGAGACTCTGTTTGGTATGCTGTGGAAGTGCCCAATCTTAACGTAGGGAGTGGAAACTTCACAGAATTTTTAATTAATATGTGGACTAAAATACTGGCTAGTGTCAATATTTTCGGAGTGCCTCGAATGAAGTTATAAGGTTTGCAATAAAACGTAATAATTCAACAAGCCGCCAAGGTTCCCCCACTACATCCTCCCTCTTGCTCGCAAGAGAAGGCGGAAGAGCGGGGTGCCACACGTGGCGAGGCGGCGAGGGTAGTTTTTGCCTGGACTTTACAAAAAAAAAAATCGGGAGGTAACAATGCTGTAAGGAGGACTAAAGAAAAAGACGGATAGCAGAATAACGTTTCTTTTAAATAAACAACTGCAACAATTTGAGCCTTAAAGACATTTCTATTATAAATTTCTACTTGTAAAACTTGAAAGTTCTACATAGATAATATAAATTTAACTTCTAATCGAATGATGAATATATAGTATTATTAAATTTAACTTCTAATCGAATGATGAATATATAGTATTATTATAGATATATATAGTTCTTCCATGTATATTGAGAACAATTGAACGTATTTTTTTATCGTTTAATATAAGTCATATTTACAAGATATCGAATGTATAAAGTTTGACCCATATAATAGATATTTTTTTACGTAAGTAAAACAATTCATAATTTAGCCTTATAGTTGTAAAACAATAAATACTCTGTAATTCAATATATACAAGTAAAGAATATTACAATTTACTTGAAGACCGAATTAAAAAAAAATAATAAAATTATATTAATTGTTACGAAAAAAATCAGTCAAATTAAATTACTGTTAAAATATATTTTTTAAGAAAATAAAATTCAAAACTTTATAAATTTTAATGGTTTTCTGTTTGCGCAGCAATATATACGCGGCACAAAATGCACGATGGCATTATGAAAAGCCGTGACAACTGAACTTCAATGTTTACAAAATGCAAGCTCGATACAGACCATGTTTTTTGAAGTCCATCCCTAGAAAGTTGAGGACAAGTATTTTCTATATATTATTATATGCATATATATATATATGGTAAAATTCTATCTTTGAGGGGGCGAGTCAGAGTCGTACAGTTTTTATTAAAGTGCAGGTTTGACAGATTTACATTAAAATTTTTCTCTTTTTGTATAATATAATTTGTTTGCAACTTGGAGCAATGTTCTGCTAATTATTATATTTATCACAAAGAGCAACGAAACATCGTGTATTTAATCTGTTATTATGTAAATTTAATATTTTTTATTTAATATAGAATTATATAAATATTATATATATATCAGGGGCGGCTCGTGCCCCTTTTCCGTGGGGGTGCTGCCTGACATGGAAGCAGCAGAACATCATGGGGGGGTTTGGGGGGCGGAGCCCCCCAATGGCCCGCCGCAGGCGCGATTTTTTTAAGGACACGCCCCTTTTTTAGGGTAAAATTATGACAAAATCATATAATAATGCTCTCAACAAAGAAGCAGAAATTATCTAAAAACAAAAAATGCATGCATTTTATTTATAATTTGTTATGACATGCACTTATGCGAGCCCTTTTGAAATCGTGATTGAATGTTTCAAACTTAATATAATATCCAATTTTTAATTATTTTTTTTAATTCATAAGTCCTTTCACGTGGTAAGAAACATATATAAAAATAAATATTGTTTTAAGCCTTTTTTTTTAAATAATAGTGTCAATCAAACTGCATTGTTAATATGAAACCTGAATGTCTGGTATAATTTTTACGCAATGTATATAATGAACATCAAATAAATCGATCATGGTATATACAATATGTACAAAATTAGGCGACAGCCAGAATCTAATAAAAAATTTTAAAGACAAAATTTATAATAAAAAAATAAAAAATGAAATTTTTATAAGAAAACATTGCATTATTAAACATTATTTCAATATTATTAGTATTTATTTAATTGAGAAAAAAATCATCGTAATCCTGTTAAGGTAGAGATAACACGGATCAGCTGACCTAATGCTAAAAAAATCTCAGTCATGAAAATGACGAAAAAAAAAATAAAATAAAATGTTCTCCTCTACATCGCCTATCAGTATAGCTAAATTATCAGGTATACAAAACTGAGCTAGTTTTCGAGTTATTAATTTTTAAAGTTGTTTTAATGTTGACTAATTTAACATGGAGATGGAGAAATGAAACTTCCATGCTAAATTAGTCAACATTAAAAATTAATAACTCGAAAGCTAGCTCGAATTTGTGTACCTGATATTTTAGCTATACTGATTGGTGATAATGTAGAGGAGAATATTTTATTATTATTTTTTTTTCATAATTTTCATGAATGAGATTTTTTAGCATTGGGTCAGCTGATTCGTGTTATCTCTACCTTAACAGGATTACGATTATTTTTTTCTCAATCAAATAAATACTAATAATAATGAAATAATGTTTAATAATGTAATTTTTTCTTATAAAAATTTCATTTTTTATTTTTTTATTAAATTTTGTCTTTAAAAATTTATATTAGATTCTGGTTGTCGCCTAATTTTGTACATATATTATTGTATATACCATGATCGATTTATTTGATGTTCATGCAGTTCTGATCACCCTTTATTATAATTACGACACATCGGTATAATTGGCTTGAGCGCGCATATGAGAAACCTTTCGAGCGGTATAACAGAGCAAAGATCCCAATTTTTTTATTATTGTTTTATTTTTTTTTTTAGCCGTGCAATATTTCTTTGATTACTATCGCATATTTGCTGCTAAATAATGTACTGCCGGTACACGCAAACCCGGGAAAAAATAAGCTATATATTTTTCTCATCCTGGAGTTATAGTTAACGTTTTCTTATATTTTGTATACTCGTACACTTTTAAAACTTGTTTTTGTTTTATTGTTTTATTTTTATGTTTGAATTTTCACATGAATGGTATAAAATGCTGTAGTGAATATTTAATAAATAAATAGCTCCCATGTATATCGACTTGTTCCTGGTAAACTTATAATTTATAATAAAATACATGGGCGCGATTCACGAACGAATTAAGCTATCCAGATTTCTCACTTAATTAATTCGATCGACGTTTAGTGCCATCGAGTTAGACTGGCGCTAATAACTGCGTGGTTAGTAAGAAACCTGTTGTTGCAATGTCGTTGTTCGAACGTGAGATATCTCACGATTGTTTACATGCATGCACCACTTAATTTTCAAAAGACAATTAAGTGTTGGTTCTTTTGGGACAGTCATATTTTTATTAAAGTAAAATAAAAGTGCTGGTCTTCATTCCTCAGGTGCTTCAATATATTTATTAGTCAATCTTTGTTAGTATATTCACTGATGAATGTAATTAAAATTTTGTTAATCTGCTCAATGAAACCATATTACAGGCAATGTCTTCGAAGTGTTGTTTAAATTATTCCCGCATGTCAAATACCACTAGCTCATTCTCATTGGTTCTGTTGAGCCAATGAGCTTGCGGGTACTGCCGATCGCACAGTCCCCGATCGCTCCAAAATCACACGGCTTGAGTGGGAGTTGAAGAGGAGGAGAATGAGGGTGGGAACACTGCTTTGGGCTACTGCTAGTAGTGGCAGTACCTTCCGCTGGGCAGCGCTGAGGGAATAAATTTACGCGGCAGCGGCAAAAATTTCATGGATTTAAATGTTAGAACTGATAAAAATTTGCTGGAAAGTTCAGAAAAATTATAGAATTATTTGATATTTCTAATTGTGTGTTTGTTCCCAAAATTTCTGGGGGGGCTGCAGTACCGCAGTACTATAGTACGAGCCGCCCCTGATATATATGTATATATATATATATATATATATATATATATATATATATATATATATATAATTAAAGTTTAAAAATATTAATTTATTATTTGATTTTATTACGACTTGGGGGAAGAGTGCAAAAAAAAATATATTATAAAAGAGTATCGTGTCTTGTAAGTTGTAACTTTTTTTTTATACCTATATCATACAAAAGAATGTTGGCTTGCTTGTTTATTTTAACCGTGACCACCACTCCTCACCCCCTAGTTCATCCTCAGCAGACGAGCTGGTAGAGAGGGTAGCAAAAGAGGGGTCGGAGGGGAGGGTAGAAGAGGCAACTCTAGCCAGTTGGCCCTCTTGACGTCATACGGTCAGAATAAAAAAAAATTACAAATATATTCTGTTTTTTGAGTTTGCGATTTTTTCACAGATAATTTGTACTATCAATGGGTAATGAACTTATAAAAAAATTATAGATTTTTTCCGGAATGTCGCTTTAAAAAACATGAAAATTTCACTTCACTTTTTTATTATAATTATATTTTACAATGTATCACACGTTTGATTTTTAATTATTTTATTTTCTATTCGTTAGTTCGTTTATAATGTTTATATTCATGTTATTTATTCATTTTATTTAAATTTCATTTTTTATTACTTGACGTTTAGTTAAGAATTTTTATTTTAATTAAATATAAGTTATTAGTTGTAATGTCAAATTAAATGTTATTTATTTTCTCCCTTTTTTAATAAAAAAGTAAGCATTTACTCTCTTCTTCACTCACATATTTTTGAAGTGAAGTCATGATGTAATAAGGTATTTTTATGTATTTTTAATTTATTACTTTTTTTTTACTTTTCTTTATGGGTAAATTGCTACCGAGCAATGTTTTATTTCTTTTGCTTGGTATAATCCGTTTATAATGATCGTCAACTCACAAACGATTTTTATGATGAAAGAAAAATTCCAACTTGATATTTTAGCTAAAAACACCTGTACATAACAAATTGTATACGACTTTGCGTAGAATTCAGTTTTTCTATATATATATATATATATATATATATATATATATATATATATTATATTTGTTTTTTTTATATGTTACATTCATTTTACTGTGTACTTTTTCATCAGTATCGCCTTTCTTTTTAGGTTCACGATATGTGAATTTTTATTAAATCTTCAAATAAACCGAGTTCAAATTTATTTTAATTAACTGAAGAATATACATACAATTATTAAGAAATGGACAACATACATTAAAAAAATTATTGCAGAAATGAATAGAGGGCATAAAATTAGGCTACTCTGAATTTTTTCAGATTTTTTTGAGACCCGGAACTAGTTTTAAATAATTATTGAAAGTTCTGTAAGTTTAGGTGGCACCCCTAAATCCTTAATAAGAAGGATAGACATGAGACGCCTATTGACGCCTCCAGGGAACGTGGCCGCACTATCAATAATTATTTAAAAATAGTTTTGGGTTTCCAAAAAATCTGAAAAAATTCAGAGTAGCATAATTTGGTACGTTCTATTCATTTCTGCAATAAATAATTTTCATGTATGTTGTCCATTCTCTATTGTTAAGTCAGTATTACACGATATAATTTTTTTATTATTATTTACAATTTTTTCTTACAAGAAAATTTAATATCCATTTGTTTGTATTGAGAGGAAATTTTCTTGCAAGGAAAAATTGTATACAATAATCAGAAAAATTGTATCGTGTAATATAGGTTTTATTTCACTAAATAAAATAGCACTATTTATATTTGAAAAATAACAGCCATCGTGTTTGATTCGTCTTCGACAAAAATTATAAAAATAAGTATACGTAATGTTTGTTACAAAATGAATTGTGTACTCGGTAAGGCAGGTGGTGCGGGTGTGACTACATCCAAACATTCTGTGAGCAAACCAGCAAGATCCGTGTGACGTCATTCAGTCAGGTCAGGACCGAACACAAGAAAGAGAAGGAGGAGGAGGTATCATCAGGAGCGTGCAGCATCCGCTCTAGCGAGAACTGAACAGGTCCATCCGGCTCTTCGCGAGGTCGCCAGTTCAATCCCTGTCTCCGTCGTCTCTGTATTTACGAGCCTTCTTCTTAAAAACCACGCCCTCTTGCCCCCCTTCCCATTGCGTCCAATATATTATATTAAAAAAAAAATACTTGGCGGGTTTTTATGACATAGCCTTAGGCCCTCTGTCGCGGGACCGGCCCGGGATGTCCCGACCCGACCCCTTACTGTGTTTGGTTTCTTATGATCGTTACTTAATCGTCTATACGAAACCTCTAATTAACTTTTTTTTATTGCTTTTCGTATTATTTTAAAAACATAAAAATTGGAATGTTTAGGTAATTCTGCGCTTTTATAGTCTTTCACAAACGGAAATAATTTAAAAAAAAAAAGAAATTCAAGGTTTCTGTTGTATTCAGAGAATTTGGGAATTTATATATAAGGACGATGAAGTTCTGTGGTAAAAAAGTGCTGCGATGCATGAATGCTTTTGACGCTCATTAGTTGAGGACTTTTTTTTTTTTTTTTTTTCTTCACTAAAACATCCCGAGGAGCAACTTTTTTTTTCTTTCTCTCAACTTAAAAAGTTGTCCAACATTAGGGACACGGTTACGTGTAAATCAGCGAGACTTTTAAGTTGGTCGTTTGTATATAACGTCCTTACACAAAACATTTGTATATAAAAGCATTGAGCGACTTAGGTTAGGTATAGTATAGTAGTATAGGTATAAGGTAAAAAGATTTATTTGTGAATGGGAAAAAATCTTAGTGAGTGAATGAGTTTAACGTGTTCCGGTCAAACAAAGTGGCATCAGCAGCTACAGCAGCAGTGTATAGTTTGTCCTTCTATATATCTTCCCCCCCACGTGTGTGCTAAGCAAAGCTGTGAATGAATAGGATTTTTACGTTAATGAATGAGAGAGCTTCTACTGCTGCTGGGCTGCCACTACGACTTCCGCACTCTAAGAGCCTTATGTTATATTATAGGGATCACGAGAATAGAATGGGTTACTTCCCGTACTGTAGTGTGTATAGTGAATGAGCCCCGCCCCCCTTTGATGCTACGTAGTTATAACATCACGCTATAATATTATATTATTAATATATATTTTTAATATTATAATGTTACTCACCCCGACTTGATAGAAGATTCTGAAGGAAGGTTGTGCAGTGGTTGGTGACACTGCGTTGTCCCTCGTCATTTCTGACTCTGTAGTAAGGTGTTCGGGAGGAGGTTGTAGCACGATGGGTAGACGTGCAGCTCCCAGGACACCGCGTGACACCAGGCACATGGCCAACACGAGCACCAGCACGGGCATGCTTACGCCGGAAACTTGTGCTGTTATGGGCCCACGCCTTCTCTTTCTTCGCGCCACTTCTAGCAAATCCTCGTGCGTTCAAATCTCCGTGCGTGAAAACCGGCGTGGCGCTCTCCACTCCTTTCTCTTTACGCTGTCGCCTGCTGTTGATGAACCGCTTGACACGCTGTTGATGACCAAACACTGCTTGCTCAGGAGCACCAAGATGACTGTTTAACCAACACGCGAGGAGCACCGTCCGCTCTCTGCTTACTGCGCACCCAATCTACTACAAGGTTTTATAGGGCTTTCTCATGAATGACTGGGCGAGTCCATTGCGTGCTCCAAGAGAGGGGAAGACAGTATAGAAGAAGAAGTAGAGGGGGAGGTAAAAAAAAAAAAAAGGAAAAGAGGTGGTGGTGGAGAAGGAGAGAGGGGTTTTTCCTTGAGCACGGTTGTGGACGGATGGACCCCGCGTGGTGTAAGGAGCGAGTGAGGTTTCGGTTATAAAGAATCTCTTCGATAAATTGATTTCACTTTTTGATGACCACTCTGTGTACTCAATGGTGCGTTAATGTGAACTGAAGGTGCTCCTGCTTGCTCATCTTGCTAGAGTGGCCTTCGCGCGAGCTAGGGGGCAGTGGCAAGGCGATGTACGCGCGCTGCCTCCCTCCTCCTTATGCTGCCCCTCCGCGCCTCGCGCTGATCGGTTCATTCATGCCGCGGCCGCATGATAGCCGCCACCACCTCCGCGCCACGACGGTCCGCGAAGGAGGGGAACCACGCCGTTGGGCGAGCAGGGGAGGCAATCTGAGTACAGGGAGGAGGGAGCTCTATGAATGGCGAGACGTCAGGAGCTGCTCATCTTCTCATTATCATCATGCACACACCACTGTCTCTTCTCAATCTTCATTGTATAACTTAAGAAATTTGATGACGATCATATTATAAAATCTTATTTCCGTTGACACCGTGACAATGGACTTATTTCTATGTGGAGATCTTTTATACATTTAGATTTCAGTATACTGTATGCATATTACGTACTGCTACAAGCTGCAGTGTATACATAGAATAAAACTCGTGACTTTATCTGCCAGAAGTTCCGCTCTAGAAAGCCCATTAAGCACGTTTAATTCGGCCTTATAATATGAACGTGGACGTGGTGAACACTGCAGCAAATCTAAACACAGCATTTAAAAAAATTAAGCTGCTGCCTGCTTGCACAAATGCATTTATAATAAATATATACACCGCATTGTGAGTAGCTGAGTATGTTGAAATATTTGCAAGACAAGTATTTTTTTTCCTGACCGCATGATACGTTGTTTTGCAATAGATTTTCTTGATTATAAAAAATTGCAATGCAATAAGAACTATGAATGGGAAAAAATACGTCAATGTTTGCACTTGATTGTAGTAATAATGATAACTTATAATGTAAACAATTGAGTAATCCATTTGCAAACTAACGCGCACTTAAAACTTCGCTGATTTATTAGCCCCCATATTGTATGCAACCATTTCAGCAAGCGATCACAGCAAACAACCTACCCCGTTGGGGCATATCATTTCTTGCATGGGATTTTTTATTTATTTTTTTATAATTTTACTGTGTGATGTTTTATAAAATGAATCAATCTTTTGACTCGTTTACAATAAAGCATAGACTTGTATAATCAAAATAAATTTAAGAAAAATATTATTTTATAATAATATTTTTAATAACACGAGGGAAAATATAATTTAAAAATTTAAATTTCCGTAATATGTATAATTATATATTTCATTGTTTGATTTCGCATACATTAAAGAATTTAGGATGTACCTTAAAATACAACATCTTAAAAATAATATTGCTTTTTATACCTGCTCAAAAAACAGTTCGCATTTTTGTATAGGCGCCATTCGAATACAGGCGCCATTTTGATGGGAATCATAAAGTATATTGTTATTATAGAATACTGGCATTTAATCTTAGAAATCTAACATCGTAATTGTTATATTCTTTTTAAAAGAAAAGTATATACCATAAAATATATTGTTATATACTGGAATGAAGTATTAAATTGCTATATTTTCCTTCTCTTTCTATTAATCTTGTATCGAGTCCCACTCACGTCTGTACGTTACATCCACGCACACGTAAATTCAATTTTATATAAATAATGTAAGGCTTTCTAAACGACAATCTTGTAGTGCAGCATCAGCAGCATGAATGGGATTGCTAAGAGACTGGGGAACAATGGATGGAGAGAGAGAGAGAGAGAGCAGTTAAACAGTCGTATATAAAAGCCCTGAAGCATTTTGCCTTCCTGTGGCAGAAAATCTCGTCGTTGTCTTCGTCCTATAAGTGAATGAACCATACGTTATAATACGTAATATAAATGTAAACGTAATACATTGAACCAAAAGATATATCATCGCCATATATTACTACAATATTTCTATCTGTTAGGATATATGCATTTTTTTTTTTCTTCTTATCATGAGTTTTACATAAGATGTTATTTAAACTTAATAATTTGAATAATTTCTGATTTTTTAAAAAAAAAAATCAGGAAGTGAATGAAATATTAAGTTATTTATAAAAATTTACGTTATTTTATACATAAAAAAAACAATATTGTTATTGAATATTTACTACACGTTGTTTATTTATAGTTTATTGATTCAACTCTCGAACGAGTGACAGCGCACGCCGGCGTCTTCTTTAGATGCACTACAGAGCGTACCGTGACTACTTTATGACATACGTGTGTTTTACATGGCACCAACGTGGCGGCATCAAGCAAACCGTGCTGGGAGGGCCCGATGTCTCGAATATGAATCAAAACACTTAAGCTAATAAATTATTAATTTTTTTTTACATTATTTAATTATCAGATTTTTAATTGTATTATTTAGCTTCAGAACTTGGAAAAACGTATAATATATAATATATTATTATATCTAATCATTGTTATTTTGGTAGCATATACGTATACTTCTGATAATTTTAACCTTGTATTCATATTTAATTAAAGATTTAGTTTAAACCATCACGTAAAATACATGATTTATAATAAACTGGATATATATTATATATAGGAAGTTTATATGATATTTACATTTTTTTATATTTAATATAATGATACTTCTAGCAAGAACCAAACAAGACATCCATTTTTATGAAGTTTTTATTCCAGAAACAATTCTTCGAAGTCCCATTCTAAATAAAAATGGTGCCAGCAGTCTCATCATGTTAATTTAAATGCACCGAGTGAAGTGCATGTCATCCTCATTAAACTGTATTTTTCTAAAGTTCCTTATATATTATACGATATTATCACTATCCCCATTCGACGTGCGCATGGTGCAGATTATTTTATGTATAATATAATTATGATAAGATGTATATTTTTTTTTTTTACCTTAAACTTTCAACTGCCGATAAGGAGTGGATGTCGTTTCTTTTGGTGCGAAATTACGTTTTTCGGCATCAAACTCTCATCACTGCCAAGTCGTGCAAAAAATAAGTCAAAAGCATAGCCAAATATAATGAGTCCAAATGAGTAAAATATTTTGACATTATCATAAATATACATAAAAAATATTTTCTAAATAAAAGATCACTAGCTGAATAATTAATATGGGTTTCAGCTTATATGATGGCAAAACAATCTTCTAATGGAAAACAAAATAAGGTATATTATTATATGTAAGCAACTATTTATAATATTTTATATATATAGTGTTCAACCCTCTCTCTTAATATGGCACCAGAAATTTTGGATTTGGCAAGACGTATATATTATACTTAAAAAAATATACATTATATTCAAATATGCGGGCTTATGCCTCATTTGGACCTCTCTAACTTTTATACCCTTTAATTTTATAACTCATAAAATTTTGCATAAAAAACGCTGAAAATTAGTTTGATGTTGCTATTTTATTTATTTCTGAACTTATGAAACAAATTGAATTTTATTTTACTCTCTATAATATATATATATCTAAAATAGCTAGACCATTTTATATATTATAATTAAATTTCAATCAGCCCTGTGTGCTGGATAACAAGCAAATTACACATCTTTGTGTGTTGTCTAATTACTATTATAATGTTGAACCTTGAAGTATGCTTATAATAATTTTACATGCGTTAATGAACCAAGGGAACTCACGCGCTTAAACATGTTATGGAAATGGTAAATTCTTACAATTAACAAAAATTAAGAAGGTAATTAAATATATTACACCCATAACATATATTAAAAACTTTTATAAGCTTTTCTTTTTCTTATACTTCACATAAAATTTTTGACCATATTTGTGTATATCCATTGGAGCCAAAAATTATACTAAAGTTATTGCGCTATATTTCTTGGAAACTATTTGGTGGCCTTCCTATATATATTTTTTGTTTTCTTTTATTATATATTTTCTTTGTTAGTTATTTTTTTACACGTTTCACAGATGTATAATTATTGTATAAGATAATTGCCAAAGAAAAGCAAGCTAGAGTAGCTAGACCAATGGTATATACTTTACCAAAAACAGCTCCATAATAATTACTGCTTTAATATAAACACAATTGATCCTCCTCTGTTATATTTTTATTTCTTAGCTGTGAATCGTCAGGGATTTTTTTTAATGTAATTATATTTCCACCTCCATGATATTCCACATCATATGAATAGATTGTAACGTTTTTTGATACGTTTCTTTTAATTAAAAAAAAAAAAAAAGAGTGTCATGAGCGCTTTTATATACGAAAAAAAAAATTATATATATAGTAAGAACGTAGTTTTCAAAACACGAGTCGCTCATGCATTGACTATAAATTTGACATTTAAATTTGTACAATTGTCTTTTAAATTTGTTCTGTATAAAGACAGTGTTATAAAAATCACTGCTTATTAATAAATTGAAGCACCACATGCATGCATAGAGGTCTACATAATGTCCTTCAGACATATTTTATTGTAATAATATTCATGATACAATGAACGTCTCTTGTAATATATTATATTATTCCTGGGTGGTGTGGTGAGAGCAAATGGAATAGAAATCTCTCTCTCTCTCTCTCTCTCTCTCTCTCTCTCTCTCTCTCTCTCTCTCTCTCTCTCTCTCTCTCTCTCTCTCTCTCTCTCTCTCTCTCGTCTCATGCTTTATGCTGACAGTTTGCCTCATAAAATTACAGACCCTTACAGATTAGTATTCTGATAATGTATTTAAATACAATCGATGGCTTCCATTCTAATGTTTACTGTACAAGCATTAGCATCAGTCAAATTATAATCTCAACTTAGAATCAAATTAATGACTAATCTACAAAAAAAAATATACATAACATATACATATTATAATATATTATATATGATAAGTTTAATGAAATGTATGTTGGAATAATAATTTGAAACGTCGGTATATGATTGTATTAATCAGTATAAATCTAGGTTTAAATCATTCATAATTTTTTTTTATCATATATGATAAAAAAAATTTGTATATATACAAATTAAATATTATACATATATAATATATAAGAAATATTAATATCATAAATTTCTCACAGAATATTTTACTATTTTATATTTTCTTATTGATTTCTTTAAATTGCTATATAATGATATCATTTATTCAACATATATGCATCTGAATGAGATATATCGCATAATATATTTATATAATTATTAATTATATACAGTATAATATGTATATAGCAGGTAGCATGTTCAATATAGTTTCTTGTATTTTTATTGCATTTATTAATTAAGGTCTAAACTCTTTTCCACATGCGCCTATTTTCAAACTATCACGGGGATGTATTTTTAACATTTTTTTTATATAGTGTAAGCTCTCTGCATGGTATCTTAATTATCATAAGGATGAATCTCAGTTAATTGAGAGATCTCGCAATCGTTGCGCCTGAATTCAACAAGACTTACAGGGGGCTTTGAACTCGATCCCTATCATATATAAGTGTCATACAAATTTTGAAGTGAATCTGTCTGATCGGTTTTGTGAAAACTGAGTCGTATTATATGTAGAAGTTTGACATATTGGTCTTATAGAAGAAAATCGGAAATGGAGCTGTTGTGAAAAAACTGACGTTGAATTTGCTCAAATCATAAGCGATAAGTTTTAGAACATTCTCGATTTTTTAAAATTTATTTCCTTCGATTACTTGCATGGCACAAAAGTATTTTACTTCGCACTGATGTGCGAGAAGATATATTAATTATATATATGAACTAACAAGTAAAAGGTATATAATATATCATATAATATATAATGGTATATAATAATATGATATATTTTATATAGCTTAAGTTCAAATATATTTTAAAGGTGATTAAATGTAATCAATTTTTGTTATACACATATACTCATACATATACATCAGGTATATACCCGTATAGCATGCAGATCTATATAAAAGAAAAATAATCTGGATGAGAACGAATTTAGAATAACTGAAGGTATAGTTTTAATACTTTTAATACTACCCATGCATTATATAGATTCAAAAATTCATCCAATGATTTTATAATTTATCCCTCTTGAATTTTCACCTGCATTCAACGGTATATCAAATATCTTGGCTGAAAGTAAACTGATGTTATAGAATGCATATATCATCCTGCAACGTTTCGCAAGCTACAAAGTAGAATTCAACGCGGTTATTGATATACATTACATACACGTCGCTATCGAGCACTTTTTATCAGCTATATATGATGACACTGCGCGTCTGCAATCTTATAACCGACGTCGTTAAATTCAATATATCACATGAGGTAAACGCTGCAGGATGTAACGGATTTATTTACAATATTTGTCTCTCAGTTAAGATGTGCATGTTTTCTACAGCATAAATCACATCTATATAATATGTATTAAACTTGCAAGAGTTGCTCAAATATATTATGTTGACTGTTGACGTGGACCAAAATCTCCTAATTTAAAATACGATGAATTAATTGGAAAATATATACACGATATTTTAATACATATTTTTGTTTATAATCTTAATTATTTTTATATTACACAATGCAAGAGAGCACTAGCGGACTGCATATGCACTTGCAAAGAATAAAAAGAGTTGAATAAGCTTATTATTTAATGTCTAGCTAGATTTTGGAAATTCGGCGTGAATAACAGTATAAAATATGAATTGATGAATTAAAAAAAAAAAATTGTTAAAATTCCCTCATATTTAATATATAATAAAATTATAATCAATATTATATTATCTATATAAAGTTTTTTTTTCATTATTATTATTGTTTGGAGACATAATATAGTATATATAAAGGATTGTAAATCCACTTACACTAATAGCTGCACTATATTTCATACATTGATGACACAGTATATTATGTTACAGGCAAGATGTACGCCGTGCTGGGTCGTCGTCACGGGCGCGTGCTACACGGTGACCAGCAGGAGGGGAGCGCCACGTTCAGCGTGACGGCCGTGCTGCCCGTGGTCGAGAGCTTCTCGTTCGCCGCGGAGATCCGCAAGCAGACGTCGGGGCTCGCCAGCCCGCAGCTCGTCTTCAGCCACTGGGAGGTAACACCCCTCATCATTTTAGCAACATGCAGGATTTTTTATTAGACGAACTCGAGTTATCTAGTGTTATTTTTTTATGTTTTTGTTATCTCTCTTACCTTAAAATCTTGTTGGAAAACGCTGTGTTGTCATTATAAGTCATATTGCATGTTCAACCAGTTCAACATTTGCATGACTATATGAACGTCGCAGTGTTTTACAGCACGATTTTAAGGGGTTCGGAAAAAATCTGGAAAAAATTGATAATACACTCGTCGCCTTGGAAAATTTTCCATGCACTTGCAGCCTTGTTAATCGTCATACTCTGTGTTATTCTTACAGGCTTGGTGATTAACAAGGCCGCAAAGGAAAATTTTCCGAGTCGACGAGTGTACATAACTCGAAATCCTCTATATCCTATCCAAATATGCAATACAAAATATGCAGATGTGATGTTATCCATTCTTGCTTATACTGTATATATTATAGTCAAAGAGACATTGTTGTTGATGACAGCGTATCACCTCCGATTGTGTATATATATATATATATATATATATAATTATATAATATATGTAATTACACCCTAATATTCGTATCATCATATTATGCATGAAGCAACGCACCCTTTCTCATTAAATTATTTAAAATTATTGTAAGTGTGCAAAAAATAATTTTTTTTCTGGCATTGAAACTGTTATGTTTCATGCATGTGTTGATCAGTTTTGCTTTGAGTTTGAATTTTCAAATTGTATGCGTCTCAGGTGTACATTCATTTCTGGAATCTTCAAAGTTGCATTCATGACTATAATATATCGCGCGAGCCGTGGGTCTACGTATAGCTATATCAGAAATTATAACTGCAGCATGATTATATCATGATATCACAAGCCATGCGTGAATTCATTAAACAATTATTCGAGAGAGGCTGCAGGGCCCATATAGGGTCAAACATTTAAAAGAGATGAGGTAAGTCCCTTAATTACATAACTACGTTAAATCCTAAGTTAAATATCCCTCTCTCCCTGAATCCGTAAATAGTAATTTTTTTATTTATTTATTATATTGCATGTGAGGAGCGTAATTATAGCATTGAAACAAGAAGATATATAACTACAAATCCTTATATATCGCTGAGTGACCTCTTGTCTCTTAAAACTTTAAAACCTATTCATAACGTAAAGCCTAATGTCAAATAGTAAAACATGAGCGTACAAAAGACTTTTACAAAGTGACTTATGGCTTAAGCCGTCAAAAGACTTTTTCGACCACGACAGGTTGCCATCAGTACTTACAAACATGACTGCTCGTCTTAAAATTTTTGTCTTGTCTCTTATTGTCACGAAAAGAAAAAAAAAAAAAAAAGGGAATCTGTAAGCTATATAATATACGATATCTTTAGGCTTAGAATATTATATATAATTATAAATAAATTATAGTAGTATATAGAGAAACATGCAAACATGCAATGGCTACATTTACATACATCGTAAGTGCAGAAATGCAGATTTGTTATCTATTAATTTTGCAACATTTGGAGAAGAAACTACATGATTTTTTTATTGCTTATCTGTGATAGAGGACGTCAAGTTTTGCATGTTATGATTCTTATGATTTTTTTTTAGCTAAATGCCCTCAAAATTGAGTGATGATGTGACGTCATATTCATGCAAATATCAAGCATTAGTGAAAGAATAACGATAATTAACCATAACAGCGTTGTTTCCCTCGATTTTAAATTTTAAGAATAGTAGAAGCTCGAAAAAAATCGGAAAAAAATTGACAATTTTTTAAGGTTAATGTGCAAATAAATAAATAAATAAAATTCATGCAGGTTTTCCATTAACCAAAAGTATATAATCAAAAGTATAGAGAGCGGAGACATAGAGAAATATATTTCTCTATGGCGGAGATAAAGAACATGAATTCTAAGCCATTAAGATGTATAGTATATAGGCGGTATCTAGAAAGATTCTACTATAGCATATTATATTTATCTTGCTAGAGTCGGTTGATGCATATAATATATACCTTGCAGTGAAGTCCTAAAAAAAATATTAAAAAATCAGTTTAAACTTACTCCTCTTAGCATGCAATAACCCTATATTATTGTATCTTTATAATGATAAATGGTAATGTAAAAAATATCATCCTCTTCCTTCTACCATCGTATGACGTGATTTTATAATAATCAAAATAAGATCCAATTTTTTGTTTCTCTATATATACAATGATATGGGCAATGGGCAACCTGCATGATTTTTTTTTTTATTGCAGAAATAAATAGAGGATACCAAATTACAAATTATGATGCTCTAATTTTTTTCAGATTTTTTTTAAACCATTGCAGGAATTATTTTTGAACAAAATTGAAACTGCGATCACTCCACTCCCTGATAGGCGTTTATTAGGCCCTGTCCTTTTTATTAAAGATCCAGGGGGGCCAGCAGAACTTGCAGAACTTTCAATAAGTTTTAATAGTTAACCGAGACTCAAAAAAAAAAAAAAAGACTCTGGAAAAAACGTAATTTGGTAATCTATTCATTTTTGCAATAAAAAAGTGTCATGCAAATTGTCCATTGTTTAATTGTCAGATTTTCTTGTAAATAATATTAAAATTATTAATCACTGTTCCTTTCATTTAAGAAAATAAAATTATCTTAAATCGGGTATCCATTAATTAAAAAAAAATAACACACTTGAATTTCCATAAGATGAAATTTAAAAAATATACTATGCAGTAAGAAGATACTCTTTTGCATGCATGTAATATAAAATTATGTTCTTCCTTTTTTTCCTCTACATTGGTTTTGGTTGCTTTATATATTTCATTACCACATCATAAATATGTAGTTGTGTCTGGCTTTTTTATATAGATGAGATACGATCTGTAGATGCGTGGTACCGAGGTTGCTTGGTCCCGGTTCCTCCTTATATACCTTCCCTTGCTCTATGGCAGGCTGCGTGTACGTCCGGGCCTCGAGGCTAGTTACAACGGGATCCAAGTAGCCACATGAACTCTGCACGCACCATCCGTGGTGGTATGGCGCCTCTCGTAGGAATCACGGATAAAATACCCTTTGATAAAATACCCTCGGATATAATACCCAGACAAAATACCCTAGGACAAAATACCCTTGGACAAAATACCCTCGGACAATTAACCCTTGGACAAAATACCCTTAGACAATTAACCCTTGGACAAAATACCCTTAGACAATTAACCCTTGGACAAAATACCCTCGGACAAAATACCCTGGGATAAAATACCCTGGGATAAAATACCCTTGGACAAAATACCCTTGGACAATTTACCCACAGATAAAATACCCTCGGATATAATACCCAGACAAAATACCCTTGGACAAAATACCCTTGGACAAAATACCCTCAGACAAAATACCCTTAGACGAAATACCCTTGGACAAAATACCCTCGGATAAAATACCCATCACTTTGAGGTTGGGAAAAATTTCAGTTTCAATTCAGGGCGAGAAATTCACATTTTTGAAAATACTGGAATATTTCATTTGCAATACATTCATAAACTAGCTCATTCAAAGAATAATCATCGTTTTGAATAATATATAATAGATATATGAATCTCAATTCAAAAACGCTTGGGTAAAGATGCATGTCCCCACTCGTGTTCAGTTCATTCATATATAGCCGTCTCACTCAAATATCTTTTAATATACTATACACATCAATGCTCGTTTTTTCCTAACGGGGCCGGCTCCGTAGTCTGGTCTTTTTGTCAAAATTATATAACTAAAAGTTCGGTAAGAAAGAAGTATATGATTTTTTTCCCCGGTGTCTCAATATTTTTAAGTCACTAATATGCATTAAGAAGTTATAAAGGCTTTTTAACACAACTAAATACTTTTTAAGGTAATTTTATTATGTGCCATGTGTACATGTAATTCTATATCTTCAAAAATATAAAATTTCTTCTCATCATTAAAAATGTGAATTAAATATAATTTTTTCTGGTAAATAATGATTCTGTACAATAAAATAACAAATAAATATAACTGAAATAGCAATACGTATTTTACTATCATGCTTTGTGCTGGTTGTTACCCGTGACAACATAAATTTTAAAACCATTATGAACATTTAATTTTATAGCTGGTTTCCATGAGTAAGTTTATAGAACAATCTACTGCAAAAAGCAATGTATCTCTTGTCGACCTTACAATGTAACATTATGTTAATACGTAAAAAATTGGGTGGGGAAGCAATGTTTTCTTCTATTCATGAGGTGACGATTTTTTATTCTTACTTTTTGTTTTGTTTTTGCTCTTTATTAAAAAATAATGAAAAAAATGCATTCATACATTCATTGTAAAATAATTATACCATAATAATTATGCGATGTTTTATTTAGTCTCCCCTGTTCATTTACATTTACTTATTCCTCCCCCCCCCCCCAAGTCCTTTTTGCCTGGGTTGGCTCAAATTTATTGCACCCAAATTAACCTACATTAAGGGTAAGATAACACGAACAATCGATTGTTGTAGTCCCATTTGATTAACATGTAAACCTTAGCAACCTCATAATGATTCTGAATGATTTTTGAGAGACAGTTCTTGGCACCAAAAAAATATGGAAAATATTTCAAAACAATCGGACGATCCAATTTTTTTAAATTATTTTCTTAGTTTAGGTCTCCATGGGAAAGCCCTATACTAAAAATTTAAAAAATTCGTTTAAAAAAATTGGATCGTCCGATTGTTTTGAAATTTTTTCCATATTTTTTTGGTGCCAAAAACTGTCTCTCAAAAAAAATTCAGAATTATTATGAGGTTGCTAAGATTTACATGTTAATCAAATGGGACTAAAACAATCGATTCTTCGTGTTATCTTACCCTTAAAAAAATAACATGATAAATAATAAAATAATTAAAAGGTGCTAAATATTTAATTATTCTACTCTACAACTAAACGTATAAAAAAATAAATTATGCTGTGAAAGTATCATGCGCAGGATTCAGTGAAATTTATTTTACCTTTTTCATGGGCAATTCGCAATAACATATTATAAATTATAGAAATTATAATCATAAATTTATGATTATAATTATTGGTACTGTTGAAATCCGAAATATCATATATTTTTAATTTTGGTTGGTTGGTTGGTATTTTGGGGCAATTGACACATTATATTTTTAATTTTATTATATCAATAGGAAACTTTTTATGCAACATGAAAATTATTGTACCCTCTGTCCCTTTAATAATAATAATATTAATACTGTACTGTACAGTGTATATACAATACATGTGTGCAAAATGTTTGCATGATGTAGGTATAATTTTTATCATTCTACGAAATACCTATAAGATGCTGTTATATATTATAATATATGGTAAATTGTCTGAGGGTATTCTGTCCAAGAGTGTTTCGTCTAAGGGTATTTTGTCCGAGGGTATTTCGTCCAAGGGTATTTTGTCTGAGGGTATTTTATCTGAGGGTATTTTGTCCAAGGGTATTTTGTCCTAGGGTATTTTGTCCAAGGGTATTTTGTCCAAGGGTATTTTGTCCTAGGGTTAATTGTCCAAGGGTATTTTGTCCTAGGGTAAATTATCCAAGGGTATTTTGTCCTAGGGTATTTTGTCCAAGGGTATTTTATCCCAGGGTATTTTGTCCAAGGGTATTTTGTCCAAGGGTTAATTGTCCAAGGGTATTTTGTCCTAGGGTAAATTATCCAAGGGTATTTTGTCCTAGGGTAAATTGTCTGAGGGTATTTTGTCCTAGGGTATTTTATCTGGGTATTATATCTGAGGGTATTTTATCAAAGGGTATTTTCTCCGTTTACCTCTCGTAGTAACCGCGCCATCGGCCATAGTCTGCACCATAGTCTGCAAAACATGACATCATATATACCTAATTTGTATGCTGAATTAGTTAAAAAAACAGATTACTATAAAAGTACTTTTTTTTTTCATTAAATTTTATTACTTGTAATTCTTTTAACATAAAAAAATATACATATAAAATAATTGAAGCCATTGTCTCTACGTTTTTAAATTTTAATGATATATATTTTTTTATTATTTTATATATATTAAGAACAGTAAATAAAAAAAAAGCAGGTCTATGATGTCTGACAAAATAATTTCACCTGTTAAATTCAGGCATTGTTTTGTTCCATATTTGCAAGTTTAGAATATAGGATATATTTAATTTGTTTTTGTTACATTATAAAACTGCTACACATGCCGCCTATTGGTTTTCTTGCATTATAACCGGGTCTCGATTGCGCGTGTACCGAGTTGAGAAGTAAAAACACTGTAGTCTTCCGATCACGTCTGCCCCGTTTGGTGTGAGCGGCGCCATTTGTGGCGAGTGACCGTGCTCGGCGCTCCTTTTGGGGTGCGCACAGAGAGCAGCGAGTGTAGTTATAGTGTCCAGCCACAGCAGGTTGTTCTGCATGACGGCACAGGTGCTCTCTCTCTCTCTCTCTCTCTCTCTCTCTCTCTCTCTCTCTCTCTCTCTCTCTCTCTCTCTCTCTCTCTCTCTCTCTCTCTCTCTCTCTCTCTCTCTCTCTCTCTCTCTCTCTCTTATGTACCAAGTCTCCTCGCGTGGCCCGGCCGCAAGCCTCAGGTGTTCGTAATTTGGCCCCCACATCTCCCTCCTCCCCCCCTTCTTCTCGTCATAAATCTCGCCCTTCTATCACAGCCCAGCATCGCGTTTAAGTTTTTTCCCGTTGAGAACATCAGCGAGTGGGATGAGACCAGCAGAGAGGCTCCCGTGATGTGTATCTTACCTGCTGCTGCGGGTTTTATAGTTACGAGTTTTTTTTTCCTACCACTAAAAATATATATATTTTTTTTTTCATCTCTGTTATCACGAATATATGGAAGACGTTGCTAGGGATTAGATATAGTTAATTCTACACGTGGATAAGATTCTGCTAAAGAAGATGATGATGATGCCTGAGAACTGTAAGAGATGAAATAGAAAAGAAAATCGTATATAGACTTATTTTTTTTTTTAGAATTTAGCCTCTAGCCAGTTATATAGCAAGAGCCCGTAACTAATAAGTACATTGTTGATCTTTTAGTTCGATGACTTTAAGAATAATAAGCCGGATACACTTTCTGAATCAACGCGTGTTGAGTTTCATATATATTATATATACTGTATATAATTATATATAAAGTTGTGACGAATCATAATAATAATAAAAAAATGGATCAAAAATAATCATTATTTTGTTTGTATCGTAAGGTATTCTATAGAAATGAACCAGGCTGTCAATCAGATAAAAAAAAATTGTAGCACGTGTGTATTATATTATAGTGGACGGACACAGTTGGCGCCGTGCGTTAATATCTCTTCACAGTAAATGCCTATATACAGAGACTTGAATGCCTATAAAAAAAAAAAAAAAAAAAAAAAAACTGAGGCTGTCAAATCAGAGAAGTTAAAAAATCAATTCTAAAACACTATTATATAATGTTAAAATGTCATTTTTATATTTTAATACATCATAAACATAATTACTATCATGTGTTAGATCTATAGAAATATGTCCAAACTTAATGTTTTTTTTTTTTTTTTTTTCTAACTCCCTTGAGCTTAGGCAACTTTTTATGCTTTGTAACAAATCGTGTTGCATAATGCGTACAGTTAAATTTTTAGGATTGAAGGCGTAATTTGTATTTTAATATTTTTAATAAATTTAGCCACATTGCTTATAATATAATACAATATTTAGCAAGGGAAAGCTATGCAGCGGAGATATATATTATGTAATATATCGATTTCTTTGTTGAGTTTCTATATTTTAGCGCATATATATTTTCGATGGCAAACGTTATAGTTCATTACATTGTATATTGTACACCCCTGACTATAATAATTTCTTATATACTTCAGTCAAAAAATAATTAATTATTTATTGCAATTCTAAATTTAAAAATTTATATATTATACTTCAAAATTTTATATTAAACAAATATGTGATATTCGTGCCTTGTGATATTCGTGCATTGAAATTTATATTTTCTTAAATTATCAAAATATGGATTAGTATTTTTTTTTTATGTTTTTCGTCGTTTTGATGGTAAATATAAATATATGACTGGAAAAAAAAAAGAGAAAAATGAAAATGCGCCTTATTTTTTTAATAATATCCGTTTTATTGTTTCATGAAATCTAAGCTTCGTATACATTGCACAGTTGAAACATAGCAGTTGTAAATCTCAATTTATACCGTTTAATTACACATATATATGTACAGTGACATTTCAATGTATATAATATATTTTTATATTATTTTTCTTCTTTTTTCTATTGCAATTGATTCTATAAAAGTTTGGAGAGAACAGGAATAATAATGATATACAGAGGATATGCTATATTATGTATATTAAAGCAGCAGCATCATCATCAGCAAAATGAGGATGCTGTGCTTGGCGTATCTGGGTGCACAATTGAGCGCGAGGATGTGGCAGTGGTGGCGGCAACCTCGCGCACCTGCTGCTACCGCCGCCACCATCTACCTGCGAGGAGCGAGCGCGGCCACTCCCGCCCGCTCTCTCTCCCCTGCCGTGCGGCGTAACACCGGCAGCCACGGCAGCTCGCTACATCAGCAGAGAGCGATCCCTCCCAGCCTCCTCCAGGGACATTATATATTTGGGAGACCAAAAGAAAGAAAAAAAAATTTAACTTTTTTTGTTGAGATTGTGTTTGCAACGTAAAGTGTGTGTGAGAGAGATAGAGAGAGAGAAGAGAGAGCACATACAAGCCATGCTACTGCTGAGCTCTTGCTTGCTCCTGGTTGCTGTTAAGATGGATGAATTTTAGTAGTGAAAGAAAGACGCACCTAAAAAAAGACTCATTGCCTTCTCTCTCTCTCTCTCTCTCTCTCTCTCTCTCTCTCTCTCTCTCTCTCTCTCTCTCTCTCTCTCTGTATATGGGCGAGCCAACTTCCGGCGCTCCTCATGGTTTGATGGCCAGGGTAAATAAAACACTGAGAGCTAAAGGTAAAACAGAGAGAGAGAGAGAGAGAGAGGAGAAGAAGGAAGATTTTCTTCTTCTTCTTCATCTTTTTAAGTTGACCACTCCCATTACCTTGGCCTGGCCCCTACTGTCTATCTGCTCCACCTGCAGCTTGTAATGATGATTGACCCTCCCTCTCCCACTCTCTATACCCTCAGCCTCCGCGTGTGCACACCTTTATATAATATACTGTTGGCTCACGTACTATAGCTGCATGCATACAACAGCAAGCGCACCCGCCCTACACAAACTGCTTTTGCGCAGTCAACGCTCACACGATAGTCGAGTGAGTGTGTGAGAGAGAAATAAAGGTTTGTATATTATGTACTTGGTAATATAAATGATATTCACAAAACTGGTACCTCTCTCTTTCTCTCTCTCCTTCACTGCAAAATGTGAGTTTAATTCTGTTCAATAATGTTTGTCATGAATTACCTTACTTGTTGAGTAGTCTCTTTAAAATTTATTAATAAAAATTTTCAAGAGTTCAATTTGAAGCTCTTTTTATCACACGAATGGCCTAATTACGCCTTCTCAAGCGTGTTGCTGGAGGCTAAAACAACACACAGATCAATCCAAATGTCGTCGACGCCCTGCTAGCTGTTGGTTTGCTGGGTTGCAGCAGCAACAGCGTTTCTTGGCTGACCAAGCTGGCTGGCTATAATATAGCTAGATGGCTGGTTTTAAGTTTACGATGGTCGCGCGGCTGCGGCGCTGTGGCGCCAGAAAGCGCTTCCAGCAGCCTCGAGCAGGGAGGTCACGTGATCACCAAAAACGTCCACGGCAATACGGGCCTGGCTACTACAACCATGGCTGGCAGGTTTTAGTAGGTGCGCTCATTTCAGCAAACAACCGCACCCATGATCTCGCCTTGCTTACAGAATATACGTTAAAACTTAATACCAACGATTAAATCATTTCAATGTGGCGGACACAACTAATCACAAGACACCCACATTTTTTTTAATATTATTATTGTATGATTATGATTATTTCAATCTCTCCCATGTTACTTTAAATTTGGCCTTGGTACCAGACTATGTATAACAACACCTTTGATGAATGAATATTGTTGTTCATTTTTATATGACGTCAATGGCAGCATGACATCTACCAACACTACAAGTTGCTGCTGCTTCTATATTATTATACTTGTTCACCTTCAGCAGCTAAAAGAAGTGAGCGAAAGAGCTGCTGATAGCAGTAGCTATAATAAGAGAACTCGCGAGAAGAGCTACGCAACGCCAGGTATGTTGTGGCAAAGCAGCAGAAAAGTCGCCGGCGCGACGGCGCGCATTTTTTTTTTTTTTTTTTTTTTTTTTTTTTTTTTTTTTTTTGAAATCCATCATTAGAATAGGCGCCATTCCTCGCGATGACATCTTTCCAGTATTAATATCATGATACGTTTCAACTTTTTAAGACCAAAACTAAAAGCGGTAAACTTGGAAAGAAAAAGATGATATTTTTCTTCAAGTTCTTCTTCTTGAATGTTATAATATACCTTATTCTTCTTTCGTTGTATAACATTCCTAAGTAATGAGCCAAGTGGCGCAAAACCTGCAGGCTCGCACAAAAAGTTCTTCACATCCGCTGATGTCGCCGTCGCGTCGTTTCCTCTGTTGCTTGCCCCGTTCTTCTGCTACTGGAACCGATTGAGCTCCACAATAGCCGTGGTGCAAGGCAGTGTCTCGTCCTCCTACCGTGCGCCTCAATGACGTGATGCAATCACACTTGGATATAAAATAATTGTTAATGTCGCAATAACTCTTAAAAAAAAACATTCTTAAAGAAAATTTATACTATACGATATTCTCAATAACACATTTCTTGCAAATTTTAGGATGTAGATTTTTTACCGGTTGTAAAATTTAAGTAATGTGTGCAATTTAAAATTGTTTTTAGTAATTATGTTGTTGTAATTATATATAATATATGAAAGCAAAGAATTTGCTGCAAGGTAAAGAAATTACTACACGCAGGAAGGAAATATAACATTTGCGTGGACTTTTTATCCTCAGTACATAATTATATATTTATGCAGTGGTATGCGCATCCGATTCGTAATCGGATAGTCGTGAGTTCAATCCCAGCACCCGAACTTTTAAAGCTGTTTAAAGAATTAATATTCGTGCATCCGGGAGGTGATTGATGGCATCCTCCATCCATTGCTGACCATCCTGACTGAGATTTCCATGGTTCCTTGGTTCCTTCAGTCACAACTAGGTAAATGCTGCATGGGATGGATTGCTATAGGCCATGGCCGCCTTGGTTTGGAAGGAACTCACAAAATCTTATTAAGCAATACTGTAAGAGGCCGGGTTCACGAAGAGCCGAGAAGTTATATTATATTTTATTTATTTTCTATGTAGTAAATTTGTACGGTATAACAAAATTGCGTGTCAGGTTCAAAAATATGCATGAAATTTTTTTCTATATCTAATATATAATATTTAATATGAATAATTAGTGCATAAAATATTTGGTAATAATGTAGTATTGACCTCAATTTTTTTTTATTGCAGAAATGGATAGAGGGTGCAAAGTTATGCTACCCTGATTTTTTTCAGATTTTTTAGAGCCCGGGAAGTATTTTTAAAAAATTATTGAAAGTCCTTTTTGTGACGTCACGCGGCGTTAAGTCCTATCTTTTTCTTAAGGAGCGGCGTCTCGTGACGTCACAAAAAGAACTTTCAATAATTTTTTAAAAATACTTCCCGGGCTCTAAAAAATCTGAAAAAAATCAGGGTAGCATAACTTTGCACCCTCTATCCATTTCTGCAATAAAAAAAATTGAGGTCAATACTCTATTGAAGTTCGTATAGTAATATATCGTAACTTTTAATTTCGTATAGGTTACCAAGGCAATTCCTGGTAGTAACATCTATCATTTAGTACTTGGCACATTTAGAGCATTGCATGCCCTATTATTTTTATGAAGTTTTATTGCAAGGATTCTCAATTATAACATTGGCTTTAAAAAAATATATATTAAATTACTTTACTTGAAATGCATTTTTTTTTTTTTTCCTTACACCCTCTTAGATGCACTCTTAAAAGTAAATTTCAAACTCTTGTGAAATTTACTTTTAAGAGTGCATTTTATAAGATGGAGTAAGCCAGAGTAACAAATATTATCCATATATACTGTATATTAACTACAAAGTAACCTTATATATCAAGAGAGCAGATACAGCTCAAATTTTCGGGGAGAAGGGGAGAATCTGCTTTATAAAAGTATGCGTGTTATGGGAATTTCGGGAACTAAGAGGAGAGAGCAATTGCCCCTCTTCCCCAGTTAAAAACCGCCACTGCAGTCCTCTCCATATTAGATTAATTAATTTGAATAAGTATTTGTTCTCCACTGAACTTTGTACAAGAGACTTATGATTTGTTGCAGGTACTGGATGTTGATCCGTTTTGGACACCTAAAACCGAGGAGGAGTACCTTCACTTCGGTGAGAAGGCTGATTCCGGGAACCGTGCTCGCACCTATATGGATGGTGTTCGCCGCAGGAAGGGTCTAGCTGTCGAGGAGAAGCTCGTCGAGTTTGCAGAGAAGCAGCGCACCCTCTCCAAGAATAAGTGACCATCTTTGGTAAGTGGCCCGCGGTCATCCTCAGACAACCGGTGATTTAATGACAGTGATGTAAAAATTAGGTGTTGCTGCTGTCCACATTATTTTTACATATATTCAAGATCAGAGATCTGTTAAATTAAAAACATGTTTTTTTTTTTTATATATATAAGAAATAAATTATGTGATGTTTGTGAAATACATAAGCATTTCCTTGTTCTTTTAAAATTAATTTATTCAATTGGGTGTTTTTAATGGATAAGTAATTTTTCATCGGTGACATGTTGGATAATGATTTGAAATCGGTTCTGTTCTGTGTAAGAACCTTTAATGGGAAGTTGAGTATATCCAGCTTTCTTCTTAATTAGATAAGAGAGTTCTTTCATTTGTTTCTGAAATTTTGATTTCAAATTGATATTTTCAATTCTGATGGAAAACATATTGTGTGTATTACGTTTTTTTTTTGTATATATTTTATATTATATATTTTTTTTAACTCAAGGTTTCAAATAATCCCCTTAATTAACAAAATATCTTGTTGTTGATCAACTTGTTAATATTCTCCTTGAGAATAAACACCTAAAATGAAAATTAATGGCATACAATTTTATCAAGAATGTTATGACTTACAATATACAGTTTTTAAAAGAAAAATAACACCATATATAATGTGTTAGTCTTATGTTTACCAATTAGTGTGTAATATACTTGTTACATCGAGTCAAATATTTCTATTTACTAGGAAATGTTAGTGGATAACAACCATTTAAATTCTTATACTTAATATAAACGAAAGAGTTATAATAATGATATAGAAAACAAGACAAATAACCTGAAGCAAAAGAACGCTGCTGCTGCATGGCGCTATAAGCAGTTAGAGAGCGCAGTAACAATTAATTTGACTGAGGTACTCTTGGCCTGGACTGAATGCCAAGAAGGGAAAGTGATGACTTAAAAAATATATATATTTATAAATAAAAAAAAATAATAAAAAACTAGTAAGCTTACTGAAAGAAAAAGGTCAACTCTTCTGGTATGCTTTTAACTTTAGCTCATATATATTTTTAGGTATTTTTATTGAAATATTCAAAGTCACTTTTTTTTTATATAAGATTCTTTGAATACCTTATAGCTCTTAAAAATGTTATCTCTCCACTATGTTGCAGAGTGTCTTGGTCTTGCAGTATCTGCCGGCCAGTTTGCTGCTACGACTAACAATGGAATAAATCGCCCCTTAGAGTTCTCCCATTCTTCGTACGCTCCCTCGTCATGCAACAAGTGTCACGTGTACAACAATGCACAGGAGTTAATAAAAACGACCTATTTTACTATAGAATCTATTGTGATTTAGTTAATGCAATAACTTCTTGGAGAATATATTTTTTATAAATATTCTTATATACCGTCGATCATTATATTATAGGGAGTAAAGAACATAAAATATTTCCACTCCTACACAAATTAGAAAATACGTTTAAATTTAAATATCCACTGGCCTGGTCTTTTCCTGTAATGCTTACTAGTTATTATTATGTACGCGTAGTTTTTTTTCCCACTACAGCGACTGTTTATAGTTATTTTAAGTGATAGTATAACAAAATCAATTTAATATAAATTTACTTTACAAAAAAAAATTATGTAAAAATGTTAAATTCAATTCATTTTTTGATAAACAATATAGTAGGACTAAGGTCACAAAGGTCGTTTCAATTGAAAACTGTAGAAGTATATTATTAAGTTATAAAAAGCGAGAAAATTATTCGATCGTGTGAGCTAGGTGTAGAGAGTATAATTTATAAATCGATTTCATTTAATTAAATTTTCATCTTTCTTCTAAGATCATTAAATATTTTTTTCCGGAGTACTTTTCTCACACTGTTCTTCGACGAATAGTTGCATGAATAAGTTATAAAAAAATTTCAAATTTAGTAAATAGAAATTTAATTTTTTAATAAATTTAGTAATTTAGTTTACATTCTTGAAAAGATAACAATATAATCGATTCTTTCTGATTGTGTATTTACGAACAGACCTATTACTTTAATAGAATTAAAATTTTATTTTACATCTTCAAAAACTATTGGTTCTCCATAAAATAGGAACAGAAGACTACTGATTCAAGCCTTTGAAAGATAAGTATATTTTTTATTTAATTTTTTTGGATTTTGTTTTTCCCGGCTGAAAGAAATGTCTTTTCCATTTCTATCATTATTTTTTAGCTTATTGTGTGATAATTAATCAAAATTTCTTTAATTTCTGATTAATGAACGTTAAATTATTGAGCATATATGTTATTAACATTTTCTTGGGCATGTTTAATTTATTTTTCAAACTTTTGTTCACATGTATTACATACTGCCATCTATACAGGACCTTTATAACTACTTCATGGTAGAACCGCCAACGACAACTCGATCACTTGAAATTTGTTAAAAATTTCCTTGAAATGCGAATCAAGGGTCTTTGAATGCGAAAATTACAAATACAAGAATCAGCAGAATATCTACTAAACTTTGACGTGCTATTTTTATTTATTTATTTATTTTATTTTTTTTTTGCAAACGTGAATTAATTAATTAATTCACTGAATTTTTAATTCTTAATTTAGTATACTTTGCGGTTATACATTTTGACGGTTGATCGCTTATTTTAAAAACTCTAGTAGAAATTAATTGTATTGAAAATTAAGTAATATATATAATGATTTGCAATTCCGTATAGAAAAACATATAAATATATATAATATGAAATATTATATGCCATCAAATTCTAAAGTAATAAGAAAGGTAAATAGTTATTGTCTGGTATCCATTATCCATTAAATAATTACTTTCTTTTACCTAATGAACGACGGCAAAACGATTTAAAAACGAATAAATTTGAATAAATTTTTCTTGACATGAAGTTGAAATTTAATTTGAAAATTCGATATGCTGTAAAGCTTTTAAAATATCCCAGCAGAGGAGGACACTGTGCAGGGAGTCAAGTCAGTGGCAACAATTTAATTTTAATTAAACGTGCAGTGAAATATAAAAATAGTAAAGTAAAAACGTTTGGGTATTATGGCAGGCGCGGATCCAGGGATGGGGTGGGGGGAAATTTCGGATTTAACATGGTCAAGATATAGGCATTTTCCCCACTCAAAAATCTTTTTTTAACTTTGGCCTTAATTATGAAGAGAGCATCCCCGAATTTTTTTCTGAGTCCGCGCTTGTCTTAATGGTGCAATATACAGCGTATAGTTTTCATTTCATCCGATGATGGCGTTATAGCCTCTCAGATGTAAATTTAGTAAATTAGTGATGCGCACACGCCGCTATTGGAGAAAACGTGAACTGCAACATGTTGGGCTAGATGCCCGATTGTCTAAAATTATATAATATTTTATCATTTTTCTCGTTAAAATATTTGTAATTCTTTTGGATAAAAAAATTCATATATTATGACGATAATAATAAAAATATTATAAATATGTATTATCATCGCTATACACACACAATAATAAGCTTTTACACCTCTCTGGTATCTGTATAATAATATGCTAAAATATCGTAGTCCTTGTCATTAAATAACGACATTTTATATTTATAATTTTTGCCTGCTTTATACATAATATTAAATCATGTACAGTACATTGTTTTGTCAGAACGGGTTAAAAAAATTTGCTTTTTGTTTGAAACTCGCTGAAATTTTTGACAGACAACTCGGCTTATGATCATAAAATGTGAGATGAGTCCACATTGCAGCGCTTGTAAGTCTTATAACTAAAATCCTAATGAGCTTGCGATTGCCATATTTCAAACCAGTATATACCAGTGTATTATATAAACCAGTTATTTATATACAACCAAAATATCTGCAATTCCTTATCTCCGTGCAGTTAATTCAATATTTATAGCATGCCTATTGACTTGATTAAAAAATTCATCATTATAATTTTATCAGTAATTAATTTAAATTAAGTAATAAATTAAATAAAATTAACTATTTCAAACTGGGCAAAATAATCCTTGAAGCTTAGCACATGTTGTATACAAAAATCTTTAAGCTCATGTCTAATTCAAGATTTTCAAGGAAGGTGCTGATCTCGATTAAACAATGCGACAGAGACACCCGATCCGGTCGGTGCATCCGCACACGCGAGGACGTTCCTTGTCACACCCGCTTACCGTGATGAGGCGTGAAAACCACGAGCACACCTTGTGTTGCGGTGAGCGGCCTGCGTGCCAGCAGCAGCCTGTTACCACCTTGATCAACGACGTACCTCGTTCAAACCTCACGCTGGAAACGTCCACGTTGTTCAGGTTCATATTGATTTGAGGACCATGTTAGTCGTACGACAACTATCGGAACCAAAAATATGAAAGATGTGCTCCTCTTCTTATGGGAGTTATATGCTGTTCAGGGGCACACCTTTCCTTTTTGGTTCCGATAGTATATTATATTTTTAAAACTAAAATGAGTGCATGGAACACTGAAAATACACCTGTCATGTTTTATACTGCATTCATGATCATCTATCACCTCTGTACTATATTTGATTAATCGCATGATGGGATCATCTAGATACGTAAACACGGTTCCAAAAAAGGTAAAAAAAAAAGCACTATTCACCACTTTTTTAATTAATAATTATTGTCGCTTAATTAATTGAATTCCTAAGTAAAATGACTAAAATGACCAACTCATTGCATTCATCTAATGCTCGATGTAAGTGACTTCATTGATTTTGAAATATGTACCCACAACAGGGACTTAACGCATTTCTTTGATAAAGTTCTGAATTTTTTACCCAGTTCAAAGATTGTGTTATTCTCATAAAAATTCACAGTAAATAATATTTGTGTTTCACTGGAAAATGTAATGATATAGTCACTATTTCAATATTCATTAATGTTTTACGTATACTATAATTAATGCAATAATTAGGCATTTAAAATATTCTTAACATAACGCGTACAGAAACTTCATAATAAATATTATAGAAAAAATTATTAATTAAAAATTGATATTTTTATCCTTTACTCAACGTGCTCAACAATAATATGCAGCTTATAATAATTAAAATCTAAGCAGGAATTTAAACAAAAAAGTAGTCAAGTCACGTAATTATAAATATATACTGGATGGTAAAGTAGTGGCGATAAAAAAAAATGTAAATTGAGTAACATGCAAAGTGTAATTAGCCTCTCTTTTTTTTTGCGAGTCCACACATTGTCCACGCCCTCCATAACCTCAACTTTTGTAACTTTGTGTTCCATTTTTATATCAATTTTTGCTTCCTTTATAATACTCTTTTTTTTTTTTTTTTTTTTTTTGTCGTCTCCAGAATCCCTTCTTGCTCTCACGCTACAATCAAACGATATGAAGACAAAAAGTAAAGAACAGCATCTGTAATAACATGGCCCCTCTCCCTTTAATTATGACAATTGTAATTCATTGCCAATATCAATATATCTCACACATTTGTTGCTCTTTTCGTAGTTTTTATTATATTGTAATTTTGCGATTTACCTACGTTATGTTAACTTTACATTAAGTATAATAATTATTTTAATGTAATATTTCAATAATTTTGTAATTAAATTTTATTATTATTTTCATTTATATAGAAGAAAATTAGATAGAAAACTTAAGATTAATTCAATATTGCTGCTAAATAAAAATAATTATATTATTCCCAATTCGAGATTAAGGACTGTCGCTACGTAGCCGGCCACCAGAGGCGCAACGTTTGCGTTTCGAAAAATACTGATTGGAAGAATTTTGTTCCAACATTTTTACAAAACTTTAAAGGATATTTAATTTTTAATTGTATAATATTAATTTTATATATATTCTCTGATGAACAAGTTAATATGAATACTGCACAGCAATGTTTTAAGGACTTTACAAGTAAGAAAATTACACACTATATTTCCCCACTTTGTCACAAGCCCTCTTGCTGAATTTTTTTCTCCTCGGATGTACTGTGCATTGTCCCATTGTTCGGGACTGCACCTAGCTTGCTCGCCAGCAAGCAGCGAGGCAAGTGAGGATGGTCAGCTTGAGCTATACCAGCAGCAGGGAGGGCGCCGAGACGGCTTAGGTTCTGCGGGCTCGGGCACGGATCTGCACGGGCGGGCCCGTGGGCCGTGCAGACCCATGGGCCGTGCTCATGCAGCTCAGCATTGGTAGTCTGCACACGGAAATTGATGGCTCCTACAAGGCCTAGCTCTAGCTATTAAATTCCTCCAATAAAAAAAAAAAAAAAAAAACATAATATATATATATCGATTTTTTTTATTGAGAGAAAAATTAATTAATTATTATAATTATTATTAATTATTGGACCGTAATTATATAAAATTATAATATTTATTATAACATTTATTATAACATTTATAATATAGTTATAATATTATATAACTATATATATATATTATTATATATGTTTTATATAATACATATCTACAAAAATATAAAACATATATAAATATAAATAAATAAATATTTATATTTATTATTATTTTTTTTTAATAATAATATTATTGGCGCAGTGCATTGACCGGTTCTCGTTAGATCACCGAAGTCAAGCTACGTCGAGCGTGGTTAGTACTTAGATGGGTGACCGTTTCAAGTAAAAAATACGCTGCTCCCTCCCTGGGGTAAATTCGTCTCGCTTTCCACCCAGTGCAGTGATGCACTTGTGTGTGGTTCTCCAGGCTTTGGACATCGCTTTGGTCCATTGAGAAAAAGTAAAGGTGTCCGTCCTGACTGAGGTTTTCCACGGTTCCCTCAGTCTCACCTCAGCGAATGCTGGGACGCGTAAGCATGCAGGCCGTGGCCACTATCCGTTCCCTACCTTAGATTCCTACCCAGTACCCCGCCGCGAGCTGTAAGCTCTTAGGGGTGTGGATCCTTGTAAAAAAAAAAATTATTAATATATATATAAATATAATCAGGCGCGGATCCAGAAACAAATTATTATCAGATTATTTTTATTTCAAGCATATGATTAGATATGATGAGCCACATAAAGCGAAACAGCATTATGAATGATAGTAAATTTTAATATATAAAATTACGTAATTATTAGGATTATTACTTAGATTCGAGTTAGATTCATTATATATAACAAAAGGAATTAAAAAATACAATAATATATTTTATTTTTTTATCGAAAAAAAAAAAAGTTTCGATGCTTACTATCCTAAAAATCATAATATTAATTCTTTCAAAATAATAAATATATACATCTTTGTTTATTTACCGTTACTCTCCCTTCTATTCAATTTAAAATACAATGGAATGTTGAGGCGCACTCGCAACGGTAGAGCAGGAGCATTCATCACGGCACGGCTGCCCTTCATATTTCTTTCTTTGCCTTGAGCTTTTGCTCTCTGAGTTATAGGGGCATTTTTTTAACTGCAATAACTTATCATATAATTATTATATTCACAAATTAATCAGACTAGGAAATAGATAAACATAATTATAATGACTGTTGCTCATTTAAAAACGGTTAATCTTATTATTTCCTTTGAAATGTTGGAATTAAAATCACCCAATCTTGGACATCATTTACTAAAGACTGGTAGTGACATCTCTTTTCATTCCACTTGCATATTTTCATAGCGACAGACCTTAATAGAGTATTGTCCTCAATTTTTTTTATTGCAGAAATGGATAGAGGGTGCAAAGTTATGCTACCCTGATTTTTTTCAGATTTTTTAAAGCCCGGGAACTATTTTTAAAAAATTATTGAAAGTCCTTTTCGTGACGTCACGAGACGCCGCTCCTTAAGAAAAAGATAGGACTTGCCGCCGCGTGACGTCACAAAAAGGACTTTCAATAATTTTTTAAAAATAGTTCCAGGTCTCAAAAAAATCTGAAAAAAATCAGGATAGCATAACTTTGCACCCTCTATCCATTTCTGCAATAAAAAAAAAATTGAGGACAATACTCCATTCATGATATAAAATAACAATATTTTAATTAAATTGATTAATTTTGAACGTTATTTTGTCTCCATGGCCTATGTATTGCAGCTTTTGTTCACGCAAGTGCATGAGCGTCACGACATAAATCACGACACCTCGTCGCAACGTGGGAACACTCTGACTATAATATATACAGCACATATTATATAGTAGCGTCTTCTTATCAGTAGCAAACACCGCGATGTGACCTCTTTTTCATCTTCCCTCGTCTTCGTTCTATACGAGTAACAAGCGGCGTTGCAAAGCTACCGAGACACATTATTCATAACGAAGAAAACGTCGTCTATACTGATGATGCATGATGCACTTTATTGCATTTGAACTTTTGAACTAGCTTGTAACTTGTTACTAAGAATTCTAAGATAATTAAAATCCATTAATAAAAAAATTGTGTTTCTTCCTTTTAATTAATTTGCAGTGCAATAAAATATAACTTCGGTTATAATTAATATTTTAATTTAATTTTCTATAAGTTTATTGATTTTTTTTTCTTTAGTATATTATAGGCATGTATTTTAATTAATATTTTTTTGTGGTATTTAACACCCTCGTTTGATAATATACATACTATAGCTGCTATACCCCTTTTTTATAATATTATATAGTTTTATTTACTATATATAGGTAAAATCAATTTATAAAAGTTTGCTGCAATCCCTTCCTCCAATATTTGATAAAGTATAATATTGAATAAATATAATAAAAATATATAAATATATAGTGATATTTTTTTTTTTTTTACAAGTATAATAAAAGATACGTATTTCTTTACAATATTTGATCGTATAGGGGATATCATATATCATCTTATTATGAAGAGAATTTGGGGGTAAATGAACAACCTGCATTTTTTTTTTTTTTTTTTCAATTTAAAAATGGGACCTTGTCAATTTTTCAGATTTTTATTAACCCTTTAACACCTTCAAAATCAAGAGGAAAAATTCTGGTTTACGTCACTGTCATGCAACGTCTTCATGCTTGCGTTTGCTTGCATGACTCTGACGTCACAGCGTTTTGAAGCATGATTTTAAGGGTGTTAAGAGGGTTAAAAAAATCTGGAAAACCGCCTCCCAGAGCTGCAGGCGTCCCCCTCAGCAGGCGGCTTCACCAACAAACAACATCTGAGGAATATAGGGTCCCCTCGAATATGTCCTACCGACTCTGAGGGCTTAGCTGGAGTGCACTACACTTGAGGTTTACGAACTGCACCCCCTTTCTTATACATTCTAAGGGTATGCAGGCACCCTAGTAGAGGGTGATTAGGCTCTCTGCGAACCGCTCCTGACCGCCCTCCGTTCCTGTCTAATTGGTCCTGCTCTTGAGTAGACAGGTTAGACATACGGAAAAAGTAACTAAAAAAAAAATAATAATGGCAATACATGCATATAAGTACTCTATCCAATTATGCAGTAAAAAAATCTCACGTAGGTTCGCCATTGATATTTTAAGAGGACGATAACAATTATTACTCATTATATGATAACAACTTTTCTTGATTAATATATATACAACCTATAAGCAAAATGACGAGAAAATATTACGAAAAAAAAAATAGGGTCCATATTCCACAAGCGCAACAAAATGCATGATTAATTCTCGCCCGAGAATAGAAAATTGTTCGCATTGCTATTTTCTGTATTTGAAACTGTTGTTAAATCCCCATTTACCCTGTTGACTTGTATTTTTTTTTTTTTTTGCCAAAATTATTCCTGAGGCTTCAAGCTTATTATACTTAAAGGTATACAGGCCTCAAATTACAAATTAGACAGACATTAAGTGTTGCTCAAGTTTATAATCAACATTCGTATTATTTTTACCTGCGTGCGGTGCGTCTGTGCGAAGTCGCGCTGTAAAGAAAGTCCTTGCTGACGTCACAACTCACAGCTAGCACCGTTTAGCATTGAGTTGTGACGTCATCAAGGACTTCGTGACGTCATCAAGGACTAAATTTCTTCCTTTGAACTGCGACTTTGCACGGATGCATCACGCGTGGAAAAAAATGATGCGAATGTTGATTATACACTCTAAACCCACTTGGTGACTGTTTAATTTGTATTTTGAGGCCTGTATGCCTTTAAGTGCAGGCGCGAATCTAGAAAAAAATGTCCTCTGTATTCAAAAATATATATATATATATATATATATATATATATATATATATATATATATATATATATATATATATATATATACATGTATTATGCAGGTTGTCCATTATATTCAGAAAATTTGGAGTATATCCAATAGTTTTTATGTATGCAATGAAAATATATAATAATAAAAAATAAAAAGACACAGGCTTAAAATTTTGGGACAGATAATTTTAAGACTATAAAAGCGTTCCAATTTTTGTTTTTCCTCCAATTTAAAGCCTGTATTACATGATAAATTTTGCATACAATTTTTCCTTACAAGAAAACTTTAACTCCATTTGTTTGTATTGAGATGACATTTTCTTGTAAGAAAAAATTGTATGCAAAATTGTATGGTGTAATACAGACTCAATCATAAAATTTCATTTTCTTTTTATTGAATTATAACATTTTGGTCATTTTGTATAATATATGTACTTCAAATTACATAAAATAACTTCATTACGTGCATGTGCATACATTCACAGGTATACATACATAGGTGTTAACATTTACCTTCAGCATTTTATATGCACTGTTCAGCGTCTTTTATGAATATAATATTTTTTTCCATTGAACTCTGCATATTATCTAGTATTATAGTTGTATATACACCTGATTGTGCATAAATTGCCTATAATATAAACAGTTTACAAACGCTCCCAGTTACTTACATGATAGCTTACCTTTGAATAGCGTATTACCGCAGTATGTTTGAAAAGCATTATGTTTGCATGTTGCGATTTGGCGGTACTCTTTTATTGGTACTTCACAAAGTACCTTAATTCATAAAATTAATAATGCAATAGAGATTAAGAATTTATAATGTACTGTTATAATAATTGTGCATTTTTTTTTTTTTTTTTTTTTTTTTTGTGTTCCACCGAATAGTTATTACTTCAGTTTTCAATTTTATATTGTTTTGACACAAAATAAATCTTTTTACAATACAGCTAAAAAATGAACATGCACTATATTAGAATTTTTTTATTAAAGAAGACTATAAAAATAATTATCTTATATAGTTAAAAATAAAATGACATGAACAAAATTAGTTTAAAATCTTGTATGTCTACACATGACATACGTTTATTCTGTGGAGAACAATTAGATAAGAATTAAAGTGTATTCCAAAGAACCGTGTTATGCATAAATGACTATATAAAGTTGTGAACTTGGTTGGGCCAGCTTGTAGGTAGGTGTTAGTGACACCTTTTAATGGGAGGAGGAGGAGGTGGGTCCCTGATTATACATGCAGCAACAGTGCCTCCTCCCAGCAGGTATTTACTACTGTTTGCTTCTCTCCCAGAGATAGCGACACTAACGTAGCACTGTATATTATTAACTGATAATAACTTAACACCTTCTTCTGTTGCCACTGCGAACACCATGCATTGTTGCTTCCTGTTATAACGTCTTTTTCTAGTTTTATTTACATGAAAATAGCGGGAAATTTAGTATATTTGACTATTATTTATTATATTATTATTATATTTGCTATTAATGATCAAAAACGAATGTTATAACTATTCAGGTACTTCTGTTAATAAAATTAGAAATGTGACAGTGGTTTTATTCGTTTTTTAAGCACCGTGCGAGCCCTCATTTATAGAAATGTGCAAATTACTTTGACATTTTTTATTCATTAAATACATAAGTGATTATTAACCTCTTCGTGAATAAATTTAATACAATCATCTCGATTAACAATAATTGCTGGTCTGCTGATGAGTTTTAATTCACAATAGTAATTGCATGAGACACATTTTGTGTGGAAAAATAATTCACGTTCAGGTGTATCCGCGTCTTCCATAACTACCCAAATAATATATTTATGATTTGTATGGTAGTATATTATATACTAACAGAACTGTACATTACATATAATATATTTAATAATTATATAATTAACATTATAAGTACTGTACGTTCATGAAACTATTGAAACTGTTAAGAAACTATAAAAAGTACTATACCTCCTCTCCATAGTAGTCCATATAATAGTCATATTAGCTGTAAATCTGCCTGGCCCCTATACAGTATTATAAATTATCAACAACAAGTAATAACATCATTTCATATTTGTACTTTTTAAGAAATTTTTATCACCATAATTAAGATGCTTTGAGTAAATGGAAAAATGCTCAATTTTGAATCTTTTTTCACGTTTTTCCCCCTCTCTAATTACGAATAATTATTATAAATCAAGGATTATAATATCACTCTGGTTCTGTAAAAAAACTGCTAATTTCTTAAAACATTATTTCACTATTAACAATAAACTATATAAAAAATAATTATATACTGGCCAATGTACGTGTAGAAAATGGACAAATGTTTTTATGTATTTTTGATGACGTCTTTTAAAAATTAAAGTGTTTATTTTTAAATAAACTACACACAAAGGATAATATATGCAAATATATTGTATGAATAGTAAAATACATTAAATATTTCAATAAATTGAAATAAATTGGCTTACAGACGTTTATATAAAAATATAGCACTGAATTTGAGATTATCAATGAACAACTTTAAAAAATTTCCACCTGCAAAACTTAATTTCCCACAATATTTGCCACTCATAAAAACATAAAAACATGCTAATGAGTACCCCACAGTCACGTGATAATGCTGGTAGCTAGATAGCGCGGGAGATGGAGAGGGAGGGAGGGGGGAGCGACGCAGCCTCTCTCATCTGATGCTGCTCTCTTCTCCAGTCGGCCCTTGCGTTTGCTCTGGAGAGGATCTCGCGTTTGTTACTGCTGCTAGTCTACTGTCTGCCCGCCGCCCACACACCATCTCATCACGAGGTCATGCCCTGTTGCTGTACACCACTGCTGACTTCGCGGTGACTCCAGTCATGGCTCAAAGACCATTGTTACTACTATTGTTGATACCATTGTTGACCCGAGCCGCAGCACCACCTACTCCTTATGATCCAGAAAATAATGCTCTACAGCCGGCTCCAGTAGGAGGGTGAGTGCTTACTTTTGTTTTAATTTATTAATAATTTTAATTTGGAAGAAAAAAAATGTGGTGCACAACATGACTTTCGCTTTTTATTTTTAATTTGGCCGATTTGGCACACATCCTTCTATAAGGTCGCATGAGTTCAAAGGGTTATCATTCAAAGTACTTATGATTATCACTCAGCAGAATTTTTCATTCCCCTACTCTTCTAGTAAAGATACATCATCTTGTCGTCTCATGTATCAATTGAGTTGTACTGCCTCGGGGTTAGAAGTCCATTAAGACATCTAAAGGTAAATGCATTTTGATAAAAAAAAAAAAAGACTCGTTCGTTGCTCTATATTTTATTCCTCTTTTTAACGAACAATCTATTCTATTCAGTACGAGAGAGCTAATAAACTCGCGGCTATACTTGCCGTCTATAGAGTAGTGTTATCGGATATAAAATTTTTATGTTTATATTATATATTGCATGATCTCTTGTATATATATATATATATATTACAAGAGTCCTCCACAGCCTGTCTAGCTTGGAGACATGGCATTTGGGTATACACGTGTTGAAAGGGTGAATGTACCACCCACTGATGATAACATCCTGCATGCACAGTCGTCTGTTCAATATAAAAGGTAAAAAAAAAACTGAATCCTTGCAAAATGATATAATCTTAAGATTTTTTTTTTTTTTTGTGATTATCGTAGTACCTGGGAGTTCTAATTGTCCCTATAACTGCTAGTGGTTATAAAGTCACGTGGTGGCTCACAAAATGACCCAGTTGACCTTGAAAACTATTTTTTTGGGAGGTCATCAGCATCCCAGGAGCTAGAAGAGCGCGGTGGGGGGCGGGGCTGCTAGGTCCAGCTCTCTAATAGTAAAAAACACCACACGCACTTGGCTACTCTGCACCGTTCTTGGTCTGAGCTCCTCCTCATCGGTGCAAATTGACCATGACGTAATCCTGCATGTTATCCAACAAACATCTCAGCATGGATAATATTACGTAAACCATCCCCCTTTTATCTTTCTGACATCGTACATCATGGTAAATGGAGACTGCTGCAGTATAATCAGAGTACCAGAGACCATCTCAGAGACTTCTGTGTCTTAAATTTGACAGCAAATTTCACGAGGATGCCAATTGCGTACTAGCGATAGTGGCGAAGACCTTGTGAAAATCTGAAAATTTTGGCCAAATTTCTGAACATAAAACACGAATATCTCTATTCAGGGTACTCATGCATGATAATCTAATTTTTAATTATCTAAAAAAAAAAAATAAATAAATAAACTCGTCATCAACTAGTATATAAAATTTCTAAGATACCATCAGTGAAACCAGCTACAAGAGACACAATAGATGCAGATTTGCAATTTTTGTGCAGTTATAAAAAGTAGGCTTAGGCATTACAATTTTTTTTAATGATTAAAAGCCTCCGTAAACTTATACAGCTACGCACACAAACAGAACAGTGATAATGTTCACGAGGGTACATTTGGAGCTCTCGTCCTTAAAGTATTTCTGGACTTGAGTCCTACGATTAATATGTGATGAAAGAAGAAAGCGTTTGTAACAGTCTATTAGAAAAAAGAGACTCGTTTTTCTCTGAGCCTATTCTATCCAAATTTTCCTTAAGTAGTGCATCTTTCTTTCTTTGATTTTTTTATTTTTTTAACACATGCTATTTATATTAAAAATTATGGTTAAGAAAAGTGTACTATACATATGTATATAGGCTACAATATAGCGCTGAGAAAGGCAAAATATAAATTGAATTTATTAAATAGAAATTTAGCATTCAACAATTAAAGCATAAAAAAACTACTCTGCATATTTTGCATAATTATAACCAAAATATATACTTTTTCTTCTACGAAATAACAAAGTAAACCTAATTTTGCTAATTTCAAAGCTAACATTTAATTATATTTTGTGTTTTTCAATTCTTATACAAAAAATTTAAAACACTAAACCTCCCAAAAGGAAACTTTTTAGTGTTGTAAGGTCAAACAGACACAAATAAACATGATGTAGAAAATTATTTGCTGCCCCATACTAAATACAGAGAAAGAGGCAATTTATACTGAAATCCACGTCCACATATATAAGAAACCATGGTAGGATCTCATCAGCATGCATGCACATTCTCTTAATTGCTATATACTTACAGCATTGGGCAGTCAAACGAGAGAAATTATACCCTTCGTACATTTAACTTACACCAGCAATTTGCTCTTTAAGATGAAAAACATTTTCTCTCATACAGGAACTAAAAAAAAAAATAAAAAATTGAATTAAAATCACCATACAAGACAAAAACCATTTTTAACGTTTCTTAATTTTTAATAGCTAGTACATTAATTTAAAAGTCGTATAAGACTAAATAATAATGTAAATATTATACGTAGATGTAATTTTCTTTTTTGCATTTATATATATGAAGAGTGTGTTGACATTTATAGATATAATTTTTTTAAATGTACATGATATTAAAAAAAATCATTTTGATTGCTTATGCTAAAGTTGTCTCCTCTTAGAAAAAAATAAAAAAAAATTAATGTACATATATTTTTTTTTACTTGTTTAATAATCTCATAAAAGTCTTTTTAAAGGCATCATGTTCTCATGATGAAGTTCATGAGTGAGACAGTCTGCTCCTGCTGGCTAACATTAAACTGAGTGATTGATGTTTTAAATTCCTACGATGATGACGTCATGTTCGATATGATGCGGGCATTAGTCTGGGACGTAGCATTGTCGTTGTTGGTCGATCATGTAAGATCATCAGGGGTCGTGCGACTAAATGACTGGCTAGCCAACTAGATCATCACAAACCATACGTAAGCACAGACAATTATAGACCTCCGTGTCTTATGGCCAGAAATTTTCAGAGCTTCGCGTGGTCTGAGCATAGTGGTCTTAAAATTGTAGTCAAAATTTCTGACCATAATTCACGGAGGTCACTAATGGTCTATGATACGTATAATCTGTTATACTTTTACATTTCTATTATATATTTGAGTAAAAAAAGTGAGGGATAACAAGTAAAAAAGCTTAATTGGAGAACTGCATAATTTTGTTTTGTACGTTTTACTTTTCAATTAAATGGAAAACACGTTTTGAAAAAAATAATATGTACTGTATACGACGTTCTAGTTTAACAACAATTTGCTTATCAAAACCATACCATTATAATTAAGATTTACTTGTCTGGTACGTCTTGAGAGGACACGATTACGTGTTTTATAGTAAAAGTATACACAATTAAGTATACTTTTAACTCTTTTAAGTACTCATGGCAACATCGGCAGCCATTGTTCATTATTTTCTAACCTAAAACATTTTAACATCTTAAGATATAGGACAAATTAACTATGCTATATAACCTGATCAAGTAAACAAAAATAAAATAATATGATCTAGTTTTTGAATTAAATATTTCAGTGTTTTTTTTTTTCTTTTTTTTTTTTCTTTTTAGATGCTGATTTGACTAATAATCACCATGCACAATCAAAATGATGGTTCTCCAATTTATATCCTATTTATCTCAGAAACGAAATTCTATAATAATATTTTTTTCTCAAAATCTACCTTATTTTTGTATGAAGGTACACGAAAAAGATTGGAATGATTTACTATACTAATATGCTAAAGATGGTGCGCACCATCAACCCTTGATAACATTAAGGGACATCGTACTAAATTATTATTATACAGCAATATATTGTATACTGTTATAACTATTATAAATTTCTCATAAGAGCGAGCGTCTTGTTACACCTTTGTTATTATTATATAGCTTCTCATCTTACGTAATGTCTTGCAAGTATAATTTGTGATGATGATTATAATAAAAGACACACCTGTATTTTCATTTAAAACTTCTATTTTATTGAGTGAAAGATGATATAATAATTACTGTAATTTATTTAAACTGTCTTATGATCACGTCAAAACATTATAATTTTTTATTAATATGTACACTTATGACGCAGCTATCTGTCACCTTAAAGCTGGAGGCAATTGTCCATTCATCAACGCCTTCGTCTTTAAAATGTATGCATATGATGACCTCCTATAGTATACTGGAGAATGCATTTCGGAGAAGTGCATCATGCTGTAGAGTCAAAAAGCTATATGCTATAAAAGCTATAATATATTTTAAAGATATAAAAATCCTTAATTAACTTCCATTCTGTTGATTTAAAGCTTTGCTCGAAAAAAAAAAGTGTTAAAATTTTCAATTAATCATCATTTATATAATATAATAATATATAGTTGCGTCATATTTTTTATACCATATAAATGTTTTTTTTTTTTAAGTTAATGTAAAACCACATCACGGAAGCTACAGCTAGACAGTTGTAAATTTATTAATGTTGTGACAACAACTTTTCAATGATAATGTTTCATTGATAATTAACATCAATAAATTATTATTTGTTTGTCAAAATAAACAAATATATTTTATTTTATTTTTGTAGAACAAATAAAGGGGCATTCACAAAGCCGTAAGGCCACAATTAAGGCTCGATAATTTAAGACCAGAAATTTTGGATCTAAAAAACACGTCTAAAATCAAGCTTTAAATTATTGAGCCTTAAATGTGGCCTTATTAAGACTTAGTGAATGCCCCTTATTAGTTCCTACCTGTAAACACTTTCTAATTTCATATTTTCTTTCTATATAATTTATGACATTTCATTTATTTATTTATTTTTTAATATGTATATATGTTTACGTTTTTGCAATAGTACAAAATTTATGCACTTGTTAGCTGTGATTTGTGTTTTTTTTCTGTTTTTTCCTTAAAATTGGTTTAATTTAAGAGGAATTAATATTTTTGCATGACAGAATTATCTTCATGAATAAAACTTAATTTGCATAAGTTCTTTGATACAGTTTGAACTACTATGATAGTATAGTATATAGCCAAACAATTTGCTTATATAAACTTGTAAGGTGCACATGCCAAAGTCAGTGCGACTTCAAATAAATTGGAACTTACTGTTAGCTGAAAATTACTATTACTAGTAGTAACCGTTGAACTAACCGATCAACCGAATACACCTCATGGGTGAAATGATAAATAAATCAATTCCTTTATTGTTTCGCGAAGATTTGCTAATATCTTTCATGATCTTTTATCGTTCATCGTAAATATTTTATTGCAATAAAACTTGTTAATTACGACAATAATACTATTTCTAATAATAAAATTGAGCTGGGTAATTGTTTAAGCAAAAATTTCGTACAAATCAATATTTAGTGTTGAAGCGTGAGCAAGAAAATTGATGAATGCGTATAATAATATAATATAAAAATATTTATTTATTTATTTATTTATTTATTTATTTATTTATTTATTTATTTATTTATTTATTTATTTATAGTTATATAAGAAAAACAAATATGCATAATTATCAAATTGCCTGAAAATTAACATATAAATTATATCTCACGATATGATAATAATTAGAATCATATATTATATTAATATTATTTATACATGATGTAAGTTATATCAACTTATTTATAATTAAATAAAACGAGTAATGTAATTTTTTTATTTTTTACAGGCTGGTCTGTATGCAAACAGTAGTAGTCATGTTATTATTTTTTCTTGTATAACATGTAAGCTAAGAAGAGCATTCAAATGGTGTTACACATGCAACGTACAAGAGAGATAAAGCAAGGCTTGAGATCTCATGTTACTTACCACTATATGTATAGTGCGGCCTCCTCCCCCGCCTCCTCATCTCGCTCCGGGCATCTTGATGGCTTTCTTTAATATGCATAGTAGCAGAGGAATGCAGCATGCCAGTGCATTCATATTGAAATGCTGTTGTAGCAATGCACTCTTGTCACCTTGCACCCAAGACAATCTCTTGCTTCTTCGCTCGATCTACTGGGGGGAAAAAAGGCATCTCACCGCTTGCATTGTACACTGAAAAATATAAAGTGATGTCGGACACGTTGAGGTTACACAAGTTTGATGGCCTCAAGGTTAAGAAGGACACTTACCGTCAATTAAAAATCAGGTATTTAAGTGGAGTGATCAAATAATTTTTGACTCCCAAAAACTTGTATTTCTTTATACGCCAGTGTCCTTCAGTTAGTCAAGAATAAATAATAAAAAAAAAAAAAAAAAAAAAACGAAAAAAAAAAAGCGAAAAACGTTATCTTTCATAGTTTTCATAGTTTCTTCAGAAAAAATAAATAAATAAAAACTAAGCCCGCCGAGTAAACGCGTCGTTAACTTCTTAGGGCCTTATGAAAACTGCAATATATTTTTCACTCCAGAATTTCAATGGTGGCCTTTAAATTAAAAATTCTTTAAAGTATTCTACAAATTTAGCTTGGACCAAAGCTGGTTTTTGAGACCCGTTTGATTAAAAAGAGTAATTAAAATCATGATATTGGAGAAATGTATTTAATATGCCTCATGCAGGGGATTTTGATGGGTTTTTTTATCGTGAATATTCGGAAAATCTTCAGTTCGTATTCGACCAATATAATATAATAATATTAATATATATGCCATGCATACTGTCTTGAGTGTCAACCAATAACTATAGCTGAATACGTGACATACGTGACCTTAACAGAGTGTTATAATATTCAAGAGATATTTCAAAGTTTTGGATTTTCGAGCTATATATTTTTTCCGGTGTAAAATGCAGCCAGCCAGTTTACATATATAATTATAATGTCGCTGCCGCCGCTTACTTTGATGTGTTCCAGAGCGATGATACTAAAATATTTTATTATTCAAATGCATTTATACATTTTAATTGAAAATTAAATTGGACAAATAAAAGGAGTGATGAAAGTGAAGAACTGGTTTTTATATTTTAGTCAATTTAAAACATGCAGCATTTTCTTGCACTTCTTGTGTATCTAAGATATTTATAAATTATGATAAGTTATTTTAATTACATTTCTTATTATCTATATAGTATAATTATGTTATTTTAATAGCATTTTAATTGTTTCAATGAACGTTTGCTAATACAATTTATAATTATATTTATGAGTAAATTATTATTTTACTTAAGTTCAATATATAATTATCAATTCAAATGTCTAATTCATAAAGTTTTAATTCTTATTGCATTCTTTTTTTATTTCAAATGTTGTTATCAGTTTGTTTTGTTTTTATTCTTATTTTTATAGCTTGAACTTGTGATTAGGTGTTATAATATTTATATTTTATATGCAAGTGCTAAGTATACCAATATATAATTTTTTTAAAGAGACATTTAGTTTGCCTTTTCTTTTTTTTTTTTTTTTTTTTTTACTACAGAAATTTGTTACGGATCCTGATGCATGCATAAATTCACTGTAAATTCTTTGAGACCAGCAAAATTAGCATTTTTTTAATCTCGTATAATACCTCAAAAAGCCTTGGTTTGTGTTGATAAATTTTAGCAGATATTTTTGTGTCCTTACACACAGGCGTGCAGTGTGACTGAGATTTGCTACATTGACGACCCCCACATGTAATCTCCGCTGTGTAACGAGTGAAGTAGTTATTACGTGCTATGATCGTCACGCCAGTCTGCCACATCGTTTAACATTCATGAGAGGAGGAGTCGTTCGCTGCAGGGGACCTTCATACGTGAGCACCCACTCTGAGCGATTTTCAAACGCTTCCATGTCCAGCAGTATTTCTTATTTCACCCGATGATTGTGTTACTGGTAAATAACATTGACTGAGCGCGTATATACCAAATCATTGGGTGAAATTGTATTTTTAATACTGAAAACTCATGCTCCATAATATATTATAAATAAGGATCGGATGACATCCGCCTTCGTCTTTGAAGCTACCAATCTGTGTGTGGAGGAAAATAGGGAGGTGGGGGGTGGGGGTCGAAGAGAAAATGTGAAGGACGTGTACAAAAAAATCTGGGAAAAATATATAATCGAGTCTGTGAGCTTAACCTGTAATACACATAATTTAATATGCGATTGATTTAATTAATTATTTTTAAAGTAATTATAGTATTCAATATGGAAATATATACTGCAACTGAACCCTTTATACCATGGCACTAACAATAAGTTTTATTAATTAGATTGCATGTACGTACACTCATGCATGTAAATAGCAAGCACGTCTTCTTGTTTTCTGAAGCTCCGAAACTGACAAGGAGAGCTTATGATTGCCAGTGTCTTTAAAGCCAACTTTTTTTATTTGATTGAAAAAAAAAAAAATATTGCAACTCATATATATATATTTCTTTTTTTATATCTTGTTCATATAGTTCATATAGTTTTTTTATTAGGCTATTAGGTATATTTTTATGAATTACGTACGCAAAAAAAATATATATATTGCAAAATAAATGGCAATTTAAATAAATGGCAATTTATTGATAGCAGCTGCTTGCTGAAAGGCTGCACTCACAAAAAATGGCATAACACGATAATCATGTTTGCAACCCAGAAAAATACATTTTTCACTTCATTTTGGCAAGCAAGTAATTGCTAGAGCATTGTTTCATTTTTGTCACAAAAATTTTGTCAGTACAAATAGTCGTTGCAGGTGCGAAGGTTGTAAATGTCAGAGTAAAGTAGAGCAGTAAATTTCGTCTTTAAAGTTAAAGCTGTGAATGCCCAAAACTTTAAAATTTATTTTTGTCTGGAATCGAATTTCAATATTTTCGCAGCTGAAAAATGTTTTGACTCCCTCTAAAAAAAAAAAAAACGTAAATAACTTGTAATATTTTATGCGATAGAGTTACGACATTTGTTTTTTCTCGACAAATAGTATATATTTACATAAGCAAAACCATGACGAGGTCTGGTACAAGTCTAGTATAATGCAAATACATTTTGAGTGCACACACAGAAACAGCACGTGCAGGCAACATCAACTGTTGGTACAGCACTGGCCTGCAGAAGGGGCGGGGTGGTCCATGCATGAGCGAATCTCACAGACACTCCCCGCCGATATAGGCGAGGCTCACAATTAAACCTTTGGCAGGCGTGCGTGATGAATCACAGATGCTCCGAATCACTACAGTCTGCATGCTAAATATCGTATTATAGCTTTCATGGTACCGACAATAATAAAATAAAAGTACACTGTAAAAAAAATATATCTCTTGAATTCTTTCACATGCATTCTTTCAAACAAGAAATACAATTTTAAATTATCCATGCATGAGAATTTATTACTAAATTATTGTTTTATCAGTGTATACTTTAATGTGTGGTCTCATATGTATATATTATTACAATTTAATACTTATACTATTTTATTATAAGTTTAAATAACAATATAAAGGGTGTTATTTTAGTACTATATAATATCCCGTTAGATTGAATTAAGTACTATTATTGCCCCCTATTATTCTTGCGTTAGTAAGGAATTATAGAGCACTCAAAAGAGTGGAGCCATAAAGAGCCGCGAGGAGAAGGCGAACCGCCCACAAGCGTCGTAGACTGCACGGCCTAGGCACGCGGCCAGTTCCGGACCTCAACATTAATTACAATTTTTGTGGAGATCATTTATTTAATTTGCAATAAGACCTTCAATATAATGTATGAGATAAAGATATACCTAGGATATTTTTGTCGCTAATTGTTTCATTTGCACCTGCGTGCTGAGCAAATTTACTATGCTATTCAATAGTCAAAAGTATTTTTTAAGGTAGAGATAACGTCGAACAGCTGTTCGACGTAATCCCCTTTGATTAACATGTAAACCTTAGCAAATTGACAAAAATTCTGAAATTTTTTTGAGAGGCAGATATTAGTGCCTAAAAGCCATAGCAAAAGTTTCAAAAACATTTAACGAGCCGATTTTTTTAAATTAATTTTTTAGTTTGGCTCTCCATGGGAAAGCCCTATGCTGAAAATTAAAAAAAATAATTAAAAAAAATCGGCTCGTTAAATCGTTTTGAAATTTTTTTATGGCTTTAAGGCACTAATATCTGCCTCTCAAAAAAATTTCAGAATTTTTGTCAATTTGCTAAGGTTTACATGTTAATCAAAGGGCATTACGTCGATCAGCTGTTCGGCGTTATCTCTACCTTAATGTCACGGAATGAGAATTTGTTACATGTATTTTTAATTATTTATAATTAGCGTATTATATCATAGATGTTACTGTTGTATGCTAGACCCTTGAACTAAAAAATTTATGATATAGGTGTTATACAAATTGCTTCAAGATCAAGGTTTGAAAAACGAAAGTTTTATGAAGCTTATCTCTTTTACTTTGCAAACAAATTAAAATGATGAGCATGCAGCTCAACTCAAGCTCAAGTTGAGGCAGATTGTATTCTATATATATAAAAAGATAATTTCGTTCAAAACAATGCAGTCATATCTAAAATCTAAAACTATATAGCAACAATGTATGTATTTATTTCTCTTGTGGCTCTACATAAAAAATACCTTAAAAATTAAACGTAACACAATATTGCATTGTGTTGATTGAAGCAATTTCAGTTTTTTTTTTTTTTTTTTTTTTTTTTTTTTTTGTGAATTGTACTTATTTTTTGTGAATAATTTTCACATATTTACTTTTTTTTAGTGCAATGCTCGTAATATTCATAAAAAAAAATGTGAATTCATGAGTTTACATAAGATAATGTCAAGAAATATGACCGAAAAACGAGCCACTTGGGCCCTGCAGTGTGGTATTTTTCTTTATTGCTTGTTGTGTGTTGTAGGCCTAATGTGTGTCGCTCGCGGACCCACAACTACTGCTGCCCTGGCTGGTCCCAGAAACAAACCAACGGACTCTGCATCGTGCGTGAGTATCAATCTCAAGTGTAGCATGCAAATAAAGTAAAAAATTGTTCAAAAATCTTAATAAATTTATATTTTAAAGGATAAGTTACTATATTTTGAGTTGAGGTTTGTTGTGAATATTGAAATTCTAAAACTTTATTTAAAAAAATAAAAATAATGCAAATTTTTACATTTAAAATGATGATTTGGAATATCTATGTATATATTATATTATGTTAAACTGTACACTGCATGCCTTTTATAGGTATGACCCCCCTGAGTGTAACTTTTATTTTATGTGTCCACGTTTAGCGGTGTGCACGCGATCGTGCGGACAACAGGGTCGCTGCATTAAGCCCAACATCTGTCTGTGCGAGGGAGGAACGGTGTCGACGGCATGTAACGGAGGACACCACGGCAAGACTCCTGGTGAGTACCCTGCATGTTGAGACAATCAGGTAGCGTCCCAATGATTTCGCGTCTCGAGCACACCTCCTCTTCAATACAGCCGCTGCAGTAGGATGCATACGATGAACCGTTTTCATTGTTTTCAGCCTTTTTGTCTAGGGGACGGTGGATGGAAATATTGTGTATTGGGACGCAACTTTATAACATTATAATCTTTGTTGAGATTGAAATTTTGTGAGCGAAAAACCATTGGTAACTTTTAAGATAAAGTTTAAATGAGCAGCCGTAAGACGAATTCACATGGTGATTTCCAGCCTGCGACGCGAAACGAATAATGCGCACTTGCTATAACATCTATTGGCGGTCTTACTTGGCGATTAAGAAAAAAAGCATAGTAATTTAACGCGATATTCGCCGCCGCAATGGCGAATTCGCTTCCGTCCATAAAGAGGATTTCACAGCTTGTGTGACAAAATCGCGTCGTATCGCCGTTGTCGCCATTTGAATCCGCCTTTAACAAAGTTTAAAAAGGTGAACGAGAAAATATGATTAATTAACGAGTGCTCACGAAGAAATTTAACACATTACAATCAGACATGCATGGCATACTCTCAATTCTTGTCTTGGTTTCTCATAAAACTAATCCTTTTCTGGCTTGAGTAAAGGTGAGAGATACACACGAGAGAAAATTTCTCGGTGTGTACAGTGCTGATGGTCGTAGTAAATAAATATTTTCTCATCAACCATCTCCTCCCAGATATTGTGACGTCATCCTCCCCCCTCCCTCTCATTTCGCAGTCAGTAGCCAGACGCATCGACAGGGAAGCAATTAAATAATTATATTTGACCATGGCAACAAATTCCTAGAAGGAAGAAAAAAATTAATATTCATTTCTTTACTTTAATATGAAAAATGTGCAAAACACCTGAACAAACCTCTCTCTTCATTTTTTTTTTTTTTTTTTGTAAGTCGTTGCAAACTTAGTTTTTTTTTATTATTTGTATTAGCATAATATTCTATTATTGCTTTAGTGTTTGTGAAAGGAAAACAACTCAAATTGTATAGAACTCTTCACGTTTAAAATTCTCACCTCTAGCTCAAAAAATATCAATGAACTGGTTGTTATTATTAAGCAGTTTGCCTTTCTTGTTTTTACAAGAGAAAAAAAAATTATGTAAGCGCTAATAAACAATGTTGAAGTACAGTCACATTCACTCATTCATAAATAATTTAAATGTTTATGATTTATTATTATCAGACAATTTCTTTTGGGTGAATGGCACCTATGACGTCATTATGGCATTAGAGATACTAGTATCACAAGCTTATAAATATTATTTGTTGTTTTGGGACAGCAAAAAAAAAAAAAAAAAAAAATGTAAATATAAAAAAAAAAAATTATCTTGTGTACTCATAAGATTATATACTGAAATAAATAATTCATTATAGTAGAAAAGAAAAGCTTGTGGTTTATGATAAAAAAAAAATGACATAAGAGATTTAAAAATTTGTGGAGACACCAGACAAAAGGGTGGGTGGGAAGAAGTTGTCGCCTGCTTGTTTACTTGCAAGCTTCTTCTTGTGGGCGAGAGAGAGAAAGAGCAAACATCGCCGCCCTATCCTCCCGCACCCCCCATGTCAACACTTTTCTCACCTGTACACGACGTAATCTCCGCTCTGCAAATGTCTCTGGAACGTTTTTAATTATACACTTTATCTTAACATTTATCTATCAGTATCAAAATCTCATGCAGACGAGCTTCTTTATTTTTTTTTTACTTTATGTAATATTGACATGTTTACCTTAATATACTCAGATTGTATAATAATACAAACAAATTTAAAATTATTAATTTTCAATTATCTGTTGACTTTAATCGTAATCTATTCTCTTTAAATATATGAGTCATATTAAATACAACCACAAAAATTGCTATATTTTTTTTCAAAACATTTTTTCCAAGTGTCAATGACACAGTTAGGGCCGGGCTATAGGTGGCGCGATCATCCACTAGGCCACTAGACAGGGGAGTCTCAATCACCATGTAAGAAAAATTATTAATTAATTACGTCGTCGTATTCTATAGACGTGTTCTATATTGATGTCAATTTTCCGTAACAATATTATGGAAATTTATTTAATAGATGTCAATTTAATGCTGTTTTTATTCTTGGAAAAAAAGTCCTTGGTGCCTCTGCAGACCCACCTTGGGCTAACTCTGATATCATCTAGGCCAGGAGTTGTACTTGATATTTTTATATTTTTGTATTGAATTGTTTATTGTTTCATTTTAAAAGTTGCTGTAGCATCAAATTGACAAGCAGTTTTATTCAACATAAATTTTATTCCCTCATATAAGTATATATTGTTATGCAAAGTCTCTCCACAGCACCAGCAAAGCACTTTATAGTTTTTTGTTGTTGTTGTTTTAATATCCCTTTAAACAAATGTATATAATATATTACTTATTCTAAAAGTGCATACAATTGCAGTTGTCAAGACAATAGAATGCGTGATTGCACAAGAGTGAAGCTTCATTTGTTGCGAGGGCGGAGGGCAGTACGCTACTCACTTATATCCTCTACATCGTAAAATTAATGTTAATGGCAGCTAGGCGGCGAGATTAGTCGCGCGTGAATAACAGACAGAATACCATTAAACGATTAATTGCATGTTGTGTAATTTTTTTATTACTTTTTTTTAAACACATGCTTTTTAATGCACGGAAGCATTCGAGAGAACTGAGAGAAGCTTTGCGGTGAATTATTGACTTGTGCTGTAAAGTCTGTTTATTTTCTTCTTATAATATCATAATATAGGCGGCCACCCAGAATATTAGAGTGATCTGAATTTCTTGAGTGAACTGCAGCAGCCTGTATGTAAAGAAGTGGCGGTCTGTTTAATGAAACCTACTTGACCCGCGAGAAAATCTTATCACAGAAAAAAAAAATTAAGTAAATGTATACGTTTTTCAAAATGATTACGCCTCGCAAAAAGTCGTAAGGTCAAGAAATCAAAATGTAACAATATCTGTCTTTATATTATTTTTGTCCACAAGCCCTTGCAGATAGATTATTGATTTTTATTAATTTTATTTAGAATTAATTAACATTTAGTTATTATGTCTGCATGCATACATACGAATAAATTTATGCTTTTATTTTTTTATTTTCTCGTATTCTTATTTTCTTTGATCAACTTACGTTTTAAAAACATCATGGACGGATGCAATTCACCAAAAAGTTCTCCAGGTCAGTGTCATTGATTTTAGAATATTTAGACTGACACTTAACGTGGTTTAATTTAGTGAGAAACCTACATGATTATCCTCTTTTTTAATTTTGTAATTCCAACTTCATTTTTTTCTCCCTATTTTTAAAGGGATTTTTGCAGTAGTTCTTTTACTTCGATTACAAGTTGCTTTTTTACATTTAATTGACGCGTCTTGCGATGATAATATAACACGTCCTGCTTAATACACCACCGCTTGCATGGCAAACTTCCCAGTCTAGAAGGAAGCTGTCAGACTCGCGGGACGTTTCCGCCCTCCTACAGTTTTTGCTTCTCGTGGACGATTTACGAGACATTATGTAATTTACTTGAAAAAAGTGACAATTCCCTTACATTAACATATGAAACTGGTCCTTATGTCCCGTCGTTCTATTCTGCATAGCTGGGACGGCAGAAGGAATCTGTCACTGCGGTGACGTCACGTAAACACGCGACCGACGTCTGTCCCCGCTCGTGATTCCTCCTCAGACTGCAGATGTATTTTCTTTCTCGAATAACTCGCACAGATTTAGATCGAGATTTTTCTTTCTTACATGCGCTTGTAAATTCAATATCAATGAGTTGAATGAGTAATATAAAACCATGATTTTTTTATTAATATTGAGTAATTACACGGCAATCTTAAAAAAATTTGTCTGAATTTTGACATCTTATAATCAGTATATTTTTAACGCCTTAAATCATGCTTTTTTCAGGTGTTTCGTTGCGCATTTTCAGTAGTCAGTATAAGCTATATACTGACAGTATATGCTGACTACTGAATATTGACTATAATACGAAACACCTGAAAAAAGCATGATTTAAGGCGTTAAAAATGCACTGATTATAAGATGTCAAAGCCAAATTTTTTTAAGAGTGTAAGGGTAAGGTAAAGCGCCCAATGTTAAAAAAAAAAAAAAAAAAAAAAAAAATGAAAATTATGAAAAAAATTTAAAATGTTCTCTGCGTCAGTAGCTAATATATCAGGTATACAAATTCGAGCTAGTTTTTGAGTTATGAATTTTTAAAGTTGACTTATTTAACATGAAAGTTTGATTTTTCCATGTTAAAGTAGTCAACTTTAAAAATTTATAACTCAAAAACTATCTCTAATTTGTATACCTGCATGATATTTTAGCTACTGATAGGTGATAGGGGATGTAGAGGCGAACATTTTATTTTTTACTTTTTTCATAATTTTCATGTGTGGGATTATTTTTAACATTGGACGCGTTACCTTCCCCTTAATCAACGCAATATTATACACCGCTCATGCAATGTATAATTAAATATTTGCATTTTGAGATTTTTAATGTGATAAAAATAAAAATCTAACAAGTAAGAATGACAGCTTAATTGATTGCAATTTTAATTTAATCAATTTTTTTGACTCTCAACGAACTCATATAACATATTTTTATATTATGCGTCGCTTATTTTTTTTATTTACTATAAATTTTTGAAATCTATCTAACTTGTACTTTTTTTTAATACATTATTCTGTATTTTTCTTCTCTTGAAATAGTTTAAACGTCTCATTCAAGATGCGGCGTTTTGGTTGATTATGAAACAGCAGCATGATATATTCTCATATAAGATTAACATTGAGAGTGACTGAAGAAGATACTTATAGAGGAAGCAGTCTTACGTCATCACTTTATGTTTGTTTATACTCAGAATAGTTACGCATGTTCCCTGAAAAGAAATGTTGTACGTGTCAATGGCCTTTTAAATTTGCTATGTATATGATTAGATAAAGCCTTAATTAACAGAGTTTATTTCAATTCTGTAATTTTCTTCTTGTTTATTGTTTCAAGTGGGTGCAATTACACGATCAGTTGACGGAGGAAATGGTCACAACGGTTACAATGGAAACGGTCATCATGGCAATGGTAACGGTAACGGACATCACAGGAACGGACATCATGGGAACGGTAACGGAGGATGTGCCATGCCCTGCCTCAATGGTGGTACATGTACCAATGCACGCTGCGTATGTCGACCAGGATATCAAGGCGATTTCTGTGGGGAACGTAAGTTTAACACTGAGGTCAATGTTTATTACAAAACTTAATTATATTCTTTTTACTAATCTATATGACTGACATCATCATTGCAACATTTCAATATATTTTATTGCAAAGGATGTACCATAAGGAAAAATTTATCAATAAAAATTTAATTTCTATGTTTTTCCTTATTAGTTCCTTCGAAATTAAGAATCATGAATATACTTACACCTGATTGACGGTATATTATTTATATTAAGTTTAAGATTGAATTAAAATGCAAGAATGAAACCTAAAAAGTAGTCGCTTTTATGACAGCATCTATTCACTAGTGTAATTATTTTTTTATGGTAAAAAAAAATAAAATTTAGATCAGAACATAGAGAACAAAATGACTGTTCACTTTCTGAAGTAAAAAAAGCAATTATTCAGTCCAGTTTTTGAGATAATAATTTTTTTAGTTGAAAAAGATGCTGATTTGAAAATGGCCGCCAGATTTCCAACGATATTCTCACTATTTATATCCTTAATATCTAAAAAACTAGCCTGCATGACTTTTGCTTCATTTTTTTTTTTTTTTTTTTTTTTTTTTTTTGCTGAAAATTTATGTTATAATGTAAGGAAGGTTTACTATAATTTTCAGAGTGAATCACCATCTCCTAAGACTAAAATCCTTGTTATTTTTCCCCTGCGTTTATTGAGATTTCTGTTAGGTACAGCTGTGTGTCGCGAACCTTGCTTGAACGGCGGTCGGTGTATTGGTCCAGACAGGTGCGCGTGCATCTACGGCTACACAGGACGTCGCTGCGAGGCAGGTAAGGACGATGTGACAAAGGTCACATGCGAGACTGGAGCGTGTGTTGCGGGTTGCAGACTACCGGACGGGCCCGTGCTTCACGCGCGTGCGCAATGACATGTGTCAAGGTCAGCTGCCGGGCGTGGTGTGCACCAAACAACTGTGCTGCGCCACCGTGGGCCAAGCGTGGGGACACCCTTGTGAGCAGTGTCCCTCCAGGCTGGAGTGTGACGAGGGGTTCCTCAAGAACATCCACAGTGGACAGTGCGTCGGTAAGTTACCTGATGGTGATTTTGTTTGCGTAATTTCGTGGTAAAAGAGAGCAGAGAGTTCATTCAAAGTTGACGATTTTCATATAAATTAATAAATATTTGTTAATAATTTGAATCTTATCAATTGTTTTTTTACTGCAATTTTTATCTTATTTCCTATTTCATTGGTGATTTTTTTTCTTCATATATTATGCATCCAAACAGAGCTTTGTATTAAGTAAAAAAAAGTTTTTACCAGGCATTATAAATTAAAAAGTTTTTTAAATTTATAATGCCTATTTCTTTTGCGTAATTTAACTATTTATAACTATAACAATTTCGTGTGTTGTGATTAAAGGATAAGAGCCATATATTTGAGTACCTCGATAAATCACTAAAAAAAGGTCGTCCGTTTTCTGCAGACATCGACGAGTGCGAGGCGATAAAGAGTCTGTGTGGGGGCGGTCGGTGCGTCAACTCCGTGGGCTCGTTCACGTGCGAGTGTCCGCCGGGCCAGGCGCGCAGCCTCGACTCGAACCAGTGCGAGGACCGCAACGAGTGTGAGGACGAGGAGAACGTGTGCGAGGACGGACGCTGCGTCAACACGGACGGAGGATTCTACTGCATGTGCAACCAGGGCTTCATTCAGGGACAGGACCGCAAGAGCTGCATCGGTGAGACTTGGGCATTAAATTTACTCCCCCAAATTACAAATTTTAATTGAAGTTTGCAAATTTATACAAGCTTTAAAAATTATGTAATTTTGATAATCTGATTTTTTTTTTTAATTATTTTAGTAATGAAACTCCAGAAAATAAAGTCAATATAGTAATATTACTATATATTATGATACAAGTATCTGAAGTACCATAGTGAAAATTCATATTATAACATATTACACCATTTACCCCTTGATTGTCGAGAAACGCAACCCTCGTCACAGCAGCAAATTGCGTTCTTACGCTTCCATCTTACAATTATTTCAGACGCACGTCAGGGCAACTGCTACACGTCGTTGAGCCGCAGTGGGCAGTGCCGCAACCGCCTGCTCATGAAACTGTCCAAGAAGGACTGCTGTTGCGGAATGAACATGGGCAAGGGCTGGGGCGAGAACTGCGACATCTGCCCGCTCCCCAGCTCAGGTGGGTCATTCAGAGACGTGTTTGATGAAGATAAAAATCGTTATGGTGTTAATTTTCTATTATTTTATTTGTTTATTTATTTATTTATTTATTTATTTATTTATTTATTTATTTATTTATTTATTTATTTTACTTTTAAATTAAATACCAAAACATGAAAAAGAACATTATACTGTATATGTATAATATTAATATATATTTATTTTTACATGATATATATTTGTTACTTATATTTAATTCTCTCAATGCTTCAATGTTTCAGATGAATACAAGCGACTGTGTCTTCAGATTGGGGTTATTGTTAGTCCAGGGACTCCAGGCGGTCCAGATGGTCCAGGAGGAGGTATCCCTCGGGGCCCTCAGATCAACGAGTGTATCCTTCGGCCAAGCATCTGCGGACAAGGCAGGTGCATAGACACTCCTGAGGGGTACCGCTGCGAGTGCCACAAGGGCTACGGCAAAAGCCAGGGCCAGGTGGAAGTGTGTGAAGGTGAGTCCATTCCAGGGAACAGGGGAGCAAGATGTAACATCCGCTACTTGCAGATGTTGACGAGTGCAACGACCTGGGCTTCTGTCAGGGAGGGCGCTGCATCAACACTGTAGGAAGCTTCAACTGCATTTGTCCAGCTGGTTTTGACATGTCGTCTGATGGAAAATCATGTACTGGTAAGGAAGAATATATTTTTTTCATTATTAAAATGTTATTATATTGTCATTAATTAATTTCTTTCAGATCATGATGAGTGCAGTGCAATTGGCATGTGTGCTAACGGTCAGTGTATAAACATGGATGGTTCCTTCAAATGTCAATGTAAGCCTGGCTTCATTCTCTCTCCGACTGGCCATGCTTGTATAGGTAAGTTGATCGTCTCTATGAAAACCTATCAGACCTCTAGCTCTCACATTAAATTCCGCTGTTTGCAGACGTGGATGAGTGTTATGAGAACCCGAGGATCTGCCTCAATGGTCGCTGTGAGAACACACCTGGTTCATACTCCTGCAGATGTCAGACCGGCTTCACCACCTCTCAGGACGGCTCCTTCTGTATGGATATGGACGAGTGTTCCGAGAACGGAATGTGTGAAAACGGAAAGTGCATCAACATGGACGGATCATACAAGTGTGTCTGTGACTCTGGCTACAAACTGAGTTCAGATAGGAAGAAATGTGTTGGTATGAAATATTTCCTCTTGTTGAAAATATTTTCTGCATTCTTAATTTTATATAAAAATAGGAAACTTTATGAATCAAAATGTAAAAAAAAAAAAAATTTATAACGGAACTATTATTTTTAATTTTTGTATTAAATTTTAGATAAAATTGTTTATTTAAATCCCTGTTTTATTTTGTTATAATACACATATTTTTTTCGTCTTGTCTTTACAATCAAACCAAAATTTGATATTTAAATTGTTAAAAAAAACACCTTTAATATTTTAATAGTGTAAATTAAGTTATCTAAATTCTGACTGTTTGCAGACATTGACGAGTGTGCTAGCAGTCCTTGCCAGCACGGTCGGTGCACCAACACGATCGGTAGCTTCCAGTGCGAGTGCCTGGCTGGTTTCAACCTTGGTCTGGACGGGAGGTCCTGTCTCGGTGAGTGTGCTGCCCCCTGGCTTGTTGACCCCACACTAACGCTGTCCCCTCGCAGACACGCGGCGAGACCTCTGCTACGCCCAGTTCCAGAACGGCCAGTGCTCCAACCCGTCCTCCACTCCGGTGCCCAAGTCAAGCTGCTGCTGCTGCACGGTGGTCCTCGGACATACCATGGGCTGGGGAACCCCCTGCACTGCCTGTCCTATCCCAGAGACAGCAGAATTTGATGCTCTCTGCCCTCACGGATCAGGCATGACTTATAATAACAAAGGTGAGAAGCAGGTAGATATAATTACTGTAGCTTTTAAATTATGAACTGCTATTTTAATAGACGACTTGCAAAACCCCACTTTTAGCAAAAAGTAAACAAAAAAAAGTGACCCCCAGTTCATTGTTGTTTTGATTATGTGTATAAATTTTGCTTATACATTGGACCTTATGGGAAATTGACTATTTTCACACACAGATTTCAATATGTTACAAACCTACGATTCTAAATATAAAAATATCACCAGAATCTGCAGTTTTTGGCCATTTATAATGCTGAAATGCGTATCAGAAGAAGTTTTCTTTACTTTAATATGGTAAATTTTATATGATACCAAATCAGCCAATTGCATGGGGGAAGATGCGTAACCAAGAAAGCCTCCAGATTGTTGATTATTGCAACAGTTAAAATCAACAAACTGGAGATTGCCTAGTTACGTATCTTCCCCCATGCAATTGACTGATTTGGTATCATATTAAATTTATCATATTAAAGTAAAGAAAACTTCTTCTGATACGCATTTCAGCACAAGGGCGGATCCAGCCCGCGGCTTTGGGGGGGGGGGGGGGGGGGGCGGTGCCCTATCCCGCAATGTTAAATTTTGGAGTGGGAGGGGGGGCGATGAGTGGGGGGTGGTAATACCTTCAATGTATTTTGGGACCTTTTGGGGGGGGGGGGGGGCGATCGCCCCCATCGCCCCCCCCCCCCCCTTGGATCCGCGCCTGTTTCAGCATTATAAATGACCAAAAACTGCAGATTCTAGTGATATTTTTATATTTAGAATCGTAGGTTTGTAACATATTGAAATTTGTGTGTGAAAATCGTCAATTTCCCATAAGGTCCAATGTATAAGCAAAATTTGTACACATAATCAAAACAACAATGAACTGGGGGTCACTTTTTTGTTTACTTTTTGCTAAAAATGGGGTTTTGCAAGTCGTCTATTATTGTTGTATTAAATTTTATACACAAATAATTTCAATAAATATTATATTTAGATTTTTGTAGTCTTATAAATTTATTTTTAGTGGGTTTGTGGTTAATTATTACTCAATTTAGTTAATTGTTACTCTTAAATTGGAATATTTTGTTATATTAATTTAATGAACATAATCTATAAAGAAATTTGGTTCTCTCATTTCTCCCTTCAGAGATTACAATATATTTTAAATATTATATAAAATTTTGTTTTTATTTGCATTGTAACATACTAAATCTTACTTTATTTAAAAAAAAAATAATTACTGTACAAGTATACTTCATATTTTGTAACCTAAGCCTTAAAAATGGATTGTATTAAAACTACATAATAGCTCATTTGGGAAAAATTTTCTGTTTTTTTAGAAACATATTATGTCCCCATTAGTGAAACCATAATATGGTGAAACTAAATGTCTTGTGCGTGCAGATATCAACGAGTGTGCTCAGAACCCAAACATCTGCCAGAACGGGGCTTGTGAGAACCTCATGGGCACGTACCGGTGCCACTGTAATCCTGGATACGAGGTGGACCACACGGGACACTACTGCCGTGATATTGACGAGTGCAGCCATCCCGGCATGTGCAGTGGAGGGCAGTGCCGCAACACCAACGGCAGCATGCAGGTGGGGCTCATGCAGCAAAAAGAGCTATCTATTTTCAATAACAGAGTTATTCACTCTGAAAATATCAGCAAATAATACCATATATCTGACGCACTAGCTAATCTAAATTTGTTTTACTGAAGGATGGTTTTGTTGCAGTGTATCTGCCCGACAGGGATGAAACTCAATCAGAACAACTTTGTGTGTGAGGACATTGATGAGTGTTATGACCTGGGACTCGATGCTTGTATCAACGGAAACTGCATCAACACGATTGGTTCTTACCTGTGCGAATGTGACCAGGACTCTATTCTTGACAACACTGGCAGGATTTGTATTGGTGAGCTCTTTGTTGTTTTTGTTTTTAAAGATAAATAAACTGTGCTTAGCAGGATTTTTCTTTAAAAAAAATGTATTACGTATTTTTAAGTTAAAGTAGAGTGAGCGAGTTCATTTTTTTTAATATTTTATTTTTTAAAAATAGTTTGAGCTGCCCTCTATTGAGAAATGAAAACCAAAAAATTCCATCTCAAATAGTTTCACCACAAAAAATTCCCAATGTTGGTGTTTCGGAGGCCTTTAACGTGCAGCCTTATGGAACATGAAACCGCGTTTTACTCCAACTTTTTCTGAACTATGGTACGACCATTTAAAAAATACTTACGTAATCTATGATGAATTCTTTAATGAATTTTCAAATAAAAAAATTTTTTTACGGGGTCGTTTTCTTGGAAAAATAATGAAAATCCTTATGGGAATTAACCCGCAAAAACTTAAAGATTTTTTTCCGAAAAAACGGCTCCGTAAATTTTTTTTTTATTTAAAAATCCATTAAAGAATTCATCATAGATTATGTAGGTATTTTTTAAATGGTACCATAGTTCAGAAAATGTTGGAGTAAAACGCGGTTTTATGTTCCATAAGGCTGCACGTCAAAGGCCTCCGAAACACCAACTTTGGGAATTTTTTTTTGTGTTGAAACTATTTGAGATGGAATTTTTTGGTTTTCATTTCTCAATAGAGGGCAGCTTAAACTATTTTTAGAAAATAAAATATTAAAAAAAATGCAATCGCTCACTCTACTTTAAAGCTGAAGTCAAATATTAAATTGTATTAATAATAACAACAAAATATATACATATTTTCTAGTAATTCAAGTGATTTTTTCATGCCAGAATACTTCTCTTTTCTTTTGAATGCCTATATTTGGATTTATATGTACCGATAATGGAAAAAGCATGAGAAAAGCACTTTAATTCATATTTAAATAATATAATTAATTAACAAATTTTTTGGTTGTGCAGACAACCGCCGAGGCTCTTGCTGGACGCGGCTGGTGAACAACAACTGCGAGAACAACCTGGCACGGACAACTCTTCGCTCCGAGTGCTGCTGTTCCGTGGGGCTGGCCTGGGGAAGCCCCTGCGAGCTATGTCGTTATGACGACTGTGACTGTCAAAAGGGATACGCTAAGGTGATGATAATCCTGCAAAATTATGAAATAAATTGAGTTCTCAAGGAAAAAAATATATATTACTGTAGACAATATGTATAAATATATCATAATAATAATTAAATATACACTGTATTTTAATAAATGTGTGTAAAGTGTAAAGTAAATAATTATATATTAGAATTACTGCTTGTATTTGTATAAACTAAAAATAATTAAAAATTAATAATATTTCATGTATACCATAATTTGCAACTATATAGCTTTATAATTTATTCAAATAATAATTCTCCCATGTTCTATCCCCCAGCTTGACGGCAAGACATGCACTGATGTCAACGAGTGTGATCTGCACCCTGGGATCTGCAAAGGTGGCGGAGTTTGTGTCAACTCGGACGGCTCATTCTCGTGTGACTGTCCGGAAGGCCTGACTCTGGACTCAACTCGTACCAAGTGCATTGACCTTCGTGAGGAGCCCTGCTTCATGGACTACCACCATGGCCAGTGCAGCCACCCACTGCAGGGGGTCTTCCACAAGGCCATGTGCTGCTGCAGCATGGGAAAATCTTGGGGCAACTCTTGTGAACCCTGCCCCAAAGCAGGCACAGAAGCCCACACAGAACTGTGTCCCAAAGGACCAGGATTTATGGGTCCGAAGGAAATCAATGAGTGTACCATGTTTCCAGGAATGTGTGAGAATGGACGCTGCAAGAATTCTATGGGAAGTTATAATTGTAGATGTAACCAAGGATTTGCAATTGATGAAGATAATATCAAGTGTATTGGTAAGTTTCATTTCCACAAAATACATATTTTTATTATTTTTTAATCACATGACATGTTAATTATATTTGCCACTGTTTTATTGAATTTGTAAAAATCTGTAGTAATAAAAAACACATTTCAGACATTGATGAATGCAGCATAATGCACGGAGTATGTGGCAATGGAACATGTCGTAACACACCTGGAAACTTCCTATGTGACTGTAATGAGGGTTACGAGAGTACTATGATGATGCAGGTGTGCATGGGTAAGCCGTGCTCTGCTAGCCTTGGTGACTGCATGTTCTGACTGCCTCGACTCTCCACAGACATCAACGAGTGTGAGCGGATCCCAGGCCTGTGTCGGGGAGGAACCTGTGTCAACACAGCCGGAAGCTACCAGTGCAATTGCCCTCCAGGTCACGAGCTGGCCCCTGACAAGCTTGCCTGCAAGGGTGAGTAAAAAGTCTTGAAATGAAAATGCTTAAATAAATAAATCGTCACCTCAGAATGCATTACAACAACTTTTGATAAGGATGAGAGACTTTTAAATACCATGGGCATAAGATCTAAAAGATTAATTATTGTACTAAAATTATTTTTGTAGTTATCTGAATTACATTCAAAGGCGGCGAACTTTGCCTCACAATTTATTTTAATATTCCCCATTTTTTTCAAGTATGTAAAAGAATATATATATATATATATATATATATATATATATATATATATATATATTATTATATATATATATTAATATATATATATATATATATATATATATATATATATATACATTTTGTGTTTCAGAGATTCTTTTTATCATTATTAATTTGCTAGTATCATTTTTACAACAAGAATCACAAATATATAAATCGAAGAATTTAGAAAAAGAAACAACAAATAAATTTAGTAAAAATAAATTTTATTCATATATTTCGATCTGACCAAATTTCATCCACTGTCCATTTTACTGTAGCACTTGGTAATTAATTTTATTGTATATTGTAATTGTTATATATATTATTTCTGAACCAGCAAATATTTATAATATTTTTTTACGAATTAATGTAATGCTATAAATAAATATAAAATTTATTTCAGATATTGATGAATGCTCTCGAACAAGTGGTATCTGCTCCCACGGAGTTTGTGAAAACATGATGGGAACATACCAGTGCAGCTGTAATGACGGCTACCAGCAAACAGGACAAAGATCTCATTGTGAAGGTATGTAGAAAACAAACCATAGATACTTTATTCTGATCAACTACATTTAACTTGTATAAATTTGTTACAGATATGGATGAATGTGACAATAGTAACGGAGGCTGTGAGGATGTCTGTATCAACACACTGGGCACCTACTCATGTGCATGTAGGTTAGTAATATATCCTGTAAGCTTTACTGCTAACTTATATACAAATTAAATTAAATTTTTAATGTTACATTAATGATATTGTTAATTTCTTCAGCACTGGTTACATGCTAATGCCAGACGGAAGAAGTTGCTCTGATGTAGATGAATGTAAAGATAACCCAAGAATTTGTAACGGAGGAAAGTGTACCAACACACCTGGAAGTTACACTTGCATTTGTACTGAAGGACTTTTGTCTGCTCCTGATGGAACCTCTTGTCAAGGTAAAAAGAATCTTCAAGTTACTGGGGAAAAAGAAAGGGGGGGGGGGATATTTTTATTGGTATTTTTCATTTAAAATTGTCCCCTTTAAAAAAAAATGTTGGAAATATTTTCAACTGAAAACCAGAAGACATAATTATGTCTTAAGTGTGTTAAAAAAAAATACATTTTTTACAATATTATTACATTAAAAAAGTTAAATTTATCTTCTATTAAAATATTTTCTTATTATTTACTTTTAATACCAAATATTGAAAGATATATTCTGATATATAATTATTCACTTTTATGTACTTTCAGACATGGATGAATGCAACATGCAGCCTGGGATGTGTCGTAACGGAGAGTGTGACAACACAATGGGCTCGTATGTGTGTCGTTGTGAGGATGGCTATGCAACGAAGCCCGATGAAGTTGGCTGCATGGATGAAGATGAGTGTGAAGTTGGCACCTATGCCTGCGATGAGTTTGCAGATTGCACCAACACCCTGGTAACCTGGAAGTCTCTCCAGTAGGAGATGGTCCGTTAACTAATTTGTTTGTTTTGCAGGGGTCGTATGACTGCAAGTGTAAAGAGGGTTTCACAGGCAACGGACTAACGTGCAGAGACATTAATGAGTGTCTAGTTAATAATGGAGGTTGTGATAAAAATGCTCAATGTATGAACACAGAGGGATCATTCAAGGTAAGACGTTACTACTTTTTAACATTTCGAATTAAAACTAATTTTCATTTGTTTTTAATAAATTGTAGTGCGTCTGTGATGCCGGTTTCCGAGGCAATGGTTACTCATGCACAGATATTGATGAGTGCTCGGACAATCCTAATTTATGTGAAAACGGTCACTGCCTTAACTTCCCTGGATCATTCCGTTGTGAATGTGAGATGGGTTTCATGCACCCTGATGAGAGGAATGAGCAAGCGTGTGTAGGTGAGTATTTTACTTTAATAAATTTTAAGATTTTTTTTAACTATGTTTTATTTTCTCAGATATCAACGAATGCCAAATGTTTAACAATCTCTGTGTATTTGGACGCTGTGTTAATTTCTTTGGCATGTTCCGTTGTGAATGTGATGAAGGATACCAAATTGATAATTCTGGAGGTAATAAAATTTATAATTTATTAGAAAATTATGTATTAAATTTAAAAATGTATTTTTTTTTTTTTTTTAAAGGAAACTGCACTGATATAAATGAATGTGATAGTCCTCAAGCTTGTTTATATGGCACTTGCATCAACACCCAGGGTAAATTCATCTGTCAGTGTCCGCCAGACTATGAGCTGATTCCCGCTGGTAACGCCTGTGTCGGTAAGTTCTCCGCCCTCACTCTCGCTGCGTCAGACTGACTCTGGTTGTGCAGATCGGCGCCAGGGGCGGTGCTTCCTCAATGCCGAGGAGCGAGCTGGCCGTCTGAGGTGCTCGCAGGAACTTGGTGAGCCCGTTACAAGAGCCACGTGCTGCTGCTCCGTGGGCAAGGCGTGGGGGAGCCGCTGCGAGGCCTGTCCACATCCGGACAGTGACGAGTTCAAGAACCTCTGCCCCGGAGGAAAAGGCTACCGTCCAAATATGGTCACCGTGAGTATAACAGCAGCAGAGGGTTCATTTTAGATTAAATCGTTACATTCTACCAGACTTAATTTAACTACATTCAATGTGAAATTGTAAAGACAAGATGAAGCTTTTTAGGTGGGTTTTAAACTCTCTTTAGCTTTATTAAAAATCAATTGAAAGAATCATAAAAATCCCAATTAAACATCAGATAGATAAAATAAAATTAATAAAAGGATATGATCTAAAATAAAAAAAAAATAACACTTTAATTATTGATTTCTTATTTATTAATTATTCATTTTAAAATTATTTTATTATTTATATGATAAACATGAAAAATATACTAGCTTTAAAATAGCTGCATGGTGTTTTGCAATAATAATATACTATATAGTAATCAAAGCAAAGTTAATATAAATAATACCCCTTCATTTATTACAAATATAGTTCTTCTGTTTATTTATTTTTAGAATTCATATTTATATTTCTATCAACTGGTAGCTACTATCGAGAGTTTCATTTAAAAAAATAATAATAATAATAACCACCAGAATGAATTTTATGGTTGCAGGTGGTTTTGGAAGACATAAATGAATGTGAAGAACTCGAGAAACTGTGTACCAACGGTCATTGTACCAATACATTTGGAGGCTTCATGTGCTCTTGTAGTGATGGTTTTAGACTGGATGCCAGCAACACGATGTGTGTGGGTATGTAGGCGATAAACATTGAACTTTTATGGAAGTATATAAATGAAATTTATTCTTTTTCCAGATGTCAATGAATGCGCGGAGAACCCCAACATTTGTGGAGTGGGCACTTGTTTCAATGACGAAGGCTCTTACCACTGTATTTGTCCCGACGGCTACATGCTACTCCCCAATGGCAGTAAGTGTTGAAAAGCTAAGCCTATTATACTTAAAACTAAAAAACTAAAACTTAAAACCTTAAAACTAAAACTTAAATAAAACGTTTGAAATTTTTATAAATTTTGTAAATTGGAACTTTAAAATGATAACGTTTTCAAAGTTGAATGTTATAAGTAGTTATATCAATTTTAAAAGACGAATGGAACTTTTTCCATAAATAAAAGAAGCACAAATTATATATTTTAAATTAACAAAAAATTGTAATTTTTATAGTTGATTGACATTGCATGCAGAAATGATTGTGGCAGGCACTGACATGTTTTCTAATGTACAGAGGAGTGCGTGGACATGAGGAAGGAGCTGTGCTTCCTCGAGTACAAGAACAACAAGTGCTCGCAGCCCATGTCCCAGGACCAGACCCGGATGGTGTGCTGTTGCTCCATGGGCCAGGGCTGGGGACGACCCTGCATCGAGTGTCCTCGATCAGGAACACGTCAGTACCAATAATTTCAATCACTTTTTAAACAAATAACACTTATTGTTTTTTTGTGTTATGAGAAATTTATTTCTAATTTAATAATTAAATTCTTTAACAAATATATTCTCATATGATGAGAAAATAATTTGTTATTTTAAATGATGAAACTATACTTTTTACTATAGAGTGTATGTGGCATATGTATCTATAATTTATGTTCATACAAATAACAAATTATATTGTACGAACAATTTGTCAGCAACAAAGTATTAATTGTTTTTTAATTTTCTAAAATTCAAATAAAAATGGAAATAATTACCATGCAATAATATAAAAAAAAGATGACAGGAAAAAATAGAATTTGTTCCATGTCATGTTCTTTTTTAAGACATCAAGAACCTTCAATGACTGTGTGTTCCATTTCAGGTGATCACTTCCTGCTGTGTGGTGCACGGCCTGGCGAGTACATGAACCCACTCACCAACCAGACAGAGTCCATAGACGAGTGCAGTCTCATGCCGCAGATGTGCCAACACGGCTCTTGTATCAACACGCCTGGCAGCTTTGAGTGCCAGTGTAACCGAGGCTACATCTATGATTCAGATGCCCATCAGTGTATAGGTAAGTGGTAGGGGGATGCTTGAAAGGGTTGCCATTCAAGATCAAAATAAGTGTCAGCTAAAGATTAGTATTAAAGAATGTATTATATATATGTAGGGCACAAAATGTACCAACTGATATTTAATGTGAATTTTTGCTTTGGTCCATTAATTGAACCAACAGTCTTTCAAGCATTTTAGATTACCCCTAAATGGAAGTGATGTACAATTTTTAGACACATGCAGAACTAACTTTGGTGGTGTTTCAGATGACAACGAATGTACCAGAATACCAGGCCCCTGCCGAGGTAATGCTGAGTGTGTCAACACCCCTGGCAGCTACCAGTGTCAGTGTCCAGAAGGGTACAAGCTTGGAGTCACCGAGAGAGACTGTGTTGGTGAGCAATGAAATCAACGATGGTACAGGGCTGGGACAACATTATTTTCTTGGAAACATTGAAATAAACTTTGCTACATGTTTTATTATATCTTTCTGTAAAAAACTTGTACTTAAATTATCATCATATCTTATTAAAAACTTCATACAACAATATACAAGTATTCAATTAATTGTAGAAAGCCCAGTTGTTTGTGACCCTTGACCTAGCTACACATATATTTGCAGATGTTGACGAGTGTGTGGAACGAGAGGACATCTGCCTGAACGGAGAGTGCAACAACTTCCAGGGCAGCTTCCAGTGTGTGTGCCAGCCCGGCTACATCCTCACGCCCAACCGAGCATCCTGTGTTGACGTTGACGAGTGCCAGCGGCAGACCAATATCTGCAACAACGGCACCTGCGCCAACACCATTGGCTCCTACAAGTGCAAGTGCTACCCTGGCTTCAGACTGAGCCTCGAGAGCAATGATTGCATCGGTGAGATCCTCTTGGACACTTTCTTAAGTCATGAATCTGGTTATGAAATCCTAAGTAAAATAAATGTAATTCAGTTGTAGGGTGTATTTTACTATATTGTCAGTATTTTTTTCATTATTTTATTTATTTCTTTATTTATTAATTTATTTATTTATTTATTTATTTTGGGATTTATGTATTATCTATATATTCATTCCATTATTTGTTTATCTCTTCATTTATTCAATTATTTATTTTTATTTTTCCTCCCTACAGATGTTGACGAGTGCAGGAACATGCCGTTCTTATGTAGAAATGGAAGATGCCGTAACTCGATTGGCTCGTTTGTATGCGAGTGTGCTGATGGCTACACCCTCAGCAATGATGGCCAGTACTGTCGGGACATTGATGAGTGTCAGGAGGTAAGACTGTCAAGATCGAGACCACGCCCAGGTGAATACTAAAGCTTGATATTGATTTCCATGAAGGTTCCTGGAACATGCCCCTACCCAGGCCGCTGCCAGAATATAATGGGATCTTACGTGTGCACGTGTCCAATGGGATATGAACTTGGTCCTGATAAAAATACTTGCTCAGGTAAGAATAACAATTAAAATTTCAATGTGTATTTTAAAACTAAATTAATTTTTGTATTCCAGACATTGATGAATGCCGAGTTAATGAGGGAATTTGTGATGGAGGAGACTGTATTAACTTACCTGGCGAGTTCCGATGTGAATGCCCTGAAGGTTACATACTTAGTCCGAACGGAATGAAGTGTGTGGACGTAAGAGAGGAGCTATGTTACGACTCTTTCAGAAGAGGTATTATAAATTATTTAGTAGTCATTATTTCCAGTGATACTAATTGATAAATAATTTCAGGTCAACAATGTGGACTGTCTCGAAATGAACCTGTAACTCGTAAAGAATGTTGTTGTACAATGGGCAAGGCTTGGGGCAGATATTGTGAAGAATGTCCCCATGAAGGGTCAGGTAAGAGCTGTTGTAATTTCTTCAAGTCGTGGTCTTACTCCGATGTTTTCTTGCAGAAGAGTTTGCAAGGCTGTGCCCCCAGGGTCCAGGGAGAGGAGATTCGGGAAATGATCTCAACGAATGTGAATTCATGCCTAACGCTTGCGAGGATGGAGACTGCATCAACACTGATGGCTCTTACAGGTGTGAGTGTGCATCAGGATTTGTGCTTGATCACACCGGCAAGAAGTGTATTGGTGAGTTCATTTATGTACTTTTATCTTGAAAATGTTGATGTATTTTTGTAGCATTTTAAATACAACAAACAAAAAATCCTATTATATGACTTGATAAATTTCTCTTTTTCAGATGACAACGAATGCCTGATAGGAAATGTTTGTGGTAACGGAACATGCTCAAATATAAATGGTGGTTTTGAGTGTTCTTGCAATGATGGTTATGTACCAGGAGCATTACAGGTTAGTTTTTTTTTTTTTTTTTAATTAAATCTAAAAATTTTCAAATAATTTATTTTTGTTTTAATTCTCAGGTTTGTGAAGATATGAATGAGTGTTTAGAGATGGGCAACCAATGTGCTTTCCGCTGTCACAACAACCCAGGCTCGTTCCGCTGTATTTGTCCGTACGGCTACTCTCTTGCTCCTGATGGCCGCCACTGCCAAGGTAAACATCTTGGGCTTCACCCTCATTCTGTCCTGCAACTTGTGTTATCTTTGCAGATGTGGACGAGTGTGCCACCCCAGCCAACAACTGCAAGTTTATGTGCAAGAACATGATTGGCACGTTCGTGTGTACGTGTCCCGCTGGCTACCAGCAGGTGGGGCTGGTTGACGACTGTCGCGACATCAACGAGTGTGCCACCACCCCCGGCCTGTGTCGAAACGGGCACTGCATCAACACTCAGGGAGGCCATCACTGCGACTGCTACGAGGGCTTTGAGCCAAGCCTCGACAGGAAGCAATGCATAGGTGAGGTCTACTTCTAATATATATATATATGATACATTCATATTAAGAAGAAGCCTTTTTAACTAGTATTTATTTATTTATTTATTTATTTATTTATTTATTTATTTATTTATTTATTTATTTATTTATTTATTTTTGATTATTTATTTATTTTTTTAATTTATTTGTTTTGTTTTTTAATTTATTTTTTGTTTCTACCCTCGTAACTAATAAGCTTATGAAATTAAATTACATATGTCTCTACATGTATGATGTCAATACTATAGTGATTGACTGAACGTAAACTTTCTGTCCAGATCGCAGGAATGGATTCTGCTTCCGTCAGCTGGTTGCTGGCCGTTGCAGCAGCCACACGGACGGCTTGATGCAGGTGACTCGGGGAGACTGCTGCTGTACCATGGGCGTGGCGTGGGGGCCTCAGTGCCAGCCCTGCCCAATCTCGGGCACCGACGAGTACAAGGAGCTCTGCATGGAGTCTGGGTACACCGTCGAGGGATATGGTGAGAGTCGACAGAAAGAAAGAAGTAGGAAGAGGCTAACGAGAATGTTGTTACAGATATTGACGAGTGTGTCACGATTCCAAATCTCTGCCGGAATGGAAAATGTATTAATACACTGGGATCATATAGATGTATGTGTAATAGAGGATTTAAAGCTGATCATTCTGGTATTAGATGCATAGGTAAGAAGTATAAAATATAAAGATAATTTTTTGTTACTAAAATATTCAATATTTTATCAGATGTGAATGAGTGTGAGCATTCTCCGTGCAAGTTCTCGTGTCAGAACACAGAGGGCAGTTACATCTGCTCATGTCCGGCTGGCTTCATTCTCAACCCTGATGGAGTGAGTTGTCGAGACCTGGACGAGTGTGCGATGGGACGGCACGTGTGTCAACATGAATGTGTCAACACCCAGGGCAGCTACGAGTGCTCCTGCAAGAAGGGCTACTCTCAAGTCGGAGACAGATGCATGGGTGAGAAATTTATCACCTGATTATTAATTTAATGAAAAATAATGCAAATAAGATCTCAAATTAATTTTCAATATTATTTTGTTCACCAATATAAAATCCTTCTACTTTTTTGTCATAAAAATATTTTTGTATTAATTCTAATTCATTGTCAAAATGTGGGCAGGATTTAGTTAATAATTTTAATTTTTATTTCTACAGATATGAATGAATGCAGTGAGCACATGGGCATGTGTCCTAACCCTGGCTCTTGTATAAACACAGTGGGAAGTTTTAGATGTATGTGTCCGCGAGGATTCAAACTTGATCAGAGTGGCTCCTTCTGCACAGACTCGGATGAATGTAATGATGATTCAAAATGTCAACATGGCTGCCAGGTAATTAATTCAATAATAATAAAATAATGAATATCATTAATGATTAATTAAATGCTTACAGAATGTGTACGGAGGTTTCCGATGTGCTTGTCCTGAAGGCTTCCTTCAGCATTTCTACTACAACCAATGTGTTGATGAAAATGAGTGTACTCGCAATCCTTGTGGGTCAGGCTCCTGCTTCAACACGCTCGGCAGCTACCGTTGTGGATGTCCTGATGGATACCAGTTTGATGCTGCATTGGTCGTGTGTGTACAGGTGTGCCATCATTTTTTATTCCTTTGTTTACTTTTTTTATTGTTCATGTTTTGTTTTATCTGACGTACCCTTTCAAAATTTAAATAACACTTTTTTTATTCCAGGTTGCTTCAGGATGCTCTGGCAGCCCTTGTGCATTTGGCTGCCAAGCTATGGGTGCCGCCAGCTTTACCTGTGGGTGTCCCTCAGGGTACCAGAGAATTGGACAGGTACGTACACTGCATTGATTTAATATTTTCTACAGTGAATTACCAAATTTCTTAATTTCCAGGGTCACTGTTTGTCGACAATCAACCCCCCATCTCACGGCTATGCTGAGGAGATTGGTAACGTCCCCACATACCCAATAGACACTGATCCCTACTCTGACAATAATGGCGGAAGACTAATTTCCACGGAGGGCTGTTTCTCCTGTCAGGTCAGTTACGAAGAAGCCCAATATTGAGAGAGCAGTGAAAACTAATTGGCTTATGTTTTTAGCTGAACGGAAATGGAGGAAATGGTAATGGACATAGCAAAGGACATGGGAATGGTAACGGCAACAGCAACGGCAGAAGTCGCCATAGAAGATCGTCTGAAAACTTAAGTGACCCTCCTCTGATTCTCTTGAGGAGTGGCAGGATTATCAACAATACCAGAAGATTTGATAATGCATTGCATCAACATTCTGTAAGTGTTTTTTACTAAATTTAGAGACTGTTTATTTAGTTTTTTTCTTCTTTTTCTTTTAGATTCGTAAACGCAGTATTCACCAGAAGAAACTTAATCAACATTTAGTTGAAGATGAGCAATTATTTTTGAAAATTAGTTTATCACAGACTAAACATCGGATGAGAATAATAAAATTACAGCCTGCAGTTACACATTCCAAGGTATGTTGTAGCTCAAATCTTTAAGCCACACAATTTTTTGTTGTTTTGAAATTATACATTGAATCTTATTTACTTCAAAATATTAAATTTGAAAGAAACATAGAACAGTAAATTAAATTATTAATAATAAAAATATTTCATTAAAATGAAATAGGTTGACATTAATTTCATTAATGGAGTTTAGAAATAATTGTTCTAAAATAGTTAAGTAAATTTAAGAATACAGAGGAAAGCTAGCTCCTATTTCTCACCGCATAACACTAAGAATAATTTTTCTTATTTCATTTAACTTAAAAATTGAATTGCAACAAACGTACTGCAATCACTTCTAGGGATAATTGATGTTATATTCTTGTGCAGCACCACATACAATACAAGATCGTGCGAGGAAATGATGCCGGCCACTTTGAGATGGTACGCAAGCACGGAGTGTGGGCTCTCCACTTCCGGCGTCGCCTCAAGCAGCCAGGGACATTTGACCTTGAGATTGAGGGTCAACCAAGGTTCCACGGCCCTGCCAGGGAGAAGAACGAGTTGTGGGAGAAACCTCTGGACTTACGAGTGAGGCTAGTAGTGACTCCGTGAGCTAGAACAATCAATCATTCCTGGACAATCTTTGTTTGTTATCATTATCACAGTGCCTTCTTTTGCTCTACAACACTGCCAAGTTAATATTTTAGTAATTATACAGTACGTAGCTATCAGCTTAATTAAGTCCTTCTTTACTAATTATTTTATCACCAGAAAAAGTGTTTGCAACTGTAACTGTTGATATGTTTTATTTTAAATATGATGTGTTCAATTCTTTTTTTTTTTTTTTTCGTCTTCTGTTTGTTCATGCCTAAATGGCTGTGCAATAAATATAGTTTTATATTCTATTATATGTGTGATGAAATTTAATAATAATAACATTATAGAGTCCTGAAAAATTTATCAAGTTTCTGATATAAAAATATAATGTGAAAGAATTAAATATTATTTTGTAGCAAATTTTTTTTTTATTATTGTCAGAAAAACTAGTTTATATAATATTTAATTACTTTTGAGTGTGGATGAAGACATAATATTATTTAAAAAATAAGTAAATATTAAGACAATGTTATATTGTTTAATTTAAGGCAGCTGGCATTAAAAGTTTGTCATATGTTTAATGCAGATAAGAATGATGAATCTGATGGATGAGAAATCTAGTTGTATCTGTGTTTTAAGTAGCCCAGAGTCCAACACATGCCTCACTTCAAGTCTCCAACAACAATTTTGTTATTTTTTCCCCCCTGTTAGCTAGTTCCCCATCTTTGTATTATTAATGATAAATAGAAACATTTGTGTGTGAATGTATTTGCTTGCTTATTTGTATTATTGTGCCCAATCACAGTTTTAAATATTAATTTAATTATTTCCTAAGGCTTAAATTAATTGTTCTTGAGCCTATAACTTTAATAAGAATGCTGATCACTGGTGCTGTCAATAATAACCCTATTTTTGTTCATGTATGGTACTTAAATGTGAAAATTTTATGTGTAAAAAAATATATATATATTTATAGATCATGTAGAAAATTTTTGCAATGTATTGTATTTGTAATATTGATTGTGTAGACACTAAAAATCTTTTAAAACTTAAATAATGTTTCCTTTTTCTTGTTCTCCAAAATCAATTCTATATTGATAAATAAATCTTAAAAATACATATTGTAAATTATAAACTGTTATTTTTAAAATATATGTTATATATACTGCAGGTGTAGTCAACCAAAAGCAACATATTTTCAGGAAAAACACTTTAAAAAAAAATTGCATAGTGATTTAATCTGAATGCCTGTATGTGAGTTGTTTGAATTTAGCATATCAATTTACTTGCTACTTGTTGTTTGAACTGTCACCCCTGTCCCCATCACCCCCTCGATAATATTACAGTTCAAAGGCAGTTTAGAAAGACTTAGAATTTTACATTATCCCCATTATAGCTATTATAATTTTATATGTAATTCACTTTTCTTCTCTATAGTTGCATACTTTGCTATAGAAAAGGTTAATTATTAATCAGACTATAATTTTATACTGGAATAAATTAAATATTGGAATCTACGGATAAATTTAAAATCAAAGTTATATATTATGACTTCTGTAGTTTTTATTCACATGGCACATTTAATTCAAATACAATTTCCCTGTGTTCAATATTATTTATATACTAAATAATTACAATTATTAACTTATAAATGTATGTATTTAAAAAAAAAAAAAAAAAAGACATTATATCTGTAATTTTACAAGGAGAAATGAAGTACAGTCTTTGCGTGCATTTAACACTCGTGACCAGATTTCTTAATTACATGATTAATATTTATATACAACGGTCCTGTTATTAATTGCTGATAAATAAAATTAAATGTATTACACTTAAGTTGAATTACCACCAAAATAAATTATAAGATAACTAAAATTTAATTTGAGAGTTTCAGATCTATTTGTTTTGTTTGTTCCATTTTGGCAAGTAAAGAAACACGGAGTAAAAAATAATCTGTTGTTAAAAATATTAAAAAAAAATGAATGATTTTAAATTAAATCGTATAAAATAACAATAATTACCAAATTTTTTAAAAAAATATATTTTTAATTCTTTTTTTTTTTTTAAACTCAAAGAATGGACTCAAAATATTAAAATCAAGTCGTCAAAGCTATTTTTAATTTAGTTTATTATTTCAAGTAAAAAATAAAACACTCTTGACTGACTGACGATGGATTTCCATGCAACTGCAATTTTTCTCCGTGTATGAAAAGCCTGAGGCATATGAGAATGTTATTAGAACACAGGGGTGGGTTTTGACACAATTTTTATAATATTATAATTATATTATATAATATAACACTCATTGTTATATACGTCAAAGTATAATACATACATTAAAAACAGTGAGCTCCTTCTCAAATATAATATATATTTAACATATTAGTTATAATAAATACTGTATGATTTATTTCACATGTTTAACAGTCTCACAATATTAGTAAAGTTGTTGATATTATACATTTTATATATTACACTCATTCCAAATTATTCACTCACACTGTTTGTTATTGGTTAATTGCTCTCTCTTTTTTTACGGAAAAAAGTTCGATTTTTAATAACAAAATAATGACAAATTATGATTGTTTATCTCTTACTAAAATGATCTTGATGATTTATAAAATGTTATTAATATCAATTTCTTTATTTCTTAAGACATAAAGTGTAATTCAACATTTAGAAATAATATTATATTAACTTGCATGCGCTGCTTTATGATTTATTTTCTTTCTTTTTTTAGTGTATTTTTATTCGCAAATAAAAAAAATATATAATCTTAATTTAATTATCATTGCGAATTGATTGAGATTTTACTCTAATTAAAAAAAATATATGTATTGAAACTGTTAGGATCTGTCAATGAATTTTAACATTGTTTTTTAAAAACAATTTCTATCTCAGAAACTGGATGACAAAATGTTTATTTCATGAAAAAATAGTAATGCAAATTTCCATTTGATAAAATGTTCAAGATGAGTGCATTAGGAAAATGTCCACACTTCTCTAAAAATTTCGTAACATTTTTTCATTTTATTTTGAAATCCCTACAGTAAACCTTTCAAGAAATAAATTTAAAATATATAAATTATGTCATGGTATTATACTTTCTACTAAAAGAGTTTGATTGAGCTTATGTCTTAAGTAATAAACTTCATTTTAAAGCTTTAAATATATGGTCAGTCAGAATCCACTCTTTTGTTTTTAGTCTTTTTTGATTTTTCATGTTTTTTCCTTCTGTGTTTTGGTTGCACTTCACATGCACATCCACTGTTAACTCGTATATAGTCCATCATCCATTTGGAATTAGGAGCTGTCAGAGAATGGACGTCTTTCAAGGATACACTATTACTAGTTCCTCCTCCTTCATCTGAATCCCCCTCAGAGTATTCTGGGTTCAACACAATCGCGTATGTGTATGAATGCTTCTGGACACACTTGGACTGATTGTGCATTCGTCGATCTAGAAAATAACACGGTTTATCTTCTACACCTGGAAGACACGTCTGCTCGTAAAATGTCTGTATCCATTCCTCTTCCTTGAAGAGACTGACGAGGCGACCGTCGCGCGTGCGTCCTCCGTCCGGCGTGGTCATCTCCTCCTTGGAGGGGCAGCAGTCGATTCCTCGACCCTCTCGCATCAGCATCTGCTGCATCTGCTTGATGCCCATGCGAGCGCCGAACTTGAAGCCCAAGTTGGTCCGGACCGTGCCGCCCCGCTCCTCCACCTCCTCCTCGACTTCCTCTTCCTCGCCAAGATCCACCCTGAAACAAAAAAAAAAAAAACGAAACAATCAAGTTAAAGTCATGAAACTTTCTCTGCAAGACAAATTAGGGTAGAGAAATTACTGCAATGAAAGAAATTGTAAATATTTTGGATAAAACAGGATTAATAGAAAAAAAGGTTATAAATTATCTCTATTTGCGTTAGAATATTTGAAAAATCAGTCGGAACGTAGCTTTTAATAATTTTAAAAAGAAAATATTCGTATGACTATATTGTACTTGAACTTTTTCATTTGTCCCATTATTATTATATTTTTGTTGTTGTTTATTTTTATTAATTGTATTCTAATTAATACATAACATGATTATATATGCACATGAAAGAGATAATAAAATAAATATATTGTAGGGTTTGTAGGGAAGAAAGCAGAAAGATGATTCATTAAAGATCAAATTTAATTTTGTTATTTATTATTTACATAATATAAAATTCATGATAATCATGATTAATACAGTATATAGATGTTAACATAAACATTTCCCTAAAGAATCGAAAATAATTTTATATAATATATTATAAGGACATCATCAACAACAAAAGTTTTTATTAAAATATTACATCCAACACAAAACTTTATGATAAGAACATTCAGCCTTGAAAATTAAAACGTTTTTGACGAAACATCAGACGAATAAATAAAAGCTTTCTATATACTTATATTATAGATCAATAAAACAAAAAAATATAAGTGCGGGACGTTTTTATGTAAAACGCTTAATTGCGAGTGACTTGCGACGTAGCTTGTTATCAGTGTGTGGTCCGACTTCTTATGCAGCTTGTATTATGATTAACTTTATATTATGCTTTTTTGTCACCAGCTAATGGTTGATTTCACTTTTCGTTGTGATGCAAGCTAACTTGCTTGATCTTGCGATGTTGGTCGCTTGAGTGCACCATTTAGTCAGTACCATCAGACAGTCATTGAGTGTGTGTGGTCCCAAAAACTGATGGCACTTTAAATTGAACCGTTAATTCACGCTGCCAAAAACACACTTGGCAAGGTCATTCAGGGTTAAATAATTTATCACTCAAAGAGTATAGAAATATTTATTATACAATTTTTAAATGCGTGTCAAATTAAATAGCACTTCCATTAAAAAATATATAGTCTATAGATATGTCATTCTTAAATGAAAAACCATGACCTAATTATGTAAAACAAAATATTTGTTTATACAATTTTTTTTTTAATTGCAGATATTGATTTAATACAATATATATATATATATATATATATATATATATATATATATATATATATATATAGCTCTTATAGTGTTAATAATTTGCAATCAATGTATTCAAAGTCTAGAATATTAAAAAATCCATTATATAGAAAATTTATTCTGCAGTAAAATTATACGATAAATACCTCATTTTTAAAATTTTTAAATATCATACAGGTAAGGTTTCCTACTCGAATTACACACTGTGGTTAAGCAAAAAAAAAAAAAAATGACACACGACGTACAAGATGACAAATTAGCGGCAGCAGGTAAAGTGCTCGCGGTGTATTAATTTCTCTGCGCTGCCTCCCGCCGCGCGCCACCGGCCGCAAGTGCACGAGGTGAGAGCTGTTGACACATACCTGTCAGTTGGCTGTCAGCGCTACCAGCCGCGGTAATAACATCCTCTCGCCACAAAACGTTATAAACGGAATCAGGTGAATACCTCACGATATTTGCATACCAACGTGATTAATCGAAGTCGAATTGGTATTTCCTGTGTGTTTTAATTAAAAAGAGGTGTATTTTTATACGTTGTACTTTTTTACCGATTTAGTTACATAATGGGGGACATTCACAAAGCACTTTAACCCCAACTTTAGCCCCAATTTTTAACCCTGGTGCTAAACATGGTGCTAAACTATAAGCTTAACATGGTTAGCCCCTGTTTTAGTACCATGTTTAGCACCAGGGTTAAAAATCGGGGCTAAAGTGGGGGTTAAAGTGCTTTGTGAATGTCCCCCATTGAAATTTATTTTTTAACCATAAAATATATTAAGCAATCTGGTATAATATTATTTTTCTTATATATATTATGTATTAAATTTAAAAAGCATTAAACTCTTTATAATATATTAAATTATCTTAGTAATAAATCAAAATTTTATTCAGATTTAACGAGCCAGAAAATAGATCTGATATAATATAATAATAAATACATAAGTAATGTATAGTGAATGACTTCATATGATATATATATAAATTGCAGTTTTATAGCATGTATATGTTATATACTCAAATTGCATCATGTTGGACGTTGTAAAATTGTGTTTCTCGATGCACGCCCGGCTGTGCACGTGCATAACGTGTTCGAGAAGCCCACGACTTTGGTCAGCCCATTTACGACTATAGCAATAAAAACGGTCGTAGCTCGAGATAAAATGACACTCTGATCGAGTGTCACTACATGAGATTTAATGGAATAGACAATAAATTATTATATTTGACTTATTGTATTTTTAAACGATATAAAATTCAATGCTACTTAAATGCTACTTTAGAATTTTAAAAATAAATTTGCAGTTATAAATTTAATAATTTAATCTATATTTTTTTGTAGAATATAATAACCATAAAATCTCAATTACAGAGGAAAAAATTTCAACAGATTTTTACAAACCTAAAAATTCAATTTTAAATTTATTTGATAAATTGATTACTTAATGGAAACAAGTTTTAAATGTAATAATGTATATTATATAATACAGAGCTGAATAGAAAGTATAATTATTATGAGAACATTTTAGACACAGAAATCAGAGTTTGTTTTAAAAAATATACTATTATTTAATGCATTTTTTTTTAATCTTTACTTAAATTCTTAAATTTTGACAGTCTCTATAATATTGTCTTACGATAGCTAGTTTAATTGATCAAATCATTTAATTGTATTTATTTATTTGAAACAGAGAGAAAGAGGACCCGAGTTGAAATAATTTTGTCATCTTTCATTCACTTTTAATATCTTTCCTCTCGTCAGTTTACCTCCAATTTTGCACCATTTTTGAGGAAAAAAAGGTAAAAGAAAGTGACAAAATTACATCTTATTGGCTCTTACTGAGCACGAAATGCTAGAAGACAATTTGTCTCTTTTTCATCCTCATTTTAAGCGAGGAAGAAATAATAAGATGTGTTTTTGAGGTAAAATGACGTACGTATTATAAAATTATATAATAGGTTTAGACGTGTTAAGGATGAGTTGAAAGCATAATTTCTTAACTAAGGGAGGTAGTCTCTTACCCGTGGTGATCGTGGTGCCTGGTGGTGTAGTTGCCTGCTCGGCGCGTGGTGCGGTGACGGTGCAGCTGCAACGTGTGCAGTGACGAGGAGGACGTGAAGACAGCAGCAGACAAGGACGAGCGGTTGCTAGGAGACGCGGAGGTCAGAGGTGGCAGCCAGGCGGCCAGGAAGAGCACCTGTAACACGTGTCATTCATTTTCAACACGTGCCAGCCAAATTCAAAACAACACAAAAAAACTTATCCTTTCTTTTTATTTGGCACATAATGTCTGTGACAAGGGCAACAACATCTCTTCATTTATATAATGATGTAACAACATTGGCTTATATCCAAGAAAATGGTGGCGGTCTCTTTTAAACAAAAGTCTCCAAGATGAAGAAGTGAACACGCTTAAGAATTTGAAGTGTGAAGGAATTGACCCGTCTGTGGAAACCAACATTAACGATCGATCAGTCTGGTAGATAAACATGCAGCAGGGGATCACGGATGTATTGGAACAGACATTTGGCTTTGAGGGAAGAACGCGACCCGCTGCCGCCGTCTTTCGCCAATTCTGTGATCATTAAATTGATCCCTCAAAGACTATAAATATATAACGTAATTTGACTTGGTGTGGCTACAGGCGTTGGCGGCGAGAAAAAGAAAATAATGGTCTTTAAGTGACAAGTTTATTATCGCGTGCAGTCGCACCTACTACTCCTCCTCCACATAAGTACTTAGACCGACGACCAAGTAATTAACACTTTACTTGCTTGAGTAATTAAATCAACCAAGCTTTTAACGTATAAATAGTGTACGAAGGTAATATACGATTTATATATTATATAAAAAAAAAATTACGAAGTAGTGTGTTAAAAATCTACATATGCTAATAATAGGGTGGATATACTTTGCCTGTAAGTTACCTATATATAAAGAATTACGTGTGTATATAACAAGCCGGTTTATCTACTTGTAAGAATATTATTATAATTTCGAGGTGAAATAATGAGGGAGTTAAAGGTATGATAATAATGCATTCAAATATAAGGTGAAGAATTGTTATATATACATTTTTTTATCACTTTTAAGGAATGTTTTAGTACGTGTTGGTAACTCGTTAGAAATAAAATTTAACACAAAGAGAAAAAAAATCAATTAACTATATATAATTATATTATATAAATAAGAATACTTTCTTTAATTCAGTAGTAAATAATTCAATCTCGTATTGATATCTTTGTCAACATTTTTTTGTTCTAAAATTCATTAAACAGTCTGACACTTTATCTTCAAAGAGTATTACCGTAACAATTATTTTCAATTAAAATCAATGTAATTATACTTCAATATAAAGTTAATGGACTCGTATCTCAGTAATAGGAATAAATTAAATAAAATTAATTGTATAAAAATGTAGTTTATCTTTAAAGAAAACTATTAAGTACGTTTATTTTATAATATTGTTATTAGCTTACATGCAGTTGTTTATTAATTAAAAAATATATATCCTTTCAGTTGAATTAAATATGTATACAATGACATTAAAAAAAATAGAGAAAGTTAAATGTGTTTTTTTAATATGTTAAAAGTTACAATGCAAGTTTCATTGTTGCTACATTGAATTAATTTAAAAAATAATGATAAAGATCTATGTTAAAAACATCAGGACAGATTGATACACTGATTTAACATTGTAGGAAGCTCGTGACCCTAAATGTGACCTTGCTGTAGTATTTGCAGACCGGTTCGTTCCTCGACAAAGACAGGCGTGTCTCCATGGACCTACACGCAGAGGTCGGAGGGTCGAACCCCGGAGCTGAGAGAAGTACCACCAGAGAAGATCGAGTTACATACAGACAAAATCCTCAGTACGTTTTTTCTCATTAGATTCGCATCAAGAAACAATTGTGAACCACACCTTCAGGTGTAATGTGAGTAATTGTGTTTAAATATTACATACAAAATCATAAATCAAACATGCTTTTCAAATTAATAAAAATATATAAACTCATTAGTATGCATTTCATATAATTAATTTATTAATGAAATAATATAAATCATTATGATATATTTTTCCATATATAACAGATTATTAATTTTAAATTATTTAAATTGTAGGAAATATGATGTCAGAGAAGTATTAAATTTTTAAAAAAAAAGAGAGATATATTGAATAATGGATTGTCCATTTTATTTATTGTAAGTGGAGAAAAGACAAAGTGCTCGGCTGCAGGATTTACTCTCTTCTTTACGATGCCGACAATTTTATTCCCGCAGGCTTTGTTGAATGTCCTTGTGTTTTGTTTTACGAGGAGGAGTACTTTCCGTACGCAATGTGATCGTGAGACGCGTGAGATGCTGCTCACAAATTCACTCTCGGTACACACGGCCTGGTGTTGCTGGAAAGGACACCACTCCACCAGAATACACAATGTCGCACCCAGATCGTGAGGATTTAACTCCGCGCCTGTCAAACCTTACCATGTTATATTAACGCTTTAAAATGTTTATTATTATTTAAGAGGTTCTGGATTTCTAAATTTCTAACTAAAAATAATCCAAATATATGAATGCATTTAGTTCTTTCTTACACAAATTTTCTTAATTTAATATCATGTAACTGGAATAAAATTAAATTAACTACCTTGGAAAACTTCTTTCACCGTGGAGCAGTGTGAAGTAATAATTTAATACTAGGAGGGACAATTTTCAACAACTACGGTTATACAATAATAGCTTTTCCTATATAATAATACTATAATATAATACTCAATTAATTTATTTATACATAATTTCAACGTGAAAAAAAAATATAAATGATTTAAATATTATATAGTTTTTTATTGGTTTCGTTGCATCACACCTTCACGCGTTTTCCTATCGGGAAAAAGTCACAAATATAACACGTATTAAATTCTTTATCACTTAATTGTAAACGTAAAAAAAACTTCAACATATTTCACGATAGTATAACTAGAGATGTTAAAGAAGTGAAAATATTTTATGGTCTATTTAAAAAATTCTCAACTTTCATGACACTTTGACTTTTATTTATTGTATTTTGCTCAAGCACAGCTTATTACTGGGCACGCGCTAAGTAAAATTTGCGTGGTGACCCGCTCGGGCAAGTGAGCAATTGAGCACAAGAAAGAGAGAGAATATGTTTGGGAGTAAGCCAAACTCAAGTCAACGCTCATTAGATCGTAACTTGGAGCAACCAAACTGCAAGTAACAAATACGAGATGTCGTCAACATAATATGAATCTTATGATATTTATACACTTCATATATTTTTTCATGAAAATAATAAATAATATCTTGTGAATTCAGCTTACCAAATTAATATTAAATTTCATTTTTTTCCCAATCTTAATAAAAGAATTTTAAAAATTTTAAAAATTGTAAATAATAAATTTTAAAAATACAACATTTAAAAAACGTAACAGTTTTTTTATTCACGTTTAAATTAAGAAGAAAAAATATATATATTCAGTACTAAATCTGGTATTAAGTTACATTAAATTTAACTTATTGCAAAACGAAGATAAGTGTTCTGTTTTATTTTTTTATTTCAAGATATCTGATTACTTCAAGACATTGTGCAACGTAGAAAGATATTTCAACACATTGTTTCAGTACGTAGCATAATTAGTTACCTTATATACAAGTATAAGTGCACCGATGCATATACGTACATGTAAATTCATTCAAGCGTTCTTACTAAGTCGGACAGGTTGCGACTGGTGCCAATCAACTCAAGGCCCATCAAAATATTGAGACGAAACAGACGATGATTACAGCATCTCGGTCCAAAGCCCTGGGGCCACAAATTACTCCGATGACGAGATGACTGCTACCGTCTTATCAAGTTTACTGCCAGACGCTAATAATTGAATAAACCTTAATCGATGTATACAGAAAAAAACAGTATGTAGTGATTCAATTATAGATTGTTTTAAATATACTGAATGTACACATTTATAGATTAATCTATTTTTTAAATATTTTTTTTAACTTTTAGTTTTTTAAAGTTTTCGATTGTTTTTGCTACAATAATTTATCAACAGTTACATAATAATGCAATTTAAAAGCCATACTAAATGTTTATTTGCACCAATACTAAATTTTATTGTACTAATATCAGTAATATCTCTGGTATATTTAATAAAGAGAGAGAGAAAATAATATTTCTTTAAAATATCTCAAGCGTAAGATGATTTAATTATAAAACTGTCTTTTCTCTTAGAGACATTGCACGAGTAGCACCATGAACTGTAATTTACAATCCATGCTCATCACTCTAAAGTGGCGCCATTCAAGCTGATGACGCCAGTGAATGGGCAGTCTGTCTGCCCATGCTCGTATATGCATTCTGCGTTGGTGCTCGATCGCGCGTTCATGCGATGCATAATAGAGATAAGATCGCACTTGATGGTGCGCACGATGGCGACATAAATATCGAGTTGACAGTCAACACTCAATGTGATTTACATTGGCGCTCCTGCTGCCCTCTCAAAGGATATTAGCTACAGAAACTCAGCAGATCCTCACCTGCAATCTGATTTATTAACGTGTCTTCAATCTCATTGCATTATAATTAAATTGGATCTCTCATTTTATTTTCTATTATTTTCTAACTTATAACAGTATAATTATATATTATAATGATAAATATTTCATTAATGTCATTTTGTTTTGATCATATTATAATTGTCAAGTTTTCTTATTAACTACATAATTCTTTATGGTATTTTTTTTATACATATTACAATTTATATGTAATTAAAAACAACATATTTTTTTCTTAATGATATTAATTATAACTCTAGAGTATAATTTACAATTCATTAAAACAATTACAGTCAAGATATATTATAAAAGAAAAAAAAAGAAAAAAAAAATACTCTAATTTTAGGTAAGCTACAATCATGAACGTCTGGTAACTATTTAAATTACTAGGCGCCAAGACATGCAAATTATTATATATGTGCAAGTACTACAAATCAAAGATAGTTATCGGCATACTGTTTTAGCGTACACACGTTCACGGTACGCCCACCTAATAATTCAGAAGGAGGATTTTTATCAACTGTAACTCGGGGCCATTCCGTACAACAGACTCCCGGCGCCATCAGATTATCATAATGAGACGTACTTAGAACCAGATTGAACGTAATGTAAACTGCTTAGATATAATATATATGTACATCCATAGTCAGAAGTATCTAGACTACACTTACATAGGAAAAGTCTTAATTGAAAGCCACTCATAGTCAGGGACATGAGATTTTGGGGAAAGGTGGGAGGTATCATACGGAAGAGTGATCTGAAAATACTTTAATTTTAAATAAGGCATGAGAAAAATCAGAAATTGTATCTAGGAACTTAATGTATGAGTTGGTGTAGATCATACAGCAGTAGTAAAATTGTAATTGAAACTCCCTATGTAAACCAATAATAACAAACATTATTCATATTAAAACGATTGCATATTATATTAAGTGTTTTATGTAATACTTGTTTTATTATATAATAACATATCGTTCTATAATGTAAATTTATATAATAATGTTTCATGAAAGTATTAATCTTATAAATCATTCAACTCTCTCTTGTATAGATAGTTGTTATGCCATGGTGGCCAAAGCGTGCACCAAGATTGCGTGATCTTAACTAGATCATGTGCATAACAAGATCATTATGTGCATTACTAAAATTGCTATTCAGGCAGTCTCACCTCGAGAGACCATTATAATATTTATCGTTTTACTGCTAATTCAAATATTTAATCTACAGTGTATACATTATCACTGAAGTGAATGATTTTTTTATATATGTTTTAATTAAAATGTTTTATTTTTAAATGACTTGTGTTTCCTGCATGTATTTTCATTTTTTTCAAATTTATATATGTTGCAAGATAAACATTAATTGGAATAAAAAATTGCATCCCACAAATAATATTCTGCAGAGAAATTGGAAATATTTTCACTTTCTTATTAATTTTTTTATTAAGCTGCATTGGTCTTTTAGCTTTGCACTGACCTGGTCAATTTTCTCAGGATATATGTTGCAGTTTGCAAACCTTAATTAAGGTAGAGATAACACGCCCAATGTTAATAAAAATCCCATTCATATGAAAATTATGAAAAAAAAAAATAAAATAAAATGTTCTCCTTTACATACCTTATCAGTAGGTAAAATATCAGGTATACAAAAACGAGCTAGTTTTCGAGTTATTTATTTTTAAAGTTGACTAATTTAACATGGAAGTTCCATTTCTCCATGTTAAATTAGTGAACTTTAAAAATTAATAACTCAAAAACTATAGCTCGTTTTTATATGATATTTTACGTACTGATAAGGTATGTAAAGGAGAACATTTTAATTTTTTTTAATAATTTTCATGTGAATGGGATTTTTATTAACATTGGGCGTATTATCTCTACCTTAAGGTGCCATCAGTCAGTAGGACAAATCAATTTATATTAAAAAAATATACAATTTTAAGTAACTTAATGAAAATGCATAGAAAACAAAACTTCCTTAACAAAATCTATATTGGTAACATTAATTAACCTTATCCAGTGTCTATAGACAAACCTTTTTACAAAATAAATCTGTAATTGAAGTAAATTTTGTAGTGTTAAATAATCATTCCACATCTCTGTCCTCACATGCATAAAAAAACTACAAGTTCTATAGTTATATATTCTATTCATATTATCAGATGATACGTCGACTGATGTTTTAAAAAAAAAATAGAAGCTTTTTCTGTGGCAGAACCAACGAGGAGCTAATTAGGGGTCATTACTGAGGCAATTAACACCTTTCATTTAGACCGGCCCAGCTCACCTCTATTAATCACGCTGTTAGTACATACATAGAGGGCGGTTATACTAAAATAATATTAGCCAGGATTTTTGTGCTGTAAGTATTTGAGAGCTAGAATATTAGGACACTGACCCAACAGGTGAAATAAACGCTTTGAATTTAGAAACAAAAATATAAAAAAAAGTAGGGCTGTTGAAATAACACGTACAGTTTACTTAAGAGGATTAATGACAAAATGATTTGACAGTACGAATGTGTTACTTCTAATAATATTTAAATACAAGAAGTTTTTACCATTTAATAAGTAGTTTAGTTCAACTATAAATCTACATTTTTTTTTTTATTTCAACTCTTAAAAAGTTTTTTCTATAGTCGGAATATACAAACAACAATTTATGACCAGTTTTACGAGTTTAAAGGTTTATTCTGTCCAGGTTAAAGGTCATAAGTACAACAATTGATGTTTGATCACAATCAGGAAGCGTGAGTTGGAGAACAACACTAATGATCACCGACCACTATTGGTGCTTTCTTATTTTTATCCCCTTAAGATATTATATGTAAATACAAAACATGTAATTCAAAATCAAACACCATTAGTCTTTAAAGCTTAGATAATTACTAAACTTTTATGATACTTTTATGACTACTATATACATTATATTTTATAATAACTATTTTTTATTATGTATTAGACATTAATTTGATTATATTAATAATAAAATATTTATCTAATATTAAAATATACTAATATAAAAAAAAACAGGATACTATTGATTAAGATTTGTTTTTGTTTTTTTAATGAACTTTTTATTACATTTTAATTCTTTATCGTTTTATATGAACAACATATTTCTTCTTGATTATAAGAAGAGTTGTTATATTTTATAGCTATAAGCTTGTTTTATTATCAAAAAGAGCACGACTATAGGTGACACGCGCTTCACAATTTTGGTGGTCAGTAAAGTCACGGAGACGGTTGCTCGTTAACCCGCGATGTTCGAGTGTTGCTACCTGCCGAGTTTTACTGCCACCTCCTCCCGATGTCGTTCGAGTGACGAGGCGGGGGGCCACGTCACTTCATTAACGACGTGCAAGCTTCGAGGATGATCAGACTGTACGCCCACAGACCAAAACAATCTAAACATGTCTAAACTCGCAACTGGAATATGTTAATTTTAATCTTCAGTTCTAATACTGTTAACTTGCATAGTACTGAACTGTACTGTATATTTAAAGAAATCAAATGAAAGTTTTAGTGTTATTTTTAGTAATTTATTTATACATAGAGAGTGACGATTTTTAAAGGAAAAAATACTGAATCTAAGAAATGTATAATGCGTAATTAAATTACGATTGTTGACTTATCTTTTAGAAACATTGGATGATTGAATTTGAAATATTATAGTTTTAGAGATTATTTATTTGCAATGGTATTAAATAATGTATATTATATTTTTACTAATAATATATGCAAGAAAAATTGTGAGATTACTTTTTAGTAAAAAACCCACATTTTTTATATAAAGTGTATGATCTAATTAATTATTAAGATGTATGTAATACATCAGATTTTCACATTAAATTCCTCATTCTAAATTATAAGATTTTGTAATTTAAATTCCAATTATTAGTGAGATCTTCAAAATTCATATTTTAAACACATTTTTAAAAGTGTAGAAAGGAGAGTTCAATTTTTTTTTCTACCTGAGTGATTCCTAGGTATGATTGTGGCACGCAACGATTCAATCTTTCAGAAGGTCCTAAATGTAAATGGAATCCCCGGTCTGTATTTACACAACATTAACATATTTATATAACCTACAGGGATATAGGAAACTTAAACTTTTTTTTCAATATTATCTTTTAGTTAATGTTAATCTTGATAGTCTAATATTTCATTATAGCTTAAAGCAATATGAACAACATACGTTAACAAGTCCCTCTTGTAAGTAAACTGAAAAACACATGCTTGAATTTCATTCGAAACATCGATAATATCTTTACATACATTTTCTGAAAGTAAGAGATATTTAAAACTGTTATTTTTCAATAAACATGCTAGTACAAAAAATCCCTCAGGGTATGAAATTTAAATATTTAGGAGGGAAAGCTTTGAGGGTATTGTAATTTAATATCCTGTATGATGTCGTCTGATTAGGAAAATTGATTAAATTCATTGCAAATTGGAAGTATAAAAACTATTTTCATGTGTATGGAAGAATAAGATTATACTAAGTTAAAGGAATATTGTATTAGGAAAAAAATATTTATATGAGGTTTAATTATCACTTATCACATCATTGCAGTTATGAAAAATAAGGGGAAAATCAAATTTAATTGCTTATGATTTGAGCAAAATCAAATTAGAGTTTTCTTACAATAGTTTCATTTGCAGCTTCCGTCTATTTAAGGCTCCATGTTAAATTCAACTTATATCTACAAGCAATCACAACAGATATACACTTAAAAAAATAAGCCTATACACTTATTAGTCTCATTAAAATCAATCAGCTCCAGATCCCAATCAACTGGATAACTTAAACAAAATTCAGAGAGATATATTATATTTTTAATTATGATAGGTGAGAAGGCACAAAGTGATCATGCACCAGCTTGCTTATTATTATAAATGCAAGATGAGGTAGCTACTGCTGCCCGGACTGTTTGCTGAAGCTCTCCAGGTCTGATGCAGCCGCGGTCAAATATTTGCCCAGTGAAGCCTCGAGGGCGTCGTCGTGTTATTGTCTCGCGTGCATGCACCTCGCTGCACGGAAAAGAACAGCTGGGAGATTTTTATCTCTGCCCGTCACAATTGATATTGTTTCCATCAAGTTGCCTTTTACCAAAGAATCTCATTGGCCGAGCACGAGCCGAAGTGCTGCCGATCATATACGATGTTTCATATATAATATACAAAATGAATGGTATATACATAATTATAATAAATGCCAGGATTTCATAAGGAAGAAAAATCCTTCGAAGTACACGAGAAATTAAATGGAATGCTATTTTAGATTTTCTATAGGGGTTTTATTTTTACAATATGGAATAAAGGAAGAAATAATATATATATATTTATATATGTCTATTATAATTTTGAATTTATCGATTATTGTATGGATTGACTACAGTGAAAATAATAAAGGAGTCTTACTACATGATGTTATGCATGGTCTCTGTTACGCCTGTGTTAATTTGTTAAATTTCAATTCTGCAGCCAATATTATAATATATAGCCTGTATGCATTTTATATTAGGATTTGCCTTTGTGTCATATTTACAGTTGCATGTACTCACAAGCTAATACAGATGAATTAACATATTATTTGAGGTTACAAATGTCGTTCTCCCAATTGCATAAATGAAGTTTAACATGAACCAAGCTTATTAACTTTGTTTATTTTTATTGTTGACAAAAAAAAGTTAAATTTCATCTAGATTCAATTTTGATGACTATGTTTAACAGTTTGCATAGCTCCAAGGCAAAAATGGCTACGAAATTCTTTCTCCCTACAATTCTGTTCGACTGTTGTATGTTTGTTTGTTTTTTTCTCCGTGTACTTGGTCCTTGTTATTATGCAGCAAGAGCGCGCGCTACAAGAAGTGTCCTCAAGCATTCCTCACTTCACACTTGACGTTGACTTCGGAAATATTTTGTTATTCCTCCTTCAGTATTTATTATTTTTTTTAACTTCAAGGGTATTTAAAGTAAGCCAATTTATTTTGTAAATTCTTAAATAAAATTTTATAACTTTCAAAGAAATTGTTAAAAGTTTAAACTGTAAATAATATATTTCGAAATATTTTGTTTATTTACAACTGCTTTGTTTTCATTATTTGTATAATTTCTGTTTGTGTTTATTTTGACATATTTTTTTAAAGAAAGTTAAAATAAAACTAATTTCTATTTTTTTTTTTCTTAAATTAATCATTATAAAAAACTTGTTTCTACTTTTTTTTTCATATTATTTTAATTTGTCATCATTCTCAGACTAACGCATTTTCACGCAAGTGATTTGTAGTGTCCCTCAGTCTAGACAAATGTGATGCGATTCTTTCAATCCTTGGAGCTCTCACGGTCATCTCAGCTGACGGGTGATAAGAACGTCACACCGTGTGGCGGCATCTTTGAAACACTTTGATGGACGGGGCACATAAATGAGGCTCCTCCAATCTACATTGACTATAGAGCATTCCAGAATTAACATATGTTTAAATGTTTTCTACAATATTCTGGCATATGTTTAATTTATGCTGCTTTGATATGACAAAACCTAATTAATGCTTTTGATTTTAATATAATCCTCTTTCCCAAATTTTTATATAATCCTTATATATTTTATATTTCAAAATTTCTCAGCAATAACAGCGTATACAAATTATTTAAAAATATATATATTTGATGTTTTCCATGTAAAAATATTAACTTTGCTTTATTACCTCTTTTGCATTGACAATTTATGTTTATTGGCGTAGAAACATTCTCTGATTTAATAATAATAATAATAAAGGATTATTAAAATACAATAATATCTACGATTTCTAGAAATTTAAGAATAAAAGTTACACAAGCCATCACGAGCCATAGCTCCTTTAGTGAAATAACAAACAAAATAACAATAATAAATAGCTTTTTAATTAGCATTAATGAGTATAATATAGCTTCTCTTTCTTGTTTCCCGCGCAGTTAAAAAACATACAAAAATAAATAGTCCATATACAGCTCTTTAATAATAGAGTCTAAATTGAACCTCCAAGAAGACTTAAAAAAGAATTTCAAGTTAGTGACAAATGGAAAAACGTGTTAAAAGATAATCTTACTTTTGGTACTAAATATGCTACTAAATAACATTCTTCTAAGTATATATTATATATATTTTATTAAAGTTATTTAATCTTAACCGCATTGTATAACAATCTATAATCAAATCATCATCTTTAAACTCCGCATTCCGCTCACTCGCTTATACATTTTCACTTTTTTTTTTCTATCTCACAAATACAATGGCGTGACTTGGATTGAGTACAAGAAAAAAAAAATACCACCGTTGTCTTTACTAACTAGACTTGTCTGTACAGTGGCGAACGAATCAAATCACGTGATCTCGCAGTTTGGATGCAGCATGGGCCGAGCGGTGATGTGCTTGTTGTTATTCCCAATCCAACAGACTCATAAAGCAACAAAGTTGCTAGTTTCACATTTTTCTTCCTAACATATCTCATAGCATTTAATATATAAGCCAAGTGTTAATCGTGTAAGTCTTCATAATTCAGTTTTGTACACGTCATGTTCAAAACTGAATTATGAAAAATTTTAAACAAGAACTATACAACTATAAAGTATGTAAGTACACAAGTCACTTGACATTGCATGCATGACTTGTTAGTGTATAATATATAAGTTAGGATCAAAGTATTATTAGCATATAATCAATTCTTTGAATTATAATATCATAAAATTTGTATAAAGTAATAAAAATAAAAAAAAAAGTAAAGTTATGATGACAAATTTTATTACATTTTTTTTTTTTTTCACACGTGCTGGTATGTTAAACCTGTGATATATTATTAGGTCGTGTGTATTTTTTTATGCTAAGACGATATATGTGGTATAGAAACATCATAACTTTTGGAATTTGAATTTTTATGAGCGAAATGCAGAAAAACATGCTCTACAAGTTGTAGTCTTGTCGTTTCGTAAAAAAATAATAAATAAATAAAGTCACACACATGAGCTTTTTTTCATTAATCTGCATCAATATATCACGACTAAAAATGCCTTAAGGTTAACGTAACTTGGTAAAAAGAAAAATTTTTAACGGTGAAATAAGCATTATCTAATTGGAAATTCCGTGAGCCTGCAAACAGAGTATGTATGCAACCATTTGAGCATTCCAGTATAGCGGGTTTGCGCGCTTTCAGATAGCAACTTTCTCCAGGGCACGAGGTACCGCGACTCAAGAAGGAAATGTCCTTATTCCGATTATTATTTATATTTCTTATTTCCTTATTCCCCATCATAAAATGGCAACGCTCTTTTTCATTAAGCTGTGATTATTATTTATCGCACTTATCAACTTTCTTTAAATAGAAACAGCGTGTATATAGCCATTCTGCTATGTCTTGACATTTTCTCCTTACATTTCGGTACTAGAATCACTTCGTTGTTGAGGACCTAACGAAGTTTCGCAAGTTTGTTGTTTCGTGTTCACAAGAAATTAATGGAGTCTTTTGTCGCGCTGTGACAAGTCTTATAACAATATTTATACACGTATATTCATTTATCTCTATCTCTCTAAATTATGTATGTTTTTTTCTATGAATAAGGTAATTTATTAGAGTAATATATTATCATGTTCCTCTTATAATGCATTTTTCATAGGAACATAATATTATATATTTAAACATTATACAAATTAACACATTTTAGTACAAGGAAATAAAGTATTCACGTATATATACACAATTTTCCTACATTGCAGCATAAACATATCTCCATGCATGTTACATTCCAAAGATAATTTCGATATTTGCAATCATGTTCTTGTTTTTTTATCTTCACTATAATTCTTAAAACTGTTTTAATTTAATTTCATGGATACAAACTATTATACTAATATTTATATAACTAACGCCTCCTTGCATGAATTCACAAGCTCAGAAGCATGCAAACGTTCAACAACAACAAACATTTGAGGAGAATTCTGTACGTTGTGGAGGAATCCTATTAGCACTGACGCTGGTGACACCACCGGCTTCTACCAACGGTGCTCACACGTTGCTACCTGAATAGCGGAGATTCCTCCTCGCACCTCTGCAGGAGAAGATAAAGATCGACGGTCTTACGTGGCAATATGAGCTCCGATGTAACCTTTGGCAGCACCGCCACACAACTCCATTAGAATCACACGTCGAGATGTGAGCACGATAAACACACGCTATTTTAGTTATATTTTGATATTGGAAAAAAAAAAATCTCCGACTAAGATAAATTGATAAAGAGTTTTTAAATTTTGAGCAACTTTTCATGATATGTAATTTATTCTAAAAATCTATAAGAAGGTTTTCTGGATACCATCTCAAATCAATTAAGCCATTTCTCTTTTAACCCTTACTGAATCTAAGGATTTTCTAATTACTAATTTGTATCTTAAAATAAAGCATTTTGTAATCTTTTATAGCATTTTTGAGGTAGAAATGTTTAATATTACGCTATTCCATATATAAATTCCATTGTTACATTAGACTATTATTATCTTTAAAAAAATAAAACTCTAAAAACTACGGATAATTAAAATTGTACGATGGATTATGAACATTTTTTTCTAAATTTTATAGCATATTAGTATAAGGATTTAAACTGAGAATTTAAACTAATGGAGTATAGACCTCAATTTTTTTATTGCAGAAATGGAAAGAGCGTGCAAAGTTCTGCTACCCTGATTTTTTTCAGATCTTTTAGAGCCCGGGAACTATTTTTAAAAAACTATTGAATGTTCTTTTTGTAACGTCACGAGGCACTGCTCTTTAAAAAAAAAGATAGGACTTGCCGTCTCGTGACGTCAAAAAAAGGACTTTTAATATTTTTTTAAAAAAAATAGTTCCCGGGCTGTAAAAAATCTGAAAAAAATCAGGATAGCATAACTTTGCATCCTCTATCCATTTCTGCAATAAAAAAAAATGAGGTCGATACTCCATTGTGTTAACTGCTTGCTATGCGTATACAAATTAGGCCAGAGTAATAATTGATGCAGTTCGTTCGCGCTGCATGTCCCGCTAAATTTGACTACGACTGTGCCATATTTTTATTTGTGAAAAAATAGCTTTATATAACAATGGACTATTTTAATTGTAAGTACAAATGAACTATATAATAAATACAGTGTTGTTCTCTCAGCAGACATCAGTAACTGAGAGGACAAACGCGGCGTGCTAATACCGCCTGCACGGTCCGCCTTGCAATGTCACCAACGTGTCACGAGGGGGTAAGCGACCACACGCGTGGGGAGGCGCGACGACAGCCGCGGTGGTGTCACCGAGTGTGCCAAGCATTCCGCGCTAATCACCGTACCCCCTACCACCTAGCTAGCGTGAAATACGATCAGCGTGCACTCCTTGCTAGATGTAACCAGTACTGTTTGCGTGCATGCTGATGTATACACTAAAAACCAAGCCTATATACAAGAGAAAATAACTCTCAACATGACCACGGTAGGTACACACCAACTTTTTTATTTTTTTTAATCCTTTAAGCATGTCATGTGATAAAGATCACAAGAAAATTTTAACAAGAACATGCATGTGTATATAATGCATCAAACATTAACACAAGCAAATATAATCTCTAAGAGTATCTTATGGACTTAACGATAATCAGATTACACAGTTTTTTAACAGTGCAACTGAGCGTACGGTATTTTAAAATCCATTAAAATAAGAAAACTAGAAAGAGAGAGAGAGAGAGAGAGAGAGAGAGAGAGAGAGAGAGAGAGAGAGAGAGAGAGAGAGAGAGAGAGAGAGAGAGAGAGAGAGAGAGAGAGAGAGAGAGAGATGTGTGTGGAAAGGAGGAATACACATACCATTCGTTTAAAGTCACTTTAAAACTGTCTCAAAGATTGATAGTTCGTCGAATTTTTAAACGTTATTTTAAGTAGCGGGTTTTCCTTTTGAAAACTCTATTAGTGCTATTTTAGCAACGCATCGATATGTTAAATATGTTGTCGGTGAGGTTTCAAATAGGTTTGTTGATCACTTACACAAAGAGCTGGTGTTTTAAGTATAAGTAAATATTTTCACTGTTTTATGTGATTGTCAAATAAAAACTAAAAGTGAAATATTGGTGAATTGTGCCAACGTTTTAACTGTTTAGACGCGGCTATTAGAGATTCAAAAAGCTGGGAGACCCATAGTAAATTCAAACTTTAATAAAATTCAAACTTTTATTTTTAATTATAGGAAATAAAAGTTACGTTTTTACAATATAAAGTAAAGTTATTGAGCTATATCATGTCTTTCAAAATGTGTTGCCAGAATTCTCTCCTTTTTTCATTCAAATTCTTAATAGTCATCTTAAATTAAAACGTATAGCATGTAAGTCTTGAATATTGGTTGTTTTTTTTATAAAGAATGTTCTGAATAACAGTTGCTTTGATTCACTTAAAAGCTTCTTCTTGTGTACAACTCCTATCATTTTAAATTTCAATTGATAACAACATTGCACTTGCATGCAAACAAGATTCTCAACATTTGTAAGAAATGTTGAATTAAACTTTTGTTTTATTCTTGTATGAAAAAGGTCTCTTATATAAATGAGAAAGTGAAAATGTCTTGTTTGTATCTGTGATGGTAGTTTTAATTGCTAATGTAACTAATCTATATAAAGGCTATATGTTATAGATATGTCTCTGCATTGGATTTTTTTCCCCAAATATCAACATTTAACTTCATACACTTTTCCTAGGCTACACGCTTAATTCCTCAGATAAGCTTGATATTCGTATGATGATATTATCCAAATTATTATAAAAATTATAAAGAGGCATTCACAAAGCCTTAAGGCCACATTTAGGGCTCGATAATTTAAGACCAGAAATTTTGGGTCTAAAAAGCATGCCTGTAAAATCAGGCTTTAAATTATCGAGCCCTAAATGTGGCCTTAGGGCTTTGTGAATGCCCCTTATAATGACAACTTACCGCAAAGAAGGTCCCAATGGCTATGCGCATAGTAGTCTGTCGGTGGAAGGGGCGCGCTCCGGTGCCCTGCGGGTTGCGGCAGCAGAGCCTGCAGGAGTTGGGGACCGAGGTGCAGAGGAGGCGGGTGTACGGTGCTGGTGCTCATGGCGTTCTGGTGCTCATGTTGGTGCGCGAGGAGGGCCCAGCGCTCCCCGCACCCCGCGCTGCTGCGTCTGTCTGCTGATGGCACTGCTGAAACCGACCGAGGTCACCAAACTTTAGACCAGTTGACTCTTCACATAATTATTGAATGTAATTTCACCATGTCACCCCTTGTATAAATAATATAGAAATTAATAAGAGATCAAAGAAAATTGTATTTGATGAATCCCTTTCTTGTATCACACCTGAATATAGCTGACTGCAGAAGCAGCAATTAACCAGAATTTGTCACAATTTCGCATAAGCTAAATTCAGCTATATGTCTGCAAGTCTGCACTCTAAGACGGCGAGGAGCGAGTAAGGGCTGATGGTGAAGATGTGATGGTCCCGGGCCGCGCGACAGCCTCTTAAGGCCTCCACCTCCCCCACACTAGCCGCCCCCGCATTGTGCGTCAAACGATGGAGCATTCCCCCCGAAGCCACCCCCGTCACGCGATGATCTTATTACGTCAAGCTTAATTAGCAAGGTGATACCCGCGGATGATTACAATAACATTTTATCTCGACGGTATGCTTGGAAAGTATGACGTGACGTCACACTGCATTCAAATGCAACTATTCAAATCTTCTAACTACTTTGAGGTATTTCTTATATACTAATATATACTAAAAACTTCATTCACATTATCATGTTTTATTTAAGTGGGCGACTCTAAGAAGATTTATGATATTACTGGCTTGAACTCTTAGCTAATTTACTATATTTAGTTGTTGATATTTTTAAAAAAAAAAATCACATTAGGCATTACAATTGTTTAAATTGAATTTAATGAGGTTTATAATTTGAAAGGGTATATTTGTAATACATTTCGTCAAAACTTAACCTACATTTCACTCAAATGAATTGTATATAAGGCTAATTCACAGCAGACAATTAAGTAAAAACAGGGGTAGAGATTATCAGAGGTGAGACTATAATAATATATATATGGTGTGTTCACGTCTATATAACTTTTATTTGTAAATAATTTACTGGAAAAAAAAGATAATTAAATTTTAATCAAATTAATCATCGTTTCTATATTTTTTTTATGAAATTTGTTTTACTAGAGTGCATATTTTACCTGTAGAAATTTTGCAAAATAACAAACAATAATGATATTATGTACAAATAAAATTTCACTTACTGCAAAATTTACAATAAATATATACCGGGTACAATACAGATCTAGTTAAGAGTCGTTAAATAATGAGACAGGTGCAATAAAAACTGCCCGACTGATTATGAACAAGATAGATAAAAATAGAATGAAATTTTGTAACGAATACGTATTTATTATAAAATTGCAGGCAACATCTCACAGTACGATCTAAAAATAATAACAATGGATAAATAACAAATATCGTATTTAGTATTATAAGTATAGCCGCAAGATGTCAGCATCATATTACTGATTTTGATTGATTAATAATCTCAAATTACAACCTTTAGACTTTAACAGTGTTCTAAATCTAGATCAAACATTCATCAATTTTCTTGTTATAATTCTTTATTTAGATTTTTTTAAATTGACACCAAAATTGAGACAAAGGTTATGTTTATTATGAAATTTAAGATTTAATTTTTGTTATCTAAAATGTCATGTTCATTCGTACATTTTACAAAGTGGGTGGTTATATATTCCAGGAATTGGAAAAGCTACTTTATCCTCATATCATACAATTATATCTATTTTTGTAATCATGTAATTTTTTTTTAAATAAAATAAATAAAAATTATTGAAGTTTAAATTTTATGCAAAAAGTAATTTAAAGTAAACACAAAGTAGAGAGTAACAACAAAGTTGCAACAAGTTTCTTGTAATGGTTCAAGTAAAGATTTGTCACTGTCACACACACCATTGATCTCGGTTGGTGAATGAGGAGAGGAGGACTTCATTGAAGACGTCACGTGACATGTCATCAACCAAAAAGACACATTTGCTGGCGAAAGTAAAGAGGTACTTGCATCATGTTAGACTTTTGTTAACGAAATTGAAATAAATTTTCAGCACTCTTCTTTCATCATAAAACAAATTGTACATGTGGTATTTTATTCCTGCAACCATGATCATACAAGTAACGAGTTTTAAACAAGTTTGTAATATAAAATAAATTAAAAAAAAAATTATTTATACATATTATATATATATTTTAAGATGCATGAGTATTAAATTTATTAATTTTATTTTAACTACATCAATACGTATCTAACATAATACGATATACATGTAATAATATAATATATATATAAAAAAAAACATGCTTATATGTATTTCTATATACTAAATTACTTGATCTTATTTATTTTGTTGATTGATAATATAATAAATTTAAATTGTTTTACATATATATCGTACTTGTTTAATTAACTCCTTGTATTTGGTAGCGCAATTGCTTTTCTGTGTCATTGATTCATTCTTTATAAGTTGAGAAAAAAAGTATACATATAATAATATATATTTCAAACCAGTTTTTGGATGAAATTAAAACTATTAATTAGCGCCAATCCATTTTCAATGTATATAGTCATAAATATATTTGTAAAAGGTAAAGTTATTGAATATTTATAATAAACTATAAAGCTATATGCCAAATTATTTATATTTAAAAAATAAATTCATGTATTTATACTATTTATTTGCATACTAAATTTCTTATTTTCTTGATATTAATATTAAATAATATTCATGTACTTCTTACAATTCTTATTCATACTTAAGTAATAAATATTTGCAAGGAGTTTTTAACGTGTGACTAAAAAGAAATCTGCATATATACGTGATTTTATTTGTTACGTCGTATATCATTTAGTCGTGTTTTATTACCAATCTGCGCCTTGAATATATAAAAAAAAGTCCATGCAATTGCTACTACCATTATAGCATATAGAAATTATAAATTTATGGACATTAACTTACCGTTCAGGCAAACATGTCCAGCCAACGGTAATTATTATTACTTGTACAGTATGATGTGCAACGAAGTGTTAAAGTACTGAAATATCATATTGTAAATAATATAAGAAGTGGTTTTTATAACAAGTAGGTTTTTTGTCTTGTAAGGACTTATATAACTGCAGATTTATAGAGAAATAAATATGTCAGGACCATGATAAGATCTCAGTCACAATACAACAATATTATTTGTTCGTGCTCCCAACACAGAATATAAAATTTCTCTGTACGCCACTCATACTTTTTAAATTACGATATAACGCGATTTTCTATATTTCTAAAATAATTGTTTTGTAAGAAAGCTATGGTAATTAATTCTCAAGTTTTGTGTAAATAAATAATTTAGTATTATTAATTATTTTACTTCTTAGCACATTTTAAGAAATTACACTTGCATATTCCTTTTTGTTTTAAAATTTTGCAGTTAAGTTTGCACAATTAATTAGCATATTTGAAAGAATTTATTTGAAGGTATTGGTTGATCGGTGTTTGCCGATATGTCTGGGTAAATAGCGGCTTCTGTGAGGTACTGCATGTAAGACTGCCCACCAGCATTTCGTGCTAGCTAACCCCGGCAGCACCTGCTGTGTATAAGTATATACTGTAATGATACATTATTCAGTACGCTGTATGATGTTCAGTAGTATAACATTTACATATCATTCTTTTTTTTTTGTAGTAATTTTATTTTAAAATATTAAGTTTAAACAGCTGTTATTTGGATATGAGCCAATTTTTAAAATGAAATTTTAACAAATGTTATATAAGTTTTAAATTAAAAAAAATATTATAAGTATTGTAAGGACCTCATAGTTGTATTATTTAATTTAACTTTTAATATCAGTTTTTCAGTAAACTATTATTTTTCTATAGATGATTGGCTTTTAAATATTTCATCATATTATAGAAGAAATTTTAACAGATTGAAATAAAAATCATAAAATTTGGATTAGTTTTAAGTAATCAAATTTTAATGTAACAAAACTTATTTTACTAATCCCTTATAGACCCTAATTCATTCAAGTTTATTTCTAAAGCTCAGTATTATAGAAAACCTAATTTTTTTCCAAATTCCATCGAATAACAGGAAATTTAATGGAAGTATGTTGAAAACTCCATTATCTAGATATATGGTTACCAAATTGACATTAATCCTTAATTAATAAAATGTAATTTTCACACCTTTCCTTTTAATCTTTTAATTTATAAAAAACATTAAAAAAATGTTATTACAAAAATCAGAAAACTGCAACATATTTTATATTCCTTAACATTGACATTTATTACATGATCATTAAATTTCACGAGGCTATAAAACTATTTTAATGAAAATTAACCGTTGTTCCCACTTTTATAATATTTGACTCCAGTTCATTTTTTCATCTTTCGATATGAGAGTGAGTTCTATATATACAACATGAATGAAGTTGACCTTCAGAGGAAATATTATGGCCATTTATTTCTTGTGCTCAAGCTAAAGTTGAAAGCGTGTGTAAGCACACGGTGGGCTTACCTATGGCTGCTATTGCCAGAAGGGTTACGGCTGTCGCAACCCTTTGTGGTGGGCTGTATAAACCTCACCTTCAATCCATTAGGGTGGAGGAACTCACAGACACCAGAATTGGTTCCTTTCAACTCGCCACTATACTGTAAATATATCATTATGTAACAAAATAAAAAGAAGTACAAAAGAAAAAAATTCGCTGGAGCTTTTTTTTTTTATTTTTTTAGTTGTTACAGTTAATATTGATTATGTTATATAAAAAAATTGGCCTAAAGCCTATATGAAAATATTTTGTATGAAGAGAAATAAAAAGGTGATAATTTGTGCAAACAACCTACACGTATTATATAGATGTAAATTTAGTATACGTATATTAGCATTCTGTTCAGATCTACACATTCTTGATAATTTTAAATCTGAGCTAATTTTTTAGGACGTGTAATGACTTAACTCTTAATATAAATATTTTTTTATATATTATATATTCAATTTTATCTTTTACAAAATTCTTATGATCAAACTTTTTTTAGTCCCCTAAAATATAGGCAACTTTTTCTACACATTATTCAAGATATTTACTGCAATTTGTTTTACACCTCTGAAAAATATAACACACGACATGCGGCATGGTGATCAACAAGGCTGCAGAAAGAAACTTTTTCAGCCAAGCGAGGAGTGTATATTTTAAAGCAGAAGGATGAAAAAAATTTGCACACAGTGTTCCATTATTTTTGAATGAGACTGTACAGAGGTTGGTGTCGATGTTATCGCGGGGCTATGAGACAGGAGTATCACATGGCGGGGACAAATTCGTTGTGAGGTCCAATTCATCACGCAGCCTTAACTCGATCTGACGTTCAGACAAAGCAGCCAGCTCGCAAGTTCGCCTACTTTTGCCACGGCAAATATCTACTGCAGGATTATTTTAGAAAACTTTTATGTTTGCGGATCATCATTGTCACGTCATAGCAAATTTAAATGTCACTTTGTGCGTGGTAGAACCTACAATCTAATTACGCAGAATCAAATTAGTGAGCTAACCTTAAATAAATGGGTAAAATTGACATTTAAAAACAAATAAAAACAATTTTCTATTAAAAAAATGAGGATATTTTCATGATAAAATATAATATAATTATTATTATTATCAAATTAAATTTCATCTATTAACAAACTTTTATTTTCATTTCATAAATTTTTATGTATAGTTATTCAAATGCTATATAGATTATAACAAAAAAAATGTTTTAATTTCACAGTGTTTAAGTATACAAAGAAGACATTATTGTCTGATCATTTCTATATATAAATAAAGATATTTTTAATTTAAGTATCCTTTTTATACTCAATTTAAATTGAATGATCCGCAGGGTAAACTTCAAATGTTTTTGTATTCTTTTTCTCACGTTAAATCTCTCTTTCTCCCTCTCTCCACCTTGGCTTACGAAGAAAATCTACTGATGCTGCGGTTGTTCCGCTATATACGTCTATAAGTTGAAACACCGCAAAGTACCACATCACATGTTAATAGTCTTTTTCTGAGTTTTCAACAATTCCTGGAAGTGATTCAAACAACCGCCAACAGAAAGCACCCTCTCTCTGCTACCATTATGTTACTTGGGGGTTCTAATGTGTACTCGAGACAAGCTAATATCTACCACGCTCTCTATAAATACCTTACTGTATTTACAGTGCCGTACTCTGGGCACAAAAAAAAATAACCATAAGACTATTTCAGGTGTAACAAACATATATGAATGTAACACAAAAGCAAAAAGTGGCGTGATCTTTGGCATTTCATTCATATGAGTAGTAACAAAGAGAAATTTTAACATATAGAGATTTGGTGAACAATTCAGAAGTTTGCACGAAAAGGCTCTCAATAATATGGTCGTATCTATTGTGAGATGCAAAGGTTCATAAAGTTTCTATACTAAACTTTCCCCACTTTTACCTGGTTATTTAGGAATTGACAATAAAGCAAACATCACCTGATATACCTGGGTTAGTAATAAATTCATAAAATTGCATCATCTTAAATTTTTTTACTCCAAAATGCACCGGCTTCGAAACCTGCTGACTTATTGCTTAAAGGAGCATCAATTTTTTGGTAGCCAAAATGAATCTTTTCTGCAATATTTCTCAACTATGCACTTAAAATAAAAAAGGCAACCGGGCAACTCACTTTTCACCTCTCTATCAGGGATAATTTGATGTTATATCCTGATATTGCTCTTTTAAATAAAAAACATTAATTTGACTTAAAATATTTACACTCCTCAAATCTCGTGCATGGATTCTTACCGTACTCAAACTGAGCGATCAAAATAAGAGTGACAGATACAGCAGTCAGATTGAATAGAAATAAATTCTTATATTATGTATGCCACTGATGGAACTGACTAACAACAACTAATAAAACAAACATACTTGTCACTCTAAAAATTAAATTACATTAACTGGCTTGTCATGACTTGCACTTTATAATCGTGTTAAAATTGTAAGTGATGGATTATGTTTTGGTAAGATGATACCAGTGATTTATAAGTATTTAAATGCACCACTTCTTATTTTTACCACCCATGCTGTTAAAATAGCTATATATTTTTTTTTTCACTTCTTTAGCATGAGTGCTATAATGTGAATATACGCAATTTTTAGAGCCTAAGAATAAATTTATGCAAAGTGCGTTCTACCCACTCAAAATATAAAGATATTATTTTTCGTTGAAAGGAAATTTGTTACAAAAAAATACATAATATTTCTTACAATATTGCTTAGATATTTCAAGTATACAGATTTTATCTTGCACCATTTTCTATTTTCAGGATTACTTGATTGTTGGCTGGCGCCTCAAGCTTTGCTTACAGATCTCTATAGTATAAGATGGTGACAAGCTTATTTAGTGTTGGCGGCGTCGGTCTCTCTTTTCTTTTGGTGCCTTTCAGTTAAGCAGGCAGAAGCTCATTAAGTCAAATGTAAGCTCTGTTCTAGCTGTTACCTTCAACACGAGTAGAAGTAGCCTTTAAAATTCACAAAACACACGTATTTCTCTTTCTGAGCGCTCTTGTGATGTGTTACCGTCATTCACCATAATATCTAAGCACCAATATAATAAGCCAGAGGGGACTTCTCATGAATATTGATGCAGATATAACAGCAGTCTTTGATATATAAGCTAATAGAATTTTTTAGATACTAAATCTTTTGTGAATAGGTAATTGGTTATAATTGCTAAATGCTATAAACTTTAATTTTATTATCAAAATCTGTCATCTTTCATTTTAAATTTTAACTCAATTTAAACCCACTCAGACTAAAATTGTTTAACTTTTATAGACTAATAAATTATTATTAAAATATTAATTCTACGGAGGCAAGATAAAAATAACAATTTATAGCATGAATATTTTGTAAAAGTAAATTTTGAATAACTCTCTGAATAATTTTTATTAAGTTTGTGACCCCTCTCCCCCCTCAACTGACCCCTGTTGTATTTACAATGCTGGTCACAAATGCCTGAATTTAACTTCCCAGTGGCTCTTCGTGAACTCGTCGATCCGATCTTGTATTGCTTAGGATCTTAGGATATTGTGGACTCTTTCCTCAGGCAGTTCACCTGTCAGGATGGACAAAAGAATTGACGGATGAACGCATTAGCAACTGCTATGTGGAAAAGTTTGGCGATGCCTGGAATCGAACTCACGACCTTCCTATTACGAATTGGATGCGCAATGGCTACGTCCAGTGGCCAGTTTAGGATATTTAACCCATCAGACGTGAATAAAATTGTCACAATACCATTTAGCATGCATACTTATTTATATTTACTAGATGAATATCATTAAATTTGTAAAATTGTCAACCTACCAAATTCAACACGACATTTTCAACTCAATGTTATTTACTATGTATTATATGACCCTGACCCTTAATTTATCTTAATGCTCAAAATATTTTACACTTATCTTAACATTTGCACATTTATTTTACAAGACTAGCCATTATGACTGTATCTAATACCAACCCTGACAAAAATTATAAAATATTTGTTACATTACAAACATAAAATATGGTAATATGAAAAGCAAGAAAAGCAAGTATACACAATTTTTTTTTATCATGCTGATGTACACAGAGATGTTTATTTTTTTGTTATACAACTAAATGTAAAAGTAGGAGAATTAAACACAGAAAGAAAAATGTTTACCTGTTTTAAGGAAGCTCATTCTTCGTAGGTACATACCAGCATCATACAACATTGTATAACTTTATTCTAACGGCCCTCAAGGTGATGCTGCAGCATGGTGGTGGTGATCAAAACATTGATAGCACCTTATAGTAATGTATGAGAGGAGTAAGACATCGTAACATACCTCTCTTATAAGACCGCGGGAGAGCGACCACCTTCTCCCCCACCCACCCCCGCGCACAGCCGCGCACCCACCCACCCCCATTCTTGATAAAATAAAGATGTAAGTCTTCGATTAAAAAATTCATTTTAAGTATAGGCTATGAATTCGAGTGCAACAAAGAAATATAATATCTCGTCGTAATCATCTGATAATGCATAATTTCTTATTATAATATATATACCCTAAAGCTTTTATTATAATAACGTTATAACGTGTTATATAGCAAGATATTTTTGTAAGATTTTCATTTAAAGACTCTATGAAAAATATGAATTATATAATTATATTTAAAATTCACAATATATATAAACAGGCAAAGACGTTAATCATCTGTGTAAGATTTGTACAAAAGAAGTAATTTAATATTTTATATCCACATAATATATTTCAAAATAAATTAGAAAAAAAAACTTTAATGCCATAGAGGAATGTAATACTTATTATTATTTTTTATTTTAAAACGTGCATGCCACGTACTTAAAATATTGACTAAAAAAATTTGCCACCTGCAAGTGGCTTAAAAAAGAAAAAGTTGGCTCGTATGAGTTTAGCTGAACAACTTTACTTAGCGTCTTGTCCTGCGAGCTTGGTGTCAATATTTGGAATGTAAACCTTTTTCTATAATCCTAAGTAACAAGAGGAGAAACAGCGCACCCAGTTATTGTGTCTTTGGCAATGTGAAATTTTAGGCAGACTGAAAATTCAAAACGCAAAAATTATTTAAATTTGTAAATTTATTAATTTTCTTTTAAAATAATATTTTTAGTCTCATAAACTGTGTAAAATTATGCAGATATATTAAAATACCACCCGCGCGTACATACGACATAATAATGTCATGATTATTAGATTTAAAATATTTTATAATAATTATTATCATATTTAAATATACGTAACGGTAATAAAGAATTTTCATATATACATATTAAATATATAGAACTGTTAAGTATTTAAATAGTTTTATACATTATAAGATGTAAGATTAAAAAGTATAAGTAAGAGACATAGTATGAAAGTATAACGAGAGAAAAAAAAAAATAAAAAAAAAAGAGAAAAAGTAATGTTGAAGCTGATGATTTAGAAGGAGACAACTTACAGAGAGAGAGAGAGAGAGAGAGAGAGAGGGGGGGCTTGTTCAGTACGCCAAGTATTTTGCTTCTTCTACTTTTTGATGTGATGCAAATGTATTCAAATCCGCTATAAAAGATGCTCTCTCTCTCACTTGCTCGCCAGTAAAGAAATATTTTGATAAATTATGCCTACTTGTTGGATCCATTTAGCACTTGCTCTCAATAGCGGCGTGTTTGTCTTGCTCTGTACTGGTGCATTATCATTGAAGATATCAGGGGGTCCAGGTAATGGATACCCTCTCTGCAGCCAAGATATTTGTGAACGTTTAATGTCTCAATTCTCACAATAGAGACCTCCATGAAAATTGTATTATATTTTATCGCGTTGTCCATAACTTATTCTTTTATCGACATATATTATAGTAGACTCGTTATACTGTTAATGTGTATGATAAATCAAGTATAACTTAGTGAAATATCACATGTGTTTGACAGAAGATAATGAAGTATATAAGTTAAAATTGACAGAATATAATATAATGCAGCTGTAATCATTTTATTAATTGATGTATATAATTGCAACGTTTATATAGCGTTTAATTATTTAATATTAATTTCGAAATTTTCAAGACATGACATTATTTCTATATAAAATCGTATATAACACGTATATATTATGCAGTAACTCAATAGTGAGAAAGTTGGTTATCTTTCTGTGAATAACTTCTTCGTGCATGGCGCCCAATTGGTGTAAAGTTAATAAATAAAATTATCGAGATTTTTCTTAGGATTTGTAAAAATAATCTCAACAAACAATTAAAAAATAAAAATTCAATTTTCTCACTGCAAAAAACAACTCATTACGTTTCATGATATACCTTTAATAGCTTTAGTTTTTTGTATGTGTTTTTCGAAAACTTATAGAAACCGTTTCTTCATCCGGTCTTTAATAAATGTCTCGTTATCAAAGAATATTAATATAGTCTGAAAGTTTTATAATTATTTTCCTGGCCAATAATTTTTTATAAAATAACACTTTAGAATTAAAAATTAGGTTATCTTTATAATATACAATAAAATTAATTTAAGAAAAAAAAATATGAAGATTTATTATACCTTTTAAAATAAAGTAAATTAATAATATATTATAAAAATAAATGTTTTTTTTATTATTATATAGGGTTTTAAAAACTTAATTCCCTATAATATCTTATTTAAAAGTATGGTCATTAGATTGGAAAACGGTTTTCATTTTAAACGTGTTAAAATTGTGAGTTTGTTTGTCTCTGATCAAGTTAGCGAGGTCACATGAAAGCCTCGAGCTCCGTGTAATATCGAGTGATCGAGCTGGAAGGATAGATAATCGGTTTTACGCCTGCTAGACCGGAATATAGAAGCTAGGCGCGTCTAGCCAGTTAAATGAGATCGCTAGATGATTATATGTCCTGGCTGACACCATGCACGTTTTATATACCAGCACAATTTTATTTAACCAAAATACAGTTTAGCAGTTGTAGATCAGACATCGTACAAGTTTTAAGTTAGAGAGATTTGGCAATAATATTCTGATTAATATTTAAAATAATTTACTCTCCAAATTAAACTGTTAGACACAATTTTATGAGCAGTTTTAAAGTCATGTTCATGTCATAACTTGATCTTATCATATAATTTAATACGGATCTAGCTCTTTTGATGGGGAATAATTTAACTCAAGCGTGCGGTCTAGTTTCACAAATTTCATTGCTTGATTATTCAAATATTTCTTTTTATTATTTGTCATGAAAGAAAGATTTAATATTATTTCAAATAAAAATGCACTGCAAATCAGAACTTAGCAATTTTGCATTGAAAATCAAATTACTATTATATATTCTATTCTATTTTATATTCTGCTTTTACTTACTTAAAATCTTACAGAACCATTATAAAGTTATAAATTTGTGAAATGGTGAAGTATATACGTAAAATGTAAAGTGTTATGTACTTTGAATATTATAGTTGACAGCGAAGCTAGTTTGGCTCAGATTCAAAATTAGACTCACATCATTAGGATTTGCTTTGAGAAAGAAAGAAAAAAAATAACTAACTTCTTCATTTAATTTGGGAGTGGACAATTTTTTGTTCTAGCGGTTATCAGCGTCTAGGTGCGGAGTGACGGCTGGCGCTATTGCTGCTGCGTGCTGGTGGTGAGGACCCCCGTCGAGCACCGGTCCTCAATGTCTGGTGACGTCACAAATCACGTGACCACATCACGTACTCAAGAAACACTAATTCGTTATCATGTCGTAAATTAAAGTTGTTAATAGCTGTAATAAAACAATTGTTTCATCTACCGTTTATATTATAGATCAAGTACGAATTTTGTTACACCATAGTGGTTAAAATAATGTAACTGCATATAATATATATGGTAACTGCAAACGCACTGCATGCACATTAAATTTTATATTATTTCAAAATATCAATTTTGAGTACTTTGATAGCTTTAAAGTTATACTCCATGATATCGTGTAGTAATTTCGTGACGCATTAGAAAATTAAAATTTCAAAATGATGATCAAATTTAGTTTTTCTTCGTGTATTTGTAGCATTTTCATTGCATACAAAAGCAGCAATGAACTGAAAATTTTCATTTAAAAATTATGACGAATCTCTAAGTTTTTAACTGCCTTGTATTTACTAGAAGCAAAAGCTCTAAAGTATATATTATGAGATGGTTAGTAATTATACATAGGTAGAATGTTATATAAAGATAATTAATTGGCAAATAATGGGAAGGTAAAACAAAAATCTATAGTGAAGCTATCCAAAAATAGTTTAAGACCATGCACGTCTCCATGCATGGTCTTTTGGTAAAACTATGAAATTGTGACACGTTTTAGATTTTTTCGAGGTGTAAGTAAATAAATATAATTGTATTTGTCCGAAAATGAATTGCATTAAACCAATTTGCGTAATAAAATTTCGTGGCATTTTATTTTTTTCTCTTGATATTTATATATATGTATATTGATATTGAATCTGACAATTGTTTTAATAAAAAAAATAAAAATGAAAGCAGTTGTTTTTTTGTTGATTTTTTCACATGCACTTTTGTAAAATTTCTGTCAGTGTATTTAAGTCTTGATTTATTTGATTACACAACATTTGATCACAAAAAGTGAAATTTAACATTTTAACACAAGGAAAAGTGCTATGCTATTTATTTCTAGATCAGGTTTCATACAGAGCCAAACCATGGCTATTGAGAAGTGAGAAGGAAAAAAAAAACTTGATGTGTGAATCTTGAACTATTATTATAGTAAAAAAATAATTACTTTACATTTAAAATAAATGTATATATTATATTTAAGTATTGAAGCTTAAATTTTGTTTGAAATCTTGCTAGTAAAAAAATTATAATAAAAAGTATATTAATAATGTTAATTAAAAAAAATTAAAAAAATTGACATATTTATTAAATTCACTCTACAGTAGATAAGACACTCTTTAGAACATTGAATAAAAGTGTTTCAAGTTTTTATCTTTAGTAATGGAAGTAGTCAATAAGTTTCGTGTATCTACACAGTTTGCGTGGGGACGTGACAAGTACAGAGCGTGACTGTGTTAGCAAATGAAAGCTCTGCACTTTTTACTTCTTAAACTTTAAATTATTTGTACCACATTGTAACTCCAGCAATGACAACTACAGTAGCGTTTGTAAAGAACATTTACGTCACTTTTATGAGGATTTTTTTTTTTTTTTTTGTCTATTTAGATTTTAAAATGTAAAAATTATTTTATACTTCATATAGTATAATATAACAGTCCAACATGCATGTAAAAAGAAAGAGAAAAGTTTAAAAGAAAACATTGAAATTTGCATATATATAAAAATATTTCTCGTCAAAAGATTTGTACATATCTTAACATAATTACTGTACATCAAAATATGTCTTAAAAAAAGGTAATTCGTATGAAAATGCTAATAAGAGTAATAAACATTTTTTTCATTAAAAATTAAATTAATAATTTAATGTGACACCTCGCGACAACTCAAACTTTTTACCTTTATCTTACTTGCTGCATGGAGTCAAAGTTCCAGCGGTGTACACTCCGTTTATTTAAAAATGGAACATCAATATTAACATCTATTATTGTGCTGGTCAAAGGTCGCTTGCAGACAAGCAAGGTATTGTAAACTCGTTGATGTGACTAAACGATGAAAAGAAGAACAATCTGACCATCAAACAATTCACTTCAACAGACCCATTGAAGTAAAAAAATTCAAAGAAACAAACTGTACAATCATGAAAGCAGTACAACAAAAATAAGATTAAAATATAGAGGAGCAATATCTCTTTGCACTGAAGTGACTATCCCCTCGGTAAAAATCTGATGTATGCTACATAATGTCACATACTAATTCATAGAGATTATTTCGAGACAGGGTCGGAGGGGCGTGCACCACGGGTCACGTGACTCCTCTGCTGAGTGGCTTTCACTGTCTCGAAAACTACAAGCCCTTCTCAGTACAACTCCATTAGTCATGAACAATTATCGATTTTTTTTTATAACAAATTTTAAACAAAAAAGGTATTTTTCTCACGATAATTAAATATAGTTAACGTAATTAACAAGTACAAAAAAACAACAACTTTTAACTTGGCGCCACAATTTGGGAGGAGTCATTCATGTTTATTTACAAAAAAAAAAAAAAAAAAAAAACATTATCATGCTTTGTAGTGCCACAGTTTCACATCAGGTGCTACCTTTTTTTTATTCTTTTGTTTTTAATGATTTAATGATTCTTTTTCTATACCTTCGTGACCAATTTTCATGTACTTTTTTTTTTTTTTTACTATGTACGACGGTATGCAACACGTACTGTACCTAGACATATGATAAATTTATTCGTTTGGCACTTGTCGAAGCACACGTGGAATCGATTACGTTACGGTACTTGTATGACTGACTATAATAAATATTTCTATTAAAAAATTTTAACACTTAAAATTATATATATTTTTTTTTATAAAATAAATAACAATAATTATTATTTAATTAATTTGATTTCAAATTAGTCTTATAGATACAATAATTTGAAAGAAAAACTAAGAAAAACATTTCTCTTATGTAGATTTAAATCTTGATACAAGTATTAATTAATTCCATTCTGTGGGAAGGACTACTTGGCCGGCGACTAGATGAAGAGATAGTCACCTTGATCTAATGACTTACCCAACCATATAACGCTCCATTCAAAACTGTTTTCTAACTTTAATAGGATCGTATCTTTAATAAAAAAAAAAAACTTTGCTATAAATGTACGGTATTCATATAATAGCTTAAATTATGTATTTAATTTAACGCAAAGTCACGCCTCTCAACTGGACAAGTAAATAGACATCAGAATATTTTAATATTATAAAAAAAAAATCTTTTAGCACATTGTTGTTCATTACAACAAATTATTACATTGTTAAAATAATTTAAGAGCCATTGTTGGTGTACAATCACGACTATAGGTAGCGGCTTGACCTGATGACTTATGACGTCACGAGGTCACATGACCCACACAGGGCCAAGGAATGCCAACTTAGAGGAGCGAGGCCACTGTGGTAGACATTGGTAGGTACTCGAGTTCAGGTTAATAAGGAAATATCGTACTGGACACTAGAGTAGCAATATACTCTATATACAATCGTGCTCATACATACAGCAAATTAATCAGGTGCAGTATGACGTAAATTTTATTTATTTATCTCTCTCTTTTCTTTTATAAACGTCTATTTATTTATACTAGTGAATATATTGTAGAAATCAAAATGTCTCTGGAATACTTTTAGGATAAAATAAATTATTAAATTTATATATAGTATCCATAATTCTTTCGTAATTGCATTATACAAAATTCTAAATTATATTATGTATAATACTAGTTTTAGAACATAGAATTACATTTTTAAGATGTGCTGCTATCAGTGCTATTGCTAAATTAAAACACAGACTCATTAAATCTTTATGCTCATTTTAAGAAATGTTCTAAAAAAATTATAAAATTTCAAGACAATTTTTTTTTTTTAATTTAGCCCACTAGCACGAAGTATATAATTATTATCTCAATGCTCCAAAAACTTAACACTAAATTTTTAGATAAATAAATTCAACTTTATTTTTGTACTTTGTATCGATTCTTTTTAATCATTACATTATTTACACTGTAAAGTATTGTAAATAAGGTTCAATTATCCCATTTAATATACTGAATCCTTTTATAAAAAAAAAGTCCTTTATATAAGGTGAAAAAATGAATTAAAACCCTATCAGTTCCTCTAATATTTAAGTGTTGAATACAGAGATATCTGTACTTGCAGTCTTGAGGTACACGTGGCGATGTGAAGCCTACGTGAGCACCAGAGCGGGGGCGGAGGAGGAAAGAATTCCGAGCATGCAGATTCCGAGACATCTGACGCGTTAGTGTCTCACTCATAACAGGAGCCGCCGTGAGCTTTTTCCTTGTATTGCAAGTCGTGTAAACAAACCTCGCACTGCGTAGTTTAATATTATTATAATGAAACACATTAAAACTTATTGCAAGATTTATTGTTAATAATCACACAGTTCTCGGAGTACAGTGTGATGTATTATATTATACGGTCTGTCGCCTGAAGTATATATAAGTGCAAAACTTAATTTAATGCAGCTTTGTATACGGTCAAACGCTAGAAATAAAGCAACCTGATATCCCTGTAATGTGTAGGGGCCGCACCCACCTCGCCTAACCGTGCACCAAACAGCGATATTAACATAATCAGGAGGCGCGCGCGGAAATTGGCGCAAATAGCCAAGCCAAATAATGATAGAGTAAGCAGTCAGCCAAGACAGAAAGTTCTGGGATGATGACCTTCACTCGCCAAATGATTAGTTTCTCAGATATAAATAAACGTTTTACTCTTAGAATTAACCTCTCGTACCTTATATACTTGTTAGATTCAATTATGCGATCAATAAGTATACAAAATAATTTTACCATGTTATTTTAAGCATATCTGTTTAAAATTAAACACTCTATAATATAATATTGGAAAAAATATAACACATATGCCTAAAAAATTGACTTTAAAAAAAAAAAAAAGAATCATTGATCAACAATTTGGTTCATGTAAATACAAATACCATTGTTGTGTTTTAGCTAATAATCCAATGTTACAAGTCGTACATACTACAGTGTTATAAATTTTCATACAATAATTGATGATAAAAACAATGGAGTATCGACCTCGATTTTTTTATTGCAGAAATGGGATAGATGCTACCCTGATTTTTTTCAGATTTTTTAGAGCCTGGGAACTATTTTTAAAAAATTATTGAAAGTTCTTTTTGTGACATCACGTGGCGGCAAGTCCTATCTTTTTCTTAAGGAGCGGCGTCTCGTGACGTCACAAAAAGAACTTTCAATAATTTTTTTAAAAATAGTTTCCGGGCTCTAAAAAATCTGAAAAAAATCAGGATAGCATAACTTTGCACCCTCTATCCATTTCTGCAATAAAAAAAATTGAGGTCAATACGAAATAAAACAACAATTCAATGAATTTCTTAATATTAAAAGACAATACAACACGAGTTAAAACTATCGTGACATTACTTCCTATATATTTTTTGTAATCTCATCAATATGTTTCCATGTATAACTAATTACAAGTATTTACACGGTACACAATGTATTACTATGTATGAATTAAATAAAGCCATTAATTTATTACTTGCAGAAATGTATTCACGGGTGGTAACAACAATAGTAAGAGACATACACAATACAAGTACAATCACTGACATAAATATCTGGACCTCCTTTCTTATTAACAAGTTATATAAAACTAATCAGAGGTAAAGAGTTATGTTAATTTTTATGAAAAATAATAGAAATTTGTACGATTATTTGAATTAGTTTTTAAAAGTTTTGAAAATGCTGAAAGTTTTCTTTTAAGTTCCAGATACATTTACCTGTGGGTGTACATTTTGCTACTGTGTGGGCGGGACAATACTTGGCAAGTACTCTCTGTGGGCATACAAGTATATATACGTCTAAGCACGACTTATACTGTGCAGCTACTGATGCACGAATGTATATTGGTTATAATGATAACAATCAACAAAACTACTAAACTTCGATTCATATACACCAAGTCTATAGATTAAATAATAATGTATTACCATTATTTGATGCATGAGAAACAATGAAGTTATATTCAACATAAAGGATAAGATTCGTATATGTATATAGTTTTTCTTATATATTATATTACATGAATATGTCACTATACGATCATGTTTTTGATAAGATTAAAATATTCACTTTTTTATCTTCTTTCTTTTTTACATTGATGTGAATGGATTCTTTTGATAAGATGTTTTTGAGATACGTATACAACATTACTGAGGATGTTTAGTTTTTTAAGCAAGTACTTGCTCTTATTCAAACATTTTTTAAATGTTTATAATTATTTCACACGGGAATAAGAGAGATTGTAACAACACTGGGATTATTCTCTACTCGGCATTATTGTCGCGATGTGTGGGCACGACTTGCGGTTCGTTTGAATCTCAAGTAATTTGTCTCGTTGTTAAGACTCGGAATGTAACTTTATTCAAGACCTCCTCCCTTTCTGCTCATTGCTCCTACTTGTTGCATTCATGACTGAAAGTGCTTGAAAGCAATGATAAACTGGCCTACTGAAGTTGTATGCTTACATTTATATATTAAAAAAAAAGAGTAGGATTTAAAAAAAATATTTAGTGTATAAATATATATACAGAGTGATTTGTATATGTATGTCGGTACATTAAAGCCTAATTACCTGTTTAAATTTTTCATCGTGAGTATTTTATTCTTGATAGTTTTAACTATAAAGAAATATTTCATTTAAAAAAAAAATTTTTTTTTTCAATGAACATATAAATTAAAGAAATGTCTACTTTTAAGATTTGAAAAAGGGTCTTTGTTTTCTTGTTTTATTGTTTAAATATAACAGAAATCTACGTTAAAAAAATAGATAGCTGCAATGGAATTTAAGTATCTTTCAACTAAAATATAATTATTTGTTATATTATAGTTTTTTATGTTTATATAGAATTATATTTAATTTATACTTGTGGAAAACAAATTATTGTGTTTTATTTTAAAAAAAAAATATCACACATCTTAATTTTAGCAAATTATTTATAACTTATGCCTTAAATGTTGTTCTAGTTTATTTTTTTTCTATGGCTCTTATGCAGACAAATGTATACAAACATAGATTTGCAACTTTTTTTTTTATATAAATATAGGTCAAACTGTATATATACATACCAATAAATTTTTTTATTTATAAATTAAAAATAGCATAATTAAAAAATTTAAAATATTTTTTTAAAAAATATCTTTAGGGCAAACAATTTGAGTAGTTAAAAAAATATTTTACGAGCTTCCGTAAACATAAGTGCAAATTTAAACGTGGGTGGTTACTGGCTAAGACAGACACACTATTTTCTATTTAAGAGAGAGTAAAGAGGCTTTTAACAAAGCTTTACTTCGTATGAGACTAATAACTCAGCAGCTAGAGCTCATTTGTTCCGCCTCTGCCATGACACATAGTGCTAATGAGTCGATTTTCACAACTAAAAACATAATAACTTACATTTAATTTTTTTCAAATAAAACATTATACCTATAAATGACGTCATTTTTTATTAATTAGTTTAAAATGACAGGTAGTGATATATTTTAAATAACCTCTCAAGCTAGTTTACCTGAGCCGTATTTCACGATCAATTACCTCACCAAAGTTTAAAGAGAGGGCGGTTCTAAAAAGTTTCGCCTCATCGCTTATGGAAATCACCTCAGCGGCGTATATAACAGCCAAGCGGTGTTTTATAAACGACTAACTTCCATGGATATGTTAAAAACTAATATACATATTTTGTTTGCTCTGTGTACTGTAAGAATAAATGACTTTTAAATTTAGCATCTTATAAAAAAAAAAAAAAAAAAAAGAGGGAACAAGTTCAAACATTACTTGTCGTAAATTTAAGTTAAAACAAGTACAAAAGTATATGTAACGTGAGTTAAATAGAAACAAAAAAGTGAGAAACAAAGTTTGTGAGATAAAAAAAAATCACTTTACTGGTAGATCTAGTAACGAGATTTACATACGTGAGGTAATTGAGTTTTATTGGAAAGTGCCGCGAAACTTTTTGTTTTTTAATTAACTGTAATCGATGGCCACCCGCAACTTTTTAAATTAATTGATTTATAATATAAACTTCACTCACTTATTTCAAAATAAATTTACAAATTATTAATGTATCAAATTTATATTTTCCTGTCATACCAAAATAAGGTAAAATATTATTGATAATGTAATTTAAAATTACAATAATATAGTTATAAAACATTAAATTACACAACGCTAAACGTAGATGATAGATCACACTTACATACGTGCCAATTATATTATATAATATAAAAAAAAAACTTTGGCATTGGTATTTGAATTGATATAATATATTAAACACGTATAGATAATAAATAACACATGATAGAAATTATATAATCGTGATTGAAATCTTGCAGATATTATAAACATAAATTTATATCAGATATTAAAAAAAAAAAAAATCCATTTTGTTTTTGGCGAACATGGAGAACACATTGGGCGGAGTCTCGTCATGGGAATAGAGAAAGTCACACGTGCTCGCTGGCCCCACGATGACGGGGGGACATTGGCGCACGTCGATCTTCAGACACAGGAGGTTATGTCCATATGGTGATAGGCATCACATAAGTCGCAGCTACGACCTAGCACCTCATTTCGTCTAAACTACACGGAGAAAAAATGTTCAATACTGAATGAAATTACTATAGTAAAGTAACTTCAGTAGTATGTAGTATAGTTGTAATTATATAATAATTGAATAAATGCATAATAGTATAGCAATAAGACGCTTATAATTAAGTTATAGTTGATAATGGAAACAGAAATGGCATTTATTATTATTAATAGAGCAATTATAGAACGTTGTTACAGTCCTCCGTATATATTATTCCAAGATCGGGATATATTTCTAAGACAATGTAAAATTCTTATTTATGACCACTTTTCAGAGTAACATCCGTGACATAAGTGACATTTATATTCGGAGAATGTAATATTTTCAATACATTTAAAAAAATATGTATTAATGCAATATATATCACACAAATACTTTTTTTTCCCGTGTATGATCCTTACACCGCTTATCCCACACATTAAATGTTAAATATTATATACTCCGTTTGAAAAGATACATATCATTATAAATCTGTATAATCTAATATACTTCTAAGAGACGTATTGTTATTTGTATTTATATATATATATTTTTAACTTCATTGTCTTGGTCATTTGTTACTCGAGGTGTGATGTGAGAGGCGGTGCATCTAGCGAACCACGCCCATTGGCTGAAGAGACGCCGGCGCCTCGTGGTGCTCCCGCCCTGCTTTATGATAATGTTCTATACACGTGCTATCACGCCCATGCAATAACCTCTTGTGTTTATTATTACTTGAATTAATTATAATTTAAAATTGCTCACTTAAATTATATTTATAGCTATGATCTTTGACTCTTTACAAACAAATCTACATAAATTATAATTAGAAAACAGTTGTTGTTTTTATTATAAAATTTCTAAACTATAAATAATGAGAATTTCGTTATATAAACACAAAACAAATTATAATGCGAACTACCTCTATATATTTATAAACATAAAGAAAATTTTGAGGAAAAAAAGGAAGGTTCTTCACCTATACCATCAATAGGTTTTCCTGTTATAGCTTATTACTCATGAAAATATAATTTGTTATTCCAATTTTTTTTATACATGATGGTGAAAAACTTCATTCCATTCTCACCCTATTTTTTTTTTCATGATCAAGAAGGCTTGTTAGTCAACAAAATTTATATCAAGTCTGATCGTTGTGCTATTTGCCCATCAATAATTTAGCTAGCTAGTTAATATAAGCGAGGGGCGGGGTGCTATGATGCGTGATACGCATCTCTGATCGCTTCGCCGCGTAGTGGGACCTTTAGAGGCGACGTTATCGGTCCACTGGCATTAGTGGCCGCCGTCTATAGCACCTTTATAACGACGTAATGATAGTGACCGGCAGTGTTGGTGGGAACCAATATTAGACACGCCTCCTCTAGCACCTGCATCGCACCTAGCATCTCAGGTCACTAGGTCGCAGAGTACCTGAATATAGGTGTAATTATAGTGGGAATTAAATTTAATTATATTAAGTACTATGACTTTAATTCAAAGTAAATTAAAAATTTAATATCCATAATTCATTTTCTTTGTATTTAAAATAGAGATTAAATTTGAATTCTGAAATTTTTAATTTAGTAAATATAACATGATTGATTGAAGATTCATTTTGTTTACATTTAACGATGTTCTGTTACGCAATATCTTTTCTATGGGAGTTCTTTTATTTATTTTAATAAAAATTATTATGAAAAAAAATATGAAAATTAAAGAAGGCAGCATTAAAAGTTATATTTGCAATAAAAAAAAAATACAGTCCATGAATGAGAGTTTTGAGTCGAGTGTGAGAAATGTGTTGCCACGGAGTCAGCTCGTGATCAGCTGACCAATGAGGACAGACGAATGTCCCCCCCCCCCCTCGCGACACCTCTCCTGAAGGTGGCACGGTCTTAGCAAGCGGCGGCAACGGCTCACTTTTTTACACCGATCATAATTTACCACACGTTTTACGGCTACAGACGCATGCAAATTACTCTATGTACATTTTTCATTATCACTCAAAAATATTTTTCATGTACCAATAAAATTGTCTTGTATATAGCTTTCTTATATTCAACAAATATTATTATATATGATAAAAAATATTTATATTATATACTAAATGGGTAATACAAATAAAAATAGATAATCAAGAGTAAAACATGTTTAATATTTTAATATATTTATATGCAACAAAAAGAACATCCGCCGGCGTCTTATAAAGATATAATCATAAAAGTTTTCTTTTTTATGCAATCAGCATCATGACTTGCTTGCTAACAGAATATGTCTTATATGCTCTAAAAAGTATAAGGAAATTTATGGTGTACTTGCTAATTATTCAAACGTATGTGCTAGTAAAAGCATTATATAATTGCTTTCTAAATGATTAATGTAAATATATGCAGAAATTGTAATTAAACAAAAAAATATATATAGTACTGTACATATGATATAAGAATTTAATTTGTATGCAAAAGAAATGTTTTAGCTTTTAAGTAAATAAAATAATTAATCCATTAAAGCATGTTAAACATAATTAGTTTATCATAAAAAAATATACAAAATGAATATTAGCTTACTATTAATTAAATTAAAAGAAGTTTTTTTTTAAATAAAATATGATGACTCAGAGCTTTCTTATATAGATGTCTAACGAATGATTAACAAAATTCTTTTAAAACTATAAAGTCATATATAAAAAAAAGAGGCGGTATAATATTAATAAACTAGTTTAGTACATAAGTTCCATGATGGTACAAATCTCAATAAAGTTGGTTCACAAAAAGCTACGGGGTGTCGCGGAAGTTATTGCTCTTCTTATGGTCAGTTTGCTCTTTGCCGGTGGTCGCACGTTTTTACCGACCCACCCATCTCTCGACTCCTTACAGCCTCCGCTCTACAAGAAGTATCAAGCAAACAAGGTCGGACAGCGACGGCGGTGGCTTCACAAAACTAACAGATTTTTATCGTCACTGATGATCATCGGCCCACTGATTTCTATTATACAAATTCTTTTAAATATAATATTAAATTAACTGTTATTGTTATTATAAAAGGATGTTATTTTTATATTAAATTGATGTGAGTGTGTGTGTGAGGTCTGATACCACCTGGCGTGAAGGCACAACAAACAACTCCGGTCTGTCAACAATGACGGCTCAAGTTGCTACCGATAATCTGGCTGTCAGTCATCTCGGCCCCTGGAATCTCCGCCACCAGCACGCCACAAGAGCTCGAGCGGTCCTCTCCCGACCAGGCGTCCCTGCGGAGCCTTTTCCGTTTTATGGATAATGCAGTGGAGTGCAAACAAAATATAACTAGTTCAGTGTTTTATGGATTAAAAACTATTTTTTAATCTGTTAAAAATTTATTTAATAATTTTTTTCCGGAAGTGTTTTATAGTATAAAATAGTTGTTCAAACGAAATTATTGTGTAAATATTATATAAAGAATTCATTTTTTTAAACAATTTTTACCGTTGTTTCATATTTTTATGTAATATAGAACACATGCAAGTAATACAAAACAAATATAAAGTTTAGCTTTGTTGTCAATAAAATTATATATTTTTATCATGCTTATTTCATATTATATTATTTTGCGTAGTATTGTACATAGTGTGCATTGTTTTAAACTTATGGTATTAGTGTTAAATATTTCAATTATTTAAATGTTCAAAACATCTGTACATTATACTTTAACCTTCCGTCCGTAAAACAACTAGTATAATGAAATAACTAATTAATATTTTAAAGACAAATATGTTGTTTGAGGCTATATAACTTTTTACAACAGCTAATAAATTGAATATATTACAACACACGTTTTGCTATTAATCAGATAATTATGACATTAATGATCGTCGTCACCTTCGCTCATTCAAATTACCTTGTTTATCTTTCATGTTTTCAGAAGGAAATGAATTAAATAATTAATACCTCCTACATTTTTGCATGTCTATTAAATTTTTATGATTTTGTCTGATGCATAATTATTATACTTTTTTATTTCTTTTAAAAGTATTGACAACTTTATATTAATGCTTGAGAATATAATTATCTACGTGAAGTAAAATTGATGTCTTAGTTAGGTTTATTCATCCAATTTAAATGACATTTAATGGATGCATCTGTCTAAATTGAGAAACGTTTCTTAACCCTAAACCAAATTGAGTCATTTATTTAAACAAAAGTAGTATCACCTTGAAGGGGAAAAAAACTTAATGAAAAAATCTTTGATAATCAAGAATTTGAGTAACGGAGAAAACTGACTTTTTTTTTTTTACACTTTTTTTATAATTATGTAACACTAAAGTTCAGTTAATTATGATTAACCTCAACAAATTTAACCTCTGTATTAGTAATATTTTCTTCCCAGTATACAGCCTCCGAAAGAGTGGAATTCGTTGTCTTACTTATTTTGAACAAGTATATTAAAAAACACACAATTATTGATGTTTAAAAAAAACAACAAAAGAATTTTATTCAATATTGAACTCCTCCCAATATGTTATCCATTATCCTGAATTAGCTGTTGTGGGGAGCCACAGTCTTGGCATTGTCTAACTTGCTGTGGTAATTGTCTAAGGCACCTCCCTCGCTTTACACAGAAGCTGAGAAGAGATAATCGTGGGAAGGCTTCTTCTTGATGGGGAGAAACTCTCAACATGCCTCTGAGAGAACAAAAAAAAAAAAATCTGTGGTTCCGTAGTTAAATTTTATATGAAGCCTTTTAAGTTTATATTTAAATTTCCACACAAAAATATACAAGTAAATTTCTAAACCATTTTTTTTTTTTTTTAACTTTTCTTGTTAGTATGCTCTTTACTTTAAAAATAAAGTATTAAGTTATTAATATTTTTTATAAAAGGATGTCATAAATTAGAGCAATTTAAGATTTGTAAAAGCAATAATCTAAACCTGAAATTATGGTTATTGTATATGAAATGGTCTCAGACTATTTATATTTAAAGACTAAGGTTGGGTTATTGGATTTCTCAGTATTTTTTAACGAGTTTATCAATAATGTTAAAAAAAAAATTACCAGACATAATTCACGCTTCATCTGTTTCATATAAGGAAATTCTTAATATACAATAACAAAATTGTTTCGTTTTATACACATCTGATAAAAATTTGAACAAATATTTTATTAATAAATTACGATTCGTGGAGGGGAGTGGGAGGGGATCAAAATGTTGGCTTTCTAATTAAAAAAAATTATAATATCTTATATATGTATTTAATCTCTATAAAAATGTAAAATAATATAATGACGTAAGAAATTATTTTAATTTAAAAATTAATTCATTAATTTAAAAAGTAAATATATAAGTTTAAAAGGTATTTCCAAGTTGACGTCACTAAATATTTTGGTAAGAAATATCACACCACATGCCAGAGACTCTTTTTTTTTTTTTTTTTTTTTTGAAGTGCCTGCTTTTCTCAACAGGTGTCATAAGGTAAAAACATGAGTATTCTGTCTACGCACGAGCTAGCTGTGTTTAATCACGAGTGCCTGCCTATGTTTAATGAATGCCTCGTCATTTTAAACCTCGTACAATGAGACAGCAATTCTTTTTTTTTTTTTAAGAAAAAAAAACTGGCATGTTTAACAGACTAGAATAAATTTCATTATCATATTATGTTAAAAATTAGGGTTAATTTTATTTTAGTAGAGTTTGCTATGATGTGTGAAGTGTGAACCACTTGTCATATTTCATTTACACTTAGAAAATTTTAGGGTAAATTTTTACTTTTTTATTAGGGTCGTCTCAGATTATTCTCTATTGATTAAGTAAAAATATGTCATCATAATGCATAATACTCAGGAATAATTAATAGCTAGATTCCGCGATAACAAAAATAAGAATAAAGCTAGAGAACTTTAATTTAAATTAATTCAATATTATATCACTGGTATAGCCTTTTTATAAAGATTGTCCTAGATTTTTTCAGTGTAGGATAAGAACTGTTGTTAGCTGTAAGTGCGTTGGTTCAAAAGTCGTGTCCCCCTCCCATACTCATGGTATGTCAGGGATTATTAGTGGTCAGACGCTCAAGGGAGTTATAAATCAAACTCTTTATTTTGACATGATTACATAGGATCTTGCTCCAGTTTTGCAAAATAGTGGGTGGGTTTTTTTAGAATATATCATGTAATTTTAAAACTTTTATTATGAAAATATAATATAATGGATCATTTTGGATGTATATATACGTAGAAAAATGTGCTATAAATAAAGTAATTGCGTGTATTCAGATTTTAATCTAAATATTCTTTAATAAAACTTAGAAAAATATCAAGATAAAAAAAAATAATATGATAGATTACTTTAACAATACAAAATGTTAGATTTTTGTTTTGGACATTTTTATGAAGCATGTACCAAGTATATATATATTTTTTTAGGTTGAATCATTTTGACTTAAGGTTTGATCATTTAGAAAGATACCTCTTAGTTTTTGATCAAGGCGGCACGCTTACAATAATAAAACCACTGAGTCGTAATAATTATACCCAAGGCGGTGGTTTACGAAATAGATCGTTGGGAAAAACGATACAGCTTCTCTTGGTCAGTGTGGGTGTTTTTGGCGGTGCCTTCTGATTTAGGGAGGGAGGTCACAAGTCCGTGCGCATCCTCGCCCACCTTTTATAATAATCAAACAGTGAATCAACTTACCTGTCCGCTTCTTATAAAACAAGACCCATAATTATAACTAAAAATGGTTTAAACCAATTTGCTTGTGTCTACTGTTATAATTTGTCATTAAAAATTAATTTTTACATAAAACTTTTAATCAAGTCATGTTTTATTTTTTTTTATAAAAATTTGGCTCAGGATCAAAATACATGACAATGCTGAGGAAAGCGACAAGGGTTTCACAGTCAATGACCTGCTACCACAAAGAAGATAGACTCTCATCCTTAGTATAAACGGGGCGTGTCAACTAACACTATATAGATTGAGGTATAGCGTCATTACAGTAAAACAGCTGTTTTGAAATCAAGTACAAAATTTTAAAATTCTTACCTACGATACCAAATATAGTTAATCTTCAATTGACATCACGTTTTTACTCTAGCTTTTATTGCTCGTAAAATTTTAAGGACAAAAATTTAATCTCTATAGTTACAGTATAGTATATATATACTCGTTGCCAATTTAAATCTTATATACACTTACTGTAAATTTCTATCATATATATATTTCAAATAAATACTTTCTATTGTTATCAGAGTTTTATAGCGTTGTAAAATTTTTATAGGAATTATAACGTATAATATAAACAAGATTTAATTCTATCTAGTTATATGTTGTGTAGTACTCATAGTAAGTTCAAGTTTATTTTTAGTACCTTGTTCCAATCCCTTGACATGGTCCTATATATATACAGCTTGCGGACTGCCAGTCTTTTAAATACGTAAGTCAGTATTTGTAAGCCGAGTTTTACTGTCCGAATTATTACGTAGGTTACGTAGGAACTTAATTTTTTTTTTTTTTTTTTTTTTTTTACTATGGCAGAAATAATTGAGGTACCAAGAAGACGAAAAACTACACATTTTAGTAACACCACCAACAACAACACTATAAATTTCCTATCCAATTAATTGTTATCACATTTTATTGGAGATGTTTTTATTATAAATGTTCAAAAAATAAATTTAAGTATATAAAAAAATAAATTTTAAGTTAAATCTTTCTTTAAAAAAAGATGTTCACTGAATCAGCAGATTTTAAAGTTTAAAAAACAGGTTTATTTAGAAAAGAAAAAAAAAATGAATATAGGAAAAGAATATAAATATATGGGATAAAAAAATACATGGATGTCTTGCATGTATAACTGTCATCTACTAAGCAAACTGTTTAATCGTTTATTACGTCATTTCAATATTTTAAAAGAAATTTTATATTTTTTCAATAAAAAAATTACTTAAATTATGTAAAATTCAATGTACGCAATGATATTTCCTGAGCTCACTGAAACCAGTTTAATTCATACTTTTATCGATATTTTTTGGCCTGAGGTATGAAGGAATATATATATGCAGCAATGGAATATTCCCCAAGGCTGATCAAGCGGCGCCTGCTGATGGCCAACAGCAGTCTAGGTATATCTTAACTGAGGCGGCGTCTCTACGTAGCAAGAGACATTCGATTCGTATCTCAAACTATGCAACCACAAATCAAGAAAAAAAAACTTTTGTTCAAATATATATAAAAATATATTAAAAATGAGCTCATTATGAATGAAATGTCAAAATATAAATACGAATAAAAATGTTGATGCATGTTTTAGGAGAAGAAATTTATGAAATCAAGTGGCGTCTGTGTGTGGCTTGATTTTATTGGAGACTTGAGCGCTGGATAGGTTGGAAAGGAATCGTGTCTGCGGCGGCAGCGAGTGTGTCTACTTGAGATTATAAAGAGAGAGTTGTGAGGAGAGGGGGAGGAGGTGTTGGGGGGCGGAGACTTTGGAGAATTAGACATGGAGAATTAACACCAAACTTCTCGTATAGCAGATTTGAAATTTTGTTAAGATTCATAAGAGTGTTAAGTGCTTCCTTACCTTTTATATCTCCATAATTATGAAACCATGTGAATAATTAACTACTTAATCATCAATATATAGGAAATATATATTATAATTTTAAGGCATTCTTTATATATACGTCATTCTTAATTCTAAATTACTATCAATAATAAATTGTTGATAAAAAAATATATTTTTTATATAAAAAAGGTGTTATAAAAATCATGAATTAATGAAATACAGTGAAAATTTTTAACAATAATATGATATTAATGTAAAACACAAAGAATATTCTATAATTCTACTTAATATGAACACTTTACTAGTGGTACAATATATTTTATTATTCTTACATCACATAAAGAGTCATAATTTGGAGCGTAAAGTGACTCGATGAGTGTTGCTAGAATTGTATCAAGGTGTGGTTCCATATAACATCAACTTTAACCTCCAATGGCGATCATTGTCATATATTATTATACTTGCCCGGCTTGCCACAAACAATACTATATAGCTAAAATAATGAAGAGTGCGTGTGATGATATCTGCACGATTCACCAACCTATTTTGTTATTCTTATATCTTATAGTATTTCAGCACGTATTTCAAATGTTGAAGAAAAAAAATCTGCAACTACACGGAAAAAAATTATGGCGATTTTGCAGGTAAATTTGATATGTATATTTTTTTTTCGTTCGTGAAATCTATCATGTCTTTATCAAAATTAGAAGAACACAAGAATTAAATGGGGCAAACATGATATATATATAGCAGAGTAAAGGAATAATTTAAATTAAGGCTTTAAATAATTATTAACTAATTTTATTATTACACATTTTACCATAGAGTTTTCATTGGAATGAAGACAGATCAAGAGTTTGTACAAACAGTCTCATATTTCACAATGATATTTCAACTTATTTCCCAAACTTTGAGGGGATGTGATCGATGGAGATGGTAATGCTTGCTACCATAATATGCATTTCAAGGCCTTTTAGGGTTTGATCAACCCAATCATTGCTTCCCTCCCCCCTCTTCCCACTCTAATATTCTAATTTAACCCTGTAACGATTGCAACTTAATATCACAAATATTTTTCTCCGTGTATGATGGTCATGTAAACCCACATAATATAATATATAAACATTTAGATATAAGCCTTAAGGTAGTAAGAACAAGAGTATTATAATATAGAAGCATCATAGTCCGGTATGCCACAATGTAAATTTTTTTTTGAATAGTAATTGTGTATATAAATCGTTTTAGTTGGCCTAGCTTGACCTATTGCTTCCATGAATATTTACTGCCCCCGCTTTGAATATATGCAAAAGAAGAAAAGAAAAATAGAAATATTTGTATGTGTGGGTCGTGATTATAGGCTTTTGTTTTATTTGTTATATCTTTCGTATGCATACAGAATGCTATACGAAGTAAGTTCTGTGATTTTTTTCTCTCTCTTTCTTTCATGTGGAGTATTATTATTAAGTGTGGAAAGCTGTGCACGCTGTTCAGTGGCCAACTTACACGCTGCATGTACAAAACGTATAATAAATATATTACGTAATAAGGTGTACTTGATGTTACATGCTCTTGAGTAATTTCAATGACATTTATTACTGCAATGAGAATTTCAATAATTGCATACCGTTTAAAATAATAAAGTCATGTAATTCTATAATGGATATATAACTGACAGTATAGAATTATTTTAATGTACTTCTTACAGAATATAATATATTACTTATATTTTTACGTGCATTCAAATGGGTCGTAATAGATATTTTTTTAAAAATTAAACTGGAATTTTATAAATTACTTACTTAATTAAATCTCGTGTAGTTTTTAAATATGTTTTAATAAAGACAGTAATCACAAAATTTGGGTATTTGCCAAACGTACTCAATACTTGCAAAAATTATTGATGCCATTTAAATTTAACTCTACATTTAATTCATAAAAATTTCACGCTACAAAAAAAAATAAAGGTGGTGTGATTTTAATATATAGAATTACTTGGCATTTCATTCAAGAAAACCATTAAATTTTGTTATGTATGACATTAATTCATTCCCTTTTTAGATAAAACATCTACTAGAACACTATAAAATATAGACAAACTCTTTTGAACTTGTTTTTTTTTTTAATAAAGAAAAAAATATAATAATGAATGGATATTTTATATACATAAATATACATTGAGTATATCAAACTGTATATAGCAGGTATACATTCATATCTAATGTTACTTTAAAAAAATTGATAACCCCATAGATATATAGAAATGACGGCACATACTATCGTAATCAAAAAAATTACGCTCTTGAATAATATTTAAAACTCATACGCAAAGAGGTATATATATTTGAATTTCATATTATGATAGCTAACGTAAAACCGCTTGTGTCGTTTGACCAAAAACATTAAGTAACAGAAAAAAGTAGAAGGCTTTTAACTTTTTTTTTTTTTTTTTTTTTTTTTTTCTTCCCAAGAGTTAGTTAGAAGTGTCTGCTTGTGGTGGCACTGGGGGCTAATAGGCCGAGTTGATGAGGTCAAGGCTCACCCCACAACAGCTGACCTCTCATCAGGTAACCAAGTGACTCATTGGCTGAGAGAAAATCTGGGTTAATGCAAACAACCAATCACTATACATCACAGTTATAAGATTTAAAATTAGAATATTTCAAACTTATCAATAACATATAAACATCTTTTACTTCTTGCGATATATTAATTTATGCATCCGGATTTTTTTTAAAGTAATAAATATATCAAAAAGACATTTGCTAAATTTGGTTTTCAATATACTATAAAATATATATATATATATATATATATATATATATATATATATATATATATATATATATATATATATATATAATTTATGTTTTTAAAAAGCTATTAAACTATTTTAAATTCATACTATAACTTTTTATGTATGATTTTTGTGTGTATATTAAAGCATAAATCCCGATGAAGAAAATAAAATTATATGTGTCTGTCATTCGGGCCGGTGCAAAACGGAGAAAATAGGTAGAAATACCACCAGCTATTAAAGGTATTCAAATATTACGTGTCATGAAAACTATGACAACATTTATAATTATTAGCGAGTCATATTCTGCTCTATATATATTATATACATATAATATATATAATTATATATACACAGATAAAAATAAAAATGATTTATTTAAACAGAAATATATATATTTTATGCGATTTTTAGACTGATTATAAATAATAAATCTAAGAAATAATTTTTTCCGTGTAACTAGGCAAATCTTAGTCCACGAATGTCACAATGGTTGCATACCAGCTAGGAGACAACCACCAAAAACTCACGTAAAGTATACAGTAAATATCTTAATTGTTTTTTCACAAGAATGAAGAAATCTTACAAATACACTGTCCTTACAAATTTTATAATGCTTTTAGTAAAACTAAGAACAACAACTTTATAGTTTAAACTTATTTTTACAAAATAGTTCTGCAATAGTTTTAAGGCATTTTAAAATTTTAATAGCTTACTTGTTTCTTGCTAATTTTGATACATGAGATAATATCTTGAGGTATTCTAGACTATACACGTGTTCTTATGGTGTGTGTGTGTATTATATAAAATCTATTTTCAGGTACGATAACTGTGGCTATATGGTATATACGTTTAGAACGAAAACGACGCACACTTTTTTTCCCCCCGAGGTTGTAAGAATGACGGTGTGCAGATGTCAGTACAGGTGCTTTTTGTCACCAGCCAACCAAAGCAAGTACGTATGTTGACATTAATGAGGCCAAGTAACGATAGAGACAGCAGCTTATATAGTGCGAGTCGCTGACGTTCATGCTTACCGGGCATCGCATTGCCATTCACCGACAAGTCAGCCTTTCACATTATCGGACATTTGACATCTACTTAACCAAACCAAAAATTAGGTAGTAAGATAAAGTTTGACATATTCTAATAAACGTGATCAAGTAATCAACTATATTTAAAAAAAGAAGGAGGAGCAAGAGTATTTGATCAAACAAGGTGACCTTCGATAGAAAAAATATATATAAAAAAATAACAAGAGAATCTATTGCCCGCACCGCTCTCTATCTAATATTTTATAATAGCTGTTGTATAAAGGAACCGTTTTTCTATATAGAATTAAAAAATCAATTCCTCCTTTAAAAAAAAAAGGGTTTTATTGCATTTTTTCCTTTTATAGAGTTGAAATGTTTATAACAAACAAACATCACACGGGGCATATGGATAAATTAGCTATAAGGAATTCAAACGTGTATTTGCATTTTAATGAAATGTTATTTTTCAAAATTTTTAAATTCTTGATTTAAAATAAATATAAATGATATAAAAGTTGATGAAAGGCTTAAAAATATAAGCAGAAGCTATTTGATATTCTTTTGACGTTTGTACTTAGTGCTGTAATGTTTAAAAGATACTAATAAGTTTCTATAACAGTTGTATCTTTTTTTCATTCATGGATATTAGCTTAATTCTATACCGGTTTTAAAAAAAATTGGAACATTGCCTAAAAAAAAACAAGTACTTATAGGGAGAAAATCAGTTACCTAGTTACCCACCCACTGAATATTTGTTTTGTAACATATAACCAATATTAGTATACATACATTGTATAATATATATTATAATTATTATATACTATCTACGGTATAATAAGGCTTATTATAAATATTAAATGTGATTAACATAATTCGCTCTCTCTCTTCTCTCTCTGTTTATGCATTAATATATAATTGAAATAGCGTTGAGCTATATACTGCTTATCATTACATTCCATCCTAGTGCATCCCCCCCCCCTTTCTATCAAGTGACGTCATCGATAGACTGAAATAGCCGCCAACTGTGATGGTGCGCTTGTAAGAAAGGTATATCACCTCACCACCCCGCAATCACTGAACTTATCTCGACGGCGTCTGCATGCACGAAGTCTGCATCAAGCAATATGCAGGCGGACAAAGTACAGTCACATTAACTTAATATTCCCACCGGAAGTACCATGCAGTAATTAACCCTTACTGCTCAGTTTTCAAATTTGAAACTTCCAAACTTGGAATTTGGAAACCTCATTGTAAGTTCAAATACAAACAGGAAAGACAGAAATTGTGCAATTCCGGTGGGAACGTAAAATTAATTTGACTGTAGTGGCGACAAGAGCCAGACGGTGACGAATTGTGAGGTCATAAATCTGCTGAGGCGCCTCACTGATAGAACCGCGGCTATAACTTGATATTGCCTGATAACCTGCAGGAACAATTTTATGACACAAAACTTCATATTTCCAATATACTCATGATGCAGTTATTTTCTCTCGTGGATGTTTTCAGTTTAAATTTCTTAAAGTATTTCATTTATCGTGTTCTTAAATAGTTTTTAAGATAAAGAGTGCATAATATTGATAGCGTTTAAAGAAACTCAATTATTATGATCAGTATGTCTCTTACTTATCAAATTGAAAAACAAAAAATGATAAAGATATTTTTGTATCGCACTATAAAACATTCCTTTATAAATTCTTTTGTTATCTTTTTTATTATATAAGAGCTAATTTTTATAATAAGAATATGCAGGTCATATTTTGATAGGTAACCTATGCATGTGCGACTTATTTAGTTATGCAAACAAAGACTAAATACTTGTGTGTACACTATAAGAGGATCTTTTAACAAAACATTTTTTTTTAAACTTTTCGGTAAATCATGACAAGCAAAAATTAAATTTGTTAATTTTTCATAAAACAGAATAATAGAAATTTTACAAATAAAATAATTTTTTATATTACTATTTTAAGAATAATTTGTAATAACACTTGCTAACACTTATTTTTTTTTCTGCCAATTTAACACTCTATCTTTTAACCCATCGTAAAGTATGATGACTTGTAAAACATAATATTTTTTTATTACTTTTTTCAATAGCATAATGTCGAGCTTACTAATCAAGTGTTTACTTTGACACTTTATATATGAACTGTAAAATTTTATATATAAAGATTGGTGTATAATTTAAACAATTAGATGGCGCCAAAAATAAAAAAAAAATATAAAAACTTACCTGAAGTTTTAAATTTTAATATTTTCTTTCCTTTTTTTTTTTTTTTTTCACAAACACAATAAATCACTTTAGAAAAAGTCACAATTTAAAATACGTGGCCACACTGTTTAGGTCATCCTCACTGTCCCGGCGAATATGGTGGAGGGCTGCTGCTCCTGTACGTCCTCGAGCTCTGAATGAACGGAGCTCACTCACACCGTCGCGGCTACCTCTTGGTAGTTTTCTCCTCGCTTGCAACACTCCCCTTACTCCCCTGTGATAACTCGATGTACACTTTTTTGTTATATATATTTTAATTATATAAAAACACTTAATTAACACTTTTATATATTATTGACACTAAATTAATTTTCACATCAGAAGTAATCCACGTTAAATTAAATTATAATAGCACCTTTTTTTTTCATTAGAAGGTTCCGTCCTGTTATTCCAGAAACGGTTTATTACGATTTGATTATCGGACATCACTACTCTCAGTTTAACTTGTATCTAGTGATCTGCTTGCAGACTTATAGAAGAATAAGAAGTGTTTTGGCTGGCGTGCGGACACCCTAACACACCGCTTCAGTGATTCTCTCAGTAAAGACTAGGCTGCGCCACTGAGTCAAAGCCGCGCCAATAGCAGAAGGCGTGTGGGACCTCCTCCCTCTCTTTTTTTTTTCCTTATATTTTCAAGTACCCCTCCGTGTATATCATACAGGTTTTTGACGTTGTTACTATTTAACCCTTAGGGTTAGAAAACTATAATATTATTATACAAAATTTCAAAACAAATTTTTTTTCTAGTAAATTCCAATAATAGTAAACATGACACTGATGTAAGAGTGTACATCGTGTTACATGATATGGTTTACAGCCTCCTAGATAAGCTCCTTATCATTTTGGAACCACGAGACATATTTCCCCCCCCCCCTCCTTCATCAACAAGCACCGCTAATGACATACCTTCCAACATACAGGTGATTAGATTCTGATAACACAAATATGCTAGCTTACTTAATGTGTGCTAGATGAACTTTCAAAACCAATTAATATAAGAACCGTTGTTGAAGTTTGGAAGTTCATGTCTACTTAAATTATCAAAATATTTACATATAATTTCGTTCAACAATTTTTCTTGAGCTATTTCTTACCCCAAAACACTTTCTACTTCAAACATGCATTCTTAACATATCTATAGTGTAAAAATAAATATTTTGTTGTGTCTTTCTTATATGCATGTGTAAGCTATTTTGCTGCTGAAGTATGACTTTCTTCACTTCTTTAAATATAGAAAAAATAGAACTAGTAAGTCATTTTTATAACTCAGGACCAAAGATTTATGAAAATTCTGTCTCCTTTCCCTAAATTAAATTTTCCAAATGTCTCATATAATGAATGAACAATTTTAATATTAAATTTATATCGAAGGTAACTGATACAACCAAAACGTTACCTCTCCTGTATTTTTGTGGGCATTATTACGAATTCCTTTTAATCTCGTACTCCAGCCTCCTTACTCGTAGCTCTCATCTTATAAGGGTTGTAAAGCACCCTTTAAAGGACCCTGTATCAGACGCGGATCCAGGGGAGCGCTGGGGAGAAGGGACTTCCAAATTTTGGATTTAACATGGGTATATTTGTATTTGTATTTGTATTTATTTATTGCACATATAGAACCGTGAGGTACAAAATGCATGTTTACAATATTTTAGTATTGCAATACCTGTAAAAGAAACATTAAATTTAAAACATATTATCATCAGTTTTATATTATTATTACAATTACAATCATACATATTATAGTATTATCTAGTCAGTCCACAATACCTAAGAAATAAAACTTTTATATAAAAAAAAACAAAAACATTTTTATTAATAGAAAACAATCTGAAACTAATTCTTAATTATATTACTATATATATTATTAAATCAATCTATTACAAGGAAAGCATTTACATTATTTAAAGCTGTTCTTTTTCTTGTTATGGCATAAAAATTGTTCTGCAGTAAAAATTCAATCAGTTTTGACCTAAACTGTTGATTACTAGGTAGATGTTTTAAGGTATCAGGAAGATTATTGTACAGCTTTGGGCCTAATAAATATAAGCTTCGCTTTTCTTGTTCAGATTTAGCAACATCTATATAAATTTTTTGAGAATTTCTGGTGTTATGACCTGTTATTTTTTCATTTGTCGTAAAATTGTCAATATTTTTCCTTACAAACATTATCATGGAAAATATGCATAAACAAGGAAAATTTAGTAGGCCTAGTTTTTGCCACAAGCTGTTACAACTTACTCTAGATTTTGCTCTAACCATACAACGTACAATATTTTTTTGACATTTAAATATTGAATTGTTTTGGCACTGATCTGATGATCCCCAAAGAAGTATACCATATGTTAAATTGGACTCAACATATCCATGATATACAACTTTTAGGGTGTCTAAGTTACATACCTTTCTAAGCTGCTTCATTGCAAAATTTACAGAATGAAGCTTCTTTTTCAAATATTCAATATGTAAATTCCAGCTGAGTTTATCATCAATTATTAAACCAAGATATTTACAACTTTTTACTAGCTTCACACCAGATTGTGCTTCAAATTGTGCTTTTGTGTCATCTGATCTATTAAACAACATAAAATTTGTTTTGCTATGGTTCATGATCAATTTATTTTGATTAAGATAAACTTGTAAGAGTTCCATAGCCTTTTTCTTATTTTATTAACATGGGCCTTGTGGAGACAGCCTCCCCCCCCCCCTCTTTGAAATTTGGTACTGGATTCGCGCCTGTCCTATATATGGTGCATATGCCATGTGCTCCGGCTTTTCCTGACCGCTTTTCTATTATTTCTAAATTTTACTCCTGTGGAGTAGGTAAGATGAAAATGTTACGCGAAAGAAGAAAAAAAGTAATTATCTTCAGTGACTGGATGCTTCTCATACTTTGCCCAAAAATTGCATGAATTGTTTCGAAGAGGTAGTAATTAAAGAAATATGCAGTAGTAAAATTCAAGCTGTCCGGGTGAACATTAAAATTATTTTTATAACGTTTTAATTTAACATTTTTTTTTTTATTTATTTACGATGCATGGCAGAAGAAGAAAAAGATAGTATAGAGACTATAGAGCTGTTTGAATGTAAAATAAATTTTCATTCATACGTTAAAATGTATAAGAATTTAGATTATATTTTTTATAACTTAAAATAGAGATAACTAAAAAAAAAATGTCTATATATAAAACTGTATTATGTTAATTATATTTGGGCTCGCGGGGTTTTGAATGAACACAAAATGCAAGCGGACAGAACGAGGATGTTTCATCGACTTAGCAGCTCCATAAAGTTGTTGTTGTTCCTCAGACTCGAAGAATTGTTTATAGTGCCTCCTGCTGCAACAATTGTTGACGGTGATTCACCGGACCTGCCGACCTGTAGGTCACCAGGTATCCATTTGTTACTTAATTTTACAATGAAAATGTTGTACCTTCGAGCCCTATTGCTGTATAAGTGTGAGATATGTATATATTTTTTATAAAGTAGATTCAGGGAGCCCATCTCAATTTGAATAATGTTACGAGCATTCATAAATTGTAAGAGGTTAAAAATTTAGTTATACGTTTATTTAATATTTTATGTTTTTCAATCTATTTAAAAATATTATTATGTTTCATATACTGAAGACATTTTTTTTTCTTTTAATCACTGGCTTTATTAGCGGTTCAAATTTATACCATGGTAATACAATACTTAGTCTCGTAATTTAGTTCTAGAAGGGAATTTTAAATACTTATAATATATGGAGGGTGAGTATATATTTTCTGATGGAGCTATATTTCTAAGATAAAAATATAAGTATACATTTTGGAATTTTGGGAGGACGCTGCTGAGGCATCATCCATATGTTAAAAATCGTTTAAATCTCGAAAAACTCTGCATGTTATAACGTCAACATACAAAGCATGAGCTGTATAAAATTCGTACTATCCCGAAGTGTACAACTTAATTATTATTTACAAAATCTGGGAGTATTTAGTCAAATTAACATATACAGCTTTCTTCATCTTATAAATATCCCGTTTAACATAATCTATTTACATAGTCTAATTTTAAAATGATCGGTTAGTTTTGTGTGAGAATGTATTGAATCAGAGGAGGCTTTTGTCCTAAAATCCTTGCGGTTTGTTTGTTTAGTTGAGATGTCGTGAGATGGTGACCACAACTTTCTTGACGAGACGCAAGGACGGATCGGTCACAGCTCAGAGAGAGAGAGAGAGAACGTGGAGGAAGAATGCGGAATGCAAACATATACTAGAAGCAAGCACCACAGGTGTCAGGGGTGAAAAGAACAGCAAAGAAACGTGATGTAGTCTAAGGTATATATCAAATATTAAAAGGTATATATACTACCATGCAAGGTGAAAAATATATTATAGTATAAATAGCCTCAAGAAAGATACAGAAAACTTGTTCTAATAGAAAGCTTGCAGAAAAAAAAAAAAATATGATAAGTTAAAAAAAAACGAATGATTTTAAAAATCCATTAGCTTATTACAACTTTAAAGAAATATTTTAATTTTTCTCTTTTATATTATACTATACATTTATTAGGAAGTAATATAATATTTTAGTCATGATATAATATATAATAATTTATGTTTTATATTGCTTGATGACTCAAAATAACAATTTACCAAGTTATAAGTTTAATGTTACTGTAAAAAAATTGTATTAAAGCTTTTTTTCCAAAAATTCATTTATTTTGTATATAAAGTTATAGAAACATTGTATTATATTAGATATTCTATATACATTGTTTTTAAAGTTTGAAATATGCTTAAAAATATATCTAATTAAACCGTTGAACAGTGATTATGACGTCATGACATCAACTCTTTATTGATAAATATATTGATGACGTCACAAGCTTGCAACTGGTTTCTGCAAATCAAACTCTGAAAAATCTCATATCATAAATTAATGTATTATAAATATGTTATCTGTTGCAACTTGAGAGGATTCATCAAAAGAGACATCAAGAAATATGGAAGACCACTTCCTGATATGTCATGCATGCTTTCCCGTCATGCATTCTTGCTAAGAGATTATTTTTATATAAAGACAAACATTGAAATTGTATTACAGCTGACTAAATGAATTTCCTTCTGGATTTCCTTTCTCAGTTGTAATTTCCATGTTGTAATTTAATCCAGAATAATATACTCATATTTGTATTATAATGTCGCCTCTTTTTAAATTATGTATGAGATAATAAGAAGATATTAGAAAACATGTTAATAAATTAATTAAAGAACTAAATAGAAAATCAATGCAGAAAACGTTATGAAATATTACATATGATTTACTGTCAGTGTAATTTAATTCCTGGGCGCACGTGTCATGGCCACGTGGTCGTGAGATGGGCAGGGCTGGACCACCAAGCGAGTGCGGTGGCGGGGTGCCAGCTCCAACAATATCGCCTCGGGAGTCAACAATTGAATTGTGACTCCGCAGATTGATTCATCAGAAAAATCAATAAAATAAATTGTTAATCAATCAAGCTGACAGAATAACAAGTCGTAACTACTTTTTACCTGGTAGCTGTAATTCTATCTACATTTTATGATATATATCAAACAGTTGTATGTACGCGTATTTAACATATAGTAATATTATTAATGTGCTAAAAAGAAATCTCGTTAGAAAGCAATAACCTATTATACGTGTAAAAAAATGAACGAGGTATAGATTATATATACTTGGCCTTGCAAAACGAAGATCTATTGCTTTAAACCGCCTCATCCATTTCAAGTTGTGGCTTCTTTTTTATATATATATTTTATTTCTTCCTTCCCAACTTCGATTAGCTAATTAATAGTCGTTGACATTGCAAACCTGTGTTGAATTTATAGTTTAAAAGCTATTCAACTGTAAATTACATCTTGGGAAAGAATAAGTATCTACTTTAAAAGGTTTATAATTCTAGTTGAACGCAAAACAAATTACGTTTTAGTGTTTGTCAAACGCTATGGGAGGTCTCTGATTTACAAAATATCGGTACTTAAGTAAAGAAAGAGAGATGAGAGAAAGAATTTTATTGTAATGCTGTTCAGTTGTTTCCTTGATAGAATCCTCTGCACAGGTGTGACATAAAAGATTACAAATACATTTTATATACTGAGAGCATATTCTTTTAGTATAAGTGAATAGTTTTTAAAATATTAATTTTTAACAAAAAGTATAGCAGCGTAGAAAAAAAAAATGAAGTTTTGGCTTTCTTTCAAAAAAAAATATATATATATATAATTAAAATAAATTATGGATATATAATATTTTTTAAATACATTTTTTATATATTCAATCTTTAAAAAAAAATATTTATAAAAAAATCCTTTGATGTGTAGAGAGCCAAGACCTCGGCATGTCCATCATCTTACAATGGTGGCTCGCGTCACTTGTCGTTCCCATGGAAATGCTATAAACTTACTTCCGGAGTCTCTGTACACGATTTTTGGTGACATCTCATCTTCAAGTTGTCACTGTGGGTATCTCGGGATATCAGGAGAAACGAGAAAAAAATTAGAAAAAAATACAGCGTAAAAAAATATAAATATACTTGAGTTTTAATAGGACGATGAAAGTGTACATCACGCGTGGCAGTTTAAAAAGTTTTAAAAGCCTTCTGTATCATAACTTGTGACTCTCATTTGAAATTTTATAGAACATAAATTATATTCCTTAAGGTGGATGTCAACGCAAATAAAATTGCTTTTGATGTATAAGAAGAATTAATTCACTTTACGTGATAGTTACAAAGAAATACTGTAAGCCCTCTGTATCTTTTAATGTTGTATCATTTTGCATTAGCTAAAAAAAATATATAATATAAAACAACTTTTCTTAGTCTATTTTTGTTATAAGCTGAAAATTAATACGATCTTATATGAAATGAGTAATTTTTTATACCTCCTTGTCTTGATATCTTTTAAAAAAGTAAAGAACTAAGACAAGCTAAATAATAGAATGTTTACACTTTTAAGAACAAAATGATTATTCACAATAATATATGCATGGTATATTAGTTAAAATGTGCATACAACTTTACTCTAACATTCATGTAAAAATTCTTTAAATTTATTGCCAACAACTTTACTCACATTTGTCAAAATGAACTGATATATATATATATATATATATATATATATATATATATATATATATATATATATATATATTTATGCAAATGAAAAAATACATCATTAATTCATTGCATGAGTATTTTCTATTTGTTTTAAGTACATATATGTGATTTTTTTAACGAACAACAAAATTCGTCCTGTAAAGGAAAATCTTAATTGTGTACGGTACAAAATCTCCTTTAACTAATAAATTAGCTACTAAATAATGAATATCCATCAGAAAAAATAGTTTTCTGGTGTATTAACAGAAATAAAATTAAAAATGCTGCAAAAATTTAAAAAAATTAAAATATAAAAAAAACTTACAATTTGAAAGAAGTTATCTACAATCAAATTTATAGTTTCAATGCAACACGTACAATATTATGTCATTACATAATTTATAAGCTAAAAAACATGAAAGCAATCAATGGTGTGAGAAAAAAAAAAAAAAAAGACGCCACGCGTGGGAACTCTGATGGTGACAAGCTCTCTCTCTCTCTCTCTCTCTCTCTCTCTCTCTCTCTCTCTCTCTCTCTCTCTCTCTCTCTCTCTCTCTCTCTCTCTCTCTTTCTCTCTCTCTCTCTCTCTCTCTCTCTCTTCTACTTCTCTATAAAGTGTTGTCGTAACACATGGTCCTGTGATCAACTAATTAATGTCACACGTGCATTAGCTGCAACACCAATTAAGATGAAATGCAATGCTGTCAAGATTTTTAAAAGCTTTTTTTTTATTTTAATGTATTTAATCGTATTAATTTGAATATAAAAAAAGCAATGGTTGATTATAGTCTGTTACTACACATAATCAAAATGATTAATAGTTAATCATATTTTTATTACTATATAAACTATATTCGCATCTACATATAACATGCATGTATAGCTGCAACAATACTATACTATAGCTACTATTAAAAAAAGTTTATACATCTATATAAAAAAATACCAATTTAATAATCATATTCCATTTTCCATGAATGGATATTAATTTAAAATAAAATGCACTTCATTTTTATATTTTATTTATTTTACACTATATATTATAAATATTTTTATGGCATATTAAAGTCACAATTATAATTTAGTTATAATATAATATATATATTGCATTAAATTAAACACGACCATATTTTTTAAAATATTATTAATGTTTACCATGTGCTAAAATAATTACTACTGTCTCATATAAAAGTACTTTGAAATAAATTAAATGTTTTTCATTATACATTATATAATGTGACATTATAGATTACTTTTCAAGATGCAAATATGCGACATCACGTCACCAAACAATTTGCATGGTTTTTAATGAAATATCATGTTTTTTGACACTTATGTGTGGGCATATTATAGAAATAGATTTTTTTTATCTGTGCTATCCTTCCAACGAATATTTTCCATTAAGAAGGTTACGCGGTAATAATACTCACATTAAGGTATATTATGCTTGTCCACTTTGGTGACATTTTAGTAACTCCACCCTGAGAAATTATGTCAATGCAATCTAGATAGTCCATGGGAAGTCATCTTTCTTTTTAAATTATTATAAAATAGCCACCACTGTTGTGTGAAATATATTTGGTGATAGATTGTATATCTAGTTAACAGGAAGATATATTATTATGGTATTATGTTTATACATGTATTGTCTGTATTTTATACGCATTCTAGGTGGGAATATTATTGGGCGACTTTAAATATATTTTATATAAAAAAAAATGATAAAAATCAATCTAACTTCAGCAAAAAAAAATACGTTGTTAATACAATCATAATGATTATGTAGCCACTGTTTAAAATGAGGTGTTGTAGTAAGTTAAATTATTATTTTCAATTGTCCTGCTAGGACAATATAGAGTAGACTATAATACTGAGAAGTTTAGCCAACTGACACACCCAAAAACACGAGACACCCTTGAAGAACCACGAGCACGTGTGGATAAACTTAACTTCCATAGTTCTCGTTTGATCTTCATTTTGATCTTAAATCATTGCAGAAAAAATCCTATATAGCTCTATCAGCTGAGATTGGAATTTCTCTCATCACAATCTCATGAAATTTTTTAAAGTTTGTGTCTTTTCGTATAAATTTAAAGTCAATTTAAAATAAAAAACGTAATAACAAGGCCTCCTTGCTTTCTTTCTTATTATTATTATAAATTATTAATTTATAAATTTATGTCCATGTACAGTACTCCTGTTTTTTCTGTCTTCATGGGCAAAAATTTTCCTCTCTTGACTATTTAAGATTTACACCAGCGCATGCATTGATAAAAATTAGAGGTATTCGACCGACTGTTCGTACTATATGATTAAGATTTTCCACGGTTCCCTCAGTCTCATCTCAACAAATGCGCGTAACAGACCGTGGCTACCGCATATTTTCCTTATATCCCTATACTATTTATATGTATATAAACTCAATCGATCATCATTCCACACATAATTAAAAAAAAATACAATATAATCAGAATATATAGATTGAATTACCATGAATGTCAAAGGTGCAGTATTATACTTGTCTTCATTTCGCTGCATTTAAATTCATTGAGAAGCAGTCAAGTGACCGCCACTCTCATTTATCGATATCGTCTTCGACACCCGCATGCTCCGAGGAACAAACGGCGGCGTGGCATAAAAGGAATCATTTGCATATACCATTAGACCAAGACGCCATAAATCGCTCATCAAACTAGTCATCCAATGCAACGTAAATCACGCCAGCTTTTTTATTATTACTTTTATATACTTATCAATAATATGTATTGACATATAAACCTTTTGTTAGTATAAAAAGTATTTCTTCGTTATATACCAGTAAAGATCTTATACAAGGTTTTATTATTTTATTTTAAAATTTATTTACATAAGGAGAGTGAAATTTATTTTATATTTCAACCGGAAGTAGTGAGTGTTTTTAATTAAACTTGCATGTTCATGTCCATGTTTTGAAAAGTAAAAATTATGTTAGTATTTACTCTTGCGACAAATCTCTCTGCAAAATTTTAAAATGCAAATATGAACAAGAAGGTAAGAAATTATTAACTTCCGGAAAGAATAGCAAATTAATTTGACTCTATAAATCATAGAGTGATATTGGACATAATTTTATTTCAGCTATGAAAGCAGCTAGATTGCAGGACTTGAATGATATAGAGTGTGTGGGATCTTTTTGCAAAGTAGACAGACGGACCTAGATGCCAGCTTACCTTATATTATATATAGTGAATATAGTGTCTAGCGTATTTCACTCTTAGAAACGTAAAAATGTCTAGCTTCAGTTTTGTAGCTGTTAGTAAATAATTTATGTGTATGTCCCACGCAGCTTTTCTAGTTCAGATAGACTTAAAGTGTTTAAATTTAATTGAGTATCCGCAATATGGTTTACAGTTATAATATACAGTCGATAATTTTACTAAAGATATAATAATATACATTTTAACATTGCAGTTTGTATAACATATTTGCATTTCTCATATTAAAAATGCTATTAATTTTTTTATTTATTTACATTTTCAAAATATGTTTTCAGATATGTTTTGATGACATCTTAACCTATAAGTTCATTCATATATATTTTATACAGGATCGTAGGTGTTATGTGCTAACTCAATTTCGTCATCCATCGCTAAATTCAACCTCTCCATATTTACGGACAAATTCATGGAATAGACTTTAAAATAGAAAATATTTTATGGCTTTCTTGTCATAAAATTTATCAGTAAAATGTTGCATATTTTTAAATCCTATTTCTAGCCTTAATTGTTTACGAATAAAAGAAATATTTGAAATTGTTATTATTATTCAATTAATTGGATAAAATATGTTATTTAAATAAATATCCTGTTGAAATGACGTGATAACACAATAAGGTCACAGCCGCCTCCTTTCTATCCTTTACTCTAAACAGTCTCCTTACTCCTCTCATCCTATAAGGGTTGTCGGGCACCCTAGAACTCTACTAGTAGGGTTATGGGTTATGGAGTGCTATGGACTCCAGCCTTTTTCCCGACCGCCCTCCATCCCTGTCTACTGAATATATTATAGATTCTACTCCTGGAGTAGAACATACGGGAAAGTCACTAAAATGTGTATTAAGCCGGTATTACAAGATACAATTTTTCCAACTATTGCATACAATTTTTCCTTACAAGAAAACTTGAACTCCATTTGTTTGTGTGGAGATGAAATTTTCTTGCAAGGAAAAATTGTATGCAAAATTGTATCGTGTAATACAGGCTTTACACTTATCTTACATCCGCATATTGAGGAGATTCACGAAAGAGTTATCCAGAAAATTATCCGCTTTCTCACTAAACGCGGTGATAACGTCAGCCTCATTGAATGACACTAAACGTGGTTAGTGAGAAACCTGGATAACTCTCTTCGTGAATCGCGCCCAAATCTCTCCAGGACTGCAATTTTTATTTCTATAAATCAACATTTAAAATTTAAAAGAAAATTAAGAAGTTTTTAAAATTTATAAACTTAATTGTAATTATATCATCATGGGTTACAAGAGTTCAATATTTTTTATTTAGAAAAATAAAGGGCCAAAATAAATTTCTCCGTCAGGGAACTTTATAAATCAAGTACTGCATTTATATACAGCACCGCCGCAATCCAACGGCTTGTGAACTGATGCAGACTGCTCCTATAGGCTTTGTTGCAGCAGCTGATGACAGATGGCTCGCGTCCTCTCAGGTCACGCTATTGTTGCACCGTGACCCGCGCTATTGTTGTGGTTAGTATATCGACTATAATACGTGATTCATTGTAGCCACTGTTCCATCACGCTTCACGGAACTGCATGACCAAATATCGTCGTAAAATTACAATATTATGTACAGTAATATGGAAAATATTTTATTGTTTTTATGTATTGAGTACACTTATTGAATATTTAAAGTACTCAGCATAACGTTTTTTTCTGTCCGCTGATATAAATAAATAAACAAACTGTAAATAAAATAAAATTCTATAGCATGAAAAAAAATTAATAAATAACCATTCCATGGTATTATTATTACAGCACAATCATGAAACAAGCATACTTTTCATAGGAAAATTTCCGTCTTTGCTATCTCTAAATACAAATTTCTAGGAATAGACTATATATTCGTAAAGTTAATTTGCAACTAGATGACAACAAAAAATGTATTATATTTCCGACCAAAATATTTATTTTAGTAATATAAGATGAAATGCATTATTTATTTATTATGTACACATGAAATTAGAATACATTAGCTGCTGGTTATACCGGGCTCATGAGCTAGAGGGTACTGCGTGCTCCACGGCTTGCTTGTATATTTGCTCGCACCTCCCCTCCGCGTGACGTGAGCAGGCACGCACCGTCAATCGCCCGGAGCCGCCGAGGAGGTTGCCTATATGCTAGAGTGGCAGGGGTAACAAAGTAAAGCAGCATAAAATAAGCATTGCGTCAAGGCTGCATTTGTCATCAAATTTGTTGCATGACGGTTCCATAACGTTAAGCTTCTAAAATTCAATAAATAAATGTAATTTAAAATTTTATATTTTTAATTTCAATTATAATATAAATATTAAATATAGATATTAATTTATTGATTTGCATTTTGGAAAAAATTGTCACATTTTAGTCATGCATGCCCCCAGAATTTCAATATAGAAAATTAGTTGAAATTAGTACTATTTTATAACTTATGTTGAAAGATATAATTATAAATATATATATATATATGTGTAAAAAATGTCTTCAAACCCATATTAACTAGCTACTGTAATATATAATTAAAGATACGATTAATATTTATTTCATGAGCCGATTTTTACTTGATCTTGCATTTAATAGATATATATAGAGTCTCTATATATCTGTATCTTGAGCTATTATACTGTGTATGTAAAATATTGTATCTTCCGTAAATTGCATGGCTAGCTATGTTGACAATAGTCTGTTAAATATATTATAATCTATTTATACTGCATACATTCATACAAAATTATTTCACTCTTAAGCAAAGTGCAATTTGTTAATTGCATTCTGATGCAACTGTTGATTATATTTCATGTATTAAAAAGCAATAAAAAGTATTGGCAATAAAAAGCGTGGCGCAGTGCATTGACCGGTTCTCGTTAGATCACCGAAGTTAGGCTACGTCGAGCGTGGTTAGTACTTGGATGGGTGACCGTTTCAAGTAAAAAATACGCTGCTCCCTCCCTGGGGTAAATTCGTCTCGCTTTCCACCCATTGCAGTAATGCACTTGTGTGTGGTTCCCCAGGCTTTGGACATCGCTTTGGTCCATTGAGAAAAAGTAGAGGTGTCCGTCCTGACTGAGGTTTTCCACGGTTCCCTCAGTCTCACCTCAGCGAATGCTGGGACGCGTAAGCATGCAGGCCGTGGCCACTATCCGTTCCCTACCTTATCCCTACCCAGTACCCCGCCGCGAGCTGTAAGCTCTTAGGGGTGTATTCTTGTAAAAAAAAAAAAAAAAAAAAATCGTAAGTCTTATAGCAAAAGTTTCTTACTTAAATATTATAGCTCTAATTATCAAGCGTCGGTCCTATATAAAAAATTTTACATCATGTAAAACCTGAAAACGTTTAACTAGTACACATTTTTTTTTAATATAAATTCTCACTTGCAACTAATATAGTAACACTGTATTTGGAACAGACCGGTATATCATCCTACACAATATAATACATAAAACCCCTTCTGTAATCACTAGGTTTTTAAACATGACATTTAACGTATTAAGAGTGGGAGTTAAAACACATATTTTGTAACCATGTACACATTTACGACTTTTTTTTATTACTATTTAAACAATATTTTTTTGTGTGTGAATATATATTGATCTTAATGAAATTCAACTACTTTTTATTTAAAATATTTTTACTCCTTTTTTTTTTAAGTAACACACACACACATTAAATAGTCATACTCAACATGGCCTGTGTGCTATGCTGGTTGCGGCAAATTAAGGCGCGTAAACAAACCGAGCACGAGGTGTCAGATGATATAGAGCATTTATAAGCTACAGAGAAGGCGGCGTCATTTCCGGACGTTATGACGAGGAGGAATTTAACGTCGACATTCCTGATAGATTTACGTCATTCATTCATGCCAAGAAGTACCTTTGAAGAGCGATAAGCTCACTCCACATCTCGTCATATCAATAACTGCTTATACTCAAAAAATTGATAATATTAACACGTCATAGTCAGTGACGAAACATTGATCAAATATTATCAATGAATAACGTCTTGATTCATATATGACGTAAGAACTCGTCTTACGAGTATGATCTAATACTAAATATAGATACAGAAGTTTTTTTTTAATAACTTATATCAATGTTATATTTTTATAACATTTTCTTTAATGGAAACTTTGTATGAATTATGTCTTGTTTTATGTCAATAAATATACGTTTTTTTTTTTTCATCACAAATTTTTAAGAAAACTTATGACTGTTTTAATGCTGGCGCCATGTCAAATGATTTATATATAACTATATGTATACTCTTTGTCTGCATGATTAACAGGTGAAATTTATTTTATCAATATATTTATTTTTACGAAATAAAGTGATGAGTACAGAAGCTGTATGACGTAAATGTGAGTAAATAAAGGAGACATTTTTAGTTACAAATATATCCACGCACTGACAAACTTACACCATCAGTTCAATTGACTTAATATTTATCTCACAGAAAGAAGCTGTGAGTGATACTTCTGACCTTCGTATTTGTGTTATGGAAAAGATTTACATTGCAAAATGTATTCATGAATTCATGGACACAATAATTTTACTGTACTGTGTAATTATTATGACACTGTCGTAGGGAAATTATTGTGTCATATTTGTCCAAATAAATATCACGCGTGTTGCAGGGTTGGAAAATCGCAGGGTTGGAAAAAAAATCACCAATCTAAAAAACAGATCATGTAAATCCACCTTTATTAACTGGCCTTACATGATACAATTTTTCTTTGCTATAAAATTGTATTTCATCTTATAAGGACATGAGATCAGCTTATTAAAATTGAAATCTAAAAATCAAGATAAATACAACTCGCTTCAAGCAGAAAAAGGAGAGAAAATTGTGTAAAGCCAGCTTTGAATTCAGAAGGTATGTACTGTACTTCCGATGGTAATATTTTGTTTATGAAAGTGTAACTTGCAGGAATTTATAAGTGAGGCGCCACTTGCATCAAGTCACGAGCCATGGCGTCTTAATAACAACAAACAATTTCAGCACTCAATGACGTCTTTTTAACTGCTTCTTCCTTAAGATTTTGTAGCATAAACCAATATAACCTATACACCCACTACTGAATTGAAAAAGATATTTTTGAATCTTTTGTATTTACTCCAAAGTATTATAAATATTATAATAGTGACTAACTTATCTAAATTTAGATTATAGAACTTATGCCTTATTTCTTTATGTTAACATTTTCTATTTTTAATTTTTTTCGTATCTAATTTTAACTATTATACAATCTATTAATAAGAAACATAATTTATATCAATGTAAAATTCATGTTAACATTTTGGTACAGCATTTAGTCTTTAGATTATTTGTCATTGCTAAGATGCACTCTCTGATATTTAGTTTCAACATCTTGGTGTGCTGCCATGCTACTGGAGCAACATTTGACGTCCGAGACGAGAGATTTAGTGACTGACATCACAAACCATGCTCGCGAGAGAGAGAGAGAGAGAGAGAGAGAGAGAGAGAGAGAGAGAGAGAGAGAGAGAGAGAGAGAGAGAGAGAGAGAGAGAGAGAGAGAGAGAGAGAGAGAGAGAGAGAGAGAGAGAGAGAGAGAGAGAGAGAGAGAGGGGGGGGAGAGTGCATGCAGTGAGTAGCTTTAAACATTCAAATAAGTCCATATATATGTATAGAGCCTGTTAAAATAAACAGAAGATTGGGAGTATATTGTAGTCACGCTACAGGTCACTTGATCCAAAATTCAAACCTTATGTTGCCTTATATCATGCGTGTGTAAAATAAAATCTTATTGCTTGTATAAAATAATGTTACAAAAAATACACTATTCGAGAGAGCTCAAAAGTGAACCCTGATTGTTCTGATCGGATTTGCAATTTTTAAATGTAAAGAAAAGCACAACTGTATATAGATAAGATATCTATCTGTCTCTTCCCCTTAAAAAAAAAATAATAATAATGCGTGACATTACCCCGAACAGAGCAGGGGTAATTTTTGTGATGTCACTGATGTGAAGGTTTTTCAAGCAATGCATGGAATATCGAATATGGTCACCTAAAAAATATCGCATAAATAAATAGAAGATGCTATCATATAATATGGTATACTCAGATTTTTTCACATTTTTTATTGAGTCCGCAGGAACTATTTTAAAAAAAAAATATTGAAAATATACTTTCGGCAGCACTCCGAAATAAATTGATGGAACTTTGCCACCGATAAAGGGGCGTGGTCTTCAAACTGAACTTTCAAATGTTTTAAAAAAATGTTTTCTGAACTCGGCATGAGAAATCTGAAAAAAAAAATCAGAGTATTTTAATATTTTAATATATGTATATAATATAATATATATTATGCTCTATCAGCTCTATTCAGTGATGCATTTTTATGTTGATTGATTGGTTGATATTTTGGGACACATTTTGGTCATGTACGCCCCCGCATTTTTATGTGTTGATATTCCATATTATTTTATGTATTTCTTATCAAATTTTATTTAAGATCTGTATAGTTATAGTATCTACTTTTCCCCACATTTTATAGTGTAAAGAAAATATATTTGGAAAATCAAGCTTTTTTTATTGCCTTCTTTTTTCACATGGCTAATTAAGCTATATCAAGGAAAGAAAAAGTATTAAGTTAATCTTTTATAATTTGTTATTTTAATTTAAGTAATAACAAATCAATTATATCCCTTTATTTGTTATTGTTGATATTTCCTCTATTTCACAAGGCATGTAATTGTTGAAACTACTTAACATAATAAATGACGTCATCGATAATGCCACTGGAGAAACAAAACACCTAAATTTAAAATCCACTAATGGAAGCTAGAATCTTCTTGTGACCTTACAACCTTTTTGTAAACATACGTCAAATAAATTTTATAAACGTGGCAAAGCTTTTTAATCGAGAAATGCTAGTAAAGATTAAGTAGCAATAATAAATTAACTTAAACACTATTTTAATCGTTCTTTATAAATATATATATATAGTATATATATTTTTCAAATGATAATAGTTGTTATAGCTATTATTTTACTTAGCGTCGTATCTTAATAGATAGAATACCAACATTCCTCGTGTTGAGAGTGCACATGAGCTGCTGCTGTTTGCTGCACCCTCTAAAGCACCTTGGTAAACAAAACACGGTGGTGGGGCGTGTGAGAAAACATGACCCCGCCGAGGAACATCCCCTTCTCAGTCACGTCACTTCAAGAGCAACAGCAAACATCGACTCTCAGTGTAAAACTAGCTGCTGCTGCATGCTTCCAATATGATCCACGCCCAGCAAATCTATTCAACTGTCTTCATCATTTTATATTTTCACACAACTTCAGTTCTTTTTTATTTCTTAGTGTGCAAGAGAGTGAGTGAGAGAGAGAGAGAAAGATTTGAAGGGTTCCTCAGAAAAAAAAGGTCCATGCATTAGTATTTTTTATCAGCAAATTAAAAGTTTCCAATAATTTAAGTGACATTATCACTACGCCATATATACTAGTATAACAAAAGGTAATAATATAACACATTTACAATAATATTTCAGCTGTCACAACCATATAATATAGATTAAATCTAAAATAAATTTCATTCTGTTTTCCATTCAACCCAAATCAATTGCATTGTTGGTCACATGCAATTTCACGGTTATAAGAATGGCTTTATTGTCACTTGGTGTGATGTCACATAGTGTTTGCTTAGGCGAGACACAACGACAGTTTCATATTGTCCCTCTCCTCCAGATAACTTTTCATGATCCATCATATGCTGAGACCGTATAGAGAAGGATGCTTTTACTAGATTTAGACCGGCACTATCACACTCACCACACAAATATTTCCTATTATAAACACTTATTTTTTATTTTATACACTTATTTTTTTAGAGTAGCAAATGTGTAAGCAAAACATAAGAAATTAAAAAAATATTTATATAAAGAAGATAGATTTTTGTAAAGAGATAAATATTATAGTTGTTTTAAAAAAAAATGACTAGAAAAGCTTTTAAAATTCCATGTTTCTTTTTTTATATACAGAGACGACCAGAGAGGAAACTTTTCAGGCAATTCTGTTCCACGTGGTGTAAGTACAGTCTCATTATAATGCACTATTTATTATTAATTAGTAACTAATTAAAATTATTTTAAAATTATAAAAGTATTTTTAAGTTAAAGTAATTTTAATATTATAAAAGCGTTTAGTCTTTGTTTTGACTAATTACATGATCTGCAAAGGTTTTATTTTATTATATAATATTTTATTAGAATAGAAAATATCTTTATCGCAGCGAGATTAATATTGTTTATACGTTTATAGGCAACAATGTACTTTTTAAAATAAAAAAATTGAATTTTAATGATTAAAGTATTGTTACATTATTCTTGTTAGCTTATACTGTATATACTTTAACTTTGTTGGTAACTATAATATACCCTCTTCATTATTTTCAATAAGCCCTGTAAATAACTTTGTCATATACTTTATATTCATCCATCAGGCTCATTCACATATACTAAATTTATTTCTCTACGATATATAGAATTACAAGATTACTTATTAATAAAATTTGAATATCGAATTACCAGCAATCATAATAAAAAAAATCATATAGACTGATCTTTTACTGAATTAACTCAATGGCTACAGTTATTGTGCCGATAAAGGCATTCAGTGACGATTCAGAAGGTGGTTTTAGTGCCAAATATATTCTTTAATCCCTCGTTGGAGTAGTCATAACCATAATTCAAGCATTGTCCTGCCTTATACACGTAAAAAAAGCAAGGCCTCTTAAATGATTAAGTGAGACAAGAAAAATATCCTTATATACGAATTAAAATTTATTATTTTTTTCTTTTTATTTTTATTTTTATTTTTATTTATTTATTTATTTATTTATTTATTTATTTATTTATTTATTTATTTATTTATTTATTTTTTTATTTTTTTTTTTTTGCTGACTAAAAACGCAAGCCTTGTTATAAATGTTAAGGTGCTATTTATACTGACCAATAATATGAGTGTACTTAATATTTTATTACTTTTTTATATTAATGTTGGATTAAACTTAAAAGTAATTAGACTGTAAGTACTGACAACATATAATAATATAAATACGTTATTATATTTTTATATGGTAAATTTTAATTTTTATGATTTAAAACATGCAATTTTTCATTACACTCTCAAAAAATCACTTTTAAGAAAAAAAAAAGTACATACTTTGTAAATGCAAGACATTAATTTTATCTTGTATAGCATGTTCAAAGAAAGATTTAATACGACACATAATAATTTTTCCTTGACTAAAAGTTAAGTACTAACCAAGCAATAATTTACGTAACGTAACGTACGTATATAATTTCGTATACATTTTTAGTGCATCAAGTTTAAAAAAATATATTTAATTTGTAAATCACTTTTTTGTTATGCAATTTAGTTTTTTTTTCATATGAATTAATCTTATTTTTAACGAATAAAGACACTATATCTGAATACACATTTTTTATATAACTATATATATATATATATTCAAGTATAAAGACGTTCACATAATAATTCACTTTGGTACTAAAATATTTAATTATTATATCTATACATTAATATGAAAGTATATATAAGCACATACAAGTTTATAGGTACAAAAATCACAGTACGTATAAAGAATTTCACAGCTTACCTGTAATTTATTTTTTATAATCTCTTGATCGAACCACCGTGCCAAGTAGCAGGTGTAATAAGAGTGCAGAAATAGGCAGTAGTAAAAATTAACGTGGCAGCAATTGCTGATCGAGTACGATGATAACATGAAATACGTACACAACAAAAATTTAAGCACTTGAAACTCATGGTTAAAAAAAATATTGACGAGCTGAATTTCCCACGAAACAAGATTTTTTTTATTTATTTTTTTGTAAGGAATTAAATAAAATTGAAATTTACATGAATCAATTAATTAAAACATGTCCAAAAATAATTCTAAAAATTATTTTTATTAAGTTTTAAAAGTAATTTAAATAATAACGATTATATAGTATATCTATAAATATATCTTTACAATTTTATATATTTGAACTTTTGAAACAAGTTTCACCACTATAAATATAAACTATAATTCAAAGTACTCTGCTTTAATTAATATTATAATTGGCTGTGTGACATTTGTTTTCTGCAGTAAAATTATGAAGTTGTAACTGAGAAAGTATATAAAAAAAAAGCAGACATACATATAAGACTTATAAATAATATTTTTACACAACATTCCTCAATTTGAAGAAACTGAATACAGTCACTTAGAAGAAGTGGTTATCATGCGTATGTGTCATGTGAATGTTGGAGATATTAGTCAATTAGTATTTAATTTATTAATTTCCCCAGTACATAAACAAATAGAAAAGCATTATTTTTAGTGCTTTAGTCCAGAAAATAATCGAGGGGAGGGGGAGGGAGTCAAGAAATGTAGGTGGAAGATAGAAATCGCTTCATCCGAAGTGCCCTTCATGTATTTTCATATTTTTACTGTATATACAGTAAATCAGTTTATACATGCAGTGAACGAATTCGGGGTTTGAGAAGGTCTAAGACCTCATCTCTTCCCTCCCCCCCTCTTTTTGTCTAACCTAATAAGCACCTATATATAACGATAACGTTTGTCTTAACAATGTCTCTTATACCCTTCAAATCTTTATACATAATATATAGAAAAAATTGCAAAGCCACGTGATCCAATAAAAATAAGTAATCATGAATAAAGTTTATATAAAATTTTAGTCACGTGATCAAAGTAAGTGTTGATGACTTAATCTGACGGTGATGAACGTCCGAGTGGTCTAGCGTGCCTGAAGAATGTTAGCTGCAGGAGGTCAGGGGGTCAAACACTCTTTGATATAAGCCTCGTAAATTGTGATATTAATGTGCCTAGAATTAAATATTGTCTTCTATGTATATAAGATAGAGATATAAAAATTATACTATAAGACATAATTTTTATTTATTAAATTACATAAAAAAATTACTTGACATTAAGAATAAGTTGTTACAAGTTTGTGTTAAAAACCTGATTTTTAACAACTGTTTTTCTCCGAACTTCAAAAGATACATAGGCGTGTATTTATCAGTCTGAGGAAATCCGCAGCTGCTTGCTGCGCGCGAGAGTCCACAGATTTATGAGCAGCGGAACTTGGTGACCCCAGTAGGCGGCCCTGTGTTACACCGCGCCTTGTGCCGTATATCCACACCAGTCAAACTTGTGCATTTGATAAAGGTATGCACTTACATCAAGGGGCGATCGCCTCCCCTCGTCTCCTCCTCATTCCTCCCACGTTCCAAAACCCAAAATATACCAATCGACGTCGCTCTCTTTTTAGTTCGATTAAATATCATTAGAGCAGCAACTTCCCCGAATTAAATCGAAGGCTGAATTTCTACCCTTGCTTCTTCTGCCCCCACTTCTCTTTTTCTATACTTCAGGTATTTAGTGGCATGTCTGTCATAGGAGCAAGGTAAAATTTTTTTAAAGATGTTATTTGAATTTTGTATTGTTTGTTTCATCCTATAATTAAATTCTAAATTTTTCTTTAATTTTTGTAATATGCAAATGTAGCATACATGGGTTAAAATGATTATATATATTGCTGTATAGATATTAAATCTTTCAAAGCTTTCATGTATAGTATTCTATATATAGACAATATAGTCAGTGCTGTATATAGCTATAGTAATGCTATTAATATAATAATTCAATAAATTCTTAATTTTAATAAAGTGATTGATTCAATGTAAAATATACTTTGTGATGCATGTACAGAAGAGTTAAAATATGTACAATTTATTTTTTTATAATCCTAATTAATTAACAACTTGTGTGTATCCAAACCTCCCTCTGCCATTGTATATTATAGACTTGATATTTCATGCGACATCTGCTCTCCCGTGGCTTACGACTTGATTGATGTTCCTGCATCGTCAAGTCGTCTCATCGTCGTGAGTAGCACGAGCCCAAAGCCCCACGTCAGCGACTCGCCAGACCCCAACAATGTGCGGCAGCAGCTGTCTGCAAGCATGCAACAATGGAAACAATATCGGCCAGGGAATCAAGAAAACTTCATGACAATTTGTCGCCTCAACTGTAAGGTATCAATCTTCGAGGTGTTATCCAAACATGCTTCTGTAATGTCACCTAAAATAGAAATAGTGAGGTCCATAGAGAAAACACATGCAAGGAGCTTTAACTTCGTTTATATTAGTCTTCACAATGTATGGAAAAATTATTAAGCTGTGGCATTCAGACACATATTTTTAGATTTGCATGCAGTAAAACACAGTTATAATATTTAATTAGCACATATTACTACAAAAAAGCAATATTTTTAACTATTTTATATTGTAAAATAAACAATTGAATTAATTAACTATTCAAATTATATTATGTTATGAGGGAAAGAGAAATATTGACTTAATACGAATGTTATAGTAATATTATAAATATAATTATATTAATATACACATACGCTATTATGGTACTTTTAGCACTTAAAAAAAAGAAGTATGTAGAGTGTATAATTTGTCACTTTTTTAATTGTAGAAAAATCACTAAAATTCACTTGTAAGCACCAGAAAAAGCTCAATTATACTAGCAGTTTATTACGCTAATCAGTGTAACAATTAAGGAAGGGCATTATTTAATACACTTTTTAAATAAAATTACTTATTGCAATCCAGTTCAATCTAGTAAAAAATTTACAGCAGAAAAATAATAAGCAGACATATCAGATTATTTTGTAATAATTTATAGTCTTATTGCATTATATATCACTACTTTACGAGAAATAATAAATACCACTCCTTTCACAAAATTTATGTAGCAATCCAACGATTGATTTACTTGTGATAATTTAATAGATTTATGTATGCAGAGCAACACTTACATTACACAGCACAGCGACCAAGCTACTGTGTTTTTTGTGCACCTGAATAAATATTGTACGTACTAAAAAAATGTGGGTATAATTTGCAGGTACACAGTAAAAAAGAGATGGAAACCAAAAATCTACTGCATTTCATTAAATTCATCAAAGTATAGCTCCTTTTTATTTTATCATTCGTGTGACACTAGATCAAGGAGTTCAATGGTTTGAAAAATATATATTAATACGTAATATTCAAAATGTATTTTATAGTATAGTATAATTATATATTATTATATTATCCATCTGCATGCAATTTACCCCTCTTTGACTATATACTATATACTTATTTATAGTATCTACTTATAATGCACTACTGAAATTAAAACATTTTATAAGAGCTTGTCGAGCGTGGCGCAGTGCATTGACCGGTTCTCGTTAGATCACCGAAGTCAGGCTACGTCGAGCGTGGTTAGTACTTGGATGGGTGACCGTTTCAAGTAAAAAATACGCTGCTCCCTCCCTGGGGTAAATTCGTCTCGCTTTCCACCCAGTGCAGTGATGCACTTGTGTGTGGTTCCCCAGGCTTTGGACATCGCTTTGGTCCATTGAGAAAAAGTAGAGGTGTCCGTCCTGACTGAGGTTTTCCACGGTTCCCTCAGTCTCACCTCAGCGAATGCTGGGACGCGTAAGCATGCAGGCCTTGGCCACTATCCGTTCCCTACCTTATCCCTACCCAGTACCCCGCCGCGAGCTGTAAGCTCTTAGGGGTGTATCCTTGTAAAAAAAAAAATAATAATAATAATAATAATAATAATATTTTGTAAAAAAAAAAATAAAAATAAAAATAAAAAAATAAAGAAACGTACGGTAAAGACTTTCGTGAGTTAAGCAAGTTTTGTGTTTTTTATAGAGCCGTGAGGGGTCGGCAGCAACCCTCATCCTCCCCGAAAATTTGAATTTAAAATGGGTATTAATATTGGCAATTCCCCCACTCCATTTTTTTTATTAAAATTTGGCCTTATGGGGGGCAGGCCGAATTTTTATTCTGGATAAAACGGCCACACAACTTGCTTAATTTTACTTGTACTATACTATACACCAAATTTTTTTACAGTGTAAAAGTGAGTGAATTATTATTGCGTTGGCTGTTTATAAAATATCGTCAGCAGATCTCATGCAGGTATAAAGAAGAATGTATGAGGGAATATGAGAATCTGGTGAATCTTATATAAAGGTATTATAGGTAGTGGTAGTAGGTGTGTTCAGTTAGAGGATTCGTGTTAATGGCCCATGTAGCACATTATACTTTGTTGACAGCTTTTTGCCGCGATGGCCAAGTTTGGAAATCAAAACCTATTCACATATAATATATTTAATGTAGCTGCATCATCAAGACGCGAGTGAAGGAAAAAATAAAATTCAAATTAAGATGTTATACAAATGTATAAAAGTTAATTTGTATTGTTCCAAAATACGCTGGAAAAGTGGAATCTAAAATATGAAAACATCAAAAATTTCATCACATATGCAACGAAGGAAGTTATTTCAGATAAATATGTCAATAATTTACTATAAGAGAATTTATTCTACTTTCGCAATATTTTTAAAACTAAAATTTATTTAAAAAAAAAATGTCCTTCTACTAAAGTATTTTTTTATTTTACAGACTATAAATTGTAATTAATACTTTCTTTGCGAATGACAACCTTAAGTTATAGAATTATTATTATTATTATTGTTCTGTTTTATGTTAGATACATCAGAGTATATTATATAATATAGGATGTATAATAAAGTATGTACATACCCTGAAGAAACATGCAGTTTTATTTGCCTTGCGATTTCTGTTCATATCGATATTATTATAATAAGCATGCATGCATTCATTTTATTCCATCAGTTCAATTATTTTCAGATTTATTTATTATTTATTTTTTTGCTACGCCATAGCTTACATTCACAATACTCACTTGATTTAATTGGCATTCTCAATAAGTTCAGCAGTAGTTGTGTGGCGTCAGATAGTCACCACAGCGTCTGATGGCGCCATCCATCAACATCCATGACTTGCTGGCGCCGCAGAGTTTGGGTGGGCGGACCGCCGCGATGTTCTCAAACCTTGTCCCAAGCAAATAGCACCTCAGATAATAATATATAACATAAATATATACAAGATGAACTTAAAACTGTTGTAGTTCCTCATATATTGGAGTAGAGTATATCTATCTAATCTCTCAGTGGCGTACGTACCGCATGACCAAAACATATATGGCATGCAGCTCAAACACACACTGTTTGTAAATAATATACGCGGGAGTTATTTGGACCATACATAAACGACTTCAGTCAATCCGTACAACCGCCGACTTTGATCGTGGAAAGTATACTATTTATCTCTTCCGTGAGCCACGGAGCGACTGGCTTACCATGCGTGTCTCTTTTAAATCAACAAGCAAAAACAACGAACACTTTGTTATACGTAATATATAGATAGGAATTTGACTCAAAATGTTTTAAATGAACATTTCAAATCGTAAATAAATTAAAAATTAATATTATAAAATTATGTAAATATGTGTGTGAAAGGTGCTATATAATATATAGCTGGTGAACTGCATTGTTGTTATTTAATTTTTAAGAAATTGAAATGTACGCTCGGCGTAAACAATTTAATAGTATGGGCTTTTATAATATATATATATATATATATATATATATATATATATATATATATACTGTATATATATATATATATATCTACCCTCGGTCGTACATGATTTATATATATATATATATTTTTTTTTTTTATTAAGTTCATAATTTTTGTTGCATATTATAATTATATAAAATATTAATACATAATAGCTAGGTCTGTTCGTAAATTTAATGTACAATCAGAAAGAATCGATTATTATTGATGAACCTTATGTTCCATGTACAGAAGGTTCATCACAAATAATCGATTCTTTCTGATTGTGTATTTACGAACAGACCTATTGCCTGTCTGTGATTATAAATTAAGTGCAATGCCGGCCGATATAAAATTAAATTCGTCTGGAAAGAAGACTTTCCTGTAGTGGATTTTGTTTTCTTCCGATGCTTTCATCCCTGCTCACTACGGAAGGCCAGCAGCTAGGTGCACTATATCCAGAATCCATACCCCATCTTGGACCTGTCTATTTATTTCAAAGCCGACCCTGAAGTCTGGTATGAATTACGCGCTTTCTCAAGGAAGATGTGCGACCTTCAAGGTTCGTAACTGTATACACGCGACATCTATGGGCTGCATTAAAAATAATTTAACAGGTAGGGAACTCTATGTGACATCTACCAAATTTTTCATTAACTACTTGTCTTATGAATAAACAAGCGCAACTATATACAAGCTGAGTAGATTGCCGACAATCCTGACTGAGGTTTTCATGCATGTTCCCTCAGTAACAACCAGGTGAATGCTGACTTGCTGAGATGCATTACTATAATTAATGCTTATTAATAGAGCTATAATCAGATAATTAGGTCATGTCAAAACATACATATAATATATTATATATTATAATATATATACACATATTGCAGCCGATTTAATTGGAAGGGATCGCCCACAAAAATCCTTATAATAGCAATACTATTAGGTCGGGTTCTCACAAAGAAAGGGAGAAAATAAGACTAAATTTCTTGTTTTACGTTGCAGTACTCTACATCAGGGTTCAGCAGAGGGTTTATATCGGAATTTAATTAACTTATCGTAAGAATATTATTGAAACAATTTAAACGCTGAAATTGTTACCGCGCATATCAACACGATTTACTCGACTCGTATAGTTTTTTTATTTGACCTGCAGATGGCAGCATATTATTATGAATTGTTTCAAGGGACGTTGAACTGTTTTACAATTTGTAACGCGTTATAACGCTAGATGGCAAAGCAAGCAAAGCTGTTCGAAGCTGTTCGAAACCAAATATTTCTCTGTAATAAATTTGAAAAATGAAATAGATGACCGCGCGGTGTAATAATTAATTTCCGAGATTCTTTGAACCTTGCAGTTTCTCTAGCTTAAAAACTGCAAGATTAAATGATATATGTTACTATTTTGATGCTATTTTCTTATCTTTATTTCTAAAATTTCTATTATGATTATATAATATATATTAAATTATATTATACATTATAATAATATTTATTATATTATTATTATAATAATAATTATAATTATGTTATAATAATTATACAAAATAAAAACATTTATTAAATATATCATGTGTACTATATATATATATATATATGTACCACAAAAATTAAATAAAGTATATGAAATATTAAAGTTTTCGCCGGTCCATATAATTCACTCTTTGATTTGGTAATTTCTTTTTATTATATTTTGTTACTATTAATCTTCGGTGCATGATATATATGTTTACTATAATATATGGGGGCATCCAAAAAGTGTAAATCTGTAAATTGCCCCAAAATACCAACTAATCAATCAATCAACATAATATATAATATATAATGTAAAAATGTAATTCATATTATATAATATGTTACACATAATTTAATTACAATAAAATTTGCATGCAGTAAATTATTAATTACTGCTCCGCTCCACGTACATTGCACAATTAAGCTCCATTAATTTTTTTATTGCGTGAAAATTTTAAAAAATTAAAAAGAACATAATTATTAATACCGCATAATTTAAACACTATTATATACTACCGCAAAATTCTTTAGATGCTCTTTAATTAAACTGACCCGAGGCAAATAACAAAAATTGTATAACAGCAAACGTAAAAAAAGGTTAGTGCCAGGGTGGCCCAGGGTTAACAATTTTCGATCGAAAAATTGCTCAGTGTAATATCCTACGTGCGCCCAATCTTTTTTTGTAGTAAATGGGAGGACAAATAAGGGTTCATGGTGACGTCAAGATGGATACTTACCATTGAGCTAGCTATTATAATAAATTAATATAATATTATAATTTATGTAATATTATGTTTAAAATTAAAAGGGTTATAAGTTATAATAATAATAATAATGATAATAATAAAGGACTTTATATACAATAAAGTCCCTTTTTTTTTTTTTTTTTTTAAAAAAAAAAGACTTTATTGTATATATATTAATTATTAATATATATTATTATATAACCTGCATATTTTATTAACGAATTTTAGCTGATTTTTTTTTTTTCTTTTTTGCCTAGGCTTATTCAAAGTTCATTAGTTCATGCAGACTTGAAACCACGCCCCTTTTAGGTTAGGTACTATAATCTTTTACATTATTTTTTTAAAAGAATTAAGTTCCTCGCCGGACTGACCACAGGGGCTCTAAAAAGCTGAAAAAATCAGAGTAGCATAATTTGGTACCTTGCATGACTATATATAATTATATACCCTCTTTTCTCTTTCCATATATCTGCAATAATTTTTTTTTATGCATGCATGCAGGCTCATGCAAGGAAACCTCTGAATTTTTTAGGGACCGGGAAGTATTTCTAAAAAGTTTTGGCGAGGTCGGGTTCGAATAAATCCACGTGCCTTTTGGGTCCTATATCTTTTATTGAGGCGGCAAGAGCTAGGCGGCACTTTTTCTGCACTTTCAATAATTTTTAAAAAAATAGTTGCCGGGCTCTAAAAAGTCTGAAAAAAATCAGCATAACTTTGCACCCACCCTCTATCCATTTCTGCAATAAAAAAAAAATTGAGGTCGGTACTCCATTAAAAAAATAATGCGCCTTATATATTATATAATTATTTTGAGGCAAGCTGCAGCTAGAGAGTGCGAGTGCGACTCAGGGGCGGATCCAGCCCGCGGCTTTGGGGGGGGGGGGGGGGCCCTATCCCGCAATGTTAAATTTTGGAGTGGGAGGGGGGGGGGATGGGTGGGGGGTGGTAATACCTTCAATGTATTTTGGGACCTTTGGGGGGGGGGGGGCAATCGCCCCCATCGCTCCCCCCCCCCTTGGATCCGCGCCTGCGACTGCAACAGATTATATTATATTTATTATTACCGTATTATTCGCAGTTCGCACAATACGAACCTTGCGCACTGTGAGAAACATAACACAGCACACGCCCACTTCCCGTCACCGTGCATTGCATGTCCAAGCATTTTTTATCACTTTTTTTACGGCACGTGGCTAACATTAGTAGTTTAATAGAACATTCATAGATGGCGCTGGCATATAAAAAGAATTATTAAAGGCCAGGGAAACGCCCTTTTCTGGGCTAGCGCGCGCTGAGCGAGCACATGGTCGTTTGCCGCTGCAGACAGTCGCGGGTCGGTCGCTGTAGAGTGAGCACTGCAGCTGACAGTGCAGTGAAAAATCAAAGCACTGAAGCACATTTTAACCACTTCGCAGAGGCGTGGTCAAACGGCCTCAGACTGAGGCTTCAAACAGTGAAAAAACAATCGAATTTAATTTTTTTGTTAGAAAATTTCTCGATGATGGATCAAGAATGTCAAGATGTAAATTTTGCAGCTCAATGTCTGCTTGAAATGTCTCATGCTAAAGATCAAACTTATTGGGCACCATTAGATTTATCAAATCATACTGCTCGCGAACGTTTTATTAACGTTCAACAATCATCTGATAAAGTTTTGGTTTTACCTGCTCACGGAAATCTCGTAGTTCCAAAATTGGAACAAGAATCTCCGGCTAACGACCCGTTGTTCATGGTTGCTAGGATCTTGACCGACCTCACACGTATTAAACAAGAACCGGTACCGAACGTACCAAACAGTGGAGAAGACGACGAAGAAGAAATGATGGAAGATGAGGTTGAGGAGGTTGTGATCCCGGCCGTCCCTGTGGTAGTCTCCAACAAGAGTCACCGTCGTGGTAGCAAGTCGAGTGGGGGTGGTGAGGACCAAGCGTCTAGCCGCAGCAAAGCAACCTCTTCACCCACCTCAAGCCGACCTTCTTCGCGCTCCCTTATCAGAAAGACTCATAAATGTGTATACCCCGGATGTGACAAGATTTATGGCAAAAGCTCTCATCTGAAAGCTCATCTCAGAACTCACACTGGTAAGTTTTACTTTACTATTATTTTATTTTTATGATAATGTGGGAAAGAGTGGGTGTGGTCTTTTTAGACAAAACGATTATTGAAATGATTGTAATAAAATGAAGGAAAAGTTTTTTATTAATAATATTTAATAAAATTTTGATTAATTTTGTTATTACATAAAGCTGCAGTAATAATCATTAAAAACCTTGAAAGAGTTTGTGGTCAGTAACTTTCATAGTATAATAATAAAAAAAGGGAGGAATAAAAATTAAACTCCCGCGCTTGAATCATACAAACGCATGCGTGTAGAGGAAAATCGTGAGGTCAATGCTACTGTTTGGCCTCTAGGCTTGTCGTGCAAGTGTTGCGATATTTTGTACGCCCACTTTCGGGGTCACAATCTAGGGAGGGCGTGTGAAGTACAGTATGATACATCCAAGTCACCCTTTTTGCCTATACATATAAAGTAGGCGTTACCTACACAGTAATTTGTTTACAACATGTTGTTTTCTCTCACCTAACCCACGTAATTCTAAACTAAGTACAACAACAACCTTTCACGTCACTTAATTATTACCCAATGTTGACAACAATAACAATTATTGCAACATTTATTGCTACTTTTTAAAAGTACCTTTTTTTTTAATGAAGATCTTAATTTTATCTTCATTACTTATTATTTCACAATATTGTTTAATAATATAGATTTCTATTGTTTTAAGTCTATGACTATCTAAACATCTTGTAAAAAACTGATATGGATTGAAAACTATAAAGATAAGAAGCACCAAGTTTTTATGACTATTTCATATTATGTGCCCCTCCCACTTTTTTTTTAGTATGTAGAAAATAGTCAGCTGGAGGGCATTTCATATCCGCGGCAGCTGCTGTGGTGGTTGCCTCGAGCTGCATTTATTTGTGCTTCTTCATGTCGCGAGGATTTCCGCGTCCTGTGATGATAACATTACAGCAGAGAGCACGTAGTTCAACTCTTTACAAGTCTATGTACATATATCATCTGTTAGACACCCCCTGCCTAGCGATAACCTTCAGAGACCTGCTCAGACCTGCAGGAGACGACGCGTGGGGGCGCAGTCGCAGTAGAAAACGGGAGGAAAAAAAATTCGACACGTGGCCTTTTTCTTGACTCAGTAGCCACATCTGTATATTTTATTATAAAACTTAATTAGTTTCCTAATTATATTCATACATTTTATTATACACCTATAATAATATATCATGATTATATAGGTAAAAAATTACTATTGATTTAAATAAATTCATATTATAATTTTTTAACCATAAGATGAAAATATCATTTATATAAATTTTTGAAAAATAAGAGGGAGAGAAAAAAAGTTGCATACAATTTTGAACCCTTCTTTTACAAATTTGTGATTTAATGAAAAAAACTTATATCTTTATATACATACGTATATATATGCTACCCTTTTGGTGGGCATATAATGATGTTCTATCTCCGGTCAGATGTTATCCACCCTCTCTCCCCCTAGTGCAAACATTGTTGTAAACATTCTCATATCTCCCTGGACATTTTGATTTCCGCTCATCACGCCGCCGTTGGCTCTATATAACATCATTTTATATATTGTAGAACTCTCCTCCTTATAACGTTTTATATAAAGGGGGATTTTTATTATTGAAATATATAAGGTAAAAAAAAAGTGTGACGGATTTAGAGTCCGTTAGTCGCTCCTTCTCAATATCTAATTATATTAGACTACTGTATGCCGCTATATATATTATATTCTTGACTACTGTATCCATATTATAATAAACAGGATCTATATAATTCAGTACTGGAATAAACTCGAATAATAAAAAAAAAAAATATGTTGTAAATTATTTTTTTTTATTATGAATATTATATTATTGTTGAAATTATTTTAAAGGAGAGTATATAAAATAAATAAAAAAAAATAGAGGGTGGGGTATTGAATTTTTTGCATTTCAGTGTTAGTTTGGCGTCGTTTAATTCACGTCACTCGCTTGATTTGAAGAGGGTGGATGATGGAAGAAGAAAAAAAAAGGGAGGGAAAACTGGAGAGGGTCTGTCAGCAAATCTGCAGACTGCCTTGCGCAACGAGGGTTGTTTTCATACGTATACCAAAGTTACTGAGTACTGTACCTCTTCTATACTAGAACCCAAGCAATGGGAAGCTTCATAACAAAGAAAAGTATAATATAAACCGGTTTTATTTTTTTTTTTTTATGTATGACTAAATTGCCTGAGACAGGGTATTTGAGTGCACACCGTAAAAATCTTCCAAGTGCATATAAACAGCAGAAAGTAATGTATTGATCGTATATATGTATATAAATATACACCCACCCTTATTACATAACGTACCCTTGTGAGTTTTTCATCAAGAACCCTCTTGTAGAAAAGCCACGCCCACTTTTGTCTCTCCCTTGTTGATGTATATGACCACAATATATTACAGAAGTAAACTCCGGTGTATGTACGTTGCTTTGTGGTAATTACTTATCGTACAAAAACCTCAATATTTACAGCCTTTTCCTATATAGGAACAATGAGTCATATATTTTTGTACGAACAATATTGCATCACCTTTTTTGTGTTTACGCTTAAATTTTATTTAATTTATATTGTATTGTTTATATATCATGATCAGTACGTGCTTTATCAATTAAAATTCCCACTGGTTTTCTATTTAAAGTGATGAGCTCATTGGTATGCAATTTAACGATATAAGCTATCTGTTGGTAATGTATATATTAAAGTACTCGGAAGGCATACGAAGAGGAAAGTTGTTGTGCAAAAAAAAAAAAATCTACGCTCTCTCTCGAACCGTGACCGGAACATAATTGGATAACAAGAAAACATCCATCCACCCACATAAATTTTTGTTAAAAAAAATTCTGAGAAATTATACTTTTGATCTAAATTATTGTTATTAATTAAACCCTAACAATTTTCCTTACAAAGAATATTATATTTTTATTTCCTTATTTTATTAAAAGGAAAAACTTATATAATATGATGTGTTATAGGGAGTTTTTCCCCCTTCATCATACATGACTGTTCTCTCTAATATTTGATTTGTAAAGTACTTTGGATCCAATTATTTGTGTTTGTGCTTTTAATATATAAAAGCATAAAATGCAGAATAAGAAAAAAAAAGTGTATAGGGTTAGTTAAACAACACGTCCGTTTGTTGACTTTTACTATAAAGCAGACTAGATTGTAAGATTTTTCTCCCTTGAAAGTCAACATAACGTTTTTAGTATGAAACGTTCATGACCTAGGCGGTATGCGTACAGTTTAGGGGTGGGTTTGTGGATAACGCCGGCGTCTCTCTCTTCTGGTGGGGATTCTGTCTACAACCAGTCTGCTGCACTTTCTTTCCCCCTAACGCTAAGGCAACCCGGCCAACATTGCACAAGGGGGCTGCTAGCTGCAGCAAGGGCTGCTTCTGCTGCAGAACACAGAGCTCGCCAGCAGCATTGTATTGATCCTCCTTACTACTTCCCCGTCCCTATACTTTTCATCAGACAACAGTCAAAATCCTTATACCAGGGGAGAATTTCGCATAAAATATATTGTTTAAAAAAAAAATGTATTATATAGTCTATACCGGCAAGCATCATATAAGATATAAAATAAGCTGTACGAATCAATCTTTATGAAATAGTCAAATAGAAGCAGATTGTGAGAAGGGGTGTTAAATAAAAATCTTCTCTTCTTTATATTATGACTCCCACCCCACGTTTGTTCTCTTTATGATGATCTCACAAATTTTTTTTTAGTGTGACGTCATAATTTTTGCAACTGAAATCTGTGTACAGTATAGGCAATATATTATTACATACCACCCCCAGTCTCTTACATAAGAATGACTCACCCCCTTCCCCCCTTATATATATATAACACGTATGATGTGGGAGTGAAAAGCGGGTTAAATGAGGGAGGAGGAAGCCAACACAACAATACGTAGAGAAAAGGGTTGAAATTTAGTACGTGTTACTCCAGCTCCCTTAAATTAACAATTGAACTGGCTGATATAATAGCTGGCAGTGAATCATACTACTTAGTACCAAAGCTTAAAAAATATCCATTAGTCTTATAAAATAAAAATATAATATTTTGAGCTTTTTAGTAGCTTTTTGATACTAATTTAAAATGTTTCAAGTCTCAGGAGAAATTTATTTTTAAAAGTTAAGAGGGGATTTGTAATTATCAAGTCTGTGTATTATTCCTTTTAACTTTGAAGTTTTCGGTACCCTTGCTGCATGGTATAAAATACAATACTCGAGTTCTGCTACCACAAGGTTGCTGCTTTTGCGATCACAGGCTGTTGCTTTCTACACCTCTTGAGCAGTATACAAGGTCCCCATAGTCAAGGTGTGGACATAGGAGGTTAGACTTGTATGTACTCATTTGTCAAATAAAGGTTAGGTCGTAACCACCACGCACCAACTTGCCAAACTGAAGTCTTATTTGGTTGCAAGAGAAAAACCAATTACCATCTCCTTTGAATGTTGATGAAAATGTAACTTTTGAAGTTTAGAAATTGATTAAACGATTACCATTAGTGTGTTTGACATTTCTTTTTTTCTTTGATTATTTATATAAGAAGTAGTTTCTATTTGGTAAAAGTTTAGAATGAGACAGATTTGTTTAGGGAGTTATGTCCTTAGAGACCACGGGAAGAAAGAAGGGAGAGAGAGGGAGATTTTATTTGCTATTCCTCTAACTAATACGAGTATACCACGACGTCTGCTGCAGTTGAGTAGCAAAAGAAAAGACTTGAGACTTTTTTTTTTCCTCCGCTTGCTTGCAATGTTGCAGCCGTCTTTGCAGGCATCCACATAGTCTTCCGCCCTTATTTCTCTTGGCTTTTTGTCGCGCGTCTGCACATTATATGTGTATAGTAGTAGTAGACGGCGCTGCAGGGGACTGCTAGTATGGAATGAGCTTGCTTGCAGCTGCCCTCCGTTGCCACCGCAGTCCGTGCATCAAAAGATGATGATTATGAAAGCACGAGAAGGATGGTGAAGGTGGTGCTACTCGGTATAGGCGGCACGTGGCTGAGAGGAGAATGAGAATCGTTGGTCCCTGGCACGCCATGGATTAACACAGTACGAGGAGAAAGCTTAAAGTTTGATGGAAAATGACATTACGACCTCGAGTATAGAGCTTCGTCGTTATTATTATTATTATATTTTTATGCTCTGATGTTATATAAAAGTATATTATTATTTTTTTTATTGTATTGGTTTTTTATGTTACAGAATAAATAATAAGTTTCATATCATGGATAAAAAAAAAACGTTGTATATATAAAAGTTTTACGGTACGTGATTTATATTTTAAAAACTTCTTTTTCTTTTCTCAAGTGAATCATTTTTGGTCAATGTTCGTGAGGGGGGGGCGTGGTTCATCTTGATGAGAAAAAAAATAAATAAAAAGACGATGGACTTGTGCATGAGAATAACAACAACAAGATGAAAAAGGAAACGATATCTTTTGATAGTAGTTTTAGATCGTGGTAAAAACCAAAGAACAAACGCGAAAAAAAAAACAAGAGAGGGGCGTAGACTCCTCCAGTGACGTCATAATCAGTCTCAAGAGATAAGGTCAATGCCCTTGTTGCGGTCAAAAGCTTTGGCAGTAAAGTTGACGGTATTTATAATAATACCAGGAGATGTTGTTTGCTGCCGTGAGTCTTTTATAACATCTGAGGCAGGTCAAGGTCAGTATGTTGACCTTTATAGTTTGTGGGCGGTGCCTCACAAAGTATAACAGGTGACTGTCATTTGCTTTAGTGCTCGCTCTATCTATCCTCTATCTCTCTATAAGCTGTAGCCGAGTTCGTTTACCTCTCTTGGTTCGTCATCTGGGTTTGCTGCTCCTACTCATCATCAGCAACAACTACGGGCTCTCGCATAGGGACGTGCTTGCAGCAGTCTGCTGCTGCCTGCAAGCCACGCGTATTGATCGGGTGGAGAGAGGAGGTGGAGGAGACGGTGTAATAACGCCCTACCGTCATCAGCCTGCCTTGCAGCAGCTTGTCGTGTAATTAACGTAAATTTGCCCATGCATGTACGACACATGTAAGTTTATGTCCTCTCTCTAGTGGAATTGTACATGTTTAATATGTTAAACCGGACCCTGTGGACATACTGCACCTTTATTAATAGATAAATCATTTGAAAAGTTTATTATTTCTTTTGTATTATAGTATAAAAACACTTCGTTGATGCTGATGCACAAAGAGAATTTTTATAATAAAATTAGAAACATGTTACGTAACAAAAACGGTATCGATTTTCATACTGATTATAAATATTGTTGAAGATTGGGGGGTCAAGTTTTTGTCAAGAGTGTAATTTTATAAATAATATGCGTCATTTCTTTTTTATACGTCAACGCTCTTTCTAATAAAAATCTCATCACAAAAAAAAAAAAAAAAAATGTATATTAACTTCTGTATAAAATTTATAAACATTTGAAAGGTGATTTTTATATTTACACTTCTTTTTTATGAAACACGTGTATAAAATGAGGTCCATGATCCCAATATGTCACAAATGAAGTATTTAAATAACATCAAAGACTATATAGTAAATTTCGAAGAAGCAGCAATAGCATATTAAACTAATTAGCATTTATTTACTATCCTTTCATCAATTCTTTTAATTAATAAATTATAAATTAATTCTTATTTTACAAAAAAGAATACATGCATGAATGCTTTGAAATTTTTTATCTTGATAATTAATAATTCTTCTTAATTAATACACAAAGCCAAGATGGAGAAGATCTCTTGAATTTTGAGTTCTGTCGTTCCAAAATAAAGTGTAAATTAATATGTTTTCAACATGCACTAAATCATATTTATATTTAATATCATACAATTAATTGTAACATTTTAATGATAATTTTTCAAAAATTTTCACAACTTTAATTCTTTCTGAAAATTTCATGATAATCAAAAGTATTTCGAGAAAAGGCACCATAATGCTGAAAAAATAATTTTCCATTTTGGTGTAACTCTAACCTCAAGTGCGAACAACCCCCTGATGCCTCCATCCCCTCTCCTTTCCTCTTCAGCAGTCTAAGTTAAATTGTTACATGGGAGAAGAGGCGGGGTCGTTGATCTCTTACAAAAGTTAGTGGAAAACGGTTAATTCTTTATATCTGAAACAAACGACGTACTGAGAGACTCGATGACGACGGTATGACGCGCGGGGGTTGCTGGAGAACACGTGTTGGGGTGGGGTGGGGGGTTGGCGGTGTCAACACGAGCTGGCACGGCCGCGCGAGAGGTGATGCTCGATCAATACCGTGCGTGCTGCTTATCATGAACACTATATTATGTTTCTAAAACGATTTATTCATATTTTTTTTATTATGTGACCTCCATACATAAAGAATAATAATAATGTATTTAAGTATTAAAAAAAAATGGAGTGAAGCGTGTAAGGACGAATCGTGAGATAAAAGTCACCATCTTAAGAAATTGTAGTTGTTTAAAAATAATTTAGCCTAAAGCAATTTTTTAACACCACGATTAGAGGCGTGGTTATTATTACATATTTTTTTTTTGTTCTTTGATTCTTCTCATCGCTAAAATATATCGTGAAATGAGAATAAAAATAAATTACGAAGGTCACACTGAAATAGAAAAATATATATTTTTTTTCATGAAGAAATGTTTGGCTCTAAAATTAAGTGCAAGATATATTTTAGGATGAAGGGTGAGCCAGAGCGAATGGGGCTCTTGTTTACAGTCCGAATGCCCTTGCCCGGCGGCTGCCCATCTTTTGCTATAATGCCCAGGTAGAAAGTTTTTATTCCAACTATACCGAGGAGCGGTACACTTTTCTCCCACGGTATTCAGACCTCTCAAGAGATCTACTAAGAAGTCCTTCTTGGCAACCGGGGATAATGCTGCATGCTACCTCCTCTATATAAGAGAGAATCGAAGTTTCAACCATTGTGTTATATAGCTGCTGGCCAACGAGCGTATTATACCTTTTTTCATACAAAAACAACAAGAATTCTTAAAAGTTCGTACTGACGTCATTCATTTTTCTCAATTTATTTATTTTTATACGTATGGAGTCATACCAAATATATGATCAATATATAGATAACGTGTAATTATTGTATAGGATTTCCCCATCATAAGGTATATAAAATATAATTATGACGTCATTAGGTAGTTCGGTATTTTACACTGTAGATTAGGTAAGAGAATGAGAACGCATTTTAGCGTGGAACAGAAGCAAGCATGTCGACTATAATACCAGCAGCAGCCAACAACTTGCTCGCCATTTATAAAAGAGAAAGAATTTATTGCATTGCGCATCGCTTTTTGGCTGATTTACTTTGATGTAGCCAAATTTATACAACAAAAGTTCCGCATTGGTTTCTTTGCTAATTAACACTTCTCAGCTTTGTTTTAAAAATAAAAATAGATATATACCTGAATGTTATGTAAAGTAAAAATTCGTACATTTTATTTAATTTTTTTAATTAGATGTTGAAGTTAGCTATTTTAAATGGGATTTTGGTGAGGCACGGCCGAGGCATTGCGTGCATTCCTTGGCTCTGGGCTCGGTGCATCCCACCTCTGTCCGTATTAATACTGCTGCTCCCCTTGGAGGACCCAGCCGCCGCTAAATGTAGCCGGCATGTCGAGACCCCTCCTACCCGATGCCCGGCTGCATTTGCTCACACACTAGCGTGCTACAATATTGTACACTCAAATGCATATAGAAATTATCATACATGGAGCTCGGATTCAAACGATGAACGTCAAGTTTGAATTTGCATTGAGTAGATTTTATAAATTAAAGAATTAAAAAAAAAAACGCCCACTTTTTTCTTTTTTCTTTTTTTTTTTTAATATAATGTACACTCAAATTCATAGAAATTGTCATGCATGACCTCTGATTCAGGCAAAGAACATTTAAGGTTGAGTATTTAGATTTTTATAAACAAATGTACGCCGCGGATATTAAAAAAAAATGTTACGCCCACTTTTTGAGCCATTTGAAAGTGGGCGTGGTAACGTAAAATATTTTGGGTGGACAGTAAGTGTTATTTTCATTGTTTCAACAGTATGAACTGTCCCAAGACCGTGTGTTCACCAACCGGAGAAACTAACGAGTCTTAATTGTCTATTACTGAAATCACGCCGTCACGATCTTTCCTCACAATAATTGTATTTAATTGACAATTGCTAAACAATTTCAAATTACCCTTCCTTAACTTAGCACCACAGTAATAAAAATTTTAACTTTTATATACTACCACTATGTTGTATGTATGAGTTTTGCTATGTTCGTGTTTCAACATACTTAATTAATTATGCTCATGCAAGTTAGCAAAGTTGCGTGACAGTTATATTAGTATATATAAAATATAAATTATAATAATATTATATAATCTGACATGTGATCATATTTATATTATTATTGACGAAGTTATATTATAATGGGAGCGTGTATTTTATAAACTGCAGCAATGTTATCTTGATAATAAACGATATCTGCAATTTACTGAAGCACGTTGTTGATATTATAAGCAGCTGTCATTTTCGTCATCATGTCACTGCTCGTGATCACAACGACGTCATTCACAAAATTCTTTTCTCTCTTTCTTTCACACTTTGCAAAATTATATTGCCGTGAAGCGTGACTTACAGAAATGGTCATCCGTTAAAAATTAAAAAAAGGAGGAAAAAAAATCGCCACATGCAACTATTTAGTTTTATGCTGTGTAATCTAAAATTCTCATCAAGAAAGTACTATTGAGTTAAATGATAATTTTCACATCATTGCCATCAATATAGTGTTTTACATGTTTAGTGAGAAACCAGGGCTCGAGGGCGTAGTTTGGTTGCCCCACGTGATGGCTGAGGGCCAAGACCCCCCCCCCTCCCCCCCCCCCCCCAGCTGGCCCATGCTGGGGTGAAGGCACTCGGTCGTTCGCTCTTCCAACCACACCTGCCCCCTGGCTCGTGTCATGCACAGGAGATAGACGCTTTTAGGCTGCTGTGCTGCATGCAGTAGCAACGTAGTTGCGCCGCGGCGGCGAAGGTCGATGGCAGGTGTGCCACGCCCACTCGTATGCTCTCAACTCAGCTGCTACTGCTGCATTGCTGCCTGCTTCTACTGCTGTTTTAGCTCGCGGGGTGTGCGCACTTCTATTGCTGCAGAAACAAGGTGCCCGTATCACCTGCCTCGTCCTTTTAAACAAATGACCTTCGGTTGACCTCGGATTGACTCGTTCACCCTCGTAACTCCTCGGGGTCATCAAGGGTTACCTTTAAGTTTCCATTTTATTATCATCTATATCTATATAGTGTGTATAACCTCGCGTAGACAAATTAATGTTTTGCGGGGGCGGCCTGCTGCTGCACCCGACTTGTAAAGCACGCACTTTTCGAGAGAGATGACGTGACATAACGCGATCAAAAACCACACTATACCTCCTCGAATGTTAATATAACTCTCATCATTAATAAGCAGCGTACCTATATATATATAAGAGATATAAATCAACTTGGTTAAAAAGTGAAGGACAAACTTTTCTCATACTATACATAATTATTGTAACAATTTCTCATGGATTACCAAACTTTTTTTTTTTTTTACTTATAATATGATGATCTCACTTACTATTATTTTATTTATTGAGACCTTGAATGGCAGCCAATTTTTAATGAATTAATATATATATTTTTTTAATTATTATTTATTAATTGCCGTGTTATTCAAGTTGCCGTATGTGGTATATAGTGATCATGGCTACTCCTCCCTGTAAGTCTCCGTGCAAAGTGCCAGCCACAGCCTATATGCGCGATCTCTTTCATATATAAAGTTGTATGCTACCATGACCGAGGTGGGTGTGGCGAAAGCCTACAGCGTATTGACTTCTATCCTTGCTATATAGTCGAGCGAGCCATGAGTTGCCACGCCCCAGCTAAAAATCTCGTCCATGTGGTGCACCGGTCATGATGTTATCCTATACTTGTGATGTGATTGAGGTGATGTGAAGCGAACGACCGTCAGCAGCGGCGCCTAACTAACTTATATAGAAGCTGGTAATATTATTATTGCCTGCTGCAACACGTCACTCTACTGCTCGCGTGTATGTACCAGAGGCCGCTGTACCGTTGTTTGTTTACGTTACACGCCCGTTCGTCCGTTCGCCCGCTCTAAGTCGCATTTATGTGTCGCGTAAGAGAGAGAGAGAGAGAGAGAGAGAGAGAGAGAAAGAAAGTAGGAAATGTAAAGAAAATGAGCTCAAGTGGAATTATATATGCGTAAATAACATTTAATGTATAAATTGAAGCTGCCAGCACTCAGAATTTAAGCTTAAACTTATTTGTGCTCTGTGAGTTTATGATGAGATTTGAACGATTTTTAAATTACATTTGCTGCCTTGGAAGTAATATCCTTCTCTTCCACCTCTGTAGGTACTAAAATTTAATAATTTCATCATTTCCTCGTCTCTCTCTCTCTCTCTCTCTCTCGTCTCAACTTATCCTTCCCATGAAGGGTTGTTGTAATGATGCTTGAATTTACTATTTTTCTTATTTAATTATTTTACAATTTGAGGCATCTTTTTTCTATTAATTTTAATGTAAACAAAAATCTAAAAAAATATATTTCCAACAGAAAATAAGTTACTAAAATTTTTACTACCGCGTAGATCTCTTGACGTCTTTCGGTACAATTTTCTAGTTTATATTTCATCACTTTATAATCACAAGGTCAGTGTCAACGTTTATAGCTACTACGAGTGTCAGTGGAGGCGCAAGCTAGGCGTAAAAGCGCGGGTCTGACTGCAGAAATAGCAGCCTCGGTTGGCGGCGCGGATTGCGTGCCACGGCCTATCATCGTCTTGGTTGCACATCAGCGTGACCTCGTTGCCGTGACAGGGCTTGAAATAAAGTCCGCACCGCCAGCTAGATGACACGGCAGCAGCAGCAGCCGGACCCGCGAGATTGATGCTAGAACCATCTGATCCCCAGATCAACCTTGCACCAGAATAATAATCTATTGCATGCAGGCTAAAAAAAAAAATGTATTTTGAAACATTTAAATTTTTTTTTCCATAAATATATTTTTTAAAGTTTTGTTTTTTATGTATATAGAAATGAACTTGACCTGTTTTCTATTATAGCTCTAGTGGATAGAAAAATCAATAGAATAAAGAAAGAATTTTTCGCAACAATGTAATTCTACATTGAAAGTATGAAAATTGTTTTTTAATTACCATCTTTTCTGAGATAAGTTTAAGAAAATTGTTCATTTTCTTTGCCTGTAATGAACTAATTAATAAGAACGTTAATAGTAACTTCTTGGAATAAATGCATCATTAGCAAGTTATTAAGTTGAAAACGTTGAAATGCGCTGAGAAGGGTTTCATTTATTTACGAGTTTTCCCCAGAGAGTAAAGATTTTGGTGTCTTTTATACAACTTTGCTTGTTGCATGGAAAAGGGGGCGTGGTTGTATTTGAGTCAAGTTGGTGACGCATGCAAGGGAGTTTGCTCTGCGGAGGACAATAATTTATCTCGTATTGACCTCGTAGAAAAACGTTCTAGATATATAGGCGTGGACTTTTTTGCAGGCCTGCGATCATGGCTAGTGTGATCAGCAACATAGGTGAGGAGATTCCTGGCAAGTGCAGGGGGCGGTGAACACAGCAGCTAGGGCTGTACAGCTGACGTCGAAAATTGACGTCACAAACGTGCTATAAATAATTGTTTTTCGTCTCCCGCGTTCGTTCGTTTCTCGCTCCTATAGCTTGCTATACAGTGAAGCCACTCCCATCTTTGAATGTTTTTTTTTATTATATTTTTCTACAGAAAACTCCGTAGTTAGCAAATTAATTCTCTGTAATGATTAAATATATAGTACAAAAGTACATAGTAGTAAGTCATAAAAGGAAGTCAGTAACTTTTTACTATATTATTGTATTTATTTTCTTCTGAGAAATTGAACTTTTAAAAGATTGTAAACCAACACAATATAGTTTTTTTACCCTGTTTTATATTCAATTACTAGAAATGTAATTATAATATATACTTTTAATTACACTAAAAATCAAATCATGAGGGTGAATAATTATTGTTATCAGCTCGTCCTTGCATGTGCAATACTGCGAAGGTTTTGATGACGTCATTACGTCCAGCTGGAGTGACCCTGGCTCAGGGTGGCTCCTCATTTGAAGGAATGTGCGGGCACCTCAGCAGTAGTAAGCACCTGCTTCCCTAGGCAGGTGTGCTAGTGCAGCTGTCCTGCCACGCCCCCTTTCTCGCCTGGTCACCATATAATAAAAACATAACAAATTATCAACAGGCAAATAAATGTTTCCTGTCACACGAGAAGAAAAAAAAAAGTATAATAATTATAATACCTTATATAGAATTGAAAATTTTAAAACATGTTTCTAATTAAAAAAAAAAAAAAAAAAGAGTGTAATTGTTATTGCGTAAATATTTTCCTGAAATTTTACACTTGGTTGATTCTTACCATGTTCTTTTTGTTATATTTTTCAAAGGCTTTAAAATTATAGTCTAATAATGTTTTAAAATTGGTGTTAAAAGTTGAAGTGTATACGGTTTAAACTAAGTAGAAGAGATTCTCACTAGTTTACCGTCATAACTTCTACACACCGTGATCTTGTACTTATTTTATATACAGTAGTTGCATACCGAGTGGTTTTACGAAACTAGAATATAAGCATGAAAAAAAAAAGTTTCAATTATATAATTACAATGGCTTTTATTTAGTTTATTTATGTGAAAGCTCATTTTCACTTTTCCATGGTAATTATACAAGCTATGGTGCAACGCTGAAAAGTATTGAAAATTCGACAATATTGTGTCAACATGTTGCATCATGCAGTAAAGTGCACTTTGTTTTGATGTCAAATAAAAATTTTATTCTCATAATCATCTTGTCACTTGCAGCTAAGAAATAAAAATAAAAACATATATTTACATTCTCATTTCAAAATTTCGCAACGTAATGCGTATATAATGAAAAATAGGTCTTTAATGAAATGTATGCACTTGCAGTATGTTAATTGTTTTGTGAGCACGACAATTAGAGAAACTACTATTTTGTTATTTGCGCAGTTATTATTATACCGCGCATGCTCATGACTTGCGGTCGTTTTAATCATATCTCGTTGTTGCGGCGACGATTGCGTTTGACACCAATCTTGTTATATATATATTTTTTTTTGTGAGACCCCGAGAGTGCACACATGTCAAAGTTGCAGACGTTTGCAGCATTACTTTACAGTATATAGGCTCTATATAAGCTACTAGTTCGTCCACACGAAGGCTGCTGAGTTGGATAGCAAGCAGGCTGCTAAGCCGGTCTGCTGTGGACCGAGTGAGAGGGGACCGGGTTCATCGCCCCACGGCCGCGTGTTGCTTGCCTGCTCTTCGGTCTGGATGTCCCTGGGTTAATCAGAGGGCGGGGGGGCGTGGTCGCGAGTCAACCGAGGTCTACCACTTCAGTAGCAAACTCAAGGACATGATCGAATCACGTTATTAAATTTTATATTATATTACGTAATCATTAATTATACGTTTTAATCAAAAATTGAAAAAAAAATTTATACGATCATGGTTCATTTACTATAATTTTTAATATAGCTAATTTTTGTACTTGTTCACACCTAATTAGTGATTAGAGGTGATTGAAGAGAGAAAAAAAATATATTGTTCACATCGCCTTCATCAGCTGATAAGCTACGCAGCTCTCCACGTGTTGTGTTCCCGCCTTGCATGCAGGCCCCGTCGTCGCTGCTTCTGTTGCGTGATTTCCCCTCTCGTCTCTAAAAAACCGCCGTGCCCAAGCAAATCTACGCCGCGCGAGGACACTGCACATTGCTTATCGTGCGCCTGCCATCTGCCCCCGGCCCCAGCTACGTCACGCCCCCTTTCTGGAATAATAGAGAACGGATTGGAAAAGTATAACAAAAAAAAACTAACTTGAAGGTTGCATATATTATAATTTTTACTGTGTACCTGTTCATAGTGTAGGCATACGGTCAATTTATTATTTCCATTATATAATAGTTATTTTCTCTAATTTTATTGTTATTTGTTGAATTATTATTATTAAAAGTCATTCTTCTCATAATTATCATCTTACAAACTTATTATTTTATAACATTAAAAATTTACCATTTTTATTACCCACACATAACATTATTTTTTCAAGTATTATAGCATGAGAATTTCTTTTAGAATAATAACAATAAAAAAACTTGTTTCAAACAAAAAAATAATAATAATAAAATTTAATTAATTGTAATATATGCACATACAAAATCCTAATATAAAAAAATGGAATGTTGAATTGTTGTTGAGTCATTTGTGTTTAAAGATGCGTAATCTAATTTACATTAATTAAACGATATCAGTTACTAATAATTTTTGTCTTCGAATGTTGGGCGGTACAAATCTTTGACATGATGTGATGAAGTGAGACCCGCGCGTAGTACAATCCGGAGTGGGCGTATTTTTATAGATAAGACGGCAAGTCTTGCTGCTGGCGTGAGAAATAAAAAGATCGCGGCTCGGTTCAAGGCAGAGCTCCGTGCATGCAGTGAGCGAGGTCGCGCCAGCCGTTCAGTCTAGCACTGCAAGTTCGCGAGCGGTTATTGCGCCGCGATCGTCTCCTCTGTACTGCAAGTAGGCGGTGTCCCGATGTATATATTATGCATCACACTATATATACTGCTGCTAGCTTGATAGCCGATTGCTCAAGCAACCGCGTAGAAGGACGTTAACACCACCGCGCTTTACCATACGCCCAATGATGATGTTGTAATAACGTTTTGCAAATCACCCTACACTTGCATCGTTAATGCATGCAGCTAGCTATATAACAGTACGATATGTATAAATCAATCTTTTTAATTCTATAGCGTGTTATAGCGTTGACAGTGTCAATTGTTAATAACCTCTCCCTCATTTATTATATATCATAATAATAACACGCCTCTTTCTTATACCTCTCTTCGTATATAATATATATATGGTTATTATCACTGTAACTTGTCGATATAATATGTATCAATATTAAACAGTATATTATTATATACATAAGATAACATCTTTTATATATATATATACATAGGAACTAGGTCGATAGTTTCTTACATGCATAACCTTTTATATATTATTATTTATTCTTATATGCAGCAACTATATAAGCTTTTTATACGCGTCATATATACCATGCATATAATCATGTGGACAGTTCACGCACTTATTATATAAAATAATGTATGTGAGGTTTGTTTTATTAATATATAAAAGAGGTCAAAAATGTCAATATATATATTATTATATATTTATGTAATCGAAATATTATTCAATGAATATATAAAAAAAAATAATAGATAAGCATGAGTTTTTCTTATAAATCGAAGAAACATTTTTTACATATAAGATTTAACGTGAAAAGTTGCCCAAGCAGTGACGGTGGAATCCACTGCGACTGTTCTCCGCCCTCTTACTGATCGAGTTGAGCTTCTGACAAAGGACACGGGGACGCGTGACGTACAGAATACGTAATCAGCTAAAAGACCGGCTATATAGGCATGGACACATATAATATTGAGGCATGCATGCTCGCAAAAAGTCTGCGCGCCTGCAATGTTGAGAGATGCAACCCGTCGACACGTCATCTCTCACCGTATGTCAGCTGCAGTGTAATGTGGGTCATAGAAGCAGCACTGCAGTGACATGGTGACCCACCAGAGTACCCTGTGACGTCAGCAGATTTTTGTGTAGTTCATACTATAATATTAAAAATTACGTAATCAAATATTTTTGCTTCTACGAGCTATTTATAAAAAAAGAATATTTTGCTATCGTCATTGTTAAGGTAAATGAATCGTACTATATTATTTTTTGTGTTAAATTATAAACGTGGTAGGTCAAATGAGTGATAATTAAAATGTGGTAAAGTAATGATGATGTTTTAATATAAGTAAATTAATTATATAATTTATTATATAAGACACATTTAGAATTAAGATGATATAATTTTAAGTTGACATGACTGCTAGTTCAGGTGATTTGCTGGCTTGCATGTATGTGTGCACGTAAAAGATTGCTTCAGTGCTTGATATTTTAAAATGATTTAGGTCGCGTGTTTGCTCTTATATAAATTATTTATATGACAGTACTATAAGCAGGTATGTCTCTTCTTGAAGACCCCCTGTGTGTTGTAAGACGTTGGTAGACACGCCCACTTTTTTTGCATTACATTATAATATATATAAATAATCAAAATTATATATAAATCAAGATATTTATTATATTCCTGATTGCATTTAATGCAATGATCATCATATACATGTGTGAGAGTGTGTGTAATTATAATTGCCTTGTGGTTATAGAGTCGAGTTTATTGAGACTGGTTTTGAACCAACAAAGAAGACGAATGTTTGCTCAGCTGTATCGCGAAGTAGAGTTGAGTTACTACAGTTTATTGACGTTCACATTTACACCGGAAGAAGTGAATTTTCTCTTCTTGTTTATCATTTAGTTATAGTGTGGATATTTTAAAAAAGGTTGCATGTATAGAAGCATTATATGATCCTAAGTTTTAAGTGTACGGACCTTGAAATTTTCTATATACTATTACCGGTTAGAATCGTAGAATTAATTAAAGTGTAGCGCTGAGCCGCAACCACCGCGACCATGGTTCAAGTTTTTTAAGAGAGTGTCGCCACCACAGGCCGCGGAATGAGGTTTAGGTTGATTTGGTTGTTTGATGTTGCTACTTTCTGCCCCTTACAGATATTTACCAAGGTCTTGTACTGTACATACTGTACATATAGCAAGTCTGTCGGCAGTGTCGGCGGTGACAATGAGACAGAAAAGCATGATATAGTTTGTTTTTATCGCGATAATAAAAATATTGGAATAAGTTGTGCTTATAACTCCCTTAATCTTCTTTCTATAATATGATAAGTAATTTTAAAAAATGAATAATGAAAACTTACCCAAAGGCTTACGTAACTCCCACACTAATAATAATTTATACAGGTATTATGTTTTTATCATTATTATTTAGGACTGGTATTTCTTCAACCAAAAAAATTCCTGGAATACACCTATGGAATTTGCTGAAAACTTTGTAAAAATCATGGTATTTGATTATATAAAAATTATAAAAAAAATAGGAACCCTGGAATTTAAAATTTTAAGTAAAACTTTTAATTTAAATTCATTGAATCCATCAGCATTATTTTAAACACAAAGGTTTATCATGACGCCTATTATTGTGGTTTCATTTCAACTGCATGAGAAAAAAAAAACTAAAAAAAAAAAGACATGGAATTTAATTTTGTTCTATACTCTGTTAATAAAAATAATTAAGTTTTATTTTAATCATAACGTATATTTTTATATCAAATTATAGAATATAGAAAGATTGCAAAATGATATAAACCGACATTTGTGGTGTACATCATCAGGGGGTTTATCGTTAAAAGTTCACTCATTGGATGTTTAAAACCACAGCCAAAAGGGCTAGCAGCCAGCAGCCAGCGAGCTAGGGAAGCAGCAGTCCCCTTGCTCTTCAATCTCACGGGGACTCGCGAGGCTACATGCCAGGGGGGAGGGGTCGCCCTCCCGGCCATATGACGTCATTACAGTCCTTTTCACCGTGCAGTAGCTGATGGGCGGGGTACTTGGGGGGGGGGGGGTACATACATATACGTTGGCAGCATCTAACGGTCGAGTTAGCAGCTATAGGGCGTTGAGAGCACTTAGAATAACTTGAAACCTTACTCACTGTCAGTGGTTTTACTAAAAATTTTAACCGTACATAATTGTCAATTATTGACAATTACAATATATATTTGAGTAATGTTTTAAAATTATCACCTTGAGAAAGGTTGATGAATACAATTTTTATAATATTATACTGCGTATATGATGTAAGATTCAATGTAATAGATATATTATTATTTTTAAAGTAACCTTCTAAAAACACCAGCAATATTACCTTCCCATGCTCAAGCAATCGTGCGAGAAAGCGCCCTTGAACGTATGTAGCAGACAACGACGATGTCATGCCAAAAAGGAACAAAAAAAAATAAAAGAAAAGGATTCCTGTTTTACGGGTTAGTATAGTTTTCAGGCGGTGATTCAACCTTCACATTTGAAGCTCACCGCCACTCCCACCGCCCACTTTTGTATGTGTGGTGCCCTTACTTTAAAAACGTCATGTGATTTTTATCGATAATACAACACAATTGGAAAAAATAATATAGTTTTGTATTGTCTATTTTTTTAACATAATTATCACCATAGGTGGTATATATATATACTATTCTTGTCATCTACTACTAAGATATTAATTAATAAATGTCTATCTTTATAATTTTAATAATGAATCAGCAGCTTGTGTGAGTATGCTTCTTGACAGATATTATGCATATATAAGAGAAATATATATAATGTAGTATACAACATATTGACGAGATATATATAATACAGAGAGAGGGGAGAGAGATAAAAGTGAGGAATATATTAGTCCATAAGCGTCAGTTTGAGAAGTGGGGGGCAATGAGCATCATACAAGTAAGCAGTCACCAAGGGGTGGTTGAACGGATGACGTCACGTTATAAAAGGCGCAATCTGATGCCTGCTGCTAGCTACTGCCATGTTATATACAGCAAGCAAGCAAGCAAGCAAGCTATAGGTGTGATGGAAGACCTAATAGCGCTAAGAACCACGCCCACTCTCATGGTCATAGATATTGAATAGAGGTATTATAATATAAAATTATTATTATTATTATTAAACGCCTACTATACTACCTCATTTTAGTTCTCAATAATATTTATGAATAGATTTTGGCAGACAATTATTATTCACCATATTGGAAACTATTTTTATAAAAGGCTATCTTTTATTTTATATTTGTTTTAAACGAAATAGCTTTGTATCATAAATCTTAAACTTTATTACCTACCTTTGATACATCGTCCTTGTATGTCTTGCCTTGTTTTAATGTATAGATTATAGATTATTTAAAAAAAAAATAACAAATGGGCATGTAAAACTTAAACTATGGAAATAATTCATTCAAAGTACTGTATAAAACGTTTCCATTCCCTTTTCAAAATTGCAAGACTATAATATTTTCTCCCCATTACGAGTACTTAATTAAATTAAAATTTTGTCTAACAGGATAAGTTCATGTCATGTAATAGGATTACAAGACAAAAGAAATGCTTCTTATTTTTTTTTTTTTTTTTTTTTTAGCTCGTGCGGTGAACATCACTGTATAATATGATAGCGATGATTCAGTGTCGAGAAAGATCACGCGCTTAGCATCTGCCTGCCTCTGCTATGTAGGGTGGGAGGGTTCGTGCTTGCTGCATACCTGTGAGGAGGCCCATCCCCTATCTCATACCTGAGATTACCTGACTGTTGTCCCCCCTACTTCTTCTCCGCCCGCACGCTCTCCTCTCGCAACCTTGAGCAGTCTCGCCCGCCGCCGCCGCAGCCTCCAGCGATGTAACAATGGGCCTCGCTTGTGCGCTCAAAGTAAAGCCACGTCGGCGAGAACTACTTTTCAACAAAATTCGTGATTTTTCGTCAACAAAGAGACCTCTATTTATATAATATTACCATAAATCATAATAATGACTAAAAATTATTTTATGATTTTAGTAATAGTTTTTTTATGACTACAATAAACGAGTTTTTAAAATAATAATTGCTGGCAATATTCAAAATAAAATCATGGTAATAATATAAATTGAATAGAAGCGGATGTGAAGTTTATATATAATATTAGGCTATCTCACGTCACTATATAGCGGAATCAATGAGCGAGGTAGCTCGATTTCGCGGTTAGTGGTCTCCCGGTTGCCACGCCTTTTCCTCGCCCATGAATCACTGACTGTTGGTGGGAGGGTGCAAGGTAGCGAGAGCGCGACTGTCTCGCCGTGGTGAGAATCGATCATCGCGAGGAAACCTTGAGACTGCTTGCTGCTGCACCCACCGCCGGCGGGACTGGTCAGTCAGCAGTACCGAGCAAGTCCCACGCAAAGCGACTTGAACCAACCAAGGTCAGGTCACCCAACTTTTTACTCCAGCAAAACCGCGAGCATGAACCCATCGCTGCATTATAACCACAGCTTGGTCATTTCACACACACTCAAGAAAAAAAAAAAAAAACGGTGAATTCTTAGAAATCATGGAATGTGGTTTTAGTCTTTCGTTTTTGTTTTTTTCAGCTAATAATCTTGATGTCAAATAATACAAAACATAAATTAATCAACATGTCTAATATAATCTACGAAGGAGAGCGTATATCTTTAACGTTGATCTATCCACATTTGTCTTCTTTCAATAAAACCGAACAAAATATTTAATGGGAAGTAAAAAATAAAAAAGTTTTAATTTTTTTTTTTTTTTTTTGCTGATTTTTAAAACATTTTTTTATTGTAAAAAATTTATTGCTAATCGAGTTCGAGTCAAGCCTAGCTATTATATTTTATGATGAATAATAGTCTAGGTCATCTTATAAATGATAGCTGCACAGGCTTGAGGTATTATAATTATGCCTAAAGCTTATAAAGGGATTATGTATATTGTTTCGTAGAAAAAGACATGAGATGAAATTTATATCCACATTTTGTGAAGCACGCGATATCGAGAGACAAGTAACTTTGCTGGCTTGCCACATGATCATGCCATGGGGCGGGTACATTTTACAGTCGCGGGCTAGCAGCTTTATCTTTTTCTATAACTCTTTAGGCTTCTCCTGACGTGACGTGTACAAAAAGTTGAGTGAGGCAGGAGGTTTTGATACGTGCTTGCAGGAGGCAGCAGCTGCAATCCGGGGGCGGTAGACTTGCCGCCCCCACCCTCGCAACAAAAAGTGGTCGCGAGCCGCGGGGGGGGGCACACCTAATGAGCAGACTCAAAGAGGAAACTTGAGCCAGCAGCAAGTATAACGAGATTGATCAACCTTTAAACTTATTGATTCATCGTGTTAATTTAACATGAGTTTGATTTTTATTAATATAATAAACAAAAGCAACAACTATTACTTAATTAAAAGTTTTTTTTATCTTTGCATGATGTATTAAAATAAAAACATTTTTTTTACTGACTTGTGAGTGTGACGTAAAAGAGAAATATAAATTAAAACACACCTGGACAATTGGCACAAGCTTATACTTATATGTTATATAAATTACTTTTTTTTTTTTCAATTTTCTAGTTTGTAACCTATTTTCATTAATCAATTAAGAACAACCCTTATCTTTACGGGGGTTCAACCATATGAATATTGATGTAAAAAAAAGAGAACTGTATTTGTTGTGTGGACACAATGGATTTTGCTTTCCATTCACAGGTGACTTGTATGTATTTTTTTTCTATTTCTTCTGAAAAGTTGGGTAGAATTTTAATAGGTCACACAGGCAGCGTATTTCCTTCCAACAGGTAGTTAGTTGAGGAGGCAGGAAACAAGCACTGAGCTAGTCAGCCTGCAAGCTCGGGTGACCAAAGAGCTAGGGGGTGTCAGTTGCTGCTGCTATGTCAGTAAAAACAACCGTGCATAGTGGGAGGGGGGGGGGAGTACCTGCCGCCTTATTGTATCAGACAAATTCGCGGACTAATCGGTGACGGCGTGCAGGTGACAGCTGTTCATATTACGTTAGTACATATTATACGGGTATCCCAAGTAAAACTATGGTAAGAAAAAAAGTGTAACGTCTAACCACCTGTATGCTAATTCTTCTCGGTTGCTATCTTTTACCACCGTCATCCTCGCCAGTCTTACCAACTTTTTTTTTTCTCTTTAGTATTTGGTTGTTATTCGAGTTTTTCTTCTTTTGTTATTACTAAAGCTTGCACCTCGGGAATTGAACCCAAGAAACGTTATATATTCTCTCCCTTGTATAAAAGGTTTTTACTTGCTTACCAAAAATCTCACCCCCTCCTTTCTCTTGTGTCTAAAGAAAAAAAAAAAAAGTAAAGAATGAGAGAAAAAAGAAGAAAGGGAAGGGGGGTTTACTTTTGACAGTTGGCACCATACATTTTTCTTTTTAAAGGGTCGTTCAAGAATATTGCTGACATGGGCTTCTCCAGATATTTACACATGGTTCGTCCCTTTAAAAATGGTGTGTGTTGTATGCAATGGTAACAGTGCAGGGGTTGTTATATTATTATATTTTCCCCACCCACCCACTTCCTCCTCTCCTCCTCCTCCAAGTTCTATTTTCCCATGTTCACGTGCATGCGGATGTTTTCGCTGTTCAATAAAACACGAGCACGAGGCAACAACAACAGGATAATTATATTTATTTATATATTTAAAGCTTTTATATAAACGTCAATCGTATTTGAAATGACGTAAGCATCAACTCAACCTATGATAATCATTCAAAATGTTTTAATTTACTTAAATAATTATATATTTTTTAAGAACATTGATCTTCTCTACGCTCGATTAAATAAATAAAATTCAAGCGATGAAAATTTTCTAAATTGCCATGTGGGTGAGGTTATACCTTTTTTATTATATGTTTGCATTGTTTGAAACAAGATACCATTATAATTATATTATTTTCAAATAATACTTTTTAAATACCAATTATATGTATTTTAATAATAAAAAAACATAATATCAAAATTATCGAATTCTCGGGTGAGGCGCTGGGTGGTTTAGGATCATATCTTTTGCTATATCTTGAATGGTTATTATTTTTAGAATATTTTGCTTTCAAGACATTTTTTTTCCCCTGCAAGATTTTTTTGATCAAAATAATATTCTGATATAATAATAAGGGACTCAGATGTTACAAGGCTTATATTCCTATAAGGGTAGGATTATACTCGTTAAATAAGGATATCTATAATAGTGCAGTAGGGGATACTTTTTTTTTTATCACAACGCCACGCCCCCTTTTTGTAATGCTTGCTGACTCATGCAAATCCAGCATGGCTGCTGCAACTGAAGAGTTTGTATGTTGCATGACACTGCATTTACCAGCGCGTTACGTTATTATCTCGGGTCTTGAGGATTAGTCCCCCCCCCCTCAAGTTCCTGTAGCAACTGCTGCCTGAGTGGGCTCACTCTCCAAAGGAAGTGGTTTCCAGATGAAAGTTGATGATACCTTAACTATAAAGCGGTGACTATCTTGTAATTTGATATGCTGTAGAAATTAATAAATTAAACATTTAATTAATTTTTATTAATTAGTCATATATATTTTTTTTATTTTTTTTTTCCGCCTTATGAAAAGTGTCGTTTGTTGATAATATAAAATCGCTTCCGTTTCAAATGTGTGAAGGTTGTATTATTTTTAATTTTATGGCTATTTTTAGTATTTTTTACTAAAAGATAATATTTACTTCAGAATTACACAGGAAATTTTTGAGCAAAAAAAAAAAAAAAAGATAAATTGCTATGGTAAACTGTGACTTATTTTGCTTATTACATTTTGAATTATTGGTTTTAATAATAGACTATTTATCCTGAGAAAAGTAGTTTAGTCTTGTGACGATGGTTTTTGTGGTAATTAAAGACTCCAAGGACAGGGAGGTGAAGCAGAGATATTTTTTTGTCACCGTGTTCTGTTGGTTGCTCCTAATGTGTCGTCGTTGTTAGCAGAAGAAGAAGAAAAAGAGATCCACCGGATGCGGGGCCTGTAAAATCTAGAGTTACACATGCCGGTCACCGCTCCTATATAGCGCCATCTGTCCCCTCATAAGAGAGAGAGATGCTGTGATGCAACTAAACAGGAGCAGCATGCAAAATAGGAGGGCTTTTGTGTGCTCTCGATCAAACGTTATAGATGAGAACGAACAATGTGTACTGATACGCCCCCCTCTCACTCGCTTCTATAATATATCTCTCCTTTTCAAGTTCAATCACTCTTTTTTTTACATGCAGAGAACAGAAAATAATTAATATGACGTCATCATTGTACAATCAACTATATATTTCTATTATGGCTCAGAAAAAAACAAAACAGAGGAGGGGGTTCAATCATGATTCACTTTTTTTTTTATATGATTTTCAACTACATATCATAATGATATATTATTTTTAATAATTTCATTATATTACTATATATTTCTATTGTTGTAATTGAATGTATGTCTCAATTTTCATAGAGCAGACAAATTAAATTAGATTACTAAGTAATTCTAGCTACCACTCTTTTAAAAATTCTCTCTCGTGTCAGTCAAAAGTTTCTATCGCTCACTTTTTTTTTTTTTTTTTATCTTATATTAGTTGTTATTGTGATGCTGTATATAGATGGAAAAAGAAGAGAAGAAAGGGCTTGAAGGTCGATAACAAAAAAAAAAGTTGAATCAAGTTGCTGGTAGGTATATAACCTGGTTGTATATATACCGGTCAGACATCTCTTCAGAGCGATCTTTCAAGAGACAAAGGGACAGTGAAATATGACGTTGACGATATCGCTGCTGCAGCTTCCATTATTATTAAGAACGTTGTATGTATAAACATGCGGGAGGATAAAGACAAAAAAACTACTGTGTCTCGGTACCACATGGTGATAATGTTAAGTTTTTTTTTTATAATAAGAAGAGGGTGAAGCCTTTTTTATTTATCCACCACCAAGTGTGACCTGACACTATATACAACATGTGTTGTCGTATAGACTAACGATAAACCTGACACGAGTATTTTTGTTGTGTTTTTTTTTCTTTAAAAATATCTATTTTTTAAAACCTGTTGATGTTAAGGTGCTTCCTTTTTTTTAAATATAAATTTCATAAAATTTTAATCTATAAGCTCTGATTCTAACAACGTATCATTGTTATGTGCGTGTGAGAAGAGAAATTTTCTCTTATTATTATTTTATTATACTGTCGTCGTCGTTATAGCTTATTGTTATTATGCACTGGAGTAAAGAAAAAAAAAGTGAAAATATAATACACACGCATGTTACTTTTGTTTCGTATTTCTATATCAGGTGAAAGTAAACATATAAACTCTTATAATATGTTTTATAAAAAAAAAGTAAAAATTTTTTAAGGTATAATAATATAAGATAATGAAATTATTATTAAAATAATTGCACTGAAATTTGACAACACTGTATCTTAATATTTTTTTTACGCGGGAAAAAAATGATGATAATCAGATGGAAGTGGGCGGAGGTCGGCAGGTGGTGACCGGCCGCCCGGAACGCACGTGGGCTTTAGAGTGGCAGACACGCCCACCTTACTTTTTTGGACATCAACACTGTTGCCAAATCTCCTTTTTTTTTCGCAACGTATTGTCTATTTTTTTTTTTTTTAACTACCTGTCTGCCAATCTTTAAGAATGTGGATATATATCAGAAACGTGTCCTCGAGAAAACTTTCCTAATGATCTTTAGGGCTATCAGCAGGAGCAGTAATGTATGTATATTTTGGCAAATATAAAAATAAATACCGTGAAGAAGTCAATTTATGTGAAGGTTAAAGTTTGCCAGAGGCGCCAGTACCAGTCGTGTAAAATTTAGTGTATGTTATAGTAATATACTTGCATGCACACGCTCACTACCTACTACCCTTCTGCACTGATAAGATTACATACAACACAAAGAACTGCTTGTTCTAGTATATTATATAAACGTGCAAGATGATCCCTCTACTATCTACTCTCTGATTGTACACACCAAAATATTCTCCCCGCCTAACTTTTATGAACACACTTATTTTATATGAATTATTATTATACGTACTTTATTACAATTAAAGATTATAAAGTAACAAAACTAAATGGAGTGTCACATTTTATAATATTTTGACATGATCCTTTTTTTTTATATAACAATAATCGTTAATATACATTATAATAATAATGCATGCTTGAACAGTTATAAGAGCGGTGTTATATTATTATTATTATTATTATTATTGTAAGGATGGAACTATGATATCTTATAAGGTCACGATTTTTTTTTTATAAGATCACGATTTATTCAAGGAGAAGTATATAGCTCAATTTAATGCCAAGTTAGATACTCAATCAGATGAACTGACTAGTGGGGCGTGGTTCTCTTAATATATTACTTACTTGCAAAGTGTAATTTAAAATCTATGAGAATTATTAATCTTATATTTTTGCGTGATCGTTGGTCAGGCTACATGATTTTTTTTTCTATTGTCATGTCTCCACACGAGCGCGAAATTTTTTTCGTAGGTCATTGTTGTAGCGACACAACCTAAAAAGTATACAATAATAGTGCTGCAGCAGGTGCATGAAAAGTGAATTGTTACTTGAGAAACCGGTGATCTCTGCTGTTGTTTTTGATGTTGTTATAATAACTGATCGGTAAAATGATTTGAATATTGGATATTTTATAATGACAATATAATTTACTTTATTAAAATACAGATTTTTTTGTATGTACTGTGGGTTTTCCACCATTTAGTAGGATACAAGTGTATACTATTCAAGGTTGTGGTATTGTAATATGATGGTGGTCTTGTACTTGTAATAAATATATTTAATTTTTGTCTTCATAAAAATTACTGTTCATATTATACTTAAAAGGTAATCTAGATTCGAACCCTAGACAAATATATTCTCTTTAATAATAAAAACTGGATGTTTTTTTAATTTTTCCGCTCATAAATTTATTCTGTGGGTTTTCAACTTTTGTGTATTGTTATACTAGTAAAGAGAAACCCATGCAGTAGACTTCTTCTTGTTTAGCAGCAGCAGCTAGCATTTCCTTCCACCTCTCTTGTCTTCTTATAAAAATATAATGTTAGCCGGAATTGCTGATTAGATCATAGGAATGGCGCGCGCGTGCAAAAAGATTGCTTGGTCATGAAAAACTTCAACACAACAACACAGTGCAATTCTTGTGCTCTGGACTGTATCGAATATAATATAAAGAAACCTTTTTTTTTTTTTTAATAATAATATAAATTATTCCCTTTACTAAATGAGAAGGTCTGAATTTTGTTAATAAAAAGATGATGATGATGTTATCTATTGGTGGCCGTGGGAAGATGTATGAATGATGACGTCATAGGCTAGAAGTCGACCCATCGTGACATGGCGCCGTTTTCAGTCCGCAAAAGTAGCTGCTACCAGAGATTTTATATGTAAACTCTTTGCTGCTACTGAGTGGCAAGCATTGTATCATATTTTGTAACGACTCTTTTAATTGAACCGAACCTTTATCCGAACACTCACGAAAATACACGATGAAGGTCTATTAAGAGTTCGCTACGCCAACAGGCTGACTGACCTCCATCAAGGCTGCACGTGCTGCTGCTACGTTGATGGTTGTTGGGTCCTGCTGCCGTTGTCCTCGCTCCTTCGCGGGTAAATTTAGTCTGCAGCAGGAACAAGGCCAGTCCTTTGACATGGAGGACTTGTTGCTCCACCAAGACCAAGATACACACACCACCTGTCATAATAGTGTGAACGACAGCCCGCCCAGCTGTCCGGCATTCCAAAGGTGGGCGTGGCATCTAGCTGATCTTCAGCATCCTGCAGAGTTTTGGGTTTTGGCTAATACACGTGTGGAGATGTTACCAACTATGAACTCATTGATTCCAACAAAATTATCCACTTTATTATGCATAGGTCATAACTATGACTTTATTGGTCATAGGTTGGTAATTAGAATATTGTTATACAGGATACATAAAAATGTATTTTATTTATGTTATGAAATGATAACATATTTTCTTTATAAACTGATGATATTGTGATTTTTTTCTGATATTATTACAAAATTTATATAGTTTTTTTTATTATCATAATAAAATTATTGGACATAATATAATGCTGAATTTACAAAAAAAAAAAACTAAAACATAATTCTTACAAACAAGATAATAAATTATAAAAATTAATGTTTTTTTTATTGTATGTTTCATTCAATTTTTAAATGACATTTCAACTTATATAATATTATATTATTATACAATAAGAGAATCAATATTACCAATTAATTTTATATAGTATTAAATTTATGGTGTTGATTGCTATGTATAATACTATCATCAGAGGAACTTTTATAACGCTTATAACCGAGATGAAAAAGAAATATCCTTATATTATCATTATTATAATTACTAGTGTTCTTTGAGTATTGCGAAGCCTCACGGCATTCAAAAGCAGCAGACAGGTTGCTAGGAGGGGGCGTGGTCACTACTACTCTTGCTAGCAAAATCGATTCATCATCATCTCGAAGGCGCGCGCGGTTCCATCCACGGAAATAATGCCACGTCGTATCCTAGGTGCTGGCGAACCACGTTGACGACAACAACTTTAGACGTGGGACGTGTTGTCTCTGACCCTTTGCTTCATTTCTCACGCCGTAGGTCACGTGGCGTGGGCGCTCCAAGCAAATTACCACGGCGGTCATCAGGGTCTGTGACATCACGGTCGGGTCATGCGTGGGTGACAGGGATGAGAAGGGAAATAGAAAGTATATACTGTCTAGAATAATAATAATAAAAGCAGCTGCTATATAAAGGTCGATCGAATTATAAAAGATTCATCAAAAATTAAGCATCACCTGCCTTCTTTTTACCTATGGTATATTATAGACCGCAGGTGATGTAAATAAGAAGTCAGCCTAGACTTACTTAACTATCTGGACACGGGCAAAAGCTCTATAGAGACCTTGAAGTAAATAGTAAAAAAAAATTGAAGGTATTAGAAACGTTTTCTCTACCTCCCATTTATTATACCTTTTTTTTTATCTGACATTAAGTTTGAAAATACATATTAGAGTAAAAATCTTCTTTACAATACTATACCGTATCAAATTTGTATAATCTTTTTGATTCTACTGTATACATTTACACATAAGATTATATTTTTTTTCCTTCATTGGCACGTGTTTATTTAGTTTAGTGTATCACTGTAAGATGTCGCTAGTGAGCAGACGTTGATTTGTATTGCGCAATGATAGCCTGGGTTTGTCGGACGGGCGCGGGAGATTGAGGTGCACTTTACCGGGTAATGGCTACAGGCTCCGTGCTTGCTGTCATTGTGAGCGTGCAGTAGTGTGGCTGTGAACGACCTGCCAAGGCCAATGGCCTGCAATGATCTTCTCATGCATAGGTCACAATAATAGCTGCTGCTGGTCGCCACACTGCATTCAGACTGATCAACTTTTATATAGAAACTACGCGTTAAATATTATAGCTCTCACGCGCTTCGTCCCCGTCAAGGTTCCGTAAACTAGAAGGGGGGGAGGGGATTTTCCTCCCGTTAATCTTGTTTGTCTTTTTATGCCATATTATTAAAGTAATAAGAGAGCAAGTATAATGAAGCAAAGGTACTTGACATTTCAAGTGTAATGAGATTCGTTTCATTTTAAATTACTTTGAATTTTAGTAAATAATGTATATGTTGTACTGTACATAGTAATATATATTATAGTGGTGGTACCAGCTTGTCTGTCTAATACCATAGGTTTGCCCTAGGGGATTTAATGTAAAGTTTGGCACAGGAAGAGAGAGAGAGAAAAAGAGAATGTGTAGGCATGCGAGTGACGAGCTCTTGAGCAAAGGGAGGGCGAGACGAAAAGAGGGGTCACACCCCAGTAAGTTTTCATACCCTCTGTTACCTTACTGTGTAATAAGTAAAAAGGGGGAAGAGAGTAATTAGAAGCTTAGATCAAGTAGAAGATTAAATTAGTTTGCATGACAGCTATGCAGTCTGAGTGTGACGTAAATGTGGTGTCTGTTTGGCTGCGCGGTAGTTATAATATAGCGACCGCCTCATGCTGCTGCTAAATCTACAGGAAGCTGTGGCCGCCTCAGCGCAAGGCCTTGACGTGCGTGAGCCGCGACGACGAATAATACGATGATAGGTGCGTGTGCGGGGCGAGAATTATTGAAGCCCTCAGACCGCCCCGCCCCGTCACGGGCCAGCCACTGGTGCTAAAAGTTCTTCTAAATTGATTATTGAAAGCACAACCTCAGCTAGCTCGCTGCTCTTAGCCTCAAGTCACGTTCTAAACCCGTGGGAAGTTAGATCTTGCAAAAATTAAGAAAACATAAACAAAAATTATTAATTCTCACATACCATTAAGTAGTCTCTCACACGCATCATCAATTTTTTTTCCATGCTGATGAGTTAAAATTAGATCAGGATGGGAATCTAGTTAGTGCTGATCAACTTTTTTTCTTACAGAAATACGCAGTAACTTTTCAACTTTTTTTTCCAAGTAAGATTCAGGGTATTAATAATAGAACTGACTTTTTTATAACAAAAAAATAATTTTTTGTTACATGTTATGGTAAATGGTTTCCTCGATAATTTGATATGGACCAGACATACTCCTACACAACATTCCTATATAACATCATTAGGGGTAGTTTGTAATAACAACTTACGTCATAGGTCACATGCCTATACACTTTTTTTTTTTTTTTTTTGGCCAACAGACAAGTTGGGATGTTATAACATCGAAATTGAAAATGTGCCACGCCCCCATGAGTTGCGACGCACGTTGGTGGTGGTGCGTACGGTGCTCACTTAAGAGGTGGTACTGACGTCACACCCCTGGGGCAATGCGGGGGCTACAGGCAAGCAGGCAACGTGACGTCACGTGCCACGCCTCCCTTTTTCCCTCAGTAGCAAGCAGCCACGATCGATGTGCATTTCGATCTACTGGCGGGTGGCGCGTTGCGGGCTGCACCGTTACCAGGGGCCACACGCGCGGACCGACAACACCCTCCTCCTCCTCCTCCCTCCTTGGCGACACGTAGACACGTTCTTTCAAGTACCCTCTTGATAAGGATCAATTGAGACAAAACTTGATCGTATCATCTTCTGTTAACTTTAAACTTTGACATTCTTGAACACTTGAATTTAATGCAGTACAAATTAACATATATTTTAATTAATATGCATATCATTATGAGGTAAAATAGCGTGCGTGATAAGTGGTAAGTTTATTAAAGGTAAATTTAGATTACCAAACAAAGACTTGTAATAAAAAATAATCAGATTGAGAAAAAAAAACTTTTGCTTAGGTTATAACTATATGGTTATAATATTTATGCAGAATAAACTCGAATTAAAATAATAGAGATAGAGTTGTACGATTAATTGATGAGCGTGACGTCATTCGATTGTTACCTCTGTGCAAATATCTTGGTGGGCGAGTGACGGACGTGCCACACCTCTAGCACGATCTACGAATATGACTGACTCATTGCTTGGCACGATGAGAAGATCGTCGACTCTCGAGGCTATATGACAAGTGCATTAGCTAGCAATAGGTGTGAGAATCCTGTCAATGTAGCCTAGGGCTTCTTTTGCTAGGTGCTATATAGGGTGGGCGCTTGCTTGTCGTGCCGGGCGCCGCCCCTCCCGCTCAGCTGTGCATGCAGCTGCAGCGAGCACGCAAGCAAACGGCGGCGACAGTGAGCTAGGGAACCGCCCGCCAGCAGCAGCAAGGCAATGTTTCTCGCTGTAGAGACCGTAGAATCAAGGCCAGCAGGAACGTGAGCTGGATGCGAACATCAAAACTTTTTTTTAAACTTTTTTTCCTTTATCTCTCCTGAATGCACTGAACACAACATCAAAAATAAATAGGTTTAAAAGTTTGTTGTGACATGCACTTGTGCATGATATTTACTATACCAAGATTTTTATATTATGCATCAGCATTTTGATTTTCCCAGCATACAAGACTTCATAAAATATACAGTTTCTTTACATTTCATTGCATTTTTTTATTTATAAAGTATATTAAAGTTCCTATCACGTAATATCGCGTATTTCCTTCTTGAAAAATCGTGATACATTGTTTGAACATCAATTGTAAGAGAGGAGAACATCTGATCTGTTATATAATGTGGTATAATGTGAGCAAGCTTTATTAGGATTTGTTTGTAGTGCAGTAAAGCTAGCAGACATGCAGGCAGGCCACCACTAAGCAAGGCGGTGAACATATGGGGGCGTTTCCCGGCTAGGCGTCTGTGCCTCGCGAAGGTCACATGCACACAGCATATTATAGCAGCAACTCTCCAGTGTCGCATCCGGCGGGGGCGGTGATCCGTGTTCCAGGAACTGCCGCCCCCAGTGTGGTCACCTAGTCGTGCTGACCTTTCTGATGCGGACGATCAAACAAAACAATTTTTTAATTCTATACCAGCCGCAACTTGTCCAATAAATTATATACATAATTTAAAAACAATATACTCATTTCCATTGTAAAATAATTTTTACTGTAACCTCATCATTCGTTTAGTTATAATATGGATTATTGAGGAAGAAAATATCGCTCCAGGATATGTTAAAAAAAATACTTAAGACAGTGAAGGAGGTTATAGCTTATTTTAAGTGTTGTTGAGCTTGATAGAGAGAGAGAGGTTTCTGTTTCCTGCACGGATAGATTTTTGTTCTGGGTTCAAGGCCAGGTGACGCATCTGCAGTAGCATATGTCGCCGCGGTAGTGGTGGCGGTGTTCTCTTGTGAAGAACAAGTTGCTACGAAGAACGAGCGAAATAATGCTGATGGCTGAGAGCGCACGGCTGGGTTGCCCCTCCCACTTCCTTCGCCATCCATCCCGGCCTCCAGCCCTCCACATTCCTCCTCCACCGCCTCCGACACCGCTGCTCCGCTGCTGCCTCACAATTACCTGCTGATGTAGCTCGACTGACGGTCATCTCTAGTGTTACCGCGAGAGCGTGAGGAAAAAAAAAGAAACATCATGCTCACCGTAACAAATTGAAGTTTAGTAGTGCGTTACTGCTTGAATACGTGGTCCCAAAAAGATAAAAAAAAAAAATTACATATACAAAGAATTAGATGTATCCAAGACTCCTCCTTCTGTCCTTTTAAATTTTGTGGTTTTTCAAGTTAATTATCTCCTCCTTCAGGGGGGTACTTGTATTAAAAAAGAGAATAAAAAGTTTCAATAATCGTTTTGAAGTGGAACGTGTTTTAACTTGTCTTCCTTGAACTTTAAATATGACCTAAGATATATATTAACAATTGTTTTTTTTTTCTTTTGATTACAGGAGAACGACCGTTCCCATGCAGCTGGTCAGGATGCGGCAAGAGGTTTGCGCGTTCTGATGAGTTGGCCCGCCACACACGCACCCACACCGGCGAGAAGAACTTCGTTTGTCCTGTGTGTAACAAGAAGTTTATGCGCAGCGATCACCTCAGGTAAGCAGTCTAATATAACAGAGACTTCCCCCCCCCCCTCCCTCTTTTCTCCATACAGCCAGGTAAAAAGGGAGAAGGATAGCAAAATCTTGTGTGACGGGTTCGCTGTACCTTTTGTCGTGCTTTCTGTTGAAGCAAAAGATTTACTCTTGTCTGAACTACTACCTTCTCTCTTATAATACCAGGCTGTTTTTTTTTTTCTTCTCAAGGCTGTATTATATGCAATACCTTTGCTTCTTCTCTCTTTATAATATATATTGAAAAAATAAAAATATATTATCCCCCCCATTTCGTTCTTCTCTTATTCCATTACTACTTTAACTTGGCATATAGTTTTACTTTATCTTTTTATTTTATACTTGCCAAAAAATTTAATGTATATCCAGGATCTGTTTAGTTAAAAGTGTATGGGCGAGTGAAAGCACCAGCAACAACAACAGCAGCATGTCCATTGTGTCTCATTAAATCTTGGTGGTGGCATGTTAGCGACACCGTAGCAAGTTTAAAAACTTGCACCGAGTGGTGATCGAGTCAATGTTTCACTTGGTGACGGCGGCTTGCAACAAACCTTGTAAATATATACGCAATAAAATGTAACCAGCATATTATAAGACAGGAAGTCTCATTATAGTGATTTTTATATGAAACTAGTATTTTATATTGTAACATATCTGTAAGAAATATTTATATTGCCATAAAAAAAAATAAATTATATACGGTAGTTATAATAACAACTTTTAGATTCTATACAAACAATTTCTATACTGCTATCATTTATTAAATACAATTAAGTTTAATTGTTTATGAAGTTTCCTTTTGCTCTTTGCGAACGAAACTTACATACATTTTTTTTAACTCCCTTGCTATGTTTTATTTATAATTTATTATATATATTAAAAAAACAGACTACTGGTTAGGTAATCCGATTATAAAGAATACAATACAATGATTCATAATAATAATTTTATGTATATAATATACAAAAAATTCAAACTTATGACAACAGCATAAATGTATGCAACCGGTCGAGCATATGAGCATACATAGTTGCCTACTTACAAGGGTGCCTTCGGATTCGGAAGTCTGAACTTTTGTTGTTTTTTTTTGTTTTTTGTTTTTTGTATCATAATATTATATAATTTAATACCACATTTTATTTTTTATTTTAAGTAATATTTCATAATCTCCTATAAAACTCTGAAATGCCTGTAGGCAATATAATATTTTTTTATATAATATAATTATATTTTTATTAAATTTGTTTGTTTTTTTCCTATTATTTGTTTAACGAAGTGTTTTTGTTTTCTCTTATGTTTACAGTAAGCACGCGCGTAGACACCCTAACTTCGACCCATCAGTTCTGCGACAGCGCCGAGCTCCTACCAAGGCTTGCTCCGTCAACTCGAGCGAGGGTACCCCGTCCGACGTGCTCTCTGACTCTATGCCCTCGCCGTAGTTCACTCCTCGAGGTCCTACAGCAGCAGAGATGGAGATGACGGCCACCACGCTCATTTAACGTACACGCCGCCCGCCGTTTTGCAGAAACGTCGTTATTGTTTGTCGTTGCCGTTATCTCCATTGCACCAAGCGGAGGGAGAAACCAAGACATCTCACACTCGCATTGTCGTGATTGTCTTGCCTCATATAACAAGTAATATTAGTGGTTTATTTTTCTATAGTAATGCGTATAGGCTGCAATACCGTAGTATTTTTTGTACTTCTTTTTTCTCATATAATATATATATAATTATAAAAAAAAACTAACATAGCAATAGTACCTTCAACATTTGAAACAATAAAATTTAAAAAAAATATATATATCTATAAAAAATGTAAAAAAAAAATACTTGTCAAATTATAATGCTACAAGAACAAAAAAAAATAATAAATTTATTGAAATAATTTAAGATCAATATATCTCAATTTATATTGTATAGATCTCACCATATTTAAAAGAAAAAATGAATACAATTAACAAATTCTATAATGCATTAATTGCCTGATGCTCATTATAAAAAGGCAGAGCGAAATAGATTTTTTGTGAGTGATTTTTGTTTTGTTTTTTTTTAGTTAGAGAAGTACGTATGAAACCGAACTAATGAATTTGAGTCAGACAATTTTGTTCCTACCCCCCCCCCCCCCCCTCTCCCATTCTTCCCTTTAACTGCGAGTGCACTTTTTTAAAACTTTAATTGATAAACTATTGAGTTTTCCCAATTTGTTTTTTCCAGATCTTAATGAAATTACTATAAATAATTTTACTAAAACAAAATTTTAAAAATATTTATCATAAATTATCATTATTTTAGTATTATTATAATTTGAAATGAATAAAAAGATTTCTAGTCGCTCGTGTTGCGCGTATGACTTGGCAGCAAAATAAATTAATATTTAGCGTATATAGGTCTGGCTGCCACCTTCCCGATTGATAATATTTCTCTCTTGCAGTCAGATCTCTAAACTGTGATCCTATTGAGTTTAAAGCTTGCCTTGAAATTGATCAATTGGAACATCTTAACAGCTACTCGCTATTTTTTTTTTCTTCGAAATTTTCCAAACCTCCGACCTAACTGTTCAATTTTTACCCATTTCTCATATTTCTAAAAATATTTAGGAAAAAAAATACAAGCCTTTTTCTAATGTAAAAGCACAATTTTTCTCCCAGATATATAACTCATCTTATATATATTATATTAATTATATATAGGCTTACACATACACAGGAAAATAACAATTTCATTGCACCTCATTGTATTTTAGTAAGCTTATAATGTTTGCCGAACTTAATGAATATAAGTTTTAAAAGTATTTTTAAAACAAACTTAATATTTTTATCATTGTGTTGTGACTTCTTATAAAAAAGAAAATTATAATTTATTCAAAAATTATAAAAATAATATGCAATTTTTTTTTTATATCAATATTTTGAGTTTGTATTCATTAAGTTAGCAACCAATTCACACCCAGTCACATGTGCCTTGACAAGATATCTCCATGCGCAGTGGGAGGAAGAGCAGGGAAACGGAAAAGGGTGAAAAGGAGAGAAAAATAGCAGTACCAGTAACAATCATGAACGATACAATAGTACATCAAGAAGGGGTATATGTTTAAATATAAAAAAAAACAGTAAATAATAATATTACAAAAGCAGGCATCTATATGTATATGTAGGAGAGATGACAACAACAACAAAATAATGTAAAATGATGCTCGTTGTGTATGTATATCTTTTAATATATTCCGAGTTCTCAGGGTTTAGCTCAAGTATAAACGAATTGCCGCATCATAAAAACTTATAATGTGGTTAATTAAAATAATCATAAATAATCATCATCCATTTAATTAACAATATATTATTATATTATATATATCTCTTCTCAACACGAACTATCTTTAACAAAAAAAAATTAATACAACTTTTCAATTTTTTTATTATTATTTTAGTCCAATAATAAATACAATATTTTAGAACACAAAGAAATTATTAAAGAAAAAAAAAATATTATGAAAAATTAAAAATATATTACTACTTTCTATAATGAACGAGTGTGTGATTTAGTATGTGTGATGAATATGTTTGTATGTTGTCCATAGTCAAATAATTATATTTTATTCAAATTTGTGTTTCCTTAATGATACACAAAGCAATGTAATAAATTGTAGATGAAAGAAGTTTACATTTAAAAAAAAAAAAAGAACATACACTTATTAGTTAAGGTACAGCCAAAACCTTAAATGGTTCATCTTGTAATTCTATTATGTATCATAGTAAATAATATTTCTTTCTTTTTTTTATTATTGATTGAAACTTGAAAAAAAAAAAAAAAAAAACTTGTTGATTTTTTTAAAGGATGAAAAAATCATATAGTTTTAATTTTAGAATAGGAGCCAATATTGTTTTTATTAAAAAAAATATTCTTATTATTGACTTGTACTGAAAATTTTTATATCATAATAAAATAAAATCCAACGCTCAAAAAATTCATTAATTAATTCATAAAAAAAAGCAGCAACACTTAATCAAGACAATGATAATTTCCACAGTTTTTCAGTGGTTACAGTACAAACCTAAGTCTGGCATTGTATGTGTAAAGTTAGGCTAACCACAAAAGTTCTGCTGGTGTAGAACTTACAGACGGAACAGTTCTTGTTTCAAAGTCCTGTTTCCAACAAGCTCCCGTAGTTACATATCGCCCCGGAGTGCCACAATCAACATTTTTTAAACATGTTTTGTTCAACAATTTTAATATTTTAAAAGTAAAGAAAAGCTGTTTTTAAGAAGGAAAAAATAATGTTATGTTTAAATTTGGTCTTATTTTTATGTGGCATTCAAATTAATAAGATCAATCAATAAATTTTAATTATAGATTACTAAATTAATCTAAGCAATTGAATTTTGTTTGTAATATGCGTTGACATTGTTTTTGTTTATATATATTTATGTAGGCCTATTTTATAGCTTAATTAATATTTTTGTATGGCCTACATTAATTATTGTAAAAGATCTTGAGATAAGCTTGATAATTTTGCTTATCCAAGTTTCGTACTTAACTCCTAAGTTAATTAATCCATCAATAATAATTAACACCCAGCCTGTACATATTAATTATCTATACTCTAATAATAATAATTATTATTATCCATGTATGTAGTATAGTCGTCCTTGACTTTTACGTGCATGGCAACTGTAAAGAAGTGCTACAAATGAACCTGTATATTTATGGATATTTTAAGAAATAAAGGGTATTCTACTGGAAAATGTTCGTTGACTTTCCTTGAACTTTTAATACCTCTAGTATATTTTTATAATCCAGTTCAGCTGGATTAGTAAAATTGGTAATTTTAGAAGTAGTGATTAATTGAAATCTAGTAATTTTTAATACAAAATAATATAATTTTCAGTAGCATAATTTATTCAAATTTATTGTTGCTATATAAATTATGGTTTGTTTTATTTAAAAAGTATATCTGTTCTTCATATTATATAAATCTAAATTAAATAATTGTTATAGCTCCCATTTTATTTGCCTACATAATTTGAGTATACAGTATAATTGAGAGCTTGATATTAAAATATAAATAAATACATATCATATAATATGCATTAGGATATTATTATATTATATATAAGAATCAATATCAACAAAGAAGGATATTAGGCGATCATATTATAAAATGTTAAAAATACTTCCAGCTTTCTAAGTTTAAATAGCGTTTTCAATAAGTTAAGTTGATAATAAAATTTTATTATGCTCTATGCTTTCCTGTCGTAATAATATTTTAATATGAACCACCTATTATTAAATAGGTCCCATTATCCGGATTATATCCCATATGAGAGCTTAAATTGAACCAAAGTTAGAAGTATAGATCACGTATTTTAATACTTTCAATTGGGTATATATTATATATTATAAATACATAATAATGGAGTATTGTCCTTATTTTTTTTATTGCAGAAATGGATAGAGGGTGAAAAGTTATGCTACCCTGATTTTTTTCAGATTTTTTAGAGCCCGGGAAGTATTTTTAAAAAATTATTGAAAGTCCTATTTGTGACGTCACGTGGCGTCAAGCCCTGTCTTTTTCTTAAAGAGCGGCGTCTCGTGACGTCACAAAAAGAACTTTCAATAATTTTTTAAAAATAGTTCCCGGGGTCTAAAAAATCTGAAAAAAATCAGGGTAGCATAACTTTGCACCTCTATCCATTTCTGCAATAAAAAAAATTGAGGTCAATACTCCATTATTATAATTATCCTGTTAAAGTTAAATTAAAAAAAAAATGTAATGGATGAAAAAGGATAACTGCAATAAAACAAGTACAATTTGAGTTTTTAATTCACTTTACTTCAGTCATACTTATTACAATTAAAAAAAAAACAGTTTAAGAGACCCAGAGATTATGAACGATTTCCATGTTTTATGTCCAGAAAATTTAACAAGATTTCCATTTTAGAATAAGGGGTACTAAAATGAGGTACATTCGTCGCCTTGGAAAATTTCCTATTTGCAGCCTTGTTAATCACACCATGCCCTTTGTTATTTTTACAGGGCATGGTGTTAAACGATCAAGCCGCAAAGGGAAATTTTCCAAGCCGACGAGTCATGTACTTGCTATTTTCCAGTTTTATATGCGCGATCGACAGTGGTGAGAAAAACATGGAACTTTCTTAAATTTCAGTCACTTTTCTGGCCATGAGACTCGAGGTCTCTGATAAGAAATCCTGGCAATAAGAGACTGCAGATAGGTTCTTCATCAGGCTGCCAGGTCGGACGAGCGGTCGAGGGCCAACTCGGTGGGGCAAGTGAAGCTCGTGTTGCGATGGAACGGCTGCGATGGCTGGCGAGGGGGCGTGGCCGAGGCGCCCTGCACCTCTGCCAGGTTGTGGCGCCAGAACGTGAGTGGCGCCTCCGAGTACAGCGGGTGCCGGCTACTGGCCTATATGGTGAACATGTGACTTTTATATCGTCTGATTCCCCATCATGATAAATTTGTGATGGGACGAGTTTTTTTTTTTAATTAAAATCTACAAAATATAATAATAATCCATATCATAACAAATTATAGCACCTTTTTTCTATTTTTTTTTCTATTATTCAAATTATATTATATTTAAATATATATCAAATATATGCATTGTGAACTTGAAAATTTTGGGTTTGGATTCATTCCATGTATAAGGGGAAAAAAAAGGAAATGAAAAATTATAACAGACTCATTTTTTAAAAATAATTACATTTTTTTAAATGTTATAAAATATTTTGTGTAATATATCATTATTACACTGTATATATTATACTATTACTATTTATATTTTTTTAGCGTCTAGATTTGTAGGTGAGAGTAACTTCTTATCCTGCCTGTAGACTCAAATCATTGGACCACACATGTAGATAGTGCAAACTGTGCAAATAGTGATTCTTCTTTATGATCTTATATACAATCACTTCTGCTATCAGTGCTTCCTACACGTGTGAACATTGAGCGTGAATATATTTTATCTCAACTAACTTGAAAGTGTATCTAACAAATAAGCATGTACATGAATTATTTCTTAAAAGATTTCATATGTTATACAAATTTGATACATTTTCACTTTACAAGAGTTTCAAATTTTGTTTAGTACTGTACATAACTGTACTAAGTAAATCAGGTAAAAAGTTGTAAATAGGTAAAAGGGAGAGTGCCTGCATCAACAGCCAGGTATATATTATACCTGGAGTAGCTCAAGGGCGGCCTCACTAGGTCTCGGCAGGGCTCGGGACGCTGGCTCTGCGAACTGACGTTGGTACTCGGACACCGAGCCGTGCTCGCCGCACTGACCGTGTCGCAGCAGACCGGCCAGTCGCTCATTCCCTCGAGGCGCCACCGCGAGCATCGCCTCATCCCAGCTCCGGCGTGCCACCTCGTTCCTCCGTGGACCTGCGGACAGGGCAGCAAAACCATCCTATAACTGCTAATTAACACCAACAGGGTGAAGCTTTTAGGAAGAATCAATCATTGGGATCATTGCTTTCATCAAAATTAATTATGATATGAAGCAACGGTAAGCAACCCAGTAAACACAAAGGGTGTCAAAAATGTGTTGGACCGGGACTGTGTAATTATATAAAGTGTTGGCACAATACTGGCCCAACAGTCTCAACACTGGACCGACCGACTGTGAGAGGGAAATGAGAGAAATTAAAATAAAAATGGAAAGCATCATTGTAAGATTATAGTATTTTCCGTATATCAAGGAAAAAAATAAAAATAAATAAATGAATTAAATAAAATAAACTTTTGTTTTCTTTAAACATTTAATGTGTAATCTTTTAATCTTTATATATTTATTTCCTTATAAATCTTATAATTAAATAAAATAACCTTCATTGATATTAATTACATATCTGTAAATATTTTGTATGCCTGTACTACTTGTATATAGAAGTGCACAACTTTTTTAAAGTTAAAATAAATAATTTTAAAATTAAATGGACATAAGAGCATCTTTGTAAGTTGCATTCAATTTTACAGTAGGCACAACAGTTTAATTTCAACAATTAAATTTTTATAACGTATATTATAAAAAATATTTGAAAAAGATGCATATATTATAGTCACTGCCTATTCTAAGTATATTCTAAATACTAAAAAAAAAAAAAAAAATTTAAATATTATATAAATAATTACACAATATACATAATAATATATTGTGATATTACAATTTATAAATATATTAAATTGTATCAAAATTTGTAGGCAAACATGCATAAATTTTATTTCAAAGGCGTCATTGCAGACATATTTTGAGATTTTAGATTTATATAACATACATAGAGTAAAAAAATAAAAATAATTTTATTAATTATAAAATAATAATGTGCATTTATTATAGAATTCATCCACACTGCTGATCAGTTTCTATTATAATTATATACTAGCTGTCTCACGTCTCACAAATTTTTGTCTTGCTAAGCCACTGTATTGAACTATTAATTATACAATATATATTAAAACCATTACTTTTTTTGTATGTGTTTATAATTATAATGTTGCTTTTAGTTTAGATTAATAGCCACAGGTAATTAAATGAATCAAGTTCATTACTATTCAATCAATGTTTACTGTCAGTCAACCAGGATTATCCTTACATGGAAGTGAACATGTATTTACTGTAAAATATATATTATAGCTGAATTAAAGTGTCACGTTTGTTTAGTGTAGCTGACCTTGTCTGTGTGGCGCCACATATTAGGGATGAGATTATGCATCGTCTGGTTAGGCGCCACCACAAGGAGGAGCTGGTTGTATAATATAACGAGCAATCACATCAGGGTCCGCTCGGGATCGAGTTGCACCATTTAGAGTTTAGTAACATAAGCACCGCGGAGCACATAGACTGGGTAATACATTATAATGAGGTACATCCTTCTTAAATTTCAAATTTACTTTCCCATATTACGTATTGTAAATTGAAAGTGCTGAACAATAATATGATAATAAAAAAATATATATTAATTAATAGCCATGCAGAAAGAAAAATATAAATTAAATTATCATTACATGCAATGTAACTTTTTGTCTGTAAAAATTAAAATATAATTAATTTTCACCTATCTACTAATAATTTTATTTTGAGCTTCATGTTAACGCCATGTAAATGATGAATAAAATATAAATATAATACATGTGTTTAAAAGTTGTTTTTTTCTTCTTTCTTTTTTTTTTTTTTTTTTTAAACTCTCTAGAAAAAATTTCAAAAAAATAACAAGTTATAAACTTCTTGAGTAAAAATATTCGTTCTTCTTCAATTTGATCACCACAAGTTCTCAGATTTCTCTCTTTTCTTTATAATCAAAATTACCATCAATACCATCATATTTAAGAAAAACTTGAAATTAAAAATACTCATAATTTTGTTAAATTAATACATTACAAATTAAAATTTATTAGGTATATATAAAACAATAGCTCAGTACATGATTCATGCATGTTGTTATTATGATTATTTTCTATAAATTTATGAAAAAACATTCTTATTTAGATTAGATATCAATATTTCTTTTAATTTTGTTATTCAATTTATTTTAATAATAATTTAAATTACTATCAGAATCATCTCAGATATACCACCACCTATAATAGACATCTCCACTCTAGATTATAAAGGTGTTGTTCTCATGTATAAAATGATGACCTACTTTCTATATTGTCAGTTTTCAAGTAAAATGAAAGCATAACCACCATAACACCATTTTATACATTACTGTAATGTTGTAATACATCACTAAAGTAATAATGCTGCATGCTGTACACAATCCTCCTACTGCTAAATAAAAAGAGAAACTGTTATACATTGTCGAGCAAGCGAAGAGTGAATCTGATTGTTGTGTTCAGCGACCATGATGCGACCATGATAACAATCCATGTAATAACTGACTCACCTGTAAGATCCTATATACGAGGTTATAAGAATAATGATTATTTGAGGAGAGCGAGTCCGAATACCTTGATGGTCATAACTATGTCTCAACTATTGAAGAACTCGTGTAGGTTTAGAGTGTTTTGTGTACTACAGGAATTTTATATATTACAGGTACCAAGATAGATGGAGCAAAGTATAAAGCAGAAGCCAACCGAGTGCGTGGGAAACTGATGGTAATTTTTACATTAAAAAAAATATTATTATAACGTTACCTTTAAGTATTATTAACCAAGTGACTATATTTTCACCATAACGATTAAAAAAAATATATATTTTAACATCATCAATTTGAATTTTTATCACCTAAATAAGTGTATGGACGTTCTTTCAACATTCCATTTCATTTCTATAAAGTTATAAAAAAGAATGAGTCATTATATATTGTGATTCACATGCAGAATAAAATAATTATTTTTAAGTTAAATAAAAACAAAAAAATGTTATTATCTTGGTAAGATATTTAAATTAATATTAAATAATTAGCTAACAATTAAGTAATTACTATTGTAGTTTGTAGTAATATATATTTAATATTCAAGGTTTTAAAAGAGCTAGGATTTATTAAAATTTATAATTGTGACATCATTTGTAGTTAATTAGTATGAGACAGTGATCGCGAGTAAGACTGCATGCATGCAAGTTACTAAATGAATGCATGCATGCATGTATAAACCAGCTTATACATTATTATATAGCAACGACGGGCGTATATGTGAAGCCCTTGGCTGTGAATATATATCCACATCACTAGCAGACAGATAGCCAGACAGGTGATATGCATAATCTGTGGCAGGCTTACATTGAGTACGTGTATGGGCGCAATGGTATAATAACTTGAGAGACGGAGAATGACCGCTGGCTGGCCTAATAGTGCCACGTCTGCAGTAATTGTCCGGCAATTACCAAGGGAAATTATGGCAACAGGATCCACAAGGCTGACTTCTGTAAAAGAGTGGTTACAACTGATGACTTCTTGAGAGTTGAGCCAAAAGAGTTACACAACATTAAAGAAACACCTTTTAATTTATTTTTATTGTTAACATTTTTCTCTATATAAAAAAAGCATTTAATGTAACATGAAAACAATTTAAATTTATTAGACATTAACACTAAAAACACATCGTATATATTTTTGATGGTATATACTATAAAAAAAATCACTGCAAAAGTTATTTTTAGTGTCTACATTTTTATTTTGTTTTTATTTTATATGGTGGTGGTTAGAGGTAAGTTTTTTTTTTAAAGGGTCCTTGAAAATGGGGTATTTAAAAGGCTCTTTATTGTAGGCCGGCATTTTTAAAGGTCCGTCTTCTTCCCCTTTTTATTTTTTCTCCCCTCTCTCCTGATGGTACAGTACATGCTCCGGGTACCTGCAGCTCCTCTTCTATTCGCACTGCAAGGCTCCTCTCTATGCATGCAGAGAGGTAACTGGAGAGGAGCGAGAGGAAGTGCGGGCACACCAGTCGTCAGGGATGTGCCGCCTTCGTCCGTCCCACAGCATCACGCACGTCGCCTTAGCCGTAAAATTATTTGTTACGTGTTACAGCTTTTTAGTATGTTCATTGAAGCTCAACAACGGATACATGCGAAGTAAGAGATGGAGATAATTCAAGCGTGTAGAAAGATGTATATTAGTAATATTACAATTTACAGACTTAAAAAACTTTCATTTTCTTCATATTTTGTGGTGAATAATGTATATATAATAGGAGCAATTATTCTATATGATATATGATGCATTTTGTATAATATTGATTTACGAAAGTTTTATTACTGCATTGAACATGAGGTTTGTATTATTAATTAACTTTACTATAATTATTATATACTATACCATACAGAGGATAAATATTATATACACTTCTTATCTATTCTAGTCTATCCTATAAAATTTTATAATCAGTATACTATTTTATATTTCTATAATTATAATTAGCAGTGATGAAAACATAAACCACAATTTTATATCTACAACATGAACTTGAAATATGTTACTACAGTAAACTACCAGTAATAAATTAACTAAAATAATATAATATTAAAACTTATTTTTTAACATTTTTTATGTCACCATCGCTCGTAGAAATCACCACCACATGGTACAGTCAGTTACATTATTTAATGTAATGATGATGAGAATGATTTTTTTTTTATTAGGACATATTTCAAACAGCTGTTATACGTACGTCTCGTTTTTACTATTATACATACCATCAATAGTGGTGATCACCATTTGAGCACCAACCTCCAAATCCATTTAAATATTACTTGTTGATAATGCATTATGTGAGAGAGGGCATTAGTCCGAGCCTAGTAAAGATGAGTGAGTCGCGTCATTAGCTGAGACTCTCGGCAGCAGCAGCGGCGGTCTCGGGTGTCACCGGGTGACCTCTGCAGCCTGGCTGGTGGTGTTATCATCCTTCTCGTCTGCTGCTGGCCTTGGCGCGAGAGGAGAAACGACGACGGCAAGCAGCTGCTGCTCCGCTCGCTCGCGGCACGCAGGCAAGCAGGCAGCCAGGTGCTTGCCCTGTGTACGCCCGCGCTCTTGTTGCTGCTGCTTCACATAATATACTGTACCCCACCCGCTAACATTGCACCATACAAAGCAAAACTGCACTATAGATATATTAGAATTTCTATATGCATGCCTAAAGCTGATGAAATTAACATCTCAAGTTTGTTTATTATAGAATTTACGAAAATTCAATATGTAAATTAAAAAAAAAAAAAAAAATAAGTTGATCTAATGGAGAACGATTCCACCTTTTAAAAAATTCATCCATCCATGATTTTATTAAAAGAAAACACCTATATGGAAACATTGGAAATAAACATGAAAACTATGGAATTGAATATATAATTAAATTAAAAAATAACATAAGAAATAATTATTAAATTATAATCATATAATCAGTTGGTTGGGTATAGAATATAGTTTAAAATTAATATATTAGACGGCCATGACCATGCAAATTCGTCCTGCATGCAATAAAAAAATCATAATTTGGGACTTATTTGTTACACATTTGTTTGATTTGTTAATTGTATTGGGTGAAATAAATTAATAAAATATATTTTATAAATTTATATACTGAGAAACTGCCCATGCATGATGGACAAAACTCAGAGCGGATATAATGCTGATAATGCATAAATGATTCCAGTTATTTGTTTATCAATCGTGGACGTTTGCGGCTCTGATGCAATACAGCAGTCAACGTTTCTTTCTCACCCCCCCCCCCCTCATTAAATTTATTATATTATTAACAATAATACTCCTAGCAACCACTGGAATGGGGAACAGCAGCAGTAAATAAGCGCTCTGATGGAAACAGTGAATGATCATGTATGTTATACCTATATATTATAATCCATAAGAAATAAGATCGAAAATTAGCTTTTCTTATATGGATGAAGTTCCACACATTTATTTTAGCAAATTTATTTTATAGTTAATATATAAAAATGCACTTAAAAAAAAAAAAACTGTAGAACAACCTGCCTTTTACTTCAGTGTGTGAAAATTTGCATGCATCGATCACTTTTCAAGCGCGGATGATTTTGGAATTGATTTCCAATAGCCCGATTAGCCCCGTCACTCATCTCAAGCTGCTCATGCGATATGCACATACAATTAAACTATCTCAAATCTACCCTCTCCTTCTGATGAGATTTAAATAACAACCAGCAAATTAAATTAAAACAAAAAATCACACTCTTTGATTTCATTGCAGTCAAATTGTAAATTTATACCGAAGATATGGTCCAGTTTCAAAATTTCACGCCTCTTCGGCCTACTTTTATACTTACCATCATAATTATATATTATAATTTAATTGATATGTTTTTTTTTTTTGGGGGGGGGGGGGCTCATAATTATTATATGGTACACATTATGATCCTCCATGCATCTATTATATTTCAGCATATTATTTCTACAATATGTAAACATGAAAATTTAAAGTTTAATTACCCACTCTACAGTCTGCAGGACAGAGAGACAACGCCCACAATTTAAGCAGAAGAGACGTTCCGGATGTCCCGAGGTGTACAATACATGCTGATGAGCAAACTTTTGTTGTTATTTATATTTCAGCACTACCAAGAAAGAACGTAAATTAAATTATAAAGAATCCTCTATATATTATAAATCCTAATATGCTATTGTCCCCTGTCCCCCCTGTATACACATTAAGGAACCAACACAGATAATTATATATATATAATTTTATACTGTATTTTGTATTATTATTTTCAGTAAATTGATTTTTGTGCCCTAGTTTGTTATGAATGAATTGATAAATTGATTTTGGCACCTGTTGAAATTAAAAATTTTAATGTGCAAAATAATAATAATAATAATAAAAAAATAAAATAAAATATCGAACCATCAACTTCATTAATTTCTTTGTAAAATTTTTGAAATAAAAAATATCTGGGAATAAATAGTTATATTATTATTAAATTCTGCATGCGTACGTCAACCCGCATGAAGTAAAAAAATGCCCCCCAATAAAGAATATCATATATTAATATTATTATCATTTTTTTATTTATTATTATTATTATTAACGAAGTGAATTTCGTAACAGCTGTTCGGTATATTTTCTTTAAACCTTTTTTCACACCGGCTACTTTTACATAAACTATTAAAAATTCAAGTTTTGAAAATACATCCGCCGTGCAGTGTCGTTCACCAAGAAAATATATACTTGGCGTGTTTAAAACGTTCGTTATGTTTTGTAGCAAACGTCCACTCTTATTTTATCTGCATGGTTGATTTTGAAACGAAGCATAATATAATATATATATATTATATATATAAAAAAAATATGACCATGATTCAGCTCGCGCTTGCTTAGAACCCGCTGTGTGTCGCGCTCCCGTGACTCTGAGAAAACCAGCAAGGCGACGACACAGGTGGAACATCGGAGAACTTATAAGGTGACCTGAAACGTTGCTGCATGGAGAACCATACCACCATACCGTTCATGGGTATCAGTTCTGCGGCCATGGTCACTCAAAGGAAGCGGTCACTTTTTTTAGAAAGATGAGATCGGAAACGGCGGTTTCATAATTATAATGAGAAAGTATATCATACATTCAAATCTTGTGCGATTTAATATGCCATAGGTGCCAACAACTTAAAAGTCATAATAACCATCACTTGACATAATTTTTGATTAAATGTCTAAATCAGGTCATCCAATTTACCGGTATATTATTTATAATTTATTTTAAAGTTGTCGAGCAGTGCTTGAGCTGCTGCTGGTGTGCCCTCAGCAGCTTCTTAAGACACGTGGTGTGCGTGATGAGAAAGCTAATGCCGTAACCTCGCGAGACGGCGGTCCCGCGATCGAGAGCCGCCCGGGGCCCGGGTCTGCTATAGCTGCTATCTCGTGTGTATATACCGCCGCCGCCGCCGCCGCCGCCGCCGCGCGGGTGGGTGCAGGGAGAGGGGAGGGGCCCGAGCCGTTTGCAAGCTGCTACATGTTCATGGACCTCCATGGCTTCTAAAAACCACGGCAGTCAGCCTGAAAGGCAAGCAAACTGGCAGCTAAAAGCAGGCACCTCCCAGTCGCCTTGTGAGTTCGAAGGCCGTCAGCCACCACCATCACATCCATATACCCAGCAGACAAGAGTAGTATAGAGCTTTGTCAATATAAAAATACAAGTTACAGACTCAAAAGTTAGGAAATTAGATGCAATAGTTAATTTATATTTATAGTCCAAAGCAATTAACCCTGTCTTCTTCATTCGTAGCTTCATTAAAATCGTAATAATTATTAAGAATTAACAGAGAATAACAATTTATTATATTTAATTAAATCATCCCACACGCATATTATAATATATCCAGTCATGAAAAATTATTTTTTTTCTTCAGATAAACCGATTAGTAAAAATAATATGTAATGATGTAATGATCCAAGTTTGACTGTGATTGGCCTGCTCCTCATCTCTATACGGCGCCTATAGCAGCAGCTTTTGTTCGCCAAGTGATTGCGTGGGCCAGGGGCACGTTTGCTTGCTGAGATCGTGCGAAGAGGAGACCGGGCCCAAGCAGGCGCCTTTTGTTTTGTCCGCCCTCGGGCCATGTAGCACCGAACGAGCGTAGAGTCGAGAAGAGCTAGAGGTCTGCATGGTTGGCTGCTGGCGTCGCGACCGTTTCCTCCTCCTCCTCGCCCATCACCTGCCGTCGTCGCTGCTGCTGCCTGCAGCCCACACTACAGAAGAGCGGTGGCGCAAAAAAATGCTCTAGAGCTGCTGCGTCGGCCTCAACAGCTGCTCGACCGTACGTCGCTCGTGCAACGTACAGCACAGCCCGTGCATGCAGAAGGCCCGGCCGATCGTCCTAGCGCTTCCCGATAGCAACAAGCGGTTGTGTAGCTCAAACGAGCACCATGCAGCCAATTAACCTTATTTGTATAAAAAATTAAAATCAATTTACCTTGTATTGTAATATGCTGACAACGCTCTTCACTGAACATATTGTTAATTTTATTTGTTTTTAACCTGCAATTTTGTTATTATATTGATTTAATACTTTTGTATCCATAGCAACACACGATTGACGCGTATAAAAATATATTATATGTTTATAATATATGTTTATAGATATATATAGAGGTTCATTTAATTTACTCAACACATTTTTTTCTTTTTACTGATCAAAGAAGGAAACATGTAATATATATATATATATATATATATATATATATATATATATATAATAATATACTGCAAGAAGTACACTACCGTATACTACGATAAAATTAATAGATCGTTAAAAAAGAAAAGATCTTCAAAAAATTCCTTTTTTTTCAATATTATTTTTACTCCTTTTTTGTATTTGCATTTTTCTTTGTTTTGCTAAAGTCTACAACCATATGTGCGTTAACCATGACATACACATTAGTGTCAACTCTAGTTTTTTTTTCATTTTCACTTGTCAACTAGTCACTACGATTATGACTGTCTTGAAGATTGTTAAGAGGGTAAGGTAACGCCACCAATGTTAAAAAAATCCCTCACACAAAAATTCTGAAAAAAATTTAAAATGTTCTCCTCTACACCCCCTATCAGTAGCTAAAATATCAGGTATACAAATACGATCTAGTTTTTGAGTTATAAATTTTTAAAGTTGAAACTTCCATGTTAAATTAGTCAAGGGTAAGGTAACGCCACCAATGTTAAAAAAAATCCCTCTCACAAAAATTCTGATTTTGTTTTTAAAATGTTTTCCTTTTCACTTCCTATCAGTAGCTAAAGTATCAGGTATACAAATACGATCTAGTTTTTGAGTTATGAATTTTTAAAGTTGACTAATTTAACATGGAATTTCCATTTCTCCATGTTAAATTAGTCAACTTTAAAAATTCAAAACTCAAAAGCTAGATCGTATTTGTATACCTGATATTTTAGCTACTGATAGGGGGTGTAAAGGAGAACATTTTTTATTTTTTTTTTCAGAATTTTTGTGAGAGGGATTTTTTTTAACATTGGTGGCGCTATCTTACCCTTAATTACAAAAGTTTGAATAAATTTAATATGAAACGTATCTGCTGATCAGTTATTGGAGGTTCTCAAATTGTAAGCTATATTGTCAGTTATGTAAATAATATCTGCAGAGATGAATGAATATATCTCATAAATATATAGACAATAGACTGTAAATCAAAATGGTCAGCAATAGATAAGTCTTCTTATCTCATCTTTACTTTGGTGGTTGCATGTATGAAAATTATGTCCACACTCTGATCTCGGTCAGTTACATAAATTTATCAACCAGCATGCATAATTCTCATTATTTCTTATGAAGCAATAAAAGGGGTAAATATTTTGTGCTTTTGTTCCTCTGGTTTTGGAACATTTCACTCTCAGTTCATTGACAATATAGGTCTGTTTGTAAAAACACAATCAGAAACAATTTATTTTTATTGACGATCTTTATGTTCCAGGTTCCATATATGTACACTTCGGGACACCATAAACTTTATCTGTACTCTGTTTGGTCGCTGCCACACATTCTACATGTATAAAGACTCGTTAACTTACCCCCCCCCCTTTTTAGAATGTTATTTTAACTATTGCAGCTAAAATGCAAATCTAACTCGAATTGTTTCTTAGAGCTGCAATTCTACTAAATTGGGCAAGGATAACGTTCAAGCTGTCCTGAGGTGTACATAAGGTTCATCAATAATACTACATTATTTTTTATTGTGTATTAACTAACAGATCTAAAAGCTATGGCGTCCATCCTGACTGAGATTTTAACATTTTCTTCAGTTACAGGTAAATGCCAGGATGGATTGCAAGGAGGCTGTGGTTGACCCCATTCTGGATGAACTCACGAAACACAGTAGTTTGGGTTCCAGAAGGCTCGGGTTGTATAACAATGTAATTATTAAGTAAAAGAAGCTGCATCAGCACCCACTGTGGTTAAAGAAATAATATTAAGTAAAATAAATGGAAGTTAGAGGCAATAACTGAATATTTTCAGACAATAATTATATGACTGCCTATAGAAACCACTAACACAATCATTATCTGGCAAATAGTTTAAGAAACTGATCTTTAATTGAAATGGGATTTAGTTGATCCCCAAGGATTCTTCTACTAATATAGTTAGCATAAACAACATAAATTAACACCAAAAAAAACATTTATTAATGTACATTTTAAAATTACAAGTTATTTTCTGCTGGATTTATTACTAGAGAAAATTTTTCTACAGCCATAATTGGATTTCTGTTCAAACCTGGACAATGTCAACCATTGCAATTCCCAACACAATCATTGCATGTCAGAGTAAATACTTGGTTTGCAGTATATTGTAAGCAATAATTTCAAAATATTTAAAGTAACTCCAACTAAAGCAGATCTAAAATTAACAAATTAATGTTGTTGCATCTATTGAAGCACTTCAAATTTTATGTGAAATGTTGTTACAGGTATTGTAGGACTCTTGACTATCATGATTTTTGCTCCCATAGCTGGAAGGAATCTCACTGCACATATAGCTAGTAAAAGGATTACAAGGCTCAGTTGTGCTAACACTGCAATGACTGAACAGTCTTAGGTTTGCACAGTCTCGCTGCGAGGTCAGGTCTAAGACCAGAGGGCGAGGTTTGCGCGGTGAGCGAAGTCACGGTAAGAGGAGTGGGCGTAGAACTCCTGGGGCTGAGGGGAGACCAGGGTGTCTGGGGGCAGGGTCTTGTAGACAGGCTCGCCGTACCACGTACCAACCTCCCAGCCTGGCACGTTGGCCATCAGCTTGGCCTCCTCGTCACGGTTGCGACGTAGCTGCTTCAGGAACCTACAGACACCACACGCAACTGTCAGTCAAGGTTCAGTAGCGCCCTTTCCACTTTTACAAGTTTGAGGATGGACAAACAAATAATTGTCATTTCATGCAATGACAAGAATTAATTAAAATATTTTTAATTAAAAAAAAATAAAGATTTTTTTTAACTCTACATTTACAGCTAAAGTAATTAATTTTCAGCATCAATGGAGGTGAAAATTTAACATGATCTTCTTTGTTTATGGAATAGCTGTTTGAACTTATCTTTTTTAATTGAACAGTATTGGTAGCAGCCCTGAACATATTTGTTTCAATTTAGAGCTTATATAATATATTATATATGAATACATGTCATATTATAAGAAAAAATAATTACTCTATTTTCTCAAATTAAGTTGCAAGTTTATGGGAATAGTTGACTGCATGTTTCAATAATATTCACCAGGCTTAGCAATAAATATATATATTTTATTGTGAATTGGGAAGGAATCATATTTGTTTACAGACGGAACAACACCATTATTAAATGGGTGTTGTGTGTACATCATGTATACATCTTATGGTCCATTGAACTGTGAACTGAACTTAAACCAGTCGCAGTAAAGTAGAACCAATGGCATGTCTGTTTCCCCAACATTTTTGAGTCAGTGTTTTCTAAAAAATCTAAAATAGTTCTAGTGCTCTCCCACATGGAACTGAAATCTAAAAAATTTCATCTTCCATAGATTCTCAAAAAAAAAAAAAAAAATCCTAACTAAATAAAGCCAGAGAGAATGCATTGTTTAGTACGGGACCTTACCTGACAAAACCCCTTGATTTACCCAAAGTTTTTGGATTATGTGTTGTTGTATGACAAAATTGGTTTGATGTTCAACTTACTCTCGGTCACGCTCTGCTAGCAGCAAGGGGAACATGGCCAATTTGGCACTCCTCATCTCAATCTCATGTCTCTTCACATCCTTGCAGGTAAGGTAGTAAAGGTAGAGGGAGCCTGTAGTGATGGCAGCATAGCCTAATATCATAGAAAAACCTGAAACAGATAACAATATGCTTAATATGATAGTTCAATACTAAAATAAACTTTGAAATATACATGATCGATAGATAATTATGGTCAACTGGTATGTGTTGAATCCTTGTTGCAGTCTTTCAAGCCTTATTTACAAGTCATGTTTGGCTGCGTGGAATAATTTATATGCTTTCAATGTAAATGAAATCCCAACCAGAAACCTGCTATCTTTCGAGATTGTTGAAACACGATATTTACATCACAACTTTTTAACTTTTTGGAAATGAACTATTTCCAGATGTAAACCAAGTTAACCATGACTTGAAATATTGTATGTAGGATTAACCACCGCCAGATCACAAAAATAATCTTTCATTTTGCAATTCGTTCATAACATCAACAAGTAATCAACAGCTAAACAATACTTCTCATGCCACAAATAGAAGAATATTTAAGCCTGTGCCAAGTATAACAATTTATGCTCCAAATTACCTAACTGCTCATAGTTGGAGTGATCAAACCATGGATTTAGGTCTGCTGAAGTGCACATACAGTATAGCATACTTTGTACATACAGTACCAGTATCATACAGTATACATATACCAAGGATTTTGTATGTATGGATAGGTGATGGTGCTGCCGTCGGTGAGGCACAGTCGTGAGGAGGAATTGGGTGGTGGTTACAACAGTAACCAATGGGATGTCTGCCATCTTACGTTGGGGAACTTCCATACAATTTACAATGCAGATGGTTGCGCTCGGTCGCCATCTTACGTTGGAGATTTGCCTCAGTAGCTCTAATGCTATTGGTATAGAGATAACCTATCCATACATACACAATCCTTGAAATATACATACATTACTTGTACCATACAATATGCATATAAAAGTATTAAAGATAAATTGCTGGGGGGAGAAAACGCCAAGACTCTAGTACTGGTCAAATGAGTTTTAAACCAAACAGAAATTTTTTAAGCAAAGTATACGTAGTTAGAAACATGACATAATATATTTATATATTTATTATAAATGTTTTTAGTCATAACGTACAGTACAGTATAACAGATCTTAGTTTACGTGTGGATTCGATTACGTGCGACGGCCATCTTGGAAGTCATAACATGGCTAAGATAGGGGGCGCCAGTCGGTCTAGACGTATAGTCTAGCCATGTCAGGCGTAAACTTAGATTTGTTTTACTGTAGGTGGTGATAAAAGAAATTGATTGTCCACTTAAACCTCAGTTGACCGGTACTAGAGCCTTGGCCTTTTACGCATATGTATAAAGGTGCTTTCACATACTGTAATAAGAAATTGTTAGCATGGAAATACCAAAATATATACTATGTATATATATGCATACTGTACACAGCAGGCCTTTCACATCCATTTGTTCGTCTGCGGCTGCTGTGACATTAAATTATATTAATGATGTAGAAAAATCATGACGAATTCGATTTTTTCTAGGGAGTGTGGGTACGAGTGTATGCATAGTAGAACGCCGTAGAAAATGCGAGGTTAATATGACTCGTTGCTCGTTGTAGCGTCATTAACAACATTTGCTACTGTACGGTGTGCTGCGGCGTGTTGCTGTACCAAATTTCGATTAGTTGAAAGAATCTTAATATATTTTTACACAGGAGTGATTATACCTTTGATACAGTATTCATATTATATGATACTGTATGCACAGTATGCACAGTATGCATACAGTTGGTATGATACAGTATGCAGGCACATCAATCATTCACATCATTTCATATCATATATATAATAGAGTTCTCTGAGCGCAAAAATTAACAAGAATTTCAATCTCTTTTTGATAAAGTCAGAATTAAGATAAGAAAAATGTAAGAAGAATGCTAGAAACTTAAAATAAAGCAATAATTTGAACTCAATATGCATATTTGATGGTGGTCACGAAAATATCGAGAGAAATGAAATCAGCACAAACTCACTTTAAAAACACACACAGCTATGATTTGTATGTTAAAATAAAGCTTATTTTGCAGATAATATAATTACCACTGAAATATTTCTTGGCGGGTATTCTTGCAAACGCTATAGGCCTGTAACCTCCGGGTGGAGGCATATCTTGCTTCTTCGCAGCTGACGCCATTTTTCCAACCAAATATAAAAAAAAAAGCATCGAATTTGAAAAATAGCGCTAGAAGTTTAAAATGTTAAAAAACAAGTCAGAGACCCAGCAGAGTCGACCCTCTCGGACCCTCTGTAGACCCAGAGGTCTCTGAAAACAAGTTTAAAACGTTTAAAATTATGTAGTATGCATATAATACGTAATAATTCACTCTGGTAATAATTAGTACACCCTAATTATTTCTGAGAATTCTCTAGATCTCTAGGGCATGCATTAATTTTTATTTATTAAAAAGTAGAGTGACGCGCGAACGCCAAATGGTTTTTCGTAATTGCGTTTTTTTATTACTGAAAAACCTTCTTTAATTACTCACGAATGAGTCTGTAAAATATTGTAGGGCCAACCCACGAAAAATATTTAGAAAATCGAATCTTTAAATGTTTTGTTTTTACATGGTAGCAATGGCAGCAACACGAAAATTCCATGTTTCTTGAGATAAAGTATTTTTTTACTCAATGACGCGATTCGTAATCGCTTAAATAAAACATGGAAATAAGCACTTTGATTCTCAGTAAAACTTTTTAGCACATCATTTTTTGGTATTCCCACGAAAAAAAATTAGTAAATCGGGTTTAAAGTCGAACATATTTGCTGAAAAGTAGAATTTAAAATGTAACGCGCTGCTCGCAGCGCCTCTGGCGGCCAGCATCGACTGGCACTGGCACCAACCGTCTCGAGGTCTTGACGCGATGTTTTTGTGGTCCCATATTACTGTGGATTTACGAATAAAATCAATGAAATAAGGTAAAAAATCATAATGGCAGTTACTTATTTACTTTTTAAGCTCACATGTGAATGATTTTAATAAGGAAGTTTGTCCTGAGATTAAAGAAAAGTTTGAATTTACTTTTACCCGCCAATTCTTGCTTTTAATGTTACGCGCGTAAATACCAAACCAGGAAGTAATCGGAAGTAATCAAGCTCACTCTCATAAAGTTCACTTAAAATATTAATATTAACTAATAAAGAAAGAAAAATAGCAATTCACTCTTTAAAAAATACGAAAAATGGCTGGAACAACATCACGTGCAATATTATTTTCTTCTTTTTATTTTTAGTTGTTTTCTGACTAATGTCATTACGGTCATTACCTCCACTTTAATAACGCCACCAATGTTAAAAAAAATCCCTCACACAAAAATTCTGAAAAAAATTTAAAATGTTCTCCTCTACCCCCCCTATCAGTAGGTAAAATATCAGGTGTACAAATACGATCTAGTTTTTCAGTTATGAATTTTTAAAGTTGGCTAATTTAACATGGAGAAATGGAATTCCCATGTTAAATTAGTCAACTTTAAAAATTCATAACTCAAAAACTAGATCGTATTTGTACACCTGATATTTTAACTACTGATAGGGGATGTAGAGGAGAACATTTTAAATTTTTTTTTCAGAATTTTTGTGTGAGGGACTTTTTTTAACATTGGTGGCGTTACCTTACCCTTAAATTCCCTTAAATAGTTTTCAACACTTTATATAATTATATATATTTATTAGGATTTTATAATTATTATATATGTATTAAAAAGAAAGATTTGGTGTAGTAAACTGGTCATTACTTAAAGTTGATTTGACATCACACGATCGACCCTCGATCCTATTAGTACATTGTATTGAAGCTATATAGGACAATAAAGGAAAAGGTTTGTGATTGACGGTCAAATCAACTTTAAGTGACGACCAGTTTATACAGTACACTTTATAGTGTAAACTGGACTGTTTTTATTAATATAATGAACATAAACTGTTTGACAGTACATTTTATATTTCCATTTAAATAAAGTAACCCAGCATGCATATAATAATATAAAAATCTTATTTGGTATCCTGGTATCGTGAGCAGGCTGAACTAAAAGTTCCACAGCTCCCATTTAGCATACAGTTTTCACCCCTTTAAATTTACTGATACAGTATTTTAATTAAGGTATATTTTACGAACATAATATATCCATGATATATATAATACATTTATATAGTAACCTAGAATGTTTTTTGTTACAAAGTGCAATAAACAAATAAGTATGCTTAAATTAACAACCAAGTAAATTAAGAGAGCAAACACAAACTACATATTATGGCACATATAATGCACTGAATATAATATAATATATATATATATATATATAGAGCAGCTATAATAAATTGTATATATTTTTAATGTTCAAAGTGATACCAAGTATACTGTACAATGTAATCAATTCATTTAAAAGAGAGAGAGAGAGAGAAAAATAATAATATATAATAACAAAAAGCAATATAAAAGTAACCTTACAAACGCTCTCTTGAATAATTAAGATAGAATGCTTATACTGATGAAACAAAAATTGTAAGAAATGGAGGTAAAAAAAAAAAAAATCATATTTCCTAGGATAATCATTTTTGCCTTATTCAATGAATAACTCTGAAACAGTTCAGTATGAATTGTTCAAGATTTTATCTAACATTCATATTTAGGGATTTCTTACCACCAACAAAATCAGGCGCGGATCCAGAACCAAATTTAATTAAGAGGGGACTGAAAAAAAAAAATGTGGAAAATGCCTATATATTGCCCATGTTAAATTCAAAATTTCAGCGAGGGGGGCAGAAGTCCCCCAGCTACCTCCCTGGATCCGTGCCCAAACAATGTTTTGTCACTTTAAATATATAAAACAATAGGAAAATGCGAAGAAATAAAGTGAGCAAAAATTTGTAAACAAATATTTAACAGGATATTTGCTATTGATACTCGAATCTGCTATGAAAAACATTTTTAAGTAAACCATTTGAATTATAATATTATAAGTAATTGATTTAATATATTGCACAACATCCTATGGGATATATGGCTACGTGAATAATCTATAATGATCAGTAAAATTACAATTATTTACAATTCAAATTATGACTAGGATAAACTACACAGACTGCTATATAATTAAAAATGTGTTTAATAAGAGAAATTCCAATATAAGATTTTAAACAATATGTCTAAAAAAACAAAAAAACACGTACAACCTTTCAAACCTTAGATATTAGATTACCCCAACCCGTTTCCTAAATGGAAGTGCATGACAGAGGTTAAGCAATTGCCCTACTTTCACAGAAGTAGCCTATTTCTGGTGTGTTTCGATTTACCTGCGAATTACTGAGGGCACCCAGGGGTAAATCTTGACTAAAAAGACTAGTGCATGATGGTTGTATTTGTCAGTATTTGGTGCACTTAAGATTTACTGATAACTTGTCGAATTAATAATAAATAATAAAAAAACATAAAAAACTTGAAAAAAGTCTTCAGTGAGGATCGAGCATTACTAAAAAACATCTGCACAAACTAGGCACAACTTTAGACACAACATAACTTGAACTAAAATTCTATATCTTTTTGTTTCTGTACACAATCGTCCTTTTCTTTTTTTATTTTTTTTTTTGAACAGCTTCAGAAAAAAATAAAATTATTAAAAATAACAAAATTTCTTCTTCGAGTTATATATGAAATAATTGTATAGAATCTACAATAGCCAAGATGTATTTTTTTTATACATACATGTATACCAAGTTTCTTAAGCTCCATCTAAAATTAATGTTCATGTGACATTGCATAATTGAAATGCCATCTTGTGGTGCTGATTGCGGTGATTCATAATGAATCAATATTCAATGATTTACCTAAATCCAACTACATTTTATTTTGTAGAGAGATCATTATATTTCTGTAGAGAGATGTTTTGGTAATTATTTGATTAAATGTTTCAGTTCAAAATATGATACAGCTGCTTCAGTATTACTGGTTTTGGTATCCAGTATTACAAACTTTAGTATGTTAATCCTCATTCACTTTAGCTATCCAGCTCTTTGGTCCCAGCTTCTTGACTCGTGCTTTGTACATGTAAGTCATCATGAAGTACATCACTGCAACATAGCCACAGTGTTAAGACTACCTCTCTCTGGGACAACAGTGAGTACAACTTACTTGGCAGACACAAGATGAGAAGGTACACTCTCATCACCGTTGGGAAGTGGAAAGAGAAGTTCAGCGCATTTGGAAGTGACACAGTGAACTTCTGAGTCTCTTCAAAGTAGGGAATGTTTCTGCAAAATAAATGTGTTTTATGAATCTTTGTTTGAGGTTTTAATCTAAAAAAATCTGAAAAAAATCAAAATAGCATAATTTGGTCTATGTATTCATTTCTGTAATAAATTCTTTTCATGTACATATGTTGTCCATTGGAACAACACATAGTTGGTGCCACTTTCAATGATCTATTTGTTACAATCTTAAACGCAAAAACTGTAAATACAATAGTTTAAAGCTATTAAAAAATAAGACTAACAGGTCCTTCTTTCTTCTACCTTCTTATAATTTGTATTCCTTATGAAAACAAACAGATAGATAAGGGGTATTAAAACCCCCTTTCCTCTTATGAATAAATTATAAAACTAAAACATACCTGATTATGATAACTCCTTCGCAGAGGAAGCCGAGAGGATACAGCGGTATCCAGATGGTGTACCTGATCCAGGTGAGGAGCTTGTTTTCCATGTCGTAGAGCTGTGTGATGTAGTACGGGTACCTGGACACATGGTTGCTGGTCAGTGATCGACAAGACACAGTGGCAAGGGGCAACACTCACCTCACGATCTCTACCATGCTATATACCAAAAACAGGTAAAATACCACAGGCTTGGTTTGCATCCGCTCCTCGGACTCAATCATGCAGAATACAACGAAGCCTCGGCCACATGTCTGCAAGATAAATTGTGTTACACAAACAAGAATATTATGTGACACAATTTTATTATAAAAGTGTACTGTATATTTTATTATTAATTATTACAATATAATAGTATTAACTGAATAAACAACATACAGTAAATGAACACATTGAGATAATATAATTTTACCCTGCTTTGTTTAGAGGCATCGTCATGCAGTAGACAGCATGGTAAATTTGAATGTTTTTGGAATTGCTAGACTGAGTGCTCTTTCTCATCCCAAAATAATAAATATACACCTTTTTTTTCCCTCTTGGAGCTGCAACCCCAACAAACAAAGTAAGGGTAAGGTAAACTGGTGGCTAAGCTATAATTCTCATCAAACGATGCTGCGAGCCAATGGAAAATGTGTGACGTTGCCATATTTGGTAGCACACCTGGAGCAGAACAATAGCGGCGCTGCACTATTTAGCAACGTTGCTTAATTTTAAGCTACTTCATTGGCTGGCGGCACTTGTGCTTGATGAGAAGTTTAGCTTGGCCCCCAGTGTACTAATTAACAGTGCCCTGTTTAAGATTTAAGAAAAACAATAAAATAAATGCAAGCCTGAACAGTTTATCCAGCGAGAGAGAGATGTTACCTGAAAGAGAGGTGCCATGACTCCGCCCTTGGTGTAGCCGAACATGGGGTGCATCACCTCGAGGAACATGAGCAGCTGGCAGAACTTGAGGACTGAACCAACTGCCTCGTAGGTCCCCACCATCGAGTCTACCACAAAAACATTTCTCTAGCTACTGCAGTACAAATTAGAGACCCACCAATACCTTTCATGCACACCAGGTAATTGTTTGAATCTAAAAGTGGAACAGCTGAATTGCTTCTAATGTGCGATGAAGTAGGCAACTCATAATGTTCACCTTTTTCCCACAGGTAGACAGAGAAAAGTTGATTGCACGATGGGTGACGTTGGGAACTGAAGATGAACTGATAATGGTAGGTTGCCTACTACATTGGACGCTTCTAACAATAAGTATATCGTCCCTTGTCCAGAATAATGAGCTATCAGTACCTGCCTACTATTATCAAGTGCAATAATGAGCTATCTGTTTTAACTGTAAGCTCATAATTGCAATTACCTTATATGGCAGATATATAGCCATTATTGCACATAATTGTGGTAGGCAGACAGCTCAATATTCCAGATGAGGGACAACATACAGTACTCTGTGCATGAAACTAACTCTGATGATAGTTCTTAAATGGCAGCCACAAATGGTTTCAGATCCTGAATATTAGAACACACACCTTACTTCATTATTGCACAGCAATTAGCCTGAGACATTTCAATCTGGCAGGCACAAAAAAGTCAGTCAAAGCAAAAATAAGAATCCCCAGCATACATTGCATCAGTTGATTTAATATAATAAACTAATTAATATTAATAATATGAAAACAATTTAATTTTGCTATTAGTCTTACCTGGTCCGCTTTTGTAGTACCTGACCGACATCACAATCATAATGTAAGAGAATCCTACAAACTGGAAGAGGTTGTAGATGGCAAGGTACACCTTCTTCATGTTCTCTAGAAACAACAACAACAACAAAAAAAAGCAATCATATTTTACTTTTTTAAGTAATGACTTTAATTTATGATTCCCCCCTCCCCTCCCTGCCAAAAGTAAAATAGAAAAAAAAAAAAAAAGTTCAGGACACAAAAGATACAAAATTAATTACTCAACAACTACAATACATATACTATATTTTCCAAACTTCTTAGATTCTGTCCAATTAATACTATTAATAGTGAAGTTTGTGTTTTCCAAGAATAGAACTGGCCGAACTGCCAGACTAAATTAAAGTAATTAAACACACTGCCGATTAGAATTCAGGAAAAAATTATAATACTGTATATTATTTTACTTAAGGCTGTATTAAAGAACTTAAATTACTCATTTTTAATTTTCTTCTTCTCTAAATACAAGTTTCAGAGCTCTTATGTTGGTATAATTTTGATGTGCAGCTCACACACCAAACTAAATATGCTAACTCATTGCTCTGTCTTCTGAGATAAATTTTTAGATAAGATTAAAGTCATCAAAGAAAATGATGTAAAATAGCTCAAACTGAAGTTTGATTGCACCATTGATTTGACATTAATAGGTCAAATCTTGTACTTTAAACCTATTAAAAAAAAATGTTACCCTTTTGTATCACAAATAGGATTGATTAAATAGTAACAACAAAATTGCTTTCTTTCTTAACTCACTAAACTAATATACAAAACCAGGCAATAAAAGCTGAAAGTAATAATAGAAAATCCCTTCGCACCTGTCCTGTAGCCTAATTCCTCCTTCTGCAGCTTCTTATAGATGTCTGGAAAGTCCTCTCTGACGTCTCGAGCCTCGTCTTCGTCAAAGTCTTCCTCAGACTTCCAGCGGTCAAAGTCAATCTAACAAGGAGTTTAGCGTTAACATCGGGATGGAGTCCTCCAGCAGTGACAAGCGTACCTTTAGCCAGGCTGGTTTCTGAGGCTGGGCAGTGACTCGAGGCCACCAACCTGTCTTAATCTTCGCCAGGGTGAACTCAACCTGCCGGTCTGTAACTTTGGTTCTGCTCTCCTAGAAAGCAATAATGTAGTTAAAAATACTTATATAAGTAATATCTGAGTCAACTGTAATATATCCATGAAAATTCATTAATAAAGAAATGGATTAATTACAAACAGCTGGCTGTATCATAAAATATATTGTAGTATTGTAGTTGACAAAATATAATACTTACATCTGGATTTATGGGTGAGTGTAAATGCAAAGAGAAGCCATAAGAATTGGGACCTTTAGCTCCCTGGCCAATGGCTGCAAAATGTATTTTGTCTTTCTCTAGTCGAACTGTTGGTTTCTGTTGGAAAAAGAAAATAATAAAATAGGTAGAAACCATGAACAGCTTGGTGAGTCATCATATATATCAGATTGGATTTAGCTAGTTCTGGTAGACACCACTGACAAACAAAGAGACGAAGCACCGAGAAGGATTTTTGGGCCCGTTCCTTCTGATTGTTTCCTCTCAAAGTATGGCAAGTATTCCTTTGTATTATTACTTAGTGTCCAGTACATCAGCGCAGAAGGCAGCACTGGTTGTCTATATCTCATAACATATTCCCCCCACCGATACTCCTCTCACGGCAGTCCACATGACGTCATGCTAGACGTACACTCGGGTTATCTAAGCGGGCCTAAAAATCTCACATGGTGCTTCGTCTGTTTGTCTGTGTAGTATGTGCCGCACTTTAAGGGGAAAACAATCAGAAGAAACGGGCCCAAAAATCCTGTTCGGTGCTCAGTCTATTTGTCTGTGTAGACAACATTGTTTGTTTGTCATAGCAGCGGTGTCTGCGGTGTTGTAAAACTCGGGATCAATATCTTGTCGATGGATTCTATACTTTCTCGTTTCTAACAGTTGCAAAATCTGAATGTATTGCTTGAGGATTCTATATTAAATTTTATTATAAATTTGCAAATTATGATCATAATGTATGATGTAGTACTGTATGAGTCTGTATGCGTATATGCAGTACATATACTGTACATGTATACATATACACCACGTAGCCCGGTAACGGACCCCCTTAAGACATTTCGCACTTTTAACAATGGACAAGTAGCATCAATTTTTTTTATTAGCTCAATCGAAAGAGGGAGTCGAAAAATACACCTGTGAATTTTATGAGATTTTTATTTGTACTACATCATGGCTAAAATAGAGATGTAAAGAGGCCACTTGACCGAGAGGCGTCATTGAACTGTCCGGTCAAACAAACGATCGTCTATATAACACTTTTAAACAATAAATTAATTGTTGCTTGTTTCCATAGCAACGTGGTTGTTCAGAAGCGTTATAAAGTCGATTGTTTGTTTGACCAAACAGTTCAATGACGTCACAGGCGTCACGGGCGCCGCCTCCAGGTCACGTGACCTCTTTACATCTCTATTTTAGGCATGATGCAGTACAGATAAAAATCTAAAAAAATTCACAGGTGTATTTTTCGACCTCCTCTTTCGATTGAGCTACTAAAAAAAATTGATGCTACTTGTCCATTTTTATTTGCCATGTTCTTAAAATGTTGAAAAAATTATTAACATGTTCAATAGAATGTAGCAATTAAGTTAAACATAATTTCAGTTCCATATCAGAGCATCTCTTTGAGTAAAAAAAAAATTTGTGTGGAGCGACATGAAAAAAAAAAATGTTCCGGTTTTGGTCCAGGCCTGCTATTGGACTCCTTATAGCCAAAAAAAGTGAAGAAATACAATAAATAAATGAAAATAAATAAATTCTTATTTATTCGGCAACAGTTACAATTATTGTAACCCATTAACCAAATCAGCCTTTTCATAAACACAACAACTGCAATACCGTGATATTTTTTTACTACAGTAGTTAAGAAAAAATAAAAACGAATTATTTGTTAAAAACCCTGTTTTTATTCGTTTTTGATTTTTTTTTTTGAACCACAGTAAAAAATTTTCAAGGTATTGCAGTTTTTATTTTCATGGAAGGGAGGGTTTGGTTAATCAGTTAGAATATTCTTTTTTACTTTTTTTGCCTATAAGGAGCCTAAAAGCCGGTCGGAACCAAAACAGGGCTAAAATCCAAAACTGGGCTGTGCACTGTCTGGGTATGCATACTGTATATGCATACATACCGGTAAACCGTCATTGTCATCAATGCTCAATAGTAAGTACACATCACTACAATAATTCCACAGAGATCATAATTATGATAGCATTAAATATGATACTTACCGGTATAATAATATAAACTGCTGTTACGCCTGTTACGGAGGAGAGAAAGAGAGAGCTAGGCGAAAACATACTTACTTTTACTTCCTTCAAGTCGACTTTTAAAGTAATGACCTTTTCTGTTTGCGCCCAGTAAACGAAAGGACTTAGAGTATTTGATGTCATGATAAAAGTTGAAATTTGCTAATTATATTATATGCAAATTAACCAAAAAAATCCTAATCAACAGAAAAAAAGAACAATTTCTCTATTTGAGCATAAAATCACCATCATCTGATTATTTCGTTTGTCAATTTTTATGCCAACATGGCCGCATGCGCAATGCAAAGAAGAAAAAACCGCGAAACCCAGTGGCGAAACCGATCTCCATCGTGTCAATGTTTGTAAACGTTTCTTTATGTATTTTCGCAGTTTGTACCATCAATAAACAGTTAAAATAATAGTGGTGTGCATGTAAAAGAGGTATGTTAATTAAGTTTCGTTTGGTAATAGTCCAAATATTAGGTGAAAAAGTATTTTGACGGATGCTTCTTACCCGTCTGACAGTCTGTGAACTCTCTAGTCTATACTGTAACAGTTTCAAGGACATACTGTATGTATGCATACAGAGCGTACTTGATTAGGAATAATCAAGTACAGTACGCTCTGATGCATACATCAGATTTATCATAAGTGTATTCATAGTACATACTCCCTTATAAATTCCCCGCCTCCATAGCCTCCTGGTGCTGTAGATTGCTCTCTCACTGCCCTTCTGATAAAAAGAATATTTGCCCTTATTACGTATGCATATATGCATATGCATACTTCTGCTACTGACCAATGGACTGCAATGACCCTCTTCATCCAGCTTCCAACTATAATATATGATCCTTTCTGCACGTCTTTGTCCTTTCGCTCAACTCTTCTCACCCTTTTTCTTCTCTTTTTGCTGCTATCAGCTCTCATCATGAGTGACAGCTGCCTCACCATCGTGATGGTCCTGCTGTTAAAAGCATAGAGTTGCTTCCCCGAGATTTTTCACATTTGATTTGGCATTGAATGCATGCATATATGATACTTTTTGCATTGCATGTACAGTAATAATAAATAATAATAATATTAACGCGGCAAATGTGGCAATGCCACGGTGGCCCGCGAATGTTCACCAACTCTCAGAGATTTCTTAAACAAATCAAAACTCTCCGCCTCAGCAACATCTGCTGTCAACGCATTCCACTCCCTCACCGTCCTGTTCAAAAAAGAAAACTTTCCCACATCACTTCTACATCTAACACACTCCAACTTCCATCCATGATCATTTCTTCCAATATAACCTGCTCTCATCACACGACCACTCAACTCTTCCCAACCCTCACAATTTCTTGTTATCTTATACATAACACCAAGTTTACAATTTTTCCTTCTTAACTCCAACGACTCCCACCCCAAATTCTCAATTAAAGCAGACACACTAACATACTCCTTTCTAACATCAGCACCATCACCCACAAACTGAAACCTTCCCACACGACCTGTAACCCTTCTAGCTGCTCTCCGCTGAACGTTCTCCAACTCCTTCACCCCCACACATCTATATGGGTCCCAAACACAGCAACCATATTCAAGCACTGGTCTCACCAAAGCTCTATACGCATTATCTTTAACTACCCTACTGGTACCCTTAAGATTTCTCATGACAAACTCCAAACACCTCCTTCACTTCGATGTAACATATTTAATATGTTCATTCCACATTAATTTACTATGAATGACTACACCCAAATATTTATACTTTTCATCCTGCTTCAATAACTCATCATGAAGCAAATACTGCACATCTCTCTTACGCCTTTTCCTACTAAACACAACTACACAGCACTTACAATTAGAGACATTCAACCTCATATCATTATCAATAACCCACCGACACACAGTATTAAAATCCTCTTGCAGACGAACCACATCACCCTCACTTTCTATTTTCCTATAAACAACACTATCATCTGCAAACAACCTCATCTTTGACCTCACTCCATCAGACAAATCTTCAATAAAAATCAAAAACAACAATGGACCCAAGACACTACCCTGCGGAACTCCCGAGGAAACAGCAATATACTCCGAGTATGCCTCCCCCACTCTAACTCTCTGCACCCTATCACTTAAGAAATCCTCAATCAAGGACACCAACCTTTCATCCACCAAACAACGCCTCACCTTCTCAATTAGTTTCCCATGAGGCACCTTATCAAAAGCCTTATCAAAATCAAGAAAGACAGCATGAATCTCACCTCCACTGTCCAAAGCATTAGCCAACTCCTGCACAAAACCTGCCAATTGAGTCTCACAAGAGAAATGCTTACGAAAACCATGCTGGTGATCACCAAAGAATTTCGATCTCTCCAGATCACCCACCACAAATTTAACAACAACCTTCTCTAACACCTTGGACACAACTGATGTCAAACTGATGAGTCTATAATTTTTAGACTCACACTTAGAACCCCCCTTGTAAATCGGGACCACCCAAGCCTCCCTCCAAGCATCAGGTATCTTCCCCGACGCAAGTATCACTCTAAATAAATGAACTTGATACTTACAATGCAAACCAACACTAAGCTTTAAAAATGCACTAGAAATATCATCAGGACCCGCCGCTTTCCCCTTTACTAAGGACATCAACGCTCTCTTTACATCTTTAAAACGAACCCTAAACTGCCTACCCCTACCAGCACCAAAACTGGAACCGCCCTCCTCATCAACCCGCTGCTCAGGCCTCGAACCATCATCAACCACTCCCTGCTCCGCAGGATCCTGAAAAACAGACTTATACTGCCGAGCACATGCATTAGCCTTCTCAGCCTCCGAAACATGAACACCTAAATTATCCTTTAAAACTGGAATATCATTTCCTGCCTTCCTAAAGGTTTTAATATGTCTGAACATTCTTCTTCTACTCCCCTCAACATCTCTCTCATCAAACATTTTCTGCATAAAACAATCTTCCGCTACCTTCTTTGCATTATTTAACTGCATCTCCGCCTCAACCAAAGCCCCCTTTCTAACCTCACCTCTTTTATAACGCCCATACACCCTACGCAACTGTCGTTTCCTACACCTAACTTCCTTATTAAACTGCAGCGGATCGCAACCATCTGCCACCATTTTTGAGGGTACACAACTCTCCCTCAACTCATTACAAATATCAACATACGACTCCCATAATTCATTAACACTTAAACCATCCTCCTTCCAAGACTAAAACCTATCACTTAACTCAGCATCCAACTTGGCAACATCCGCTTTCCCGTCTTTTCCTCTTTTTCTGCTCGAAGCAAGGAGATTTTCCAACCTTAAAATCAACAATCGGAATCTTGTGATCACTAATTCCATCAACAGCCTGCGAATTTATCCACATATCAACCGGCCTCACCAAAACCACATCCAAAATATTTTCAGCACCCGTATAATGCTTCCGAGTAACCTCCTCAACCACTTGCACAAAATCTCTATTTAAAATTTTCGCCACTAATCTTTGGCATTCCAAACCCCCAACCTCCCTTCTGTCCTCCCAATCCACTCTCGGTAAATTAAAATCACCAACAATCATCACTGAATGCAGGGGACTTAAGTCATCCAACCGACTTAACAGACGCTGCAATAATAAATTATTCACCGCATTATCTCTTGGTCTGTACCCAGCAATAATCATCATCTTTTCTGCATTCACTACAATTTCCACCCCAATCAACTCACAGTCCGAATCAACCAAAACAACCCTTCCCTTAAATTGCTTCCGAATTGCCACAAGAATCCCCCCCCCCCAGCTCTATTTCTATCCCGTCTAAAAATATCATACTCCGCCAACATCAACTCTGAATCCAAAACATCATTATCCAAACAAGATTCCACCACCACCACCACATCAGGGCTATACAACTCTATTTTTGTAGTAAGTAACATCAACTTACTAAGCAAACTCCTAGCATTCACCTCCATTATCCTCAGACTTCCATCACCACATTTCACCTTACCTCGCTTCGAGTATGTAGCCAGTCTGATATTTCTCTTCCAGCGTCTTTCAGAGCCCAGCCCCTCAACCATCTCTGCCCCACTATGCATATCTCTTAATTTGTATCATAGTGCCATTGATTATTCTCTCTTCCCTGTCCCTCCCAAGTTCCCCAAAATTCTTCATGTTGCTCTTCTCTGAAGCAAACCATCTCCTTTTCCCATTTTGTATGTATGGGTCCCACACACTGCATTCATACCCCATTATTAGCCTAATAAGTGTTTTATTTGTGATTCTAGGGCTTTCTGAGAGACATACGGGGAACGCCTTCAATTGAAACAGTATATTCTTGAAGAAAAAGAAAAAAATGGCTTCTCAGCGAAAAGGGAAAATCAATGTGCTTCACAAGGCTTTCTACACCAATGTTTGTTATTTAATGACTTCAGTACGTCCAACAGCAAAACTCAGAGAACTTTTCACCGAGGTAAAAATGTCATGGACTTTGACCAAGATTTCAGAAGTTTACTGTTTCTCGGGATGGTAACGCCACTGTTGCTTAAAAGCAACTAATGCTTAACAGGGGCGCTACCATCCTGGGAAATGCTGACCATTCTGGAATCTTGGTCAATATAATTTCCTGGCCACAGAGGTTTCTAATAGTCTCTAATACTGTTTGATATTATATTTTTTTATCATATCAAGTATCCTACAAGACCCAGCTAAGTGCATTGTTTGCTCAATGTAATATGCATAGAAAATCCCAAAAAAATATCAATGATCTGTAGGCAAATACGATAATTTCTTTCTTTTCATGAATTATTTTTTGTCTCTGTTGCAGGATATGTTTGTTCATAGCAACAGCAACATGCAAAGTTTTCTCGAGGTTATGCACTACTTGCTAAACATTTGGGATGGAGCAAAGTGCAAAGAAAAATTCAAATATTCATGGCCTGTGTCAGATGCAAAGCAGAAATCACAATTTCAGCGAGGAGCATGTTCACTGCTTCAAGAGATTAAAACGGTAATTATCTATAATATTTACTTTGACTTAAAATTAACTCACTGTTCCAACTGATTTATATCTGAATGTTTACTGTAATATCATAGTCAATAATTTTAAGTAATAAATCCTTGTAATTTTTCCAGGATCATCCTGAAGCCCAGCTTCCAAACATTTCACTGGCAATGTTCCTGCAACCAGGAGGTGATAAATTTTGTGCCTTCATGCTACGTTTCTCAACCTTCATAGTGTCCTTTAATCTTCGTCAAGGTGATTCATAATTCATTATTACACAAGGCTAGTGCTTTTTATTTTAAGCAGCCTGTCTGTTAATATTATTAACACAAAAACTCAATCTCTTCTTGTTACATGGTACAGTTGTAGTCAAATTTAGTGAGCCAAAGGGTACTCACTGCAACAATTAGTATGTCCTACTTGTACGTCTGAGCCGTTTAGTAAAGTTCATGTTAACCAAATTTTGGAGCACCAAATTGTAGTAACAGTGCAGAATGGTCTTCCCTGCACTGACCAATTTTTGCATGTTTTTTCGTTATAACAATAAATTTTGTGTTATTGGGAGTGACATTCTGTATTGTCAGCGCTGTATGAGCAATTATTACATAGTTTTCTGACATTATCTTTCTGTGGTAGCTAATTATTCCGTGCTGCTTCTACCAATGTCACAAGGCAAGTGCTCGGAGCCAGTCAAAACGGTTCTGCAAGCCAAGACGGAACCTGCACTTCAGAGGAGCATAGAACTCCACGCAGCATCGGTCGCTGCCATCAGCAAAGCTGAAGAGTTTACACAGTAATTATCTCTTATATTATCTCTTCTTTGCTGCATTGCTATTTTGATTGTTTATATTTGCTTATAGTTATAAACGGAATAATATAAGAATAAAATAATTTTAATTAAAAAATTAACACCCTCTTTATTATTTTGATTTTTTACAGAAAATACATTAAAACTGCGTACATGTTGGCTGAAGAGGAGAAGAAAATTTCATCAGATCTGAAGAATGTACTTGTAGCTGCAAAAGTTCAAGAAAAAATTATATCAAGAGTGATAGATCCTAAAGATTCAAATGCATTGAAAAGTATGTATTAAAAATATTTTTAATTATGGAAAAATAATTTTAATATTATAAATTAATTTTTTTGTTAGGTTGGCAGACTCAAGTTCAAAGTAAAAGGAACTACGTTGAACAGTTATTGGAAAAACTTCAAGGAAATGCCAACTCGGTCCAGAATTGTAAAAATGCAGTTGATGCTCTTTTGGTATTTGAAGACACAAATACTATTGATGGAAATGTACTAAAACCTATGATCACTGCAGATCTTTGCACAAAGCTTTCACATTCTGAAGAGGTATATGATTTCATTAATCTTAAACATATATATATATTATATATATATATATATATATATATATATATATATATATATATATATATATATATATATATATATATATATATATATTTGTTTTTTTTTGTTATAAAATTTTAATTTTTTAGGATCTCGGATATTGTCTCCTGGAAAGAGAACAGTTGAAGCTTCAGGGGCTTGTGGAAATTGGTGCTAAAGCCCTGCAGGCCCTCTCAGCACAGTGGGTGCAGCAAGACTCCGGTGCAGTTGAGGCAGCCTTGCCAAGGTTCCGAGCACTCGTGGAGCAGAGCGAGAAGCAGGCAGAGGCAATGTGCAGCCTGGAGGGCCAGCTGAAGCAAATGTGTGACAAACTCGAGCGAACTGAGGCGAAGTTCCGTCAGCAAGTGGACTCCACAGCATGGCTGACAGAGCCTCGGTCATCACATCTCCCAGGCAAGGATTTTCAAGGAAATTTCCTCTTAGATTTAATTTACTTCATTAAATTTGTACTCATAATACATGTGCCCTCAAATCTGCATGAATAAGGGAATGGGGGATCTGAAGTTAACGGTTATACCTTTGATTTTAATTTTGTTTCTTTTTGCAATAGCCTTATCAAATGCAACATCAATGCTGTTACAAATACCATGTACTCCACCACTGCAATTGAGAAATGGAGTAGAACAAGGAACTGGAAGCCCTTTCTTGATCAAAAGGACACAGATACAGGGTGAGTTTTTTAATTATTATTATTATTTTTGGTGTGGATAATCTGATGTACTAATAATTTTAACCATTGTGGTATAAAATTGGTATCATGTTAATAACTTAAAATGGATATCTTAGTACAGAAATGATTAATTTATCCCACAGTATGTTAATACTGTACGTATTTATGTTTACAGTAAAAACTTGTTATTACAGAAAGTCAGGGGACCTAGGTAATTGGGTTTACCTTGTATCAAGTATTACCTTATATAGAGTTTATCATATATCACGCCTTGCTAAATATTTTTGATGGGACCACGAACTCCTTTGCTCAAAATCAAGTTTTATCAAGTTGCATAATAATGAGTTTTTTGTGTTTTTAATGTATGTAACTCTTGAGTTAAAAAAACACACAGAATGATTGCAATTTTGACACATGCTATTTTTATTTCAGATGATGACATTAGCACAGAGAGTCTCCTGAAACTGTGGTATGGAGAAAAATCATCAGCACTGCCTCCACTTGATGGCTATTCCAGTTTCGACTCTCCCTCGAGCTTCACCATGCCTACTGCAGAGTTAAGGTCTCAGAGAAGGGAGGCTCCCCTGAGTCCCAAGAGAAGCCACTCCCCTGCAGGTCAGGACAGCCTACGCTCTTGCCTGAGTCAGCAGCGCCAGCCGGCTGCACCCCCACCCCCGAAAGACGTTCGGCTTAGTGGTATGCATCCCAAGTCACTCATGTCTCGTTACACCCCAACATACAAGCAAGCCATGCACCAACGTCTGCTACAGGTTCCCAACAGGATGAAACCCAGGGACCAGTCATCTCCCATTCTCTCTGTGGACTCACAGGAGACTCCACAAATCAAGGTGAGCACCACGAAACATCTTTCGGTCTAAAAACAAAAACACTTTGTTTTATAACCCTTTATGATCAACATCATGATCAAGTTATTCTTAACTGGTTATGGGAAAAATATAATGGAGATTTAAAGGGCTTTTAAACTTGTTGCGAGCCTAGATATCTGAATATTTGAACTAATTGACTAAGTCTCCTTGGCCTAATATTAACTAGGACGTTGTGTTTTTTTAGCAATAAAACATTCACTTGATTCTTTTTACTGAAATTATTTCCTGTTTAATACTTAAAATTTACAGTGCTCGGTCTTATTGAGTTTGTCAGTAAAAAATGTTTGATTTCAATAATAACCTTGATTGATTTTCATTTTTCATGATACCTCATCTGCTATCTTCAATTCAATTAATTTATTTAACCACTGGTTATACAAGTACAACATGAGTTACGTTATTTTTACATTTAAGAATTACAACAAGATACTAAAATACAAAACAAAAAAATAATCAATAACAGCACCTTCTAAAACTTAAATAAAACTACAAAATAACACTTGACAAAATATCTTCAGGCATCTTTTTTATTACTAAAATTATTACCTTCCGCTTATGTAATGTATTATATCCTAAATATTACATTATTTTCTATTGTATAATTGTATATAATATATGTCTATTTCGTTTCCTATATTTCCGCTATCAAGCCAATTTAACTTTTTTTTCCCCTCTGCTCGAGCTTAAAGTTCATAGAGGACAAAACTATAAAATTGTAACTATATAAAACTGTACTATGTATTCTATAATGATGAATAAAAAAAAAAAAAAAAAAAAAGAAATACATCTTCATGAATAAATCTCATTATGAATAAGAATGGTTTTCAATTTATTCTTAAACAGTTTTAAATTTTCAATTTCTCTCAAACTTATGTAGGTTTGTGCATTCTATTGTGATATACTTATTTACTGTTGTGATATTTGCAGAACGTCAAGTCTGAGTGCCCCAGCACGGTGAAGAGCCACCCAGCCCCTGGTGGAAGCAGTGGTGGTTAGTAAATTTTATATTTTCTGTGAAGGGACTAGAGAGTAATTAATAAAATCTTTGTGTCACAGGAGCAACATAAACATCAGCATGATTTTATATTTTAAAATATAATGTCAATGAAAGCCTGTGTTAAATACTCTAAAATGCATGCCCAAATTCTCCAATGTACTATACAATTTTTTGCCCTAATCTTCAAAAAATATTTTGCTGTTAAGTGTACGTACAGTATATAATATATTACCTTTAATTAAATTTAATTTAAAAAAATGCATAATTAAAAACTAGTAATTTTTGTTTTCTTTTTTCATAATTTTATATTGTTCTTATTCCCCAAGCTAATACTGTATCAAGTTTTGTAACGAAGTCAACTTTGATTTCAGGTGTCTCCTTGATTGACAGTGGCATCCTCACAATGACGAGACTGTCGCTGAGTTCTCAGCTGGTGGACTTGGACAGCAGTTCTGACATTGAGTTCCCACTGGGTGACGTGAGTCTGCAGGAGATTGCCGAGCTGCACCTGTCCCTCGACTCGACCCCCTCCAACAGCCCCATGGCGGCCATGTTGAGAGTTGCCGGCAGCCCCGCCACTCTGTCGTGTCTCTCTCCCCCTGCTGCGGTGGCACAACAAACCCCATCCAAAATCGAGAAAGTGCCTGCCACCAATAATAGACCAGAAATAACTACAATCATGCAACGTTTGCAAGCCATAAAATTCAATATGAAACAAAAAATTGAAATTAAAGAAGAGCCAGAGTCTCCCTCATTCAAATAATGTAATTTCAACATTAGTTTTCTACTTAAAATAGTTTTAGGTCTTGATAAAGTATAACAATGTACTGCTTAGTAACTATTATTATTATGTTAAGAGATGATGGATTTACATGTGCTTGTCTCCTATTAATTGTTTTGTACTAATTTGTGATAACTTTGTAATTTAATGCTATGGAAAACAGATCTCTGCTTACTAACGAGGCTGATGTAGGCTCTTTACTGCTTACTGGATGTAATGTTGAGTTAGTTTAATTCACCGCTACGCTATCTTTTGACTAATTTGTTTTTAATTTTGTGTAACTTAAAAATATTTGGATCAGCTAAAGAATATTCGAAAAGGGTTTTAAAATTGTGCTCAAGTTTAATTCACCGCTACGCTATCTTTTGACTAATTTGTTTTTAATTTTGTGTAACTTAAAAATATTTGGATCAGCTAAAGAATATTCGAAAAGGGTTTTAAAATTGTGCTCAATTGTTTAATTTGTATTATAGTATTGATTTTCTAATATAATTTGGTGTGTATTTTGTAAAAAAAGGTTCCATTCTTAGCTGAGCCTCATTTCATTTCAACTATTGTGTCAAGACTTGTGGATTTTTATTAGGGATAACTCCAGCTTGCCATGTAAAATTTTCATTGTTTAAAATTGTAATTTGCTGTATTGTAAATTGTAATTCATTTTATCTTTGTTTTAAAATCAACTTTTGATGTAACATTTCAAATTTACAGTGTATTTAAAACACCTGTGTTCTTAGAAATGTTGAGCTTCCAAAATAAAGTAACTACAGTATTAAATTTATATTGTAGAAACTTTTAATAATGTTTGCATAAAACAGCTTTGAAAAATAAATTGTAAATAATTATTTTTCATTGAATAAACAAGAAAATAAAAATTTGTTCTTTCTTGTATTAAAAATTTATTATTAGACTTTTTTTTGTTTTTTTTTTTTTACAGCTCGCGGTGGGGTACTGGGTAGAGATTACCGTAACTTCACAAGTCAATGAATCTGTGACAATTAAATCATGGCTTTTGATTTTTGTTAGAGAAATTAACAAGACTAGGGGAGGGGAGGGAGCTCACACAAGGCTAACTAAATTAAATGGAGAATCGACCTAAAAATTTTTTATTGCAGAAATGGATAGAGGGTAAAAAGTTATGCTACCCTGATTGTTTTGAGATTTTTTACAGACCAGGAAGTATTTTTAAAAAATTATTGAAAGTCCTTTTTGTGATGTCATGCGGCGGCAAGTCCTATCTTTTTCTTAAGGAGCAGCGTCTTGTGACGTCACAAAAAGAATGTTCAATAATTTTTTAAAAATAGTTCCCGGGCTCTAAAAATCGGAAAAAAAATCAGGATAGCATAACTTTGCACCCTCTATCTATATCTGCAATAAAAAAAACTATCTTAAATAGGTTTGCTATAGAAAAAAGTCAAAGTGAATGCTTACCATAGATTTACTCCAAGAGTGCCATAAAAAATTATAGTGGTGTTCTATATGACTCCAATTTTCGTGAGAACATCGCTTATATATTTTTTTTTCATACTAAAACTGGCGAAAGTATTTTTTTGAGAAGTTAAGGCCCCATTTTAAACAATTTAAATGTATTTTCGCTTTAAAATTGGATTAAGGGTAAGGTTAAATAAGAAGCCCAATGTTAAAGAAAATCCCACACATGAAAATCATTAAAAAAAATTAAAATGTTCTCCTCTACATCCTCTATCGATCAGTAGCTAAAATATCAGGTATACAAATTCAAGCTAGTTTTCGAGTTAGAAATTTTTATTAAAGTTGACTATACTCTAACATGCATGGAAAAATGGAACTTCCATGTTACATTAGTCAACTTTAAAAATTCCTAACTCAAAAAGTAGCTAAAATTTGTATACCTGATATTTTAGCTACTGATAGAGGATATGAGTATAATAGAGGAGAACGGAGAACATTCAACATTTTTTCATAATTTTCATGTGTGGGTTTTTTTTTTTAATTGTTTCTGTGAAACCTCTGGTATAATTTTTTTTGGATTTCGGTTCCACACGGAGAACCATTTTTGAACTATTAAAAAAAAATTATTAACTAAAAAATTGTGGGTTAATTCTTTTTTTTTTGTAGTGCGCACTTCAAATTTTCTTTCATATTATAATAATATATTATTATTAAAAAAAAATGCACACATTTCTCCATGCAATTGCAAAATAGTCAGCAATGGCAAATAATTTATTTTTTAGCTATTTTTTTTTAGAAATCTGTTAATAATATTAGCAGCAGTACATATATTAACACATCAGGGGGTGTATTAATTATATATTTTGTCATAGATATGCTCCAAAGCAGGGTACGTGTGGGATGAGTGAGCTTGAGGGGTATTTTTTTTTAATGAAATGAGATAGCTTATAATTATTTCATACATATAGGCTGTCAGGCAAAATTTATTTATTTTTATTTTTTGCTTCTTCTGATTTATTTTACACATCTTAATTGTGGAACCAAAATATTGCCTTATAATTTTGTTAAATAATTTCAAAATTACTTAAAATTTTCCCCCCGATTATCTTTATACAAACAAAATTGCATTTTTTGTCGAATTGTTTACGAAAAACATATATAAGACGCGTACATACTGTATATTCTGCTATATTATCTATATAATTAATTTAATTGACTTTTAAGGTAGAGATATCACGCCCAATGTAAATAAAAATCACATTCATGAAAATTATGAAAAAAATTTAGAATGTTCTCCTTTACATATTTACCTTATCAGTATAGGTAAAATATCAGGTACACAAAAACGAGCTAGTTTGCGAGTTATTAATTTTTAAAGTTGACGACTAATTTAACATGGAGAAATGGAACTTTCATGTTAAATTAGTCAACTTTAAAAATTAATAACTCGAAAACTAGCTCGTTTTTGTGTACCTGATATTTTTGTTGACATATCTTTGGAAGATGAATAAAATTTTGAATTTTGAATTTTACCTACTAATAAGGTATGTAAAGGAGTTAGAACATTCTAAATTTTTTTCACAATTTTCATGAATGGGATTTTTATTAACATTGAGCGTGTTATCTCTACCTTAATATAATGTGCAGAGAAGAATTTCACTATTTTAAGAATATTTTAAACGCGCGGTTATTGTCCATGCTTTCATATCGTCTCGAAAAAAATCGGAGGGAATGTGCGGAATGTGCCGGTGCCCATATATCTCTATAAACTCTATATATTATAGATTAAATAATTTAAATTTAGAGAAGTAAAACCAGAGAGCTTACAATTATTTCAGTTATTTCATATATATAAGTTCTCATGTAAAACCGACGCGGCCTTATATTATTATAATGAGTATAATGATAACTGATAACCATATTTAAACGTTATAATATGTTATATATAATACGATAATCTTATAAATATTTTGTTTATTATATAATAATATATGCATTGAAATGAATTTATTATTTAATAATTAATTATTATATAAATATTAATTTATTAATTTTTATAATTAATTTTTATAATTATTTAATAAATAATTCGTTTTAATTGATTAAAAAAAAGCGTATATATACACATTTGAAAGCACTCTATCTACAATTAGCTAAATATACAGCAAGGACGCGAGCAAACCTTAATTAATTCTTATATATAATTATGGTCCAGAATTCCAGGTTCGATGCAATAAAGGAGGTCTGGTATTTTCTTTTATTGACATTCATGATTGTGTTTTCTTTATATATATGTATATATATAGTACATATTGTATATTGTGCAATGGTCAATTGAAATTAAATTTTTTATATTAAAGCAATTGCATTTTATAAGATAAAACTATTTTTAATGAAAAAGTGTATACCCAGCTCTTGAGTATATGTTTTTAGCTGGAGCTAGTTACGTATTCTCTTCTTTTTTCCTATTAAAGCAAACATTCTAAATCACTTTTCCTTGGAACTCGCAGGTAGAGCTTATTATTTTTCTCTGAGCTGTAGTCCCAAGATAATGGTCTCAAGCTCTTTGTCTTTTGGTTGAGGCAATGGGGTGGGTATTTGTCGAGACTGACGTGGGCACCTAGGCCACTGCTTATAAGTACGGTGTGCTCCGTGTATTGCTCACTTGACGACGACACGCCTGCCGACATGCTGCCAGCTCTGCTTCTCGTGCTCCTTCCGGCCCTCGCGAGTACCGCGCCCTCCCAGCCAGCCACTGCAGGTAGGAATCTGCATTTCGTAATCTCGTTCAATAAGTGTCTTAATTGCTTGAGCATCTTGTGATTCTCATGGTTAGGCAATTAAGTTTTTCAGCATCAAAATGTCACCTTGGTCCTGCTGCATAATGTAACCCACCTACTTTAAATGCCAAACAAGTTGCCTAACTTCAAGGCGAAATGTTTTAACAAGTCGATCGCCGAAACATGCAAAGGAAAATTTTCCGAGGCGACGCGACTCTGCATATAATAAAATAAATATATAATTGCACTCTTTTATACAAAGCTGAACCTAATCTTTTAAATTAAGCTACGGACTTAAATTCTTACTAATTAAGGGATATACATGAAAAAACATGTATACTATATAGCTAGCATGTATATCACTAATTAAGGTCTTGTTAATCACCATATTCACCATGCCCCATTCCATGAATAACTCAGGATATGGTGATTAACAAGGCTGCAAGTGGGAAAATTTCCAAGGTGACGAGTGTACGTTTCTACTTTGTAATGTAACAACTGTCATATAATATACTATACATTTCAGTTGTTAATTGGGTTCATCTTATTTTTTCAAGCAATGATTTCTGTCGCCAGAATTAGCTTTTGATATCTTTTCTTTTCGTGAGTGTAGCAAAAGTTGCTCATCGCCATTGTGGCGCGTGCATATTCATTTATATATAGAGTTCATTCACAAAATTAGATATCATATCCTCAAGGCATGGAGATTTACAAGGCTACAAGAGGGCACGTTAATGACAAGAAGTACTAAACTATAAAGTTATTAATACAGAAATTTATAAATCCATTTAGAATTTGTCATATTATGACACGTTACTTGTTGATATTAAAATATTAAAATTGGTAGTAAATTTTATAATTTTTTATCTTAAATAATCACACTCGCACATTTTGTTGTATATTTCAGAGTTTTTTTTTTCACAGTAAAAAAAATTCTTGATGGATTTGCTGTTAGTCTTCACGCATAATTTATATATAATTAATATTATATTTTTATTAGTACAATATATTAAATATTTTATTGATTTAGAATGTATAAATCGAAGCAGAATTCACAGAAATTTCAAAATAATAAGATAGTACAGAATTATATAGTCATGATGGATCGACATGGATGATAGCACATGCAGATGAGTGATTTGATGGATGAGTGCATTGATGCAGTTATATATTGTCTCTGGAATATGTTTATGTAATACTGAATACATGATTTACATAATTAAATGATAGGTATTTAATTGCATCATTATAAAATACTATATATTATATACAACATGAAATATATACTACACAGTGTATATATAATGTTGTATGTAGGGCGCGCAGAACATTATACGACGATCTGTTGTGCAACAAAATCTACATAACCACATTGCATTATTAATTTTTAAAATCTTATATTTTTGTTAAATGTTATTATGCAGTACATTTTTTTACAGAATGCATTTTCAAATTGAAAATAAACTCTATCAATGACGTTCACGTATTATTATTATTTTTTTTTTAAGATGTCATTGATGTCTGCATATAGAATTTGTTAAAAAAGTATAGGAGTTCTTTACTGTATTATACTCTTCAAATTAATTTAAAAAATGAGAAAACTCCATATAATCTAAAGTTTCAATTCTCTTTTGTTGTTATATGATTTAAAAACATGATAATTTAATATTATATATGTGTAATTTTAATTTTTATAAATTAAGTTCAGTGAACCACATTATTTCAACTATAAAAAAATTCTGTCGTAACAAAATAAAAAAAATGCATGGATGAAAAATCTTGATAATCAAAGTATAAAGTATATAGTTTTAAAAATAAGAGTAAAAAATTGAAAGTGTAAAAACTGAAATAAAAATCTTGATGACTATATTTTAAGCTCATTAAAATGATGATGAACTTAATTTAAATTGACTTATCTCGCTCGATTACGAGACGCAATAAGCTCCTTAGTACATTTTGTCTCGGCAGGGATTAGACCCACGCTTTGTCAAGACTCTAGCAAACAAGTCGGCGACGTCTTACGGCAATTACCGCCAGCTTACCCCAAAGGCAACTTTTCTTCCAATATGTCGACAAAAGCTCTCATTATTATGTTGTATCTTGTTTGACAAGAAGAAGATAGAAAAACAAAATGTCATCCTTGAAAGAGAATGTTAGTTATAGTAAGAAACTTGATAATTTCCTTGTCTTATGATTGAATTCTGTAAATTTGTTTTAAGTTTAAATAGTATTTATAACTATAGTTTATAATTATATATATTATGGTACTGGCGGTACTGCATGCATGCAGATACACATTTATAGCGCCGCCCCGGATTCAAGGAAGGGAGAGGAATAGGAGAGGGGGGGAGGGGGGGGGGCGAAAAAATGTCCCAAAATATAATATATTGAAGGTTTTACCACCTCCACCCGTCACCCCCCCCTCTCCCTCCAAATTTTAATATGAATGATATTATATATGCAAATTGAAAGGAGGCTTATTCTGTGCAATATACAAATACAAATGACATTACGACTTAATTACCATTATGAAATGAAGGAAAAGAAGGACCCTACTTTAGTTTGACAGTCTAAGCCACCTTCTATATTCTAAATATCCTTGTAAATGCTCTGTTGTTGCAGAAACGTTGCGTGAGGCCGTGCACCAAGGTATGCGTATGTCGATGTTACCGCAGTACCTGGCTCGTCGCCTCTTGACGCAGGCTGAGAAGAGGCACCAGTCACTGCTGCCCTACCACCCGGTGGCTCGTTTCCGAGGTCTTGGTGGCCCGGGAGACGCGTGGTCGGAGAACGGGGTAGGCGGGGAGTTGGGTGCCATGGTGGCAGCCTTCAGTCCTCTCCTCACCGGCAACGTGGCGGGTGATCGCGCCAACATGCTGGCTGGACTTGGACTGGAACTGGATGAGCACTATGCAGGATTAGAGGGTGAGAAACGTTTCAAAAGCTGTTACATTGTAAACTTTTTGTCAATAAATTAACACTTCCACATTAAAAAAATGAATCTATATACTCTTCTTAATTTATTTAGTATGTCAGCTTGTCGATTATTTTTACAGTATGGAATTAAAAAATATTTATAATATTATAAGAGTATTAATGAATTAAAGTGTGTTCAATTTTTAACATAATTATACCATTTAATCTTCAAATTAATAAGTTCTTGGAGGCTTTGTAGTTGATGGCTTCTTTGCGTATAATCGGTCTATTTTTTATATATGCTTTTGTGCTGACAGATTTTTATGAAGCAGATATCGTGAGAAAGATTATTATCGTATTACAGCCATGTTAATGTTGACATATATTGCACCCAGTAATTTTTATCACAGCCTCGCTGCATAAAAGTCCACCTTAATCGCAATCGAGCTTCAAAGATAAATCACAGGTTTTGATTTTAAAAATACTTGTGTTATTTTGCAGGCGAGCTGAATAAGGAGCAGTTAAGTGCTGGAGAACTGCTTACGTTACTGGAGTCCATGGTTGGAGTCAACGACGATGGAAATCGGGCCAAGGGAATACGATTTGGTATCAACCGTCGTCGATGAGGGATAAAATTATAATTTAGTCTTTAGTCTAGTCCTGCTTCCACTGAATCTCTCAGCTCTCGATCAATTATTGCCATTGTGTCATCTGTATTAGAATATCTATCTTTCTGTCGCTATTAAATTCTCTGTGAAATATTTTGTACAAATAAATTCAAGTTAAGTTCACGTTGTTGTTGTTTAGAGTATTATTATGATTTTGTCTTTTGCTTAGAAACTTATTATTATTTGCAACAATCATGCTAGAATATCCTGTTGCTTTTATCACAGTGGAAAATGAAATTTTAACAGGATTATTTATAAATGATACAACAATTTTTATTGATTTTTACAACATAAAGACTTGTGAACCAACATTGCAAATTAAATCTCATATTGAAAAAAACAGATTAGTGTAGCAAACGCAGATTGTTTGTTTCTTTGATTAAAGTTTCGATCATTTTCTTTTTTTTTCATATACAATTACATTTATTATGTTTTTCCGTTGGGACCATATAATATTTTTTGTGACATGTAATATTTTTTGTTTACCCTTATTTGATAAATGAATCAATGATTGTATTGTAAAGTGTATTTTTATTATATAATATAATCTTATATAATCTATACATGACCGTTAATTTGTATGTACAATAGTATGTAGTAAATGAATATTATGTAATTATATGCAATGAAAAACTTAATTATAATATTTATTTATTGAAGGAACACGCGTTTTGTGAGTTTTAAATACCTTTCCTTAGTTTCAAAAACAATCCATATAATACGTCAGAGTTAAATGGTTAAATAGTCAATGAATTACAAATTTCTTTTATTATACAAACATATTGAGTCCAAGGATATTAATATTTATACGTATTATTAATTGCTGTTGCTGCTGAACAGTTAATAAGAGTGAAGGTCTTGAAGTGAATATTCGCAAGCACTTTTTTGTGCAGGACGTATGTAATTATGTATACTGCAGTGACGATGATCAATCAGCATGCAAGTTTAATAATTCAAAATTAATTAAATTCAATATACGGAATGCACACTCGTAGCCTTGGAATATTTCCCACTTGCAGCCTTCTTAATCGCCATGCTCTGTGTTATTCTTAAGGGGCATTGTGATTAACAATGCCGCAAAGGGCAAATTTTCAGCAAAGGGCAAATTTTCAGCAAAGGGCAAATTTTCAAGGCGACGACTGTACACTAGCAAAGAAGGAGAACGTCTGATCATGCAAGAGCATTCAACCGGTAAATAATTCACATTCAAATTATGCCTAAACCAAGAATCCTAATATAATTATTGTCATCTATACAGAAAACATATACGTATAGATAAGAAGGCTAATCTGATTCTTAAGTCTCATTTGATTATGTATTTATGAACAGATAGAGAAATATGTCACGATATACATTCAGAATAGGTTTCATTCGAGTTCAAACATAATACAAATATACAAAGTTTGGAGTCAAAGCAATGTTAAAAAGCCTTATTGTATTCATCTCTACCTTTTCAGAGTAGAGCCCTACTGGTAGGTCTAGTCACAGGTGTAAAATAGGCAACTTTTTATGCATCTAGATTGATATGGTTGCATAAATCGCAGGCTGGACATAATTTTAGGAAACAATATAATTATAACTGCATAAACATAATCAGGGTATGTATAATACATAAGTATCTTATACATACCCTGACATAGAATATACATATTATTCTCATATCTTTATTAATTACATGCAAAGTAAAGGGCGTTATTTCATAAATTTATACTATAGAAAAGTCATTGCAATGTAAAAAAAAATATTTTCGATTCATGATTCTAAACTTTACTTAATATGTATAATTATCATGATAATTTGAAATTTATTTATTTCAATAAATTAGAGCAACTCGGTTAAACTAAAAAATAAATGAAGTATAATAAAATAGCACTAAACATTATAGAGCTGCTGTGATATACTATAGTTAATAATTTGAAATATACGCGGTGAAAACCTTACAAGAAAGCTATAGTTTGATTTGACACCGTAAGGTACCGCGGGTATCCTGTACTGCTGACTAGATCGATGACTCTGGGCTCCAGGATGCTGCGTGGTTTCCATGACAACGAAGGACTGGAGGAGGGGGAGCAGAGTGGTGCCGCTTGCTGCGCCCCCGTGCGGTGCTGGCAGCGATGATGGCTGGCGTCAGGTGGAGGAGCGCGGCGCTGATTTTCGCCCTCCTAGCGGTCACAGTGACCCAAGGTGAGCCTTGACCCCATCGGGAACCTCTCCGAGGAATAATTAACCCTATTGTAAATTAACATATAGTATTTAATAATCTACAGCTAGCTTGCAAAATAATAACAAAAAAAAAGGGGCGTATTGATTTCGCAAAACTCCATGACCACCATCACACCACCATCTCACAAGACCTCGCAAATAACAAATATTTTTAATTCATTATATTTTTAATATATTTTTGACGAGGCTTTATTGCATATAAATAATGATTTAAATGTTTTTTTATAAATAAACAAACGCCCGATTATATATTAATAATTACATTTTCATAATATTTACTTAATGCTTTTATAGCCCTCCAATATAACCATACAATTTTTATTATAATTAATATATATTTTTATACATATGCCTGTTAGAAAATTTTTAAAACTATTTTTTTAATAACTAATGTCTCTTGTTTTTCTCTTAGTAAATAACTGCATGTTAATATTTTTATACGTAAATAATGAATATCAAAACAGGACGAGTCCATTTTTTTTTGTACCACTTTTTAAAAACATTTAAATTTTTTAAAATCTAAATAATAATTACAAAATTGTCATGCTGATTTTTCTGCTGCTGCTGATGATGCATGTATATAAAACAATTATTTTAACATAGAAAAACATTTTTTTTGTACATAATATATTACTATAATTAGCTGCTTGCTATTATAATAATTAAAATAATAATACATTTTTTTTAATTGCTAAAAATTTACACTTTAAAGAAAAAAAATCGCTTGCCTTCTGCATGTAAAAGTGTACGTATATTAAATATACACTTACCTGATCGCCGGTCACTGAATATGAAGCTTGCAACGTTGATTAATTTATTATTAAATAATGCCTGCTGCTGTGGCCGCGCGTCGAGAGAGAGAAAGAACTGAAAGAGCCTGTGACGTAGCTGGTGACTAGACGTAAGTGGCTGTTGTGCTAGAGCCGAGTTTCGATATGTGACGAGACAATCTGACATGCGGCTCGCGGGGGCGCAGGAGCTTCTTTGTTACCAGGACCAGGACTAGGAACTGTCGAGGCAAATCCTGATGCTAAAAGACTCTACGATGACCTTCTATCAAATTATAATCGACTCATCAGACCTGTTGGAAACAACTCTGAGACTCTAACAGTATGGCTGGGTCTTAAACTATCTCAACTCATCGAGGTGGTAAGTTGAATCGACAAATATCATTTTTTTTATCAAATAATTATAAATAAAAATTTGTATTTATTTTTGTAAATATTATTATTACCAACTAGGAATTCAACAAGTTGATTTACGTTTGTTGCTTAAATGGTGTATGTACACTCGTCACCTCAGCAAATTTCCCTTTGCGGCCTTGTTAATCACCATGCCTCGTAAGAATAACACAGGGCATGGTGATTAACAAAGCTGCATGCAAGTAGAGAATTTTCCAACGATGAGTGTATATCTATTTTAACAAATTGGAAAACACTTTTGTGTAATTATCAATTATTTATATATAGTTGTCATGGGAAAAGAGTAAAATTGTTTTGATATAAGTAAATTTTAAGTCTATAATATAGACAGCTCCATCTTTCTCAAAACTGCAAATGCATCTCTGCATCCATGTTGAAGCTGCAGCTCCAGCAGAGTAGTACTGACTGTCTCAAGTAATGCCCCAAATTTTATAATTTTGTATGTAATACATGGCACAAACAATGGCAATAGATTGTTGAATTCTCAGTTGAAAATATTATAATATGCATGATATTCATATTATGATAAAAATATGTGCATGACAGTGAAATATAATATCATGCATACTTTCTGTACTTCTCAAAATTTAGAGTGTGTTAAAAACCTTAAAAATATTTTCCAACGAGAGCCTTAAATTATTCCTTTCGAGCATCGACCCCTACTGGAATCACCAATAACATTTCGGTCAAATTACATCGATGGTGATGTTCGACTATTTGAAAGGGGTTAAATTTGAATAATACCGTACAATTGGGTGTCCAAATAAAAATTACTAAATCAGGAAATTGAAGCATTACTTGGATTAAAACATGACCTCCATTAAGTTACTGCAATTTTAAGAAAGACGATCGGATTTGATACTTGAGTTTTTCTATTAAAAAAAATCCAGTTTGAATATTTTCTCATTATAAATGGCGTAACCATTGGGCCAATAGTATTTGAATGAACCATGTGCTTATACTCCGTTATCGGTGGATATGTTAACTATATAGAGTTTTGGGATAATCACTCCATAAGATTCGATCGTTTTACACGGTCTTTGTTATTAAAGTCTTCTTGATTATTTTAAAACAATTTCACTAACGATTTTTTTTTATTTTATATCCTCAAGTAAGACAATTTTAACCTAACATTGTACAAAAACTTATATGTCAGTGGGACTTAACTGTAGGGATCCAATGTAAATTGTGTACAGTAATCTGACAATAACATAATCAATATACCCACTCAATGCTTCATCACCTTTGCGAAAGGTAGAATTCTATTCTATTTTGAAAAATGTGTTGTAATAACTTAATATTATTATCAGTGCCATAGCCATGAAAAATATTTGAGGGATTTTTCATTCTGGTCTGAAGATCTGAAGATGGTGGTAGAAAAAAGGCGGACCCACCCACAACTATGTATTTCCCCCTCAACTAATGTGGGGGAGGGGAGGTTAATTCCCACTCCTGCTTGGCTAAGCCACTGAATTTATTATGAATCAAAATCTTTTTGTATATTATATATATTTTTTTTGCATGTCATTTTTTTTGTTCCTTTTGAATTATTATGTGCCATTTAATGTATAACAGATGTACAGAAAAATTATAATAAAGAGCACAATATGTATCATGTATTTTATCCAGGGATGCAATTACTTTAAAATACTTTCCGAAACACTTCAACTTTTTAAAAAATATATATATCCATCATAACTGCCGTAAAAATGCAATGATTAATATATAATGAAAAAAAAAATCAATTTTTACCGGAGAAGAGTTGTGTTAAAGCTTTTAAATTTGCATCCCTGGTTTTAATTAAAATTCAATCAGGGCCGGCTTTAGGTAACCGCAAATGGGGCAGCAGCAACGGGCCCTGTTGTAAATATTGTGTATTAAACTTAAAGCCTTTCTTTTCAGACGAGTAATTCATTTAAATAAGTTTGCTATAGAGATAGATAAATATTTAATTATCATTAATAGAAGCGCATGATAAAAAATTGCTAGGTTAGATTTTTAATTAATTAAAAAAAATATATTTCTTCTTGATCTTGATAATATTATTTTGAACACAGCTTAAATATTATAGAGTAACTTTCGACAATTGTGCCGCTATATAAATAAATGTACATCTGTGTCGCTTATAACATTTTGTGTTAATTATATTTTTTAATTAACAAAACTTGCCCTAAAAACATTTTCAAAAATGTAAATTCTGAATTCAATGTGCTCACATTGTTTGAATATAATATTTAATTAAGAATATATATAATTAGGCATAAATCTTTATGTGTTGTTAAAATTTAATTACTGATATATTTTTAAAATGCTGGAAACCTCATCGCATACATAACAAAGTGAGTATTTGATTTTTAATGTTGTATTAAATGTATCGATAGCACACACAAAATAATTGCGCTTTTTGTTAATATTGTATAATACCGTTAGTAGAATACACAGTATTTTAGTATTGAAACAAAATTTTGTAAATTATAAGAAATCGTAGTCTTTTTTTTTTTTTTTTTAAGTTAAATTTTAAAACAAATCTTCGCTTTTGAATTTTGTTTAACAATTTGTTACAATTAAATGCTTTTCTAAGTAACATTTGAGATGCTTTTAGTATAATATTTTCAAAAATGTAAATAATCAGTTTTGCTAGCAAATTACATTTAAGTAGAAATTGTTGTAGCTTTGAAGAGTATAGAGTATAATTGATAAGCTCTCGCTATATGGAATTAACTCATCATGAGCAAGTTTGCGACTTCAAGACCTTCCATCGGCAGACATGTAAAACGGTTTGTGTTTTCGAACAGCGTCAAACAGAGACCCTACAGAGACCTCAGTGTCTTATGGGTAGGAATTTGAAGAACCTTGAATTTAGTTCCACCGGAATTCCTAGTGGCCACACTACTATCGACCAATCACCGTGGTTTCATTATTAATGAAGTCATCCGAGCTGGCCAATCGCTGATCATAAAATCGCCGATTGGCTAGATTCAAGGTTCTTCAAATTCCTACCCATAAGACACGGAGGTCTCTGTAGGGTCTCTGAGCGTCAAATTGAAACAAAGCTTACCAAGGTATGATTTTCATTTTGAAATCTTAGCATGAAAGAAAATATTTTAAAAATTATATATATATATATATATATATATATATATATATATATATATATATATATATATATATATATATATATATATATATATATATAATTATAATATATATATTATTTTTGTATAAATGGATTTAGCAAAATTCCTTGCATTTCACATTTGTTATTTTTTATACTGAGGTATTAGAATGTAAAAATTTTAGTGGCTTAATCGAAAGAAGGGGTAAAAATATGGTACTGTGAATTTTTCAGATTTTTCTGAGACCGGGAACTATTTTTAAAAAAATTATTGAAAGTCTATTTTATGACGTCACGGGCGGCACTGCCAAATCCTTTTTCTTAAGGAGTGCCGCCCGTGACGTCATCAAAATATATTTTTACCCCTTCTTTCGATTAAGCCACTAAAATTTTTACATTCTCATTGTAGTATTTTTATACTTGGTAAGCTTTGGTATTAATTTTAATTCAAATAAATTTCAATATTTTTTTTGTGTTCATTACAGAATATTTATGAATTATGAATGTAAATATTGTTGATATTTTTTTTTTTTTTTTTTGTACAGTTGAAAAATATTAAAAATCACATTGGGATGGGAGGGAAGGGAGCCTTCTACTAATATATGAACCCCCAAGTCCACCTTTTCAGTCGGCCCTGATTAAAACTGCATGTTAAAAAATTGCAGCAACAATATACCAAATGATATTTCTTTACAGTAAATGCCATTTATGATGAAAACTTAACAACCTGCTATTTTCAGTATATACAGTGCTACTAAAAAAAAAAATCACTGCTCTTATACGATTCTTCAATAATAAAAATATGTTTTTTAATATAATGGCTTTATAATATACACTTCTATGTTTTTAAAATGCTCTACATAGAAGACAACTTGTTCCAGTTGCCCTCCTAAATCTTATTAAATATTTTAATATTGAAATTATAATACAATTATTATTTATATACGCCAATCGGGCCAGTGGCGTAACAAGTCAATAATATTACATAATACCTCTATTTAATAAGGTTTCATATTAATTCTTGAAATTGATTGTTAACCTTATACCCTCATGGACAGACTCCCGGGGTACAAAAAAATAATTCTCCTACATATTACACTCCTTGTTAGAGTTACGCCACTGACGTCGGCATTTAATTTTAAATATATATTTATTTAAAAAAAAGTAGTAAAAATACAAGAAAGAACGTCTTCTAATATTTTTTTTGAGTCGCTTCTGATCTTTCTATGGATCGAAAAAAAATATTTACCTTAATATTTGCACAAGTTATTATTGCCTTTCGCACCAGTATTTAATTGTTGTTGCATGCATGGTAGAATAGTAATTGGAATAATGTTCTTTCTTGTATATATAATAAAATTTCTTTATATATAAATATTAATGAAAAATACACATATTAAATATTAATATTATTATTATTCAGATCACTGCAAGAAAAAAGGAGAAGCTGAAAATTTGAGGTACGATTACAATTTAACATCCGTTCGTGTTGAGACAGGTAACAAAAGGTGTCAACTGTTGCTGAGTACTCTATAGCGTATTGATCTGCATGAAGAAGGGAGCTAGGAGTACCATCATCTCAGCAGCAGCGAGTGTGTCGTTATCGGCGGAGCGTTTTGTTACTGAGCCGTGATCTTTGTGTGCCCTCAGAACCTCAAGAGTCAAGTGATGACCACCAACGTTTGGGTGGAACAGGTGAGACTCAAATAATTAGTTTACTTATCAGATTAGACAGGATAATTATTTGTGACGATACTACTTCTCCATGTAAAGGCGGATTTAAATGGCGACAACGGCGATGCGACGCGATTTTGACGTAAAAGCTGTGAAATCCTATGCGGCGGCGAATTCACCGGGAATCGCGTTAATTACGATGCTCTTTTTCTTTTAATCGCCAAATATGGCCACCAATGGATGTTACAGCAAGTGCGCATTATTTGCATCGCGTCGCATTATAAAAATCGCCATGTGAATCCGTCTTAAGAAGGGAATTCAGGATTTCGAGTTATCATTTTTTTTATTACTATTTTGAACCTTATAACACCTTCAAAATCAAGGAAAATGATTCTGTGAAGTCATAGTCATGCTGCTATGACCATGATCTGCTGAGTATTTACCGTTATAAACCATCGTCCCCACTTTTATTTTCTTTGGAATGAATGGAATTACATTTAACATGCTTTTTAACGACTGTAAATTAGACAGTTTTACGATTATGTCAAGAACAAACTAACCAGAACATTTTTTATGGATCGAGTTTACCTGGAGATGGCTGCAGCTATTGCACGTGCTCAGCAATAGCGTGCTAGTTGCGGGCCATAAAACACATTGCATCAGTCGGTCGAGTCTAGTAAGGAGAAATAAAAGTTTTCAATTATTTAAAGTGTATGTATATAAAAAAAAAGTTATTAAAAAAATAAAAGTAGTGTCGTATACATTCTTGATTCGAATTCTTCTTGCCTACTTTTTATCAAGTCAACAGTTCTAAATTTCTATAATATACTTCTAATTTACAAGAGTGAACCCCTCTAAAAAGTCACGGAATAAATGAGAGGTTTTCTACCTCGAAATTAGCATTGGATTATAATATAGTACATTATTTTCTCCCTTAGAATTACGGGCTGCATTCGCTTTTTTGGAAAAGCAATGGTCGTGAATTTATCCAGAACGATTTCAACGTAAGTTCTCGCTAACTACATGAATTAGTAGCACGAGGTAGACCTATACCAGTACAGTCAAATTAATTTGATATTCCTACTGGAAGTACCCCTTGGGGGGACAGCATGAACTTTACTCTTTCCTCACTTGCTAGAGCTGCAGCTCCAATAGACAGAGATGCAGATTTTCAATTTTGGGTAAGATAAGAAGAGCACTCATTCTATCAATATCAAAAGTGTTTTAGTTCACCACGCCTCCATAACATCTACAACCATGCAGAACAACAGTAAAGTTCATGGTGTCCAGAGCTGTACAGGGAAATGAGAGGTTTCTGGTCTTTCTATTCACTTTTAAAGTTTGAAATTTTGCAGAGAGTTTTGTGATAAGAGTACAGACTTGTTCACAAAATTTCAAAATTCAAACTTAAACAGGAAGATCACTCACTTCCGGCCACTTTCAGCGGGAATATCAATTAAATCTGAATATACTTATACTTTTCTCTGCTGATACTAACTGTGGTGACATAGTAAGAAAGTTGGATATCTTATTTCTTGAATCGCGGCTATTATGAATTTCGGGAAATTTGAAACTAATGTATATCTAGCTTGTGAAACGTCAATGATTGTTGCAGAAATGGATCGACTACAAACTGCGCTGGGACCCCGAGGAGTATGGGGGCGTGGAGATGCTGTACGTTCCCTCTGAGCACATATGGTTACCTGACATCGTGCTCTTCAACAAGTAAGTGCGAGGTTGCATACTCTCTAGATATGCAGGCGCAATCTAGGAAAAATTGTGGAAAAATAATTAAAGTGCAACCTAGTGACGAAGCAAGTAATCAGTCGATAACTTCATGCACTCTGGGAATATTTGTGCCTACCGAATTTATCATGAAACGTAATGTTACTCCCCCCCCCCCACACACACTATCTCGATAATTTTAATTTGGTTCACATTATAATTTATATTAGGTATATATTATATAATTATATTATTTCCTGGATTTACGAATGACACCAAAAATTAATGTGTGTGTGGAGCCGCCAAGTCATTTACAAGACAAATTCTGTGCTACACAGTGTACAATACGTTTGAATGTGGTGTTGCAGCGCGGACGGAAATTACGAGGTGACGCTGATGACCAAGGCCACGCTCAAGTACACTGGCGAGGTGGTGTGGAAGCCACCAGCCATCTACAAGTCCTCCTGTGAGATTAACGTGCAGTACTTTCCCTTCGATGAGCAGAGCTGCAACATGAAGTTCGGCTCGTGGACCTACAATGGACTGCAGGTATGTTCCAACGTTCATATTAATATTGATTAGTCTTTGGTAGTATAAAATCATTATTGAACATAATATAAATATTGTTTGGATATATAAATAATAATTTTATTCAATAATTTTAATTAAAATAATTTTTACTTCATATTAATTAGTTTAAAAAATATGGTACAAAGTTACAAACAGGTCACAAAATATAATTACTCGAAAAAGTTCATCATCGTTACTAAATACTTCAATTTAAAAATTTTAAAATAAAAAAAACACCCAGTTCGACTATGCTTAACTACATAATTATGTTGTATCCAAATTGGACATTTACTTTTAATTTAGTGTATTGCACTCTTCTTGAGAGTATAAATTTATGTTTGCAGTCTTCTGAATCTCAAATAATGCATTTTAGTTACATATATTACATAATAATATATATTATTAAATAAATATATTATATAAATATAGGAAACTTTCATACATCTGCAAGGCATAAAATTTACATAAATAAAAAGTATGCACAAACTAAGAACGGTGATTTACAAACGTACAATAGAAAGATTGTAATATTTGCAAATATAATGAAATGTATGGATTAATTTTGTATGTAACTGTATAGTAAGATTTATAACGATATCACGTTGAAATGAATTTTAGTAATAACTATAAGTTCAAACATTATAACATATACATGAAAAATTTCATTTAAATCTTATTTAATAACTAAAGATTAGTCTGTACGTGACAGTAGATTAAATAATGTTCTTATATCTGTTGTACATAGGTCGACCTGAAGCACATGGAGCAGGTTCAGGGTAGCAACCTGGTCCGTATAGGCATCGACCTGAGTGAGTTCTACTACTCTGTAGAGTGGGACATTCTGGACGTGCCGGCCACACGGAATGAGGAGTACTACCCTTGCTGTGCCGAACCTTACTCAGGTGAGAATATTATTGTAACCTCAGCTATTGAGATAGCTTACCTGAAATGAAAAACAATTTAATTCTGACGGTTACATTGTGTACACTCGTCGCCTAGGAAAATTTTCCTTTGGGCCTTGTTAATCACCATGACCCGTAACACAGGTTGATGATTAACAAGGCTGCAAGTGGGAAATTTTCCGAGGTGACAATTGTACCTTCGTTGTGGTGAAACTTTCAGGTGAGAAAATGGAGGGTAAAATTACATAGCTACACACTAAATACTATGCTGCGCTAAATTTTTAGATGAGAATGGATTTCTGTACTTTATGTCAGCACATAATTGTTTTATGTTATATCAACTAAATAAAAAATAATCAAAATTAGTAGTTCACGTTACTTTTGTAATATTAAGAGTGTAAATTATGTCTAAATAGTTTCTTTTTCATTGGAGTATTGACCTCGATTTTTTTTATTGCAGAAATGGATAGAGCGTGCAAAGTTATGCTACCCTGATTTTTTTCAGATTTTTTAGAGCTCGGGAACTATTTTTAAAAAATTATTGAAAGTTCTTTTTGTGACGTCACGAGATGCCGCTCCTTAAGAAAAAGATAGGGCTTGCCGCCGCGTGACGTCACAAAAAGGACTTTCAATAATTTTTTAAAAATACTTCCCCGGCTCAAAAAAATCTGAAAAAAATCAGGGTAGCATAACTTTGCACGCTCTATCCATTTCTGCAATAAAAAATTTTGAGGTCAATACTCCATTGAACATAACAGTTACGCTATTATTATTCAGAAAAATAATAAATTTCCACTGAAAAATAAACTCGTAAACTTAAAAATATGTAGTGATTTGAACATGCTTTACTAAAACATTAGTGATATTTTTTTTCTCCGAGAGTTTACTTAAAATAACTCACTTGTCAGTTGAAAACATATGATACATAAACTGGAAAGTTTATTGCTTGGAAAGACTTTAAGTGATGAAGACGTGTTAGACTTTTACTGTGTGTGCCATTACAAGACTAAGAACATTCCATATTTCATCAATTGTATAGTCTCTACTTATCGTTTAACTTGCAACTTACATTTATATGTTACTTTAGATAATCACTTTCGCTACTATACTTTTTTTCTGATCTATAGACTCACTCCAGCAGTTTTTTTTAAAGTCAATAATCATTCATTAATCGTTGACAACGACAAACATTGCTGTTTGCTGAGAAAGCAGTTTCAACATGATTCATCAACAATCTTCAAGAGAAGTTATATTCCGGTGACATTTATGCACAGAAAAAACTAAAACAAAGTACATTTCTTTCAATTAACATTCAATTATAAATTACTTAATTTTGTATTATTTTGATTAACATTATGATTGTTGACCTAACTTCATTGTAATTAAAATTAAATTCACTTTGAAAAGTTTCAGCTCATGTAACACAAAACTGCGCGATTTTATGACGTTATTATCCATTGAGGCTGGAATACAATGTTGAAAAGTACTATCCTACTCTGGAAAACTTTCTAATAACACATCCTTATAAACTAAAAGTTTTGTAAGCATAAATTTAACGGAATACACTAAACTAGGTGAACTTACAATGCGTCAAAGGTCAGTTACGATAAACTGCCGCGAGATGGCATGGGTGAGAGCGCCTGGAGGCTAGACTACTGTTTCAGCGTTGATGCGGTGCGGGTGGCGAGCGAGCCAGGCGCCCCTCCTCCCAGCAGAGAGAGCAGCTGCGGCCCCGCTAATAAAAAACTCGGCGGTGGTAACGCTCTCTGACGCTGCTGTAATATATCCTCCGCCACCGTGTTGCGGATTGACTGATGCAATATGACCGAGCACCCTGCCTGATTTCACACCAGATTAATGAACTATATATTTAGTCTGAGGCTAAATGTTGATTTAAAAAAGATTGATTATCTTAATATTTATATACAAATATATATATAATGTAATTTATTATTATTGTATTTATTTTATTACAACAAAAATAAATTTATATAATATATATAGTTTATAGACTATTTTACTGTTTGATATTTATCTTTATAACTGTATAAAAAATTTGGATACAAAATTTATTACTTTCCTAGAAGAAAGCACTCTTCAAACAAATTGACTCTTTAAATTACACACATTTTTTTTTCTACAAATTGAAAATTTAATGTAAGATATTTATTTAACCGTCTTCTTTTTTTTCTCTACTTAGCTTTTTGTTATATAACTCAGTCACTTGAGATTGAAACTTAATTTAGTAGAAATAGACAACAAATTAGAATTTTCTAAATACATTATTCAGTTAGTGCTTGTCTCTTTGAAGCACTTGTGTTGAAATGAGATTGCATTTGGTACAGCCATGCAGCAATGATCTTGACTGAGTTGAGATTACTTGGAGAGGGCAAATGTTATAACTCCTCCCCCCATGTAATCTAACAGACGGGCTACCATGTTTTTTCAATCAAACTGGAGAAAATACATGGATTCATAAGGGCAGGTGAGATTGAGTTTACTACTTCGTGTTTGAATAACTTCCACTTTTCTAATCTCTTGAATTTTCCAAGTTTATTTCAAGCTGCTCATATGAAAACATTCATCTCTCTAGCAGATCTTATAGCGGAAGCCGTTTTTCCCTTCATACTTTTTCCTTTTCAAAAAGAGGAGAATTCAGGAGAGCTGGGGAAAGAAGGATAACGTCGTTACGAAGCTTGCCAAGAAAGTAGGGCACAGTAGAAGAGAAATTGAGAGATATCGGGAGATACTGAAAAAAGAAGAAATTCTTGTGGAAACTTTAGAATTGTGTGCTTTAATTTTTCTGACGTTAAAATTTACAATATTTTTTAAAGTTTATTCCAAAAGGCAATATAATATAAATCTACCGTTATAAAATATATCTGGATAGTAATATCATTATTCATGCATATCTTAATATATATATATATATATATATATATATATATATATATATATATATATATATATATATATATATATATATATATATATATATATATAATATATAATACAGTATATATTTTACAGTGATCAAGTTTTAAGATCAATACTGTTATTACAAACGTAATATATATATATATATTTTTAAATTTGATGTAAGCTGTTGTAAAGTTTACCATCATGAAATGAATGTCACTTGTCAATATCCCATTTATCTTTTGATAAAATCTAGAAAAGTATAAGGGCTTGATCAAATCAATGACTAAAACTTTTTTTTTCCTCCGTTTGTAGTTGGGATCAAAGCAATGCATTTTCTTTGTTCATATCAGGATTTCTGCACTAGGGTTTCTCTTGTAGAGTTTTTTTTTACCCTTTTTTTTAAAGAAAAAAAAAAGAATTCTCATGGGGAGTTTGTGTGATAAAAATAGACGCTGTTCACCAGCCAGAGAGGATAAATGCCCCCGTCCTTCTGCTCTGAACATTCTCGTTGCTGTAAGAGAAAAAGAACTTGACCAAAAACGACGATGACGAATCTGTTCCTACTTCACATAACACAACTTTTTCTTACTTACACTGTAACACTAGTTTTTACACTGAAAATGAGACATACATACACAAAGTGAACTTTTAGAACCCTGCAAATATTTTTAAATTATAATAAATTTTTTCTTTTATAACTTGTAATGTATAATATATATTAGTAAATTTTAATGTATAAAAAGAACGTTAAAAAGAATGAAATTTTATAGTTTGTTTTGTTTTTAAAAATACATCAAAATAAATATTAAATAATACTACGGATATATTATCTCTTTTATTCGTATATTATTTTTCTATATTTATATATAAGGAAAGTAATTCACGTAGTCTAGAATAATATTTACTAGATCAAGGAGTTAACTACAGACAAAAACAGTACGTATAGAATATATATACCAAGTTTATGTTATAAACAGGCATAAAATAGCTATAACTCAGACAATGTTAAATAATAGCTCATAAAATTCCTATTGTTAGCTGTAGTCGAAATGCAGCATATCCCTCGGTGCCACTCTATTTTTATTTTTTATCTTTCTTTAAAAAAAAAAAAAAAAAAAAACGCGAAATACGACAGTCATTTTGTGGAAGCATTAAAACTTTTGTGGTTTCTAGATCCAAAATAATCGGGATATAAAATTTAATTTATTTTATACATTTTTTACTTTCATAAATGGGTAGTAAAATAAACAAATATTTTTCATATTACTCATATTAGTGTATAGCTTATTCATCTTAGATCAGTATCCAGAAGTTGAATACAGCTTATTATTAATGATGATTTTTTTTTATATATGAAATTATAATGTTGTGGTTTATGCATTCATTAATCACTTAGTCGTTTTGTAATGATTACTAAGCTGTTGAGCATTTAAAGTTTTGTTAGTAGCACCAAAGTTCATAGCTGCTACATGATATACAGGAGCTATGGTTTGCATAGTTGATCGATTTTGTTGATGCTATCTACCCAATTTTGAGCTTGGTGGAATCAACAAACTCCTCATAAATAAATTTTAGACATCAAAATACCAAGCAATTTTTCAAGGATGAAAAGAAAAATTCAAATTTTATAAAAACATTTTTTATAAAAAAAGCTATTTTAAATTAAACCATATTTTTGTAATTTTATCTTTTATTAAGGGGTATTCACAAAGCCCTAAGGCCACATTTAGGGCTCGATAATTTAATGTCTGATTTTAGGCATGCTTTTTAGACCCAAAATTTCTGATCTTAAATTTTCGAGCCCTAAATGTGGCCTTAAGGCTTTGTGAATGCCCTTTATTATGTTTTATTTTCTATGTATGAACGATATAGGTCATTATTATGTAATTATTTTTTCATGCTTATTTTTATTTTTAATAAATGAAAATAATGATTTGAAGTTACTGTGAATATTCACTGCAAAATAGTCAAAATACCAACCATGTATATAAATATTTTAATTGTATTTTGAGGGTTAAAATGGAATTTTAATTTTTAAAATCAAGTTAGTAATACTTTAATAAATTACCCAAAGATGATCATAAACTAATACTGGGATGAACTTTTGTATTATATATATATTTTTTAAATAGAAGATTGTCGGTCATACTATAGTTATCGTATTTTATATTGTATTTGAACGATTTAGGAATAAAACGATATTTTCCTATAGAAAGTTTACACAAATATCAAATAGAACATTGATCTATTTAAAAAAATATTCAGCATGAGAAAAAAATCGTTAATATTTATTTTAATGGTATAACTTTCTAATTAATCACAATATGAATTCAAATTTATTCATTCTCTATTTTTGAAATATAGATATTAAGACAATGAAAATAGACAAACAATTCATATACGAAATAATAAACCCTCCTTTTTTTTTTTCTTTATGTTACAGACATTACATTCAAGCTGATCATGCGACGCAAAACTCTGTTCTACACGGTGAACCTGATCATCCCGTGCGTCGGCATCACCTTCCTAACAGTGCTCGTCTTCTACCTACCCTCCGACTCCGGCGAGAAGGTCACCTTGTGTATCTCCATCCTCCTGTCGCTCACCGTGTTCTTCTTGCTGCTCGCCGAGATCATCCCCCCCACCTCCCTGGCCGTACCGCTGCTCGGGAAGTACCTGTTATTTACTATGATCCTCGTGACGCTCTCCATCTGCGTCACTGTCTGTGTGCTCAACGTTTACTTCCGGTGAGTACAAATCCATCTATTTTACAGTACACCAAATGCAAATCCAGCCCTCTGATTGGCTATTTAATAATACATCAAATGCAAATCCAGTGCCATGATTGGTCATTTCATAGCACACCAAATGCAAATCCAGTGCTCTGATTAGCCATTTCATGGTGCATCAAATGCAAATCCAGCCTTCTGATTGGCAAAACTTTATATTCCATACACACGTGGTCAAGGGTAAATTTTTAGGAGAGTGAAGGAGGCGATTATTCCCCTAAAGACTACTTGACTGAGGTTTTCCACGGTTTTCTCAGTCTTACCTCATTGAATACTGTGTAACAGGCTGTGACCACGATTATTTCCCTCCATTACTACAGTATATTATATCGAGTTTCAAGATCGTAAGGGTGTATCCCTATAAAAAGAAAAATACACGGGCAGCACTACCATCCATCTCCCAGTCATCCCTCTCCCCTCCTTCCTGGTGACTCAAACTTAGCAGTGCAGGATGAGAGCATCCTCTCCAATATTTTCTTTTGAAATTGAAAATATATACCCTAGATGGTCTACACTTTACATTAACTCTATTTTTAATTAACAAAAAAAAAAAAATATCCATTTAGGTTTCATGATTGACAAAGAGCGATATATTAATAATACACAATGATATATTTATATACATCTTAAATATTGTTGTGTTTCGAAGGTAGTTATCGAAAATACCTCCAGTGGACGTTAAGTTACAGTTTATCAGCTAAGTTTGTGTTAGCCTGGGGGCTATTTGGTTTTTGTTTTCATTTAATTATTTTTTTTTTATCAAATTGCTTGTGAATTTACAATTTTTTATTAATATTTTATAATTTAAGATAAAAAAAACTTTTTTCAATATACAAAGTAGTGTATGAGGCTATTTTGCTCTCAAATCCATAATTTGAGAATATAAATTAAGTTTTATGGAAATTTTCCAAAACTGAAAATAGAACGTCCGAATTTGAATTAATGATAATAATATCCGCTTATAGAATCGTCCAAAACATCTCACATATGTGAGCAGGAAAGGATTTCCCTTTACTACATGTGTGCCTTTTAATCAGCTTGACAGTCAGCATGTTAATTCAAAGTTCGAAAATTTGGCACCACTGTGCATTACAGATCCTCATAACAAAGAAATTTAAATGGCTGCATAAAATATGTTCTCATGGACCTGAGAAGACGCAGAAAAAGAAACGCCCCAATTCAGTTTTAAGTTTGTTTAGATTAATTTACTTATTATGATACTTTTAAATATACAGTATATCAATGAAATTGAAAATTCATTGAACTACCAATTTTTAATGTACATAATAAAAACAGACTTCAGAACAATAAAAAATTCTTTTAAATATATCATTGAATGCTTTATAATTTATATTTTCGATTAATATTAAATATTATTATAAGGGTTCTAAAATGAAGTTGCCTAGTTCAAATGTTTATTCAAGGTTTCATTCATGTAAAAGGGGTTTATAAAGTCAGTTATTATACCCTTCTCTAGTCTTAAATCCATCCTTGTCATTCTACTGGATGACTTAATTAATATTTTCATGAGATTTAAGGTATTCTATGTCAGCTCCTGGAGAGAGAGAGAAAGAGAGAGAAAATTATTCTGCATGTCTTTAACAAAAATACGGTAAAACTTAATACATTATTTATAATAACATCTTACAATTTAATTTGAAATTTTTTACGTTGATACATGAAATGCGTTGAATATGATTAATAACATTTTCCAAAGTAAAATAACATGACGTCATAGTATTAAAGTCTCTCATGTGAATCCAACTGAGGAATGATGAATGTCCTTCTATACAATTTTTTTCTTCTTTTTTTTTTCGTTTCGGACTTTTGAAGCTCACTTACTACGCCCTTAATTGACGTATCAGATGGTCTTGGCCATTGGTGCCTTTCAATGTGTCTCAGATGGGATTTACCCTGTATAGAAACTTGCAACGTCACACTCTAGTATTATAGAAGATAGATCAACTTGTGCTAATGTAATGTGTATAAATTAATAGAAAATTGAAAGGTTTTTATACACACCAGAAAATACATTTTTTAAAGTATGAAGCAAGAAAATTATTGTTACTCGTATGATGTAGATTCCAGGCTAAAATTAAGTTAAAAAACAACAAAATACAAGAATTTTAAATGAAGATATATTTGAAAGAACGCAACGCGTCAATGTTTTGCTGTTGAAAAAGGTGTTTACCATTCTTATTCAAATTCATGCTGTAGTGTGCACTTTCTGAATGATGCGGGTTGAAAATTAATGGCAGAAATATCAATCGTAAGAGTTTTAAATTGTCATTTGAACAATATCACAATGTTATAAATTGCAGCACAGTAAAATTGAGGATGTATTTTGACTAAATCCAAAAAAATTGTCGGTTAATGACTTCTTAAAAATTCAAAATTTCTTGTAAAAATAGTATATACATACATATTATACATAGTACATTAAATCCAATCGAAACAATAAATTTATTTGTAATCAGTAATCAGTAACAATTTTATTTTTTTAAATTATGTTTACAAAGAAGTAAAAGTAAACATTATAAAGTGATAGTTGTTGCAGAAGAAAATTTCTTTTAGATCGCTCAAGTGTTTTGAGGTTAATCGAAAACTGATAGAGACTGGAAAGACGAGGGAGGGAAGGGCGATCAATGGATCTGTTTTTGCTGCTATAAACAGTGGAGGGGAATGATGTGTGAGCTGCTGCTGCTGCAACGAAACATAAAACGTGTCAGTCGTTGTCACCTTGCTGCTGATGCTTCTTCAATTATGTCACACAAAAACGTATACCTGAATAAAAAATACAATTTTTTTTAGTATTGAGAGTATAGGAAATTCAAAAAGTAAAGTACTTTACTTTAAAAAATCTTAGGATGATAAGATTCCAAAAAATCAAGGTGAAACTTGCTCTGACGTCATAGGCATGTTTCATATTAAATGCATGACGTAACAGTTTATTAACCTTTGATATAATAATTATGACTATGCAATAGTAATATAAATCCTTTTTTTATAAAAAAAAATATATTACAATTTTCCTGCATTATCACCATTATTATATTATGCAATTAAAAATCTGTGATACTTATAAAATAAAACCCTTTAATGTAATATTATATTATATATGCTTTCTCATTTTGTTGTTGTTATGTACTTTTGTTTTCAACAACCGAAACAGTAGCTTGCTAATTATTGTGTACGAGATATATATATAAAAAAAAAAAAAGTTCATTACTTTTTTATTGTTAAGCCACTGAGTTTATAGCACAACATCGTGAAGCTTTATTTTTTTTTTATGCTGCTCATACTAAGCGGGATGTAACTTGTAATTTATCTTGCCGCCGTGCTCCACTCCGGGAGATATAAAACTGGGAGCGTTCGGGACATCAAGCTTAGGGGTGGACCTAACTAAAGGATAAACGCGAACAGAAAACGAGCTGGGAGTGACGGATGAAAGACGTTTATTTAGAATTGGTTCTGTAATTTTATTCTTTTATTAAAAAAAAAAAGAATATAATGATAGGAAAAAAAATGAGATTTTTTTAAGTATATTTAAGAAAAGTTTCAAACAGTAATTAAATTTACATTTTTTGACATTTATGTATAAAAAATATTTTAAATTCCTTTGTTATTTAAATATTTGACGAAAGGATGCTCAAAAAATATTATTATCAAGAAAATATGTAAGAAAAAAAAAAAAAAAAAAAAAAAAAAAAAAGGAGAGAGAAAGAGCAAACAGAATTTTAAATTAGCATCAGTATATTTTCTTTTTATCTGTTTTTTTCTCTATCATAAATTATAATTTTTTAAATGAAATTATTATGATTTTTATTAAAGAAGTTAAAAATCAAATCTACTCACAAATCCATCGAGGACGGATAATGTTATTCTTACGATGTGTCACGCATTAACGGATACATTTTCACCGTCATGTGTGAATGTAGTAATTTATTTCTTCATACATTTTTTTTTCAACATTTAGTGTCATTTAGCATTTCCAAAGGTTGTATATTCAACTTTCAAAAATCTTGATATTTATAAAATACTTATAAAGAAAGGGTGAGATCGTTTTATTTGGTGATTGCGACGGACGAGGGAGGTGCTCAAGTAGTATAGGCGCCTTGCAAGGGTCCTCCTCACTTGAGCAAGCAGCCAGGCAGGCAGCAGTAGCAGAGCCTGGGGCGTGGTGCTTGCTATCGATCCGTGCGAATACCAGTAACATCTTGCACTCGCCGCCATCGTCGCCACCGTCGTTTGCTGGAGAATTCTTCTGTTTGGTTTACATCACGAAAAAGCATGCAGCGTCAGCAGCAACCCCACCTGATGGACCCTCTCACTCTCATCTGGACTTACTTGTATCTAAAACACTCGACGAGGAGCTAACTTGAGTGATATCCACGCTCTTTTAGTGAAGAATATAAAATGCACGTCCTTTTTCTTACAAAAATAAAAGAGAAATGTAAATTCTTTGAAAAAATATACATTATTACATAAGCATATTTTCCAAAAAAGTTGTACCCTATTAAATTTAATGATATGGAAATGTCCTATTATATTATTATATAAATGATGGGCATTGAATCTGAGATTTCGTGGCAGGAAAGAAAAGAAGATTTTTTTTTTCATTGTATTTTTTGTTCTTAAATATCTTCTTTTATTAAAGTATTAAAGCTGAAAAGCAAATATTTTTTTTATACAAAGAATATACTTTATAAATAATTTATTCTATGATATTTTACAGGCTGTGAATAATAATATTATTAATTATATTAGCTTATAATTAAAATATCATAAATTTTTAATCTTTTTTAAGGTGGATTTTATGATTTTCATGACACCATTAAAATTCTTTATTATACTATGCGGTACGTTTGGGTATATATATTTCACTGAAAAACCATATATAGACATTAGCCAATGTTTAACGAGTATATATTAAATTATGAGACTGCATTGTGAAGGGAAAATTTTATAGTCTCTTTCGTAGTTTAAAAACTGAATAATAAATAACGTCGCACGGTATTACGTATTATAGCATTTATATTGTAATATTCAATATTTATATATGCATGAATATTCTGTCACATACATGCACACATCTGTTTTATAAACAGAATGTTTTCTTGCTGACGGATCTTGGACATTTCACCGCTCCATCCCATTAAAATCAGCTGAAAGTTGAACTTCCATTCGAGCCAGAAAACCACACGAGCGTGAAGGGTAATTGGGAAAGCACCAGAATGTGATGGTGACAAAAAATACAAGAAGACATCAGATATCAGACTTCTCTTATAAGCTATACGTTTGCTGTACGTTTTGGTTAATAGAAAAAAAAAAAACACATTTATTTGCATTTATAATTTTTTTTTTTACTTAAAATTGGAATATTTTTTTTAATAAAAATAACAATCAACCATCAAATTTGATCAAAATATAAATAAATTATATATAAAAGAAGAAAATTTAAAAATAATAATACGTAATATATTCTTATTCTCTGTTATACAGGCATTGGTTTGATCTTTGGAATTTATTCACAAGGCAACGACTGCCTCTTTTCATATCTTATTAGCCTCAAACTCCTGACTCCTCTTATCTTAACACTTGTCGAGCAGATCGGACACCTTAATAGGGGGTCTTTTCTGACCACCCTTTGTCCCTGTCTATATAATAATAGGTTCTATATACTCGTGGAGTAGGCAGAGAGAGAGAGAGAGAGAGAGAGAGAGAGAGAGAGAGAGAGAGAGAGAGAGAGAGAGAGAGAGAGAGAGAGAGAGAGAGAGAGAGAGAGAGAGAGAGAGAGAGCGAGCTATAAAAATATTCCATGCAGCATGAATTGTGGAAAAATAAAAATAAATATAGTGCTAAAAGTAATAGTTTGACGAATCATCAAAACGTCATATATTAAGGTATCACTGTCATGATTTATTATTGCTTTATTTATTATGACGATATAATATACCAAGGAATGGAAAGTTCCTATGTAAGTTTTTAATTGTGTTTTTGATGCAACGTAATCACTATTACCAATATGTTAGACAATGAATAATTGAGAATTTGACATGGTTTAATTATGTTACCTTTACATGATAATATATAGCATATTTTATCACTATAGTGAATGTGCATGAAATGAGAAGTTTTTTTATATATAATATATACTATACATATAGCAATCAAATGAAAAATGCAATTTTCTCCATGGTTTCTCATGAAGAAAATTGCATTTTTAATGACCATAAGAGGTCACTTTATTAACAGACCAAGTAATATATTGCCAATATTATCATATATAGAAACTATATTTTATCAAAATAATGTCATTTATTTTATTTGAATACTATTTAGAGTTAACCTGGAACTCTTATCAGTTACATTTCCAATCTGAGAATATATAAATTATAATTTTATTACATACTTTCACGTGAAATATACGATTGTTTCTGTCTAGTCTAAATGATATCCCTCAGGTTACATATGGTAAATTTTGCTGGCTCCATTAAGAAACTCTGATATCGGTCACTTGGGATCAAACTACGCTCATTTTGAGCATCAAACTACCTTTGGTTCAAACAACAGCAGTCTCTTGATGTGTTTGCATATTAGCAGAGTGAACTTGGCTCCATAAACTACTACCTCGAGACACGTAACCTTAAAAAAATATATATTACCTTTCATGGTGAAATATCAGAGAGCCATACGCCATGGCGGTCATGTGTTTTTCATAAAATAAATGTAGATTCTTATACTGGCACGAACCATTTTTATATAATTTGAATGACGTAATATATTCTATATTTTTTGTATATTGTTTTGTTGTTGCTAGAACAATAAATAATATACAAAAAAGTATAGCACAAACAAAATTAACATACAAATGTAAAATTGTGATTTTTGTATAGTACGCAACACACACGTAAAAACAATAACACGCTAATTTTAAAGTAATGAGGAAATTGAAAAATATTACTAAAATAAAATAAATTTCAGTGTAAACTGTAAGATTGAATTATAATTACAAATTATATAAAAAAGTATAAGATTATTGTTGAATCTATCAACACACGATAGATTTATTTTTGTGTATTTAACACTTTTATAGAAATATATAAAACATATAGGATATATATAATATATATATATATATATATATATATATATATATATATATATATATATATATATATATATATATATATATATCATGAAATCTAACTTTGGTAAAGAATCGGTACGTTTCAAGAATTGGTACGTTTCTTCAAAATCATGTTTCTTTCACAGTAATGAAACTATTGTTTAAAAAAAAAAAGTTTGTTTTGATGGTAGCAACTTAAGTTAAAGTTGCTTTATGAGAATAAAAAAGAGACATGATGTAATATAAAGTTTGTTTTATATAAAATGTTATTACCGTGGAGACAAATTATTATAGCCACGTACTTGAGTGTACGTGTCGCTAGCAGCAGGTGAGAATACAGGCCAAGAGTTGAGTGCAGCGGTGCATGCAGAGGGCCTGCTTGACCCACCTCTCACCACGAACGTGTTACAATGAGCACGTTGCGGTATTGCGACACTCACCACTAACTTAATGGTCTTTTGACTTTACGTGTCCTTCATTAAAATAATTTATTTCAATTTTAATATTTATTATTTTTTATATATTATTAATATTATAACAAATAAAAACTTTTGATTATTAAGAAAAACTTCATTAAATAAGAATTTTTTATTGATACGTGTATATATAATGAATGAGACAATTAAGTAAGCTTAAAACATCTGTTTATAAAGACAAAGAACTCCAATGTTAACTCAAAATATAAAATAAGCATATAATTCTTTTAATGTGACTAAAAAAAAAAAGGTGTACCCCTCTCCTTATGAAACTTGTATGCTATTCAGGGGTACACCTTTTTGGTTCTGATAATAATATTTTTTTTTTCTGTTTGAAATTAAAAGTGCAGGTATATTGTACTTTTCATACTGTTTTGTTCATTAATGCAATGTATACATGCAATTACAGCACCATTAAAAAAACTGATAACTCCTTATATATTTGACATGCAATAATAACACGGAAAATATTAGTTTTAAAAAATTAGTTTTTTTGATTTTTTTTAACGTAATTCTAATTAACACTCGACCATACAAAAACTGATTGCAGTATAAAATAAATGAACCCCTTCTTTCCTATCTTAACAATTAGGTGATTTTGTTGTTGCAGGTCACCGTCGACACACAAGATGGCGCCGTGGGTGAAGAGCGTTTTTCTGAACGTGATGCCCCGCATTCTGATGATGCGCCGGCCGCACTACTCACCGCGCGACCACTACGAGCATGACGAGCCCTTCAACGATAATGGCTTTGCCTGCGGTGCCGACTTCAGGTACGCTCGTTTATGGTGGAAACTGACCTCAACACTCGTGTTAACGTTCAGCATAATTTAGTCGTGGATTTACAAGTACAATTTAAATGTAATATTAAAAAAAAATCAGCTTGATTTTATCTCAGAATTTTAGTGTCAAATGACTAATTTTAAATGAGGTATTTCATCAAAACGTACTGATTTATATATGAATAAAATTTTTCAAATTGTGAAAATCGTAATTTTTAACTTTTGAAGGATAATTTTAATGATCATATTTCATCATAAATTTAATAATAACATATAATATATGTGTAATACTATCTCTCTTAACTTCTTTAAAAATTGCTTTAATGATATTTTCCATTGTTTTTCAAATTAAAGATTAAAGCTTTTACAGCTAAAATAATGAAGCAGCAAAAGTTAAAGGAAAACCAAAAATATTTTAACGAATTATATTCTGGATGTGAAATATGATGATATATAAATAATTTGCCACCTGCATGGCAAGTTAATTGCTCGTGAGTTAAAAACATACACGGTACTAATTGTATGTTAATGCAATTTCACTGTTTAATTATATATAACGTCATTTATTTTTTTGCGATCCAATTAAAATAATTTTGTTAATTAGAATGCAATTGGATTTGCTAACAAACCTAAAAAATTAATGGTATGTTCATTGTATGGTAAAGTTTTTTTATTATAAAACAAATTGATCTATTTAATTGAATTAATGAACAGCATGGTGCTTGTTAATTTTAACTATATTTGCACTGCATCAAAGCTGGCTGGTTAGTTATCAGCCTACAGGGTATGCAGCCGTTTGCACGCGCGTGCTCAGCGTGGTTGCATACTTGTTGGCGCTCGCTTGGCTCGGCACCGCAGTGAAGTAAACAAATTACATACACAGTGCGAATAAACAGCAATGAGACTTGAAATAACAGCCAGAGATATAAATTAAATGGTTTCTCTACTGTAAAATTGTTGATGATAATTGGTATTTTTAATTGTCATAATATGAAATATTTTTTTAATTGCATTTTAATTGCATTTTTTTACTTTGAAAAAAAAAATATATATATTACTAAAAGTGTGCTGTATGCATGAAGAATTACAGTAAATTTTTAATTTCACAGTTGAGTGATTTTGTGTCAATGTTATTTGCTTTAAATAACTGTGGATAATATTTTTTTATTTTCAAATGTAAAAGTAAATTTAACCCTATTAGTGTTTGAGTTACAATACTAACGTCTGAAAAACAAAATAGAAATTATGAACCATTTGTAAGTATAAAGGTTACTTTCTTACCTCGCTGCACTCATGATAACCTCTATTGCTTGTATATCCTCAAAAATATAATATTTAATAATTGCAAAGATAAATTATTCATTAGAAAATTCAAAATTAAATTTTAAAAATACAAAGTTAGTGTATATAATGGAAAGAATATAGAAAAATTGAATTTTGAAAGAAAATCAGTAGCTTGGAATGAAGCAAATGTCGAATTTGAATATTCATGTCTGGTGCCTCGGAAAAAAAGTTGAAGGTGAAGGGGGGGGGGGGGACATGTCTATATTGCCCATGATAAATAGATAAAAATAATTTTTGGGGGGTGGGGGGGGGGGGCTCTCGGCTTCCCCCTTGATCCGCGCCTAATTCCGTTGTAAATGGAGATTTAATTAGGTTAAAAACATTGATATGGTATGTGTTGTAAATTTATCGTTGTAATATTTTTTTTTGGAAAAACAACTTCATCAAAGTTATATATATATATATATATATATATATATATATATATATATATATATATATATATATATATATATATATATTTTAACATATATATTATATGTTAAAATATTTAAGTTTTTTAAAAAAATTGTGAAAAATATAAAGTTTAAGAAGATTTAAATGGAAAAAATGAGAAAGTGTAACCTCAAGGGTTGATAAGTTTCTGTATTAAAGTTGAACTATTAATATTTTGTAATTCTTAGTATATAAAGTTAATAAATTTTTTAAATATTATAAAACTAAATAATCAACCGATGATATAAATTATTATTCATAAATTTAATACATGAAAGATTAAAAAACAAAAACAATTCTGCTTGCTTTAGTTTAGTGCTATCGATTTTAACTTTAGAGAAAAGATATTACTCACTGAAGTTGAAATATGAGTACACTCACTATTTTACTCTTTTTACAAATAAAAAAATCTTATAGTTTTAACAAAAAAAAAAAAACTCTTTTAAATTTATTGCTTTTTATCTGAAGTTTAAAAACTTATAATTAAAAAAAACTAGAGGTACAACAAATACATTTTTAATGTTAATATTATTATATATTGACTTTATTTGAAATGCGAATTTCGCTGTTGTTTTGTCTCCAGGGATAGCATGGTTGACACATTCCCTGACGTCAAAGGAAGTCCCATGGGGTCTTCACCGTTCGAGCCCACCTACAAGAGTGACATGAATGGACATGATGACCATATGCAGGCTCACTCATCAGGTAAGTTGTTACCTTCAAAACCGGATATTTACACTCTGTCTGAAAATACTTAATTTATCACAAAAATTTGGAGGCGTCGTAAAAGTTTTGAAAACATCAACCTCATTTACTTTACTTTTCTTCAGCTAACATAATTATATGCGTAATATAATAATGGATTTTTTTTTTAATAATACAAATCGATGGTTCCTAAGCACTGGTTTGCATTCTCCGGATTTTACAAAATGACGGGTTTGCCTTTGCAAAAAGGTTTCTTTTCATCCTTTGTTATCGTAATTTACAACCTTTACGCGTACTGAAAAGGCAAACTCGTCATTTTGTAAAATCCGGAGAAGGCAAACCAGCGCTTTCTCCGCGGCAACCATCGAAATATTTATGGCATCTAAAAATCTAAAAAAATAGAGATTAATAATATGTAAAAACTAATTTTTATTTACTTGGTTGAGTTGTTACATCAATCGATGCATTTGTTAAATAGTTTATTAGAATTGTAAAATTTCACGAAATGACTAATTTCAAGATCATAATATATCCGTGTTAAAAATAACAGTGCATGCTACGAAACTGCGTACAAATTTCATGCAATTTATAGGAGTTCAATTTATTGTATTCTCTGTATTTAGCTAAGTAATAATTATTTTTATTTTAGCAATTAAATATGAACATAATTCTCCATACTAAAAAATTCTGTACATTTGCATTGCAATAAAAATGTAGTTTATTCAGATGAATACTACTCACATATTTATTTTACTGGCAATTAGTAGCCTATATTATACAGAAAAAAAGAGGGACTAATTGTATTTTATAATATTTTTATGGTTATCGAGTTTAATAAAAAAACTAGTATTTTTTTTTAATTAAAGTAAGAGATGATTATCATGGTTGTACATTTTATAAATATTCCTACATATTTTGCAATTTTACCTCTCTCTTTCATTGAAATACTACAAATATCAAGGGAAATGAAAAATCATCCATGCTGATGAAGAAGACTATGGTAATGATAGTAACAATGCCTTTCTCGTTGCCACGTTCTTTTATTGTTGAAAAGCTCTCGTTTTTTAATCAGTGAGATGACGATATACACTTGGAAACCCAGAACGTTCTTCACGGTTCTTTGTTTGTGTGTGGTTGTTTGTGAGGCTAGTAACATTCAAGTACATCATTCCATGAGCCTCAGTATACAGAGTACTTTTATATATGTACACAGCGCTAGCTATGTTACGTAGTAAGTTGCCTTTGTATTTTATATAATGTGGTTACGAATAGAAAAGAACGAAGTAGAAAATTATAGATTTATCATGTAAATTTTTATTAAATTGTTAATTAATATTGTTTTACCTTTTATTAATTTTATCTCACTATGCACACATATTAGATTTTTTTTCTGAATATATGTCATGTTTTTAAATATCCATTATTTATTCTGCTTGAGTGAAGATTAATTAAATCTGTAAAGCCTAGCTATGTTATATATAGCTGTGATGGTTGAACAGTAGAGGGGTTGAGGAGAGAGACAGGGGAGAGGTGTAGGGGGATGATTGATTCAGTATGACCGACCACGATTTAAAGAGGCAAGTTAGTACGTAGGGTGGACAAATGAACGAGTGACACATGGTCACCATAAAATGAGCTGGTTCTCAACTTTAGTTCGCCGTTGTGTTGGAGTAGCTGCCGTGGTCGTCGCGTTCACACTGTCACTACAAAAAGTTCTACTGCGTAAACATACAGCAGCAGCAAGCAAACCCACAAAGCACTGAAGCCGCAGCCTCCGTTGTTACCAGATGAAATATACGCTCGTTGCTGTAGGCTATATTTAAACAAATACAAAACTTTCAACCAGGGATTTACAAATTATCTGCCTTGGATAATATAAAGAATGTTATTTAGAGGTTTAAATAATTTTTTACATAAATAATAAAAATAAATAGCAAATTATATTATTTTAATTTACTTTTAATTAACACTTTAAATACAAAAATGTGTACGGTTTAAATCTGGAACTCTTTTCCGTAATTAGATTTCACATTAGAGATGACAGTGCAATGCTCTTCTATTACACTGTCTGCATTCGACAGGCACTCAAGTGAAAGATTGTGAGTCGGCTGTCTCGTCCAAGGTTTCTGTGGTTTCCTGGACACTTAGGTAAATACCGGGACAGTTCCTTAATAGGCCACATCCGACTTCCTTGCCCTGACCAAACCTCCATTATTTTCTCCCACACCCGTACTCATGGATGGTCGTGATTGTGAGCTCAGCTTACATGGAGTGTGCAAGCATTTCGGAGGACGGCATCTCCGCTTCTTAGACCTCTGCAGGCGTCCCCCTCAGCTAGGTGGAAAATTCTTGAGGTTTTTGAGGACTTTCTTAATTTGTACTACTGACTGTGTAGCTGGAGTTGCGCTACACTTGAGGGTTGTGAACTTCACCAAATATTTTGAGGAGATTGAACAGTAGAGCCAACAGATCGTCTTAAAAAATAAATAAAAATAAATGCCTCGGTTTGAAGACGCCTGATCCATATGCAACCATCTTCATTTTAATACAGAACAAATTGCATAACCTTAAGGCGTTAAGGCGAGCAATTCAACGAATCTTGAATCTTGCAATTCAATGGTCAGTGAACCGAGTTTATGTTTTATTTTTAATTAATACTAATTTACAAATATTTTAATAATATATCATATTGAAAAACAAATAGCAGTGTTATTATTATAAATCAATATAGTTTATGTTGATTGTTTTTATATAGAGCTATGCAAATAATGATAACAATTTAAACAATGAAAAATGGGGGACAAAACAATATAGTTTATTTTTCTTTAATCCCCAGCGTTAATCCTATTACAAAATACACACCGCTCTTGTGTTTGAAAATTAGAGAGAGAGAGAGAGAGAGAGATGACAAAATATATTTTTCTTGATCCAGAGAGGATTTTATGAATATAATTTTATTTAAATTAATCCCCTTTTTTAGTATTTGCTTAACTTTTATTGATTATTTTAAAAGAGTTTTTTACTTAGAAATATAATGCTCAGGCACGACAAGGAAATAATTTTTCATCTGTATTTAAATGTTTGTTTGTATTTTAAGATAATACTTCTTATGATCCAAGTTTTTATTGTGTGCATTAAATATATCAGAGGATTAAATAATATGTCTTATAATTCGTTGCATATTATTTTCTTATATAATGTATGTTATTTCGTATGCTTAAATTGGCTATTAAATTTTATTTTATCCTTACTTTGTTTCTATATCCCATGCACACAGCAATATTAAAACTGTTATGTTAACTTTTATTTTATAACTTTAACGCTTTATAACCAACCTACATACAAAATATATAGAATATATTATGTAATACATTACGTTAAATTATACGAAAGAATTATACTGTACCTTATATAATATATTTTTTATTGTAAAAGCATTTTTTTTATCCTATCTTCTTAAATTTGTTCCTTTTTTTAATTATAATTAAATTTAATTACGATCGCCCTTTTTTTAAAAAAAACTTGACAAAGAGTTTAATTTCATCAACTTAAAGATTCATTTATTCATCAAGAAACTAAAGTTTAAACGTTTTTAACAATCTCCCATTCGTTTTCCTTCTTTATTTTTCTGTTAGAATGTAATTTACGGTTTACGGTGTTGGTACTGACACACTCGACCTCAGTGATCGTTTTTTTTTTTTTTTTTTTTTTTTTTTGGTGAAGAGATCTTGGCCTAGCTATCTTGTGACCCCCTTAAAGTCATAATGTCTCTTCTCTAACTTGGTCGTCGTCGTTTTTCCAACACTACTGGTATATAGATATCGCTCATTCATTTCCTCTCTTGCGTCGTTCCTTCAAGCAGTCGATATTTGTAGCACTGCACCAACACCACTATCATAGCTTTAATCTGATTTTACCCAGAAAATTGACTTGGGTTGCTTTTCTTGTTATCTTTGTCAACCGGCACCCTCTAAACCTTAATATATATAGTTTGATGATATAGTATAGAGTGCCAATTTGATCATGCTTTAACTTCCAATACTTCCAGAATACAAGCGTAAACCATATAATATATAATACCCGTAAACGAACCTGTAATTTACAAAAAAATGCATATCTTACATATTAAAAAGGTATTTCATAACAATCTGTTTTCTTTTTTTTTTATGATAACTCATTGCCTTTTAAAATTAGATTTCCTCTGTCTTTATTTTTAATATGATGATAAGCCTAAGCTTAAACAAGGAAAAATGTAATATTCTTCTTTTATATTAGATGATATTTTTTTTTTAGTCTTGTTTTTAAATTAATAAAGAAGAGTATTTTTTTATATATATATTTACTAATCTTGTTAAAGAATCTGTAGAATCTGGTTATTACGAATATAATTGCTTTAACAAGAACTAAGCTGCAAAACTTTAATAATATATATTTATAGAAACCAAAGAGAAGAGAATGAATTAGTGTCCTGTAATTGTACATTGCTCATTTATCTTTTAAAATCCCTGAGATTAGTTTCTCTCTTTTCATATATGAGAACTCAGCCAGCAAGAAAATAAAACGAGCATCGTAAGATGTAATGCGATATTCTATTGTTTTGTGCACTCAAGTAGAAGTTAATTGTTAGTTGTTAACTTTAACTATTAAAGTTTAGTAAATTAACTGTTGTTTATATCAAGTTTCCTCAGTAAACATCTTAATTTATCATGCTCTGGGTTCAGTGGTGTATAATTATATGATAGTACCGTAAAGCAATTAGTGCACTCAAAATTTATAAAACAATTCTAATTTATTCAAATTTTGTAAACTATCTTATGTGAAATATTATTATGAAAAGTTCTGTTTTATTTATCAGGATGTGTGGTTTTGCATGTATCAAAACTTTTAACGATTTATCATGAAAAATGTTGCTCACTTTGTTTAAATTCCTCTGAATCGCGTTAATCACAACTTCAGTTATAAAACGTATTGCCACGTCAAATAAATTTCTTTAAAGTGGTTATGAGTATAAAGAAACACGTTTTTTTTTTTCATTATTTTTCATTTCTAACAAAGAATTTTGGTAGGGATTCACAAAGATGGAAGATCGATCAAAGAAAAAAAATAGAAGCATTTAAGCATTTATACTATTAACATACCTGTTACCTGTAAGAAAAATCAGAGATCTTATAGTGTAGAGATATAGAACGCTTATGACCAAAATTTTGTTCAAACAACACAGATCTTGAAAGAAGTGCGACTACGTTATTCCGAAGCTTTTTAGGATAAGCATTCAGATGGCGTTATTGTGATGGGGTGTCAGCTGCATCGCGACACCCGATACTCCTGCAGCTCCACCTATATGCAGAGACCTGAACGTGTCCTTTTTAACTTCATCTACAGAATTTCTTTGGTTTCCACGCCAACAGATAGGAAAAATATTTGACACGGACGTTCAATATCTCTACACTATAAGATCTCTGGAAAAATGCTTTGTAAAAAAACGTCAAAAATCGCACCAATATCGATGATAGAACTCGATTTTTGACACCAAAATATCACTTTGACATCGGAGGTTGTGGGTGTGTGTGTTTCAGGTCAGGATACCGCGCGTCAGTTGTCGCCCGAGCTACTGGCGGCACTGCAGGGCGTTCGCTTCATCGCTCAGCATATGAAGGACGCGGATAAGGACAATGACGTAAGTGGCGAACACGGAGACAAATTGAGAGTGCTTAGAAGTGGGATTATTTACATAAATAAAATATTTAAATAAATAATTTTAAATTAAATAATTAAATTTTGCACGTTGGATGAGAGGCAACTAAATAAAATAATAATATTTGATGTGCTTGGATGTATATTAAATAAGTTTTTTTAAACTTTATGACGTAAACGATTATGAAACGAGCATGAGCATGGTATTGTAGTATTTTTAAATATTAATCTTTTTATTATTAATTTTAAATAAGTTTAATTCAACATGCGAATTATTAAACATCAAATATCCCTGCGATTTTTTTAGAGCTACGCATATATTTTTTATGTAGACTGTAGAGTGTAGGAACTAGTTTTTAATATAATAAATTTTTAAACAACTTTTGAAATATTAAAACTACAGTTCCATAGTGGAAAAAAAACTCCCTTTGGTTTATATAAAAAAACACTTGTATACTTCAAAAAAAATATTCGCATAAAAATGAAGCAATGCAATTCAAACTGAAAAAAATCCTGACACGTTTGTTTGTAAGGCTGTTTTTTAACGTTAATAAAATTCGATATTATACTCAAATTTCAATATAATATCATTTCCTCAATATGTTTGCTTATACCACAGAACTTGGAAATTTGAATATGCTATAAGATTCCCCCCCACCACCCTCCCCACCCTCTCTTTTACAACTACGTATTGGTTCAATATTCTTTCTATTACACCGCGACCTTGTGTGCTTACGTAAAAAAAAAAAAAAAAATACACGGAGAAAAATATTTTATCTAACATTGAAAATATATTGAAATTAAACTCCCTGAGATTTGTTTTTAAGCAAAATACATACGAAATAATCAAAGATAGTTGTCAATAATCTGACAAAAATACAATAATAAGGTACTCCAAGAATTAAATTTTATATACTAATATAATGTGCCTCAATTAATTTTAAGCACTATTTTTCTCCCCGTGTAAGTATATCGCGCTTTTGTTGACACTAACCTTGAAGTTATTACTAAAAAAAAAATAATAATAATAAAAAATCAACGTAAAGTTTATTTATTTTACTTTGCTTTTTTTAAAAAATAAAGAAACTTTGGCACACTAGCAGCGTGGTAAAGAAATCTTTGAAGCGTAAAATCACTCAATTTCAAAGCTGGTTCGTGAAGCGTGTTTTTAGCCGCACAAGACGAAATAAAAAATAAAAACTTCATAATCTTGCCTCTCTCGAAAATGTTATCATTTATATACAACGTAAATTGCATGAAAATGTCAATTTCTATTAAAAAAAGACTTAAACTAAAAATAAAAAACTTAACATTTGCGTTATAAATATAAATATTTAATCAAAACTTTTTGATATATAATTGGAAAATACACATTCTCACACAGAAGTATGGTCATAAAGTGGAAAGGAATTTCTTTGGTTTGGTTTAACATGATTAATAAACGACGTGTAATTGTTTTCAGAAGATTCCACCATCATTTTAAACAATTTGAAATACGAAAATATTCATCATTTTATGCTTTTTTTCAGTGTAAATTTTAAACAGCTGTTCATAATTGATAAATGATTAATTTTATTACATAAATGTTCAACAAAAGCAGCAAATAGGAAACTTTCATTCATACTATTTTTTTAATATTATATATTTTTTTAGACTGTGTATAGAATGTGCATGCAAAAAGGACTTGCTAATAATAAAATAAATAAGTTATGTTATTTTTACAAACATTTTAGCAAGCAAATCAAACTGCATGTAAAGTGTTACAGGATCGTGATTATCTACACCTGGAAAACTCTCATCGTGACACGAGAGAAAAAAAATGCTTGATTTGCTCACCAGGTGGTGTTGAGGATGTGTTTTGCTTTTTTGCCAGTGGTGTAGTCGAAAAGAAAAATATATGTTATGTGTTTTTTTTTTTTTTTTTTTTTAAGTTTTGTGTGATTGTTATAACATAGAATGAGAATTTGACGACTACACCACTGGTTTTGTGACCTGTCCACAGGTTAGAGAAGATTGGAAGTACGTATCCATGGTACTGGATAGATTCTTCTTGTGGGTCTTCACGCTGGCCTGCATCATTGGAACGTTTGCCATCATCTGCTCAGCGCCTTCACTATACGACATGAGGGAACCAGTGACTGGATACCATTCTATGGATATGGTTATTAAGGGGAAACCTAAAGATCCGCCTCCCGTATCCATAGTCCTCTGATGATCATGATAACACTGGTACACGCAGAATCCAATATAAACTTACTATAGATTGGCAGATTTTTTATTACTAAACAAATTTTATAAAAATTATAAATAAAAAAAGCATGTAGGCCGTTAGATTTTTTAGTATTTACAAATGCTGCACAATTATTGTATTAAAAGAAATATTTTGTATCATAATATCAATGTTTATGTTTATTCCTATTATTTGTTAATTTAAATAATTAAATTTAGAATATTATTTCAAAATTAATAATATTATTTATATTGATTTAATAGGAAATAACTAAAATACAAATATTTGACTTTATAATACAAGATATTATAGTGTAGGCCTAAAATAGTTGCTTTTTTGAATGTTATTTTAAACAAATTACACAGTAAAAAAAAAGTAGTACATCGTTATTAGCTACACACTGTTATTACAGATGTAATGCTTTAAATGTTTTGTGCTTTGTTTATATGTTAATTTTTTAGTGTGGGAAATTTTAAACTTCAGAATTTTTTTATAATAATATCATTTTAATATACTGTTGTGTATTAAAATTCAATATTTAAAACAGGTTAATAATTACAAATTGTGTGTGTACGTCAATTACAAAAATTGGGATTTCAGTAGATTTAAATGCGATAAGAACCTCTATGATTAACAATGTTTTAAATTTAAAAAAAGGGGAGGGTAAACAAAGAGATGCATGCGACTACGTGTACACAGCTCACACTTGCTACTGGAGTGTCTGTATGAACAGCAGGAGACCTGGCCACCATGCGTGAACGTGAACGATATTTACACACGATTTTTTTTTCATCAAAATTCTTTAGAGAAATTTATCTTGGTCAAATATTGGCACCTTTTTTTGTGTGTGTAAAATGTCAGCACCTTGCAAAATTTTATTATATGCCACACATCAAAACACGTAAAGACACTTCTTTTTTTATATTTCAATTATTTTTTTTTGGTGTTTATACACTGGTGCACTTAAAAATCCTACCCAAACCTAAGTTGTAAAAAAGTCTGTACAAGCTTTTGCTAAAAACAATTGTTGATTTTTTTTATAAAAACACGATTGTTACTATATTTATTGCATGGTATTAATAATTTTATTTTAAAGGAAGCTGACTCATCATGATTTTTTCACCAAAGAGTATTTTTGATTTTGTCCATCAGATGGCGTGAACGAGACTCTAGTGTTTGTTACTTGCCCACAGGTTGTGGAGGATTGGAAATACGTATCCATGGTCTTGGATAGATTCTTCTTATGGATCTTCACTTTGGCTTGCATCGTGGGTACGTTTGCCATTATTTTCCAAGCTCCATCACTTTACGACATGCGACTTCCCATCGACCAGAAGCTCTCAGACATTCCTTTCGGCAAGAATCAGTTCCAGTTTCCACCTCAGCATCACAGGAAGGACCTCCCGTTGTAAAAATTTAAACTAAATTTGGATAGTTATTTTCTTGAGATGGAAAAATACACTGAGAAATAAGTAGGGACTATAGATCACCAAATTAATTACCAACAAGTTAATCTACCCTTCAAAAAATCTTCCACATGTAATGTTAATTAATGGATAGTATTAATGTCAAAGTTAATGAGCATCGTACACGGATAAAAATCAATGCTGTATTTGTAATAAATTATGTTCACATTTCCTACTCCCCCCCTAAATTAACATTTTTTTTCCGTGTGAGACGTTTTAAAGATTCTTTTATTAGATATTATTCCACTCTGATGTAAATTTAGTCGTCCTAATTTTTTTTCTCAGTGTAGTCTGTGGACCAAAGATGGCCTATGTTTGAATCAAAAGTTACACAAGTTGGATTAAATAAAAAGTACCCTAACACTATTTTCCCACATTAATTAAATCAGCAATTTGTATAAAAAATAATTAATGTAGTTGATCATAAAATTGATTATAATATGGATACTACTTGTAACGTTTAGAATTTCATATGAAAATAATTAACCTGAGATTTTCATTACATTAAAAAAAAACTTGTTTATGTGTGTTCCAATGAAAGAAACTGAATTGTTTCATAAGTATATACTGATCAAAAGAGCTAATATAATTAAGGTCAAATCGCATGTATTAATGCTCAATCATAAAAAAGAAAAATCATTCACAAATAATAATCCAGTTATAATTTTATTTTTCTTATATAGTTAGAATAAAAACAAAAATTACTTTGCAGTGCTAAAAATTATATTTCAAATCGCTCAATTAATTTAACAGTATATTATTATTCTTACGGGTGTAATATAAAATAAAATTAATAACCTAAAGTAAACGACAATACTTAATAGTAATTTATTCTTATTCATGAATATAAAATTGTATCATATCATCATATAAGTGTCAAAACCTAATCTGTTTTCTTTTTTTAAACCAATTAATTAGTATATTACGAAACGATAATATAATCTTGAATTATATTACCTGTCGCCGAGGAAAATTTTCTTGCTTAAGTCGAATCTATAGACCTTTACTAGGGCAGGGCACCAATTTTTCAGTTAATTTCATCTCTCACGACACCAAATTGGTGGGCACCTCTGTTAGATTAAGGAATACATGTTATTATAGCCAAAGATTAAAAAGTTATGAAAAAATTAAAAACACGAGGTTACCAATGGAATATCGACCTCAATTTTTTTCTGATTTTTTTCAGATTTTTTAGAGCCCGGGAAGTATTTTTAAAAAATTATTGAAAGTCCTTTTTGTGACGTCACGCGGCGGCAAGTCCTATCTTTTTCTTAAGGTGCGGCGTCTCGTGACGTCACAAAAAGAACTTAAAATAATTTTTTAAAAATAGTTCCCGGGTTCTAAAAAATCTGAAAAAAAAAAAACAGGGTAGCACAACTTTGCATCCTCTATCCATTTCTGCAATAAAAAAATTGAGGTCGATACTCTATTGTATTGAGAAAAAATTGCGAATAAAAAAAAATAATATAATAATATGTAACGTCAGATAAGTTAACTTGAATGTTAGAAAAAAGTTAACATGTTTTGATTTATAGAAAAGCCTCAAATTAATCCCCATTTTGCTTTTAAAAATAGAATATTTTTTTGTTTGTGTTATAATTTAAAAAATATATATATTTTATAACAACACGTTGATCAGTGATCACCAATATGGTGTGGTTTGAGAGGAGATTTACCCTCAAAGGTATAATATAGCAAAGTGCTTCATTGACAATAAATAAAATATATTAGGTTTTGACATTAGCAAAGAGGGATTCCAGGTAAAGTTATCAATTTCAGTTTGTAATCAAAATTTAATTGCTTCAATGCAAACATAACAATAGATCTGTTCGTAAATGCACAATCGATTCAAGAATTAGTTGAGCAATTTACAATTTCATTCTTGATTCTCATTTTATATTTACGAACAGATCTTAATATTCAGTATTGTTCTTATTATTATTATTGAAAATAAAACCGTGTGAAGAGTTGTCACACATTGCGAGCTAAATTGCTGGCACAAAACACAATCTTTGTAGGTAAACGCGTACGACAAAGAATTCTAAAGACTCAATAACCAGTTATGGTGGGTCACAATACTTGTATATAAATGAATTTTTACTGTTACCTATATATTATGCTTTTAGTTGTGTAGGCCTAAAATGGAATGCAAATTAAAAAAGAAATTTTAAAATTTGTCGTAGAATACACTTTTGTAAAATAAAGATTACGAAAAGACCCCCCCTTTTTTTTCAATAATTTATCGTTTTGCAAGGTTAAATTATCATAAAATATGTATCTTAGAAATTGTTTATTAAATACGATGTCACAGTGATTTTTTTCGGTCTACACTGTACTATGGAGAAATGAAACTTTTTTCTAAACCATCAATTATTTTTTTTATATAATTATCAAGTCTCATAATAAAGATTTTACAGTCAAATGCGAAAGATAGCCAGACATCCACTGTCTTCAAAAATATACGTCTAATTTCGCTTTTTATTTACTTTTCCATTTTTTATTTTTAGCTAAATATTTTCACTTTTTTAAGCAGGGCATATTTTATCTTCAAATACTAACGCGTTCATTTTTCACTATGGTCTATTTCGATTACGCTTACCGGTTTCCTACCTCTCTTTCACGTGTTTTGTTCACTGTACACCATATTGTTGCTGCATTTGTTCATGTTTTAATGCTGTGCTATAAAATATTGCTGATTAACAGCTGATAACTAAGAGTTATCAATTAGCTCCTCGGCTTGTGAAAATTCCCTCGCCAATAGGTGGCAATAGCGTCGGTAATATTTGGACAATTTAGTGAAACTGCTGCCATCTATTTGTGTAAGAGATTTTACGGTGACGCCTGTACTGTATATAATATAGGTATCTGGAATAAAAGTTTTTCTGTTACTATGTATGTAATACAGTAGTAAGTTTTTTTGTTAAATTTGATTTAACTAGCTATATAATTGTTATATAATATAGGCCTATATTATTATTGTGTTGTGTTAATAAAAAAGGCTTAAATGTTGATGATTAAAGTTATTATTATTCATAATTTGCAAATGTGTATTATGCATTACATTGTTGAAAACTTTTATTAATGAAATTTGTAAAAAAAAATAATGTATCGTTCAGTTTGTTTATAATAAAGAGTTGACGAAAGAAAAGCAATTTTAATTAAGTGTCAAGTTATTACAAACTTATATTATTATAATTATTTTAGTAAATTTTATAACTTGGTTAGTTTTACGAGTTATGAGGTATACATAATGTAAAATAATTACGATAGTTTGGACATGGTTATATTTGAATTTAAATACAATTTTTTCAGTGTTTTATTATATTAACAAATTTCAGTAGGGTAGCTTTAGTGCAAGACCTATCTTGGTAATGTTGAAAAACACTTAAATTCATAACAAATTTGTTTCTGAGTCCATTGGTTTTACAGTTATAGTCTGAAAATGATATAAAAAAGAAAGTTATAAATTTATTAACTGAAAAATATAAATTTTTATTTTAAAGTTTATGGGTTCATAAAATGCTGGCAATACCGTTTACTAAGGCTCGTTCTAGTGCACTAGGATTGACTTAAATACATTTTTACACTTAAAAGAGAATATTGCAATTATATGTTAAAATTACAAGAAAAAATTTTTTTCTTAAAGGGGTACCAAAGTGAATACTTTTTTTACATGTTCGGGAAGCTACGAATTATTCTGATATCCTTGTGGCTCAATATTTTCATACAATGCCTAGTTATTTTACAATTAATTATTTAGTTTGAAAAGTGAGTTTGAAAACCGTTGGTTGATTCAAGTCTGTGCGCTTCAGCAGTAGCCGCTGATACGACGAGAATCTCCCGCGAATCGGGGGAACCTCCTCCCGCCCCCTTCTTGTCGTATCACCGGCTGCTGCGGCGGCGGGGATGCTTGAATCAACCAACGGTTTTCAAACTCACTTTTCAAACTAAATAATTAATTGTAAAATAACTAGGCATTGTACGAAAATATTGAGCCACCGGGATATCAGAATAATTCATAGCTGCCCGAACATGTAACAAAAGTATTCACTTTGGTACCCCTTTAACATTATTTTTTACAGTATAGTATTAATATTATTTTTACTGCAATAGAAAGAAGATGACTTTGTCATAATACAGCGTTCTTAACTAATTAGCATACAGCTTTTAATCCAAAAGCTATATACTAGAAAATTTAATGATATATAATATTAGTTTACCGAGAGTATATTAAATTAATATTCAAGACATAAGGATAAAATCATTAAAGAGTCTTAATTATAGAACAAAGGTTTTATTATAATGAAAGATTGTACGGGGCGACATAGACGAAGCGTGAAGACGTGAATTCGGCGAAGATCACGACTTTCTTGAGTGGCACACGCGAGGCGAAGACTTCATCACCTTTGGAATTTACCTGCGTATGAAACATGGAGCTTTCATTAGTGGAGTCGCAGAGAGATTCATTGCTAGCATGGCTATAGTCTGTTCGCTCAAAAGTATTTTTTTTTGAGTTTGCCATTTTAGACCAATATCCATGTAATGGACAAGCTACATGAACAATTTTTATTGCAGTAATAAAAAAATAAGTACTAAATTATGCTCCTATGATTTTATTTAGATTTTTTACAGCCCGGGAACTATTTAAAAAAATATTATTGAAAGTACCGAGAGAGGCTTTAATAGACATTACTTTTTAATAGAAAGATAGGGACTAAAAGAGGCATGACTTCAAACCTAAACCTTTCCTAACTTTTAGCAATACTTTCCGGGCTCTAAAAAGCATAACAAAATCAGAGTAGCATAATTTGACTCCCCCTATTAATTTCTGCAATAAAAATTTTCATGTAGGTTGTCCATAGTCAAATCTTCCCGCTCAAGTAAAATATTTATCATCGTCAACGTCGTATGAAACAGGTATAAATGCCGCTTCGTGTTTTCGTGTTAAGTGAGTGACCTAGCATTTCTAAAGCAAGTCGCAACTGGTGATATATTTAATTATTACTCAACTGGATGCCGTCCCTAAAAAAAAAAAAAAAAAAAAAAAAAAAAAAAAAAAAAAAAATTTAAGTAAACTGATTATAGTGTTAGAAAATTGTCACAATATGGCAGCCATTTCAATTCCAAATCATCAGAATTATTGAATTATCAAGGATTGCACACTCTTATGTACACTCTTAGCTTTAAAATTGAGTAATTATAAACGTATGAAATTATTATTACATTAAATAATATATCATTAATATTATTACTATGCTAATTTAGAACTTCAAACGATTCATATTAATATTTTATACACCATTTAAGTAAGATTGTCTCTTTGTACTTTGAAATAATGCAAATTATTATTAATTTTATAAAGATTATTATTCCAAATTTATACTATATAGTATAAACGAAAATTTCATCGTCATTTCTCATATATTAATTTAATATTCTATTTGAGAAAATATCCTTCAAAATTCTTAAGACTGCTCATAATTTAACTTCATTTATATCCACAATAAGTTTTAACGCTTTTCAATTTTGATGCTTTTTTTCATGGTCTGGATGGTACGCAAGTAAAGTAATAGCCAGACTGAATTTTTTAGACTAGCAGGAGGTAATGAACAGACAAATGGTAGTAATATTATACAATCCCGATGAATCATTTCTAGTTAAAGCTGAGAGCATCTGGGGAAAGAAGATGTTGTATTGCTTCCTATAACCACTTAAATTTTTTTTAACAAAAGAGAATATAAAATACATCTTTATTTATACATTTACATTTACAATTGACAATCTGCACGATTTTTTTTTATTGTAAATTTGTATAGAAGACCAGAGTTAAGATTATATGTTTTTCCAATTTTTTTTAGCCCTCTGACACCCTAAAAAGTTAGGGGGGTGAAGACCCTGTTACAGATTATTTTCATGACTATGACGTCCAGGCGCGGATCCAGGAAAAAATTTCGGAGGGGGCTTCCTCCATAAGGCCAATGTTAAAAAAAAAAAAAAAAAAAAATGAAGTGGGGGAAGTGCCTATATTGCCCATGTTAAATCCAAAATTTAGGGGAGAGGGGGGCTGCAGCCCACCTAGCCCCCTGGATCCGTGCCTGATGACGTCAGAGCGTCCTTTGAGATTTTGAGAATGTTAAAAAATATATAAGAAAAATATTAAAATATAAATACATCCTTTATCGAAATATGCAATTATAATATGCAGCTTGCTCAAAGTATAAGTACCGGAAATCCATTCAGTATCTAATATTTAAGAGCGTAAAACACCACAATATACCGGTGTTGGTCGTGGTTACTTGTACCCTAGGACAAATTGACAAGTGTACATAATTTTCAAGCATATTTATCAAATTTAGTACATGCTTTTTATAAATTATGTAATTCTTACTACATGTCTTAAAAATTAAAATAACAAGCACTATGATCACTATTGTTGTTAGCATATTTTCATAAATTTAGAGTAATATTTTTCAATTCCAGTAGTGTACCTTTGCATGTGTCAATCGTCAAGAGTGGTGAAGAGCTGGAAGATTCCCGAGGGACAGGCGGGGTGGGCACGTTCACAGTCCTCGCCTCTCACCCCACGTTCCTCGGCAGCTGCGAATTCGGCAGGCAAATCCTCGGCATTCGAGCTGGATGGCCTGAGAAGATATGTGAGATGATGCATGCGCGACACGTGTCAGGGTGTCAAATTGCACCTACGTGAAGAGGATGTGTAATAAATCACCCAGCAGTCCATTGTGACGTAATGATGACTCGGAAGTCTCACAGATTGCTCGTAGTAAACACGCACGCCCATTCAATCCAATTCTGTAAACAATAGAAAATCTTATCATGGTGTTTTTGCTAATTTTACTTTTAACCAAAAATAATTGGCTATTTTTACAATAAGAATTTAACAAATATATAATTCATGAGAAGCATAAAAAAAAATTTATGGACATTTTTCTATTATAAATACATAATTATAACGTGATAAAAGTATTAATTACTCAATGTGTATCTGATATTGAAAAGCACACAAAAATTAATCTATATTAATGCTATTTCCATAAAATTTAAAAAAGTTTGAATTACAAAATGGATAAAATGTTAAAAAAAAAAAAACGTTAAAGCCGAAAGAACTGTTGGTTTGACTCCAGGAGTTTTAATTTCATTGGGAGTAAAAAGTTGAAGAAAGTTTCTGACAGATAACAAAATTAAGAGGAAAAGTTTTGATTGCGGTCTTTATGTTAGAAACACACTTCTAATTAATTTGTTCAGAACATAATGTAATTTAAATGCTGCATAAAAATTGGACTGTAATGTTTTTACTTAAAAAAATTATTAGTAATTAATAAATTTTTGACTTAACGTTGCAGTATTTTGTTATATTTTACGAGACCATGCGCCGGGTCTTTTGCTGACGTGAGATCATGGATTGAGGGTCACTCAAACAAGAAATACTGGCAGTAATTGGAGACTGCTACCTTAGCCTTAAATCCCAGAGGTTCATCGGGAGAGGTAGGGCGTTCCCTTGACAACGTACTTCAGGGCAAGAAATAAAGCTGGAGATTGAGGGATGGAAACTTAGCAACGAAAAAAATGGTTTTTGTGGACGATGAAATTAAATTAAAGTCATTTCTGTTGTTATAATGATGATTTGCTGTCAATCACATATGGAATCAAAATTATTTAATTATACTACATTAAAATGAATTCAAATTTTCGAATAAAAAAATCTTAGAAAACACTCATTTCTATAAAAATTAATTTTTAAATTATTTTTCATTTTGTTAAATTGCAGTATTTCTTACATCGTTGACTCAAAATGTCTCAGTATTTGAAGTTTTGAATTTATGTCTCAAAATAAGACGCAACTAATGCTAAGATGTGTTGTGCTGGTTGCATACTTGCTCATCATGGTCTCGATTGTGGCGTACGCTTTGCGCCTGGTGATTCCAAAGCTACCACCGAGCCTCGCCACCCCCTCCGTCCACAAAGAGCCGGTTTGTTTGTCCGGGAAGAACTGCGTGGCATTGTCCGGGAGCAAGTAGTTGGCCTCGATGTTCATCGCCACGTTGACGCTCTTTTGGACCGGGATGGACAGCGCCGCCTCGATCTGCAGTTACATGGGTGCTTGTTTCAGAGCGAAGTATGAAATCATATAGCGAATGTCAATTGCGTCATCGCAACGTGACAAATTCGATTGGCTGTCATAGAACTTCACGTTAGGTGTGCCTTGTCATTCGCACGTAAACCCACCTTTACACTTACTGATGTTGGGAAGGAGAGATGTAATGGTAAGTGTACGTCATGACGTATCAAGTTTATGGTATCTTATCAGTTGTACAGTCCATTAAGTACCAATTCTTACTTTATTTGATATTTTATCATTATTCAATACTATGATCTATAATCACTACAATGATGAAATATGTTGTAATTTTATAAAAGTTAAAACTGCTTTATAGGTTTTGAGTAAATTCCTTAATGTTAATAATTTTATCAAGTTCTCATTAAAATAACTATTTAACTACGTAAGCTTAAAGGCGCATTTCCATGGAGCGTGGAAAGCGAGGCTTTACGCGGTGAGAAAGGCGCACTTGCTTCAATGTCATATGGCGGCCATGTTGGCGTGGAAAAATCGCGGCGCGATTTAATCGCCGCGGGAAAGCGATTTTTCCACGCCAACATGGCCGCCATATGACATTGAAGCAAGTGCGCCTTTCTCGCCGCGTAAAGCCTCTCGCTTTCCACGCTCCATGGAAATGCCCCTTAATTCAAACTTCACTGTCTTTTATGAGAGGATATAGAAAACATTCGCTTGTCTTTAGTGTGTCAATAGTTCAACATAATTAGATTCAGAAAGGTCACATGACTAATACTATTGTCAGAGCTTAAAATATGGAAACTGGAGTGAAAGGTTGAGGTCAGTCAAGGTCATGCTCACCCCCATGTTGCTGCCTGGAGGGAAGAGGAGGTAGCGCACTCGGCGAGACACGACAGGCGGTCTTGCGGGCCTTCCTGGAGACAGCAGCAGCAGTAGGAGCAGCACTGTGGGACCCAGGGCCCACCCTCGTCTAGGCCCAGAGACACTCGTAAGGGACATGCTGGGCTACGCAGGGGACGTTAAAAGTTATGAGAGTTGGACTGTTCCTTTTTTTTTAATAATAGCAGATATCTTTTTTTATACAAGATATGTCAAATATAATATGCAAATCTCATTTTGCAATGTTTGCACAAGAAAATAAGCTATATATCATAGTTTTACATAATGGATTTGGATCATTATATATAATTTAAAAGTGCATGAAATATTTCTAACTTACTTTAGTATGATTTTGTTAATTTTATTATTTAAACAAAATGTATAAAAGTTGAACGCCAACTTCTCAATTTTTACTAAAATAAGATTTTCGTAATTATAATTAAATTATCTTCAACGATGATTTATAAAGAGTGACAGAATTTATCTAAATGATAAAAAAACACATACATTTCAACATTCACAAACTAAAGTAATTAAGAGAAATCATCAAACTTTTAGATCTTTGAAATTAAAATTATAATGAAATATTAAATTTTTCAGAATGACTTTACTAATTAATATAATAAAAATATTATCATTCGTCATTTAATTTATTTGCCTAAGTTTTGACAAGAAAATTAAATTACTTCACTGTCTTACGTGATGGGGGACAAGTATATACCTACCCTTATGTTGGAGTACCTTCATCTTACAGTTATATAAAGTTTGTAGAGAAATGTTATGTCTTTCACTTCAATGAACCACAAATAAGTCATCTCAAGAACTGTACTTCAAGAATACTCAAATATGGTTGTCGCGTCACCAGGGGAATATTAAACTGTGCAATGTAAATATTGAAGGGCACGAGAGAGAGAGAGAGAGAGAGAGAGAGAGAGAGAGAGAGAGAGAGAGAGAGAGAGAGAGAGAGAGAGAGAGAGAGAGAGAGAGAGAGAGAGAGAGAGAGAGAGAGAGAGAGAGAGAGAGAGAGAGAGAGAGAGAGAGAGAGAGAGAGAGAGAGAGAGAGAGAGAGAGAGAGAGAAGGGGGCTAGAAACAGAGAGTTATAGAGAAAGCAGTCGGCAAGGAATGGACCAAATTAGTGAGAGAGGGAATATTTATAGAAGGCAAGATAACAACCAACCAATGGTAGAGATAGAAAGGTACATAGAGAAAAAGAGAGAGAGAGAGAGAGAGAGAGAGAGAGAGAGAGAGAGAGAGAGAGAGAGAGGGAGAGTAATGTTGTGATAATCATTTAGCTGGCGTCGTCACTCAGCCCAAGGGGTGACGCAATAAAGAGCAAAGACCTCTCGGATTACCTGCAGGTGCGGTGAATTAGTGGTGAGCGCGGCATGGTCACGCATCGCCAGCTGGTAGCATCTTGTCCGCTCGGAGTCCGTCTTCACACTGCTAGGTGACTTGGAGAACGTTCGTCCGGCCAAACGTGCCTCGCCAATTAGAACCCCTCGCCTCACCGCTTTGTTTTTACAGTTCTGATTTACGTCAGATCAAAGTAACCAAGGACGTAGATTTATGTAGAAAGTTAATTTGAAACTAACTGTAAATTTGAAATTTGCCACCAAGTTTTTTTAATGCTATGATTTCAATAAAATATCATGAAGTTAATTCTAAATTTTCTTCTTGATTATTTTTTTTTCTGCTAATTGTTTTTTAACCATTGTTTTTTTTTTTGTACTTCAAATCTTTAATTTTTTTTATAAAACTTTTAAATATAGGTACAAATCAAATTAAAAGATGTAGTCATTTGAATTTAATTATAACTTTTATTCTATTTTAGATCTAAAATAATAATTTGTATTTATAAAGTTAGCAAATGAAGATTTTTTTATAACAAACTCGATGCATAATAAATGTTATACAACAAAAGAGATTACAAACTTGCAAGTTTTTAAAAGCAACATATTTCTTAGAATATACATATATTATATATGTATTCAAGATATTGCAGTAAAATTATAGCTTGTAGTCGTAATTCAAATCTAAAAATTATACTGGTCCTATACATATTATGTGTATACAAGATAGTATTTTATGGAAAAGCTTTTCTATCATATCTCTTTCAGTTTGGTTACAAATTTTTTTCTTTGATAGATAAAAAGAGTTTTTTTTTATCATAAGAAAACTGATTTTAATATATTTTTCTATACAAGTATTTACAAATCATCATAAAATACGAAAGCTATATTTATTATAGATTTTCTTTTTTTAGTGCGACACGATGAAAAGTTTTTTTAAGGGGAGTGCTGATAAAAAAAGAAATATATAGTTGAAAACTTGTAGAGAGTTGTAAGTTTTAGTTCAGGGAAATTGAGTGTACGAAACTCAAGGAGGATAGAGAAAAGTAAAGTTAGAAATAGAAAAAGCTAGTATATAGGTGGTGGCATATGGCGTTTTAGACAAAACCTAAAGTGAGCATAAAGAACTTGTTACAACTTTCTTTATAACAATTTTACATTTAAATTCAGCTAACACTAAGACGATGCATTTCAATGATAAAAAAATTTTCAGTTTGTTTTTTTACAAATTTATTTGAAGGAAGAAGCAAGCAGGGAACCTTTTTCGTAAAGTCACTAAGTTGAATGGGGCCTCCCTACGATTTACATGGAAGTCACGATGGAAATCACGTCAGAGACTTACAAGATTAAGTTAGAGAGTGAAGGTGGATTTATTTGGGAGCTTCTTTTTTGTAGATGTTTGAAAATCAAATGTCAGACATCTTGACTAATGTGTAATAACCATACGAGACATCCGTGTCTTTGGGGATGATGAAACAGGTCATTAAAATTGAAAATTGAGTCATTGAAATAGTCTGAGAACGGAAGTCGTCAGGCTACGTAACTGTAGTTTCCAAGTCTAGACAAGGCACGGACGTCTCAAATGGTCTCTGGTGACCGTTAAAATTTTCAAATTAATGTTTTATTTTTATTTGGAACATCTGTTCCGCTGCAAGTAATCCTAAATTGCATCACTAAATTTCCATGACGGACTGTGAAAAGAAGATTAAAGGTTAGATGTGGTGACTGAAAGATAATTATGTAAATGGAGAATAGTTGGAGGTTGAGTCATAAGGTAATGCTTGATTTGTCACGGTGGTGCCCACGAGGCGAGTGTCGACATCAGCTCGAGAGGCGTGGAGAGACACGCGGGGAAGGTGGCGCCACAGTCTGCGCCTCGTCTGCCCAGCTCCTCGGCCGCGGGGTAGTCGCTGTGCAGCGCACCGTTCTCCATGGTGCTCGAGGGCCTGCACACACGTGACTGGTCACGTGACTGATTGAGCAGCCAATGAGGAGGTAACTTACGTGAGGATGACTTGCAGCAGCTGTCCCACGAGTCCATCGTGCTCCAGCGGGAACGTGGCCGCCTCGCAGATACTCCGCAGAAGACACGGACGACCTGGCATTCCTCCGAGTCTGTGAAACACAAAATGTACTCTTGTTAAAATGATTTTAAACCTATTAAAATAATAGGAATAAATGGAGGTATAAGGATGCATTCCGAAAAGAATACAGCGATGGTGTCAAGTACTCTCGCATAAAATGTGTTCACTTGCAGTCTTAGCATCTATAGCTATTTTGAGTACCTGCGGAGCTAGTGAACTGATTGTCTGGTGGCTCTGAAGTTGAGATCAAAATCGGAAGAAAGAGGAAAGAATATTAAATTTGTAAATTAAACAAAATATCTAAAAAACATTGAAGTGAGATTAGCCTGCAAGATAAATAAAACAATATTATTAACAATATATACTGTATGTTGTTAGTTGTTTTAATTCTAATAAATTAGCTTGTAAAAATATGTACACACACCACAGTATGTTTTTATTGAGTTACAATTTACATATTCATTAATTTATTTTTCATGTTATTTATTTTGAATATAAACAACAACATATCATAAATATTTGAGTAGAAATAAATCCTGGTTTCACCGATGTTTAACATCAATTTATACCTTGTATAGAGTGTAAATGTTCATATTTTTCACATGGTGGTACGTTGTTTGTTTTGTTTATACTAGCACACAGCACCTCAGTAACAGCAGCAAATTTATAACGCATCACAGGTCAAAAGGTTTTTGAATATAAATGAGCTAGTTATATATATATATGCAAATATATAAAGTTCAGACCACTTGGGAGTCTTTTGACTGCTCTCCATCCATTCAGCTTTTGCTATATGAAAGGAGGTAATATTAACTGATTAAGGCAAGCATGAGCAGGCATTTTCATTCGATTAATGGAATTTATTGGAAACTTTAAAACGTGCATGCCAAACTTTTGATATAGCCATGAAAATATATTATATATATAATATAAACGTATCTATAGCCTAGTCTAGTGTTCATAAAATAGGTTTTCAACTAACGTTAATCAAATATATATAAAATATATGTAATACCAAAGAACTTACTTTGTACAATATAAAAGCTTTGGTAATGCTCTATGGAATCTCTCTCACTAGATAACACGCGTTCGCAGCGAATAATTTCTTCGTTTTGTATCACATGCAATAGTACAGTTCTCATTTTAGAACCGGCTCTAAATTGGTATAATATACCATACGATACTAAGGTAGTGTGCGATTTGCCTAAAACTTGATCAGATATAGAACAAGATGTTAGTTCGTTTACAACTTTCATCGTTATAAGAGAAATCTGTTATACGTTTAGTGTAGAACATATATGTCTTTTAGTTCCATTGCAAAATGAAAAGTTGTAAATAATAGCAATAGAAAAGAAAATTGCATTGCAAATCTATCTAGATTTGTGTTTTTTTTTTTATAAATGATACACCACCAGTTATTTGAATAAAATAAAAGTTGTGTAACAATCTCTATAATTTCAATAAATATAATATAAAAAGATAATTTTAAACAGTCAAAGTAATTAAATAATTAAGAAACTATGATTTTTTTAAGCAATTTTCCTATGCATGGATAATATGTAATTTTATTGTAAGGTTATTATCATGAATAGCTTAGTAACGCTTATTATAATGCTGATGTAAAAAGTATTTAAACATACAAAATTAATTAGGTTTGATGTAAAATTTACGTACTACTAATATTATCTTTAATAAAATAGATTATTATACACTTGAATTACATTTTGGAGCATTACAATCTAACAAGTAAGTCATTTATAACAATATAAATCGCTTATTGGGCCAGTGAGAGTTGAGAAATGTTCTTGCTTGCAGGATGCTGCTTGGATGATTCATGGTGTACCTTTATCATCCAAATAGCGGCCACTAACTTTATACGCTATTTCAAGTTTATATTATATATACCTAGCTGCCCATTATATGAACCAGCATTTCATTTTCCACAAGAACATTGTTGAATTATTTGTGGCGTATGTACAAAATCACTCCTTAGAGATTTAGTATACAGTGATTCATAGTTTAAATAATTTTAAATTATATAATATACTAAATTCTTTAAAAACTCCCTTATTATGGAAAAATATTGCGTATTTTTAATTTTTTTAATAATTTTGAACTTTGAAATTTATAATAAAGTTTGTGTTAAATTATTGAAAGTTTAGTAAACTTTTTCAAGCTTTCAAAGAACCAGTCCTTTTGATTTGCACTTGAGAAAATTTATAGCACAGTAGTTCTGTTGTCAGATTTATTGGAATTCAATGTAGTTGCTTGTAGCTTGCCTAAGCCATTGACTTCTTTTAGAACTTTCCCAATTTAAGTTTATCAAACCTGTAATGAAATGTACAGCATGAAATTTTACAATAGTGTAATATTAACTTAAACGTAAAAAAAAACCTTTCTGTAATATAAAAAGAAATCGTATAGAACGCTCTGTAAGCAAATGATGTTATTAAACTTTCAAACAACTTTTAATATACAGTACGTGGGCAAGTGTAATTAAATATATTCTTGAAAATTGTTAAATGTAACACACTCACAACTTCTTTATTCCAGAAACAAAACAAAAACCAAAGTACAGATCGATTGTACCAATTTTTCATAAACTAATTACAAACTTTTCTTATTAACTAGAAAAAATAATGAAATTAAAAAAATTGTTGAGCTTTCTAAAATCTAATTATTTTATATATATATATATAATTCAGGGGCGGCTCGTGCCCCTTTTCCGTGGGGGTGCTGCCTGACATGGGACCCGCAGAACACCATGGGGGGTTTGGGGGGCGGAGCCCCCCAATGGCCCGCCGCAGGCGCGATTTTTTTTAAGGACACGCCCCTTTTTTAGGGTAAAATTATGACAAAATCATATAATAATGCTCTCAACAACGAAGCAGAAATTATCTAAAATAAAAAAATGCATGCATTTTATTTATAATTTGTTATGACATGCACTTATGCGAGCCCTTTTGAAATCGTGATTGAATGTTTCAAACTTAATATAATATCCAATTTTTAATTATTTTTTTTAATTCATAAGTCCTTTCACGTGGTAAGAAACATATATTTATATAAAAATAAATATTGTTTTAAGCCCTTTTTTTTAAATAATAGTGTCAATCAAACTGCATTCAAACTGCATTGTTAATACGGGTCTTTCACCATACGTCACAAAAATATGACGTCACGTGAATGTAGGCAAAAAGCACCTATTTAACATGGTAGTAGCATACCAAAAACTATTTATTTTCTGCGATATGACAATCGTGGTACATTTGACAATTATTTTATTTGATAGATTGAGATGTCAAGTAAATGGAAAAAAATACAATATTTGCCAATGATATCTGTGAAAAATACAATAAATCATTAAATAAAATGTAAATCGACTCCAAATTTCACGTCAATAATGACCATTTTACGACACTTATGCACTGATATTGACCCTAAGATTCTTAAAAAAATTCAGCCAATCACCGGCCATTGCTTTCCCCGCGGACTTTTGAATACGAGAGGGAAACGGAACAACAAAAAGTAATGATAAAGAAACTAGGTAAAATAAAAAAATGTATATGTTCAAGTTATGTATATTTATTTCTTACGTATATATTATTGTTAACAAAAATTAAAATATGTTAAATTAGGAGGAATAAATTAAGTGATTCCAGTTCCCTCTCTCAGTTCCTACTGCTGAATGTAAACAACAACAAAGCCAAGCAAACGCTATATATGAAACCTGAATGTCTGGTATAATTTTTACGCAATGTATATAATGAACATCAAATAAATCGATCATGGTATATACAATATGTACAAAATTAGGCAACAACCAGAATCTAATATAAATTTTTAAAGACAAAATTTAATAAAAAAATAAAAAATGAAATTTATATAAGAAAAAATTGCATTATTAAACATTATTTCAATATTATTAGTATTTATTTAATTGAGAAAAAAATAATTGTAATCCTGTTAAGGTAGAGATAACACGGATCAGCTGACCTAATGCTAAAAAAATCTCCGTCATGAAAATTACGAAAAAAAAAATAAAATGTTCTCCTCTACATCGCCTATCAGGTATCCGGCATTTTCGGTGTAAGACATTTCGGTGTAAGGAATGTTCGGTGTAAGCGTTCGGTGTACGGAACTTTCGGTGTAAAGAGATCTTGGTGAAAGGAAGATTCGGTGCAAGGAATTTTCAGCGTAAAGAAAATTTGGTGCAACGTTAATAAAACTGTTAAATATAAAATAATGTAATTGTTTTTCAATTTATTAATACTTTTTCTATTTGAGGTCAGAATTAGAAGAACTAGAAGAACTTATGCTATATATATCAATAGTCAGTATACATGTTGTCAATATAAACCGAACGCTTACACCGAACATTCCTTACACCGAAATGTCTTATACCGAAAATTCCTAGAATCCCTCTCGAGCGGTATAACAGATCAAAGATCCCAATTTTTTTATTATTGTTTTATTTTTTTTTTTAGCCATGCAATATTTCTTTGATTACTATCGCATATTTGCTGCTAAATAATGTACTGCCGGTACACGCAAACCCGGGAAAATAAGCTATATATTTTTCTCATCCTGGAGCAGTATAGTTAACGATGTTTTCTTATATTTTGTATACTCGTACAATTTTACGACTTGTTTTTGTTTTATTGTTTTATTTTTATGTTTGAATTTTCACATTAATGGTATAAAATGCTGTAGTGAATAATTAATAAATAAATAGCTCCCATGTATATCGACTTGTTCCTGGTAAACTTATAATTTATAATAAAATACATGGGCGCGATTCACGAACGAATTAAGCTATCCAGATTTCTCACTTAATTAATTCGATCGACGTTTAGTGCCATCGAGTTAGACTGGCGCTAACTGCGTGGTTAGTAAGAAACCTGTTGTTGTCGTTGTTCGAACGTGAGATCTCACGATTGTTTACATGCATACACCACTTAATTTTCAAAAGACAAAAGTGTTGGTTCTTTTGGGACAGTCATATTTTTATTAAAGTAAAATAAAAGTGCTGGTCTTCATTCCTCAGGTGCTTCAATATATTTAGTCAATCTTTGTTAGTATATTCACTGATTAATGAAATTAAAATTTTGTTAATCTGCTCAATGAAACCATATTACAGGAAATGTCTTCGAAGTGTTGTTCAAAATTATTCCCGCATATCAAATATCACAAGCTCATTGGTTCTATTCATAGAGTTAATATTAAATAGAGAGGCTATCCGGTAGGTGGCGCTGTAGCCTCGCCGAGCGCGGTTCCACTAACTGACGTTTGAAACGGGCGTCTATGACGTCACTATAGGCACTAACAATGTTAAATTTGATCAGTCAATACTGCGCTGAATACAATGAATAGTAGCAAAATAAGCATAACAACAGGTTAATGGGAATTGTAATTGTAAGCAACATTTATTTGGTAGACGTTATATGAAAAACGAAGTTGAATAAAAATTATAAAAAAAATATCCCTAACTCTATTGGAATTTGACGCCTGTAGGTTGGTACAGCGAACAGCTGCTATAGCAGCAGCTGCATCACGTGATCACAGAGAGCGAATCAGGAGGCTATAAGAGCCAGGGCGTCTGTGTCGTCACACAGAAATGCAACTCTTGAAATTGACCAACACACTATAACATTAGGAAGCTAGAAAGTCGCCCCCCCTTGGTTCTATTGAACCAATGAGCTTGCGGGTACTGCCGATCGCACAGTCCCCGATCGCTCCAAAATCACACGGCTTGAGTGGGAGTTGAAGAGGAGGAGAATGAGGGTGGGAACACTGCTTTGGGCTACTGCTAGTAGTGGCAGTACCTTCCGCTGGGCAGCGCTGAGGGAATAAATTTACGCGGCAGCGGCAAAAATTTCATGATTTTAAATGTTAGAACTGATAAAAATTTGCTGGAAATTAAGTTCAGAAAAATTATAGGATTATTTGATATTTCTAATTGTGTGTTTGTTCCCAAAATTTCTGGGGGGGCTGCAGTACCGCAGTACTATAGTACGAGCCGCCCCTGATATATATATATATATATATATATATATATATATATATATATATATATATATATATATATATATAAGTAACGCACAAAAGCGTCTGCAAAAAATAAAAATGCCAGCACGTGATTTTATAAGTATTGATGCCAAGAGTGTGCTGAGAATGAGTAAGCACTGTCGAGGTTTCAGCAAGTGTTGCGAATTTCACGTGACATCTCGGCGGTGGTGGCCAACTGTCACAGTCCTGCTGCTGCTGACATTGCTACCAGCAACGACGACTTCGCAATTCTCTGTGGCGTTGGCTTTAGTGGCTTCATGACACACTGCAAGGATATATATATAAACGAATCCTTTTTTATACCCACAGAAAATCAAACTAACAGTCATTGTCAGCTCTTTACACGTTACAAAAAATTGTAGAATTGAAAGTGAATTAAAAAAAATGCTTTAAAATTTACAATTTTCAATCATATACAGCTCAAGATATAGTTATTTAGTGAAAAATATCCCCTTGGAAATATTGAGACACTTAAGAAGACTAATAATTATTAATTTCAAATTAATTGTTTCTATATAGGCATCGTAAGAGATCATAATTTATGTAGTTTTTGCGATGTACTCTAAAATTTGAAATTTTGCTAGGGTGAATAAATATCATTGCAAAAAGGCGGCTTTAAATTTGTGACGGCCACGATGAACGCGGTTTTAACAAACAAGCTGTAAAATCGTATGTATACTTCAAGCGAATTCGCTAGGTTGCGATGGTGATATTGCGTTCAAATTTCAATTATATTTTTTCATCTTCAAATATGGCTATAAGTGGACTTTACCTCAATCAGTATTTGAAGTAATTTCATTTCTGTAATAATTACATTTTATTACTAAATTATTTGTTTGGAAAATGCAGTGACGAAAGTTAGCATGTTTGATGTTTTGTTACGATTTCTAATTAAATTACAAGCAGCGTACGTCATCGACAGCAGCAAATTGGCTAACCTGCTGGCTCGTAATTAACCACCCCTCGTGTTGTTGCTTTCAAATTGGATGCTTCGTCCATCCCTGCCATGTCAATTTGAAAATTCGTAACGAACATGTACATGTGAGTGCGTCCGCCATTTAAAATAGCCTTTGGTCATCCCAGCCAATATTCACAGTATAGGGGAAAAAATATACTTCCGCAGATACAATGAAATTTAATTATTTTTACAATTTGATCGAAAGTGAAAAATCAGCCAATTTTACAGTTAATGGAGTTAGTTTTTTTTTAAAGTAAAATAAAACATGTTTCATCAGTTTGATCCATTCCAACTACTGATAGAGCCTCAAGCAGGATAAATTTGTTCAATGATGCAAATGTGTTGTAGTGTTTTTCCTATAAATATATGCAAAAATATCCATTTATTTCAAACAGCATGTATTAATTTATCGATTATTTATTTTACTACTGTATAAAAATGGAAGACCAATATTTTTATTTTCTATTATTTTAAAACATATTTAACAGCTTTAAACATGCAACATTTTATTTGAACGATTTACAATAAGCTTATTAGGTAAATATTTTAACTAAAATGACTTTACATACATCTGATTTTTTTTAACAAATTCAGACACATTCATTAATTAATTTTAATATATATTGAAAGATTTGATATAGTTTCTGGTCTACAATCGAGTGATTCGAACTATAGTGACGTGTATAAAATATGCTACTTTTCTGTTTTGGTATGAAACTGGTCCACCCCTCATAAAACTTATGAAAGTTATAGAACTCCATAACTTGACTATGAATACCATACAATCACCCACTATTAGAGTACAGCACGGCAAGTGAACTATCGGTGGCTACTCTGACTCTAACGCACATGCACCAAGTGTCCCAGTCTTATTGTCCATAACTGTACACTACCTCCCAGCTGGCTCACCTCTCGAGCAGCACCTCGACTGCCCGGTAGACGGCCGCGCGGTGCACCCGTGAAGTGGGCGTGGTCCTGCGTCCTCTGCTAGGCGCCCTGAGACGCTCCTCTAAAATCTGCAGAGGTTGCACGAAAATGGCCTGCGAGTTGTAGGGTGGAAGGTCGTAGTTCGCCTCCAGGAAGATTCCCAAGGCCACGTCATGCTGAGGACCCTTCAGAGGGATCACCAGCACCAAGTTAAGCTGGGGACAGTAGAGATATCGATCGTGTTAACCAATAAATACACGTTACTTATTTCGACGAATGGTCAAGCAGTATGTGCTCACTTGCTCTCCAGAAATGTCGCTATATTAACAGATAGTACGCAATTGAATAATGATTCTGTAATCAATATAAATGTATAAAATGAATCAATAAGGAATACATACAAAAATTAAAAGGGAGAAATTGTATGAGACTTTTATCCACATATAGAAATGTATATTCCATCATGTAATTCTTAAAAAAAAACTTGAGGGTGACCTTTAAATATTTTTTAAAAAAAATTAATTGATTTCAAATTGTAACTTGAGGTTGACCTTTAAATGTCATTCCCTGAGAAAAAAATGACTGGACTGAAATTATGTAGATCATATTATTTGCACATAAAAGAAAGTGTTGAATATTCTAAGTTTTCCAACTATGAAATTATAGAACTCAGATACACATTTAATTTAGTAAAAATAAGATTATATACACTTGAAAAGGACGGAAAACAAATTTAAATGTAAAATTGTTAAAATTTGCATTTTAATATACCATTTTGACCTTTTCGCTCTCTGTAATCTATTGTTGGCATGTAATTTAGTGTCTAGTGTCACCTCGACTTCGGTGCCGGAATAGTATAGCAGCTGGCGCGCCAAGCGGTCGGCCCTGGAAGCTGCGTCTCCCGCCCCGCACGGCAGTACCACGAGCACCGCTAGCACCAGCACCACGCACGTCTCCAGTAATCTGCAGCAAAGGTTCATTCATAGAGGTTATTACACACTATTTTTTATTACACATTGGAGTCCCTTTAACTGACATGGCTTGGGAAAGTGGATATGTTCGTCAATTCCTTATCGCTGTAGCCGAAAATATGTGCCCATCCATTTCTACTGTCTCATATTTTTACTAGCATTTATTAATTCACTGTTTTTTGTTCTTAAATGAACCCTGTTTTTGTCAGAAGTGACAAGCTTAGAATTTGATCCCAATTACCATCGGACTTTTAATGGTGGTGTATAAGATTGGTGGCATTTTCCATCAATTGCTGATGATTCTGGCTGAAGTTTCTATAGCTCCCTCAGTCACAACTAGGTAAATGTTTGGATAGGTCATGATCACCCCAGTATGGAAGAGACCCACAAAATTCCAAGCATTGCTAGGTCTGGTCCACGAGGAGCTCAGAAGTTAGAGTATAAAGTCTTTATGACCAATTAATATGAAATACCTTCTACTATATAAAACACGGTTCAGTTGAGGAAAAAACAAAAAAACAAAACAATGTTGTCCGTTTTATAAAGCATAACATTATATTAGTCCATTATTGAGGAAGACTTATTAACTGGAGTAGAGACACTGTGATTTTAAATAATTCATTTGAAATTTAGCAATTACTTAATAAAATTAATGAAAAGTATATATATAAATTTGAATACTAGGAATTAAAAATAATTCATTGTATTACTAAATATTTTTAACATTATTATCCTGGTATTGCGTATTAAGTTTTATTTTTTCTACAATTTTGAACCACAGCTGATGACACTTAAAATTATATCAAACTGGAGTGTTGTGAACTGTCAATCAAGGTTCACTTGGCTAATCTCATAACACTTTCATCTTACTGGAAACGTTTGATTTCTCTTTTTATTAAAGTAACGTCACTATATAAATTAATATAACAACTAGAACACCCACAGTCTAATACAATATTATTAAAATTCTCTCATGTGCAATATTGAAATCATTTGTTAGAAAATGTTGTACAAAAATTTGAAATAACATTAGAAATGTAATTAGATGGCTAATTACAGGTAAAACACGTGGACGGTGTCTCACCTGCTCTCTCCTCGCGGTGGCATCTCTGCTTGTTATCACCTTCAGCAGCGCTCTGACCGTGCGTCAGTCCCCGCCTTTTTGCGATGCTCTCCTCACTTGGTCACGTGGTATGGTCAGCTCCAAATGTCATGACATGACGTCACTAATTTGCACCTTTTATATTTCTTGCACTAACTTGTCGGTAAAGCATAATTGTTCTTTGAAATAGCACGATAATTATTACTCATAAATAAAGTATTTGAAAATTTTCCTGCCAGTAAGTCTGTTTTTAAATGAGATGATAATCGATTATACGATTTTCCTTATGGTACCTTTACAGATGGTTCATCTGATTATTGATTCATGAATCGGTTACGCATTTACGAACAGACCTTATGATAATAACTTGTGATCTTTTAGATAGCCTTAAAAAAATATGTAAAGAATCTGATCTTTGTTAATAAAATTAAAGCAAATTCTGTTACCTCCTACTCTAGATGTTAATGAATTCAAGTGGAGATGAGTAGTAAGAAAATTTATAATGTTTGGTAATAATTTCTATGAAACTAACTTATTTATCAATTTTATTTATAAAAAAAAAAAATCAGGAAATAATATTTCAAAAGAAAAATAAACAAAATTTAATCAGATAATAATGTTTATACTTTTTCATTGAAATAAATAAAATAATTCTCAATTGATAGTAAAATAGCTGTAATTTATTTCTGTAATAGTCTCTATATGTAATAAGTGATAGTAAAATTATAAAGGAAAGCATTAGTAATTATGAAAAATTTATTGTACCCAACTTACAAAATCACAACATCAGTTTCTTTGTTTATTTGTGAATTTTAAGAATTTACATTTATAGTGCATGATGCACCCATATAAGTGCACAATGCATTTTTATGAAAAGGATAATTGTGAGAAATAAAGAGTATAAAATTTTATGGCTTCATTGTTTCAATGTAATCAAGGGTGGTTTACGTTGAGACATATAACTGTCTTTTATTACCAAGATGGTTTATTATTGACTTGATCAATAGTCAATATTGCAAATTGAAGGAGGGCCATTCAGAGTTCGTATAGTATAGCTATTGATAAAAAATAAGATATTTTATAAACAAAGTTCTATAAATATAACAATGATATTCATAAAAGTATTCGTCCTGTAACATAAGCTTCATTCAGCAGAAACCATAATGGGTGCAATTCACGAAGCAGTTAGCCAGGTTTCTAACCACGTTTAGCTTAACCACGTTTAACTATACCTGTTATACGTGTTAAACCACCTTAGTTAAACGTGGTTAAGCTAAACGTGGCTAGAAACCTGGCTAACTGCTTCGTGAATCGCGCCCAAAATTATAAAATGTAATCTCATTAAGGTCAAATATTAACGTTTTAATTAACTTCAAGAAAAAAAAACAAAACGGAAGTTTAGAGAATATATAGAATTTGAAGAAATTCACGGCGGTGCCCACGAGGTGAGTGTCGACATCAGTTCGAGCGGCGTGGAGGGACACGCGGGGAAGGTGGCGCCACAGTCTGCGCCTCGTCTGCCCAGCTCCTCGGCCGCGGGGTAGTCGCTGTGCAGCGCACCGTTCTCCATGGTGCTCGAGGGCCTGCACACACGTGACTGGTCACGTGACTGATTGAGCAGCCAATGAGGAGGTGACTTACGTGAGGATGACGTGCAGCAGCTGTCCCACGAGTCCATCGTGCTCCAGCGGGAACGTGGCCGCCTCGCAGATACTCCGCAGAAGACACGGACGACCTGGCATTCCTCCTACCCTGCATAGTGAGTTTAATAAGTAGAAGAAATAGTAAAAAAGGTTGTGTTCTCGTTCTCCGACTCGCGCACCTCTCAAGCAGCACCTCCAGGGCGCGGTAGAAGGTGTCACGGTGCACGCGAGGGGTGCTCCTTCTTTTGGCTCTGCTCGCCGCCCTCTTCAAGATCTCCAGTGGCTCCATCTGGAGGGACTGCGTGGAGTCGATGGTGGTGGGCACGTCGTAGTGACCATAAAAGAAAATGCTGCTTGTCACGTCGTACGTGGGGTCCTTGATGGGTACCGTTAGTGCCACGGTCACCAGTAGCTGCACCTGAACCCAACGTGGAACTGTTAAGTTTTAGATATTAACATTACTATACCTAGTAAAAAATAGCTATTAATGTTATTTTTCTTGTTCATTTTCGTATGAAGTATGTAATTGAAGAAATAAACTTCTTCCTATTATACTTCCCTCCGTACACATATTATAAAATTACAATAACAATATTAAATAGATGGGAATATATGCATTAAAAAAAGTAGGAGAGGGTAATTATAATAGAAATGGACAACCTGCATGGGAATTTTTTATTGCAAATTTGGAAAAAGGGCCTCGATTATGTACTGTGCTACTGTCAATAATTTTTAGATTATTATAAGTTATTATAACCCTATTATTACTGCCCTATCGTTCTGAAAATTGATCATCGAAATGAAAGACACTGTTACGTCATTCCCTAATCCTGCATGTTTTTATTTATTTTATTTTTATTTAATGTTTTCACATTAAATACCATTTGCTACATTGTGACTACATACTAATTTTTTTTTTACATATTTTCATTACTATGATGTAACAAGCATTTTGCAGCTCGTTTTTATAGGTGTTAGTGTTAGAGAGTTAATATATATTATATATATTAATATATAAATATATATGAAAATTGATATTATACAAAACTCGAGGTCTTCTATCCAAATATACGCAATACAAAGGTTCCTGCAGGTTGTTCATTTTAGGAATAATTTTTTTTTTTAAATCTAAATTGATTAAATTTTAATATTACCTCTTATTTTTATAATTTGATATTCTGCTGCACTGAATATTAATTTTTGTAAAGTCATATTCTGAATTAAGGGCATTGGGTGTAGCACCGGTAGTTGGCAACACTGACGTATCTTCACCATGTTAATTTTTGATCATTGCTCCTCGGAGTAATTTTTATGCTAGAGCTAAGCTGATTGCTGTAGTATCAAGATAATTAGTAGCCCAAGTGCACAATTTGGCTAAATAAAGCCTGATTTAAAGATAAGTATTTTTTAGTAATTTTTTAAATTTACATGCAACTTTATAATATATAAAAAAAATACTTTTCTTTAAATCAGGCTTTATTTAGCCAAATTGTGCACTTGGGCTACTAATTATCTTGATACTACAGCAATCAGCTTAGCTCTAGCATAAAAATTACTCCGAGGAGCAATGATCAAAAATTAACATGGTGAAGATACGTCAGTGTTGCCAACTACCGGTGCTAAACCCAATGCCCTTAAACGCCAGTCATGTGCTATTAGGATGAGCTTATCGTTCAATTTTAGATCATACTGTAAATAATAAAATCTGTGCAGAATAGAAGCTTTTGGTAGTGGTAATTTTGAGCCATCTCCCTCTTTCAAGTCTATGTTTTGACATTGCATGCTTATGACAGATCCAGTGCTCACTATAATAATTCCAGTCCGCTTACGTTTAACACATCACTTTAAGATAAGATCAACCACTAAATTAATTGCTTGTAAATTAATGCACTTAAAAATTTTATTACCTGCTAATTAAGCTAAGCTATATTCTTACCAGTATTGCTGCAGGCATTGGTGTTGTAACACTCCGTCAGTGACTTTTCAACTTGCTTATCATGTTTGTGTTCACACGTGTCATCCTGAGGATACCCCGTGGCTCCAGCCAATCGAAATCTCAGCAGTCAAGTCATGGGACCAATTTACAATCAATAACAAGTCGAGACATGTTAACAAGACAGGAACCATGATAAAAGCAAATATTATTACAGCGTTTTTTTTAAGCTAGACGAAGGTAACCATCAGCTCTCTCACTAACCGCGGTTAAAGTAAGCTTATCTCAATAACAATTAATAATCGTGGTTAGAGATATATAATACCTGGTCACCGTTCATGCAGTCATACATATTATCTTGATTTAAAATAAAATAAACATTCTTACATTAGATTTTATTTTATAGTACAAAATAAGTAAAATTATAATTGACAGAATTAAAGTATTCAGTTTATCAACACATGTATAATGGCTATAGCTACATTTTCATGAGAGGGTCAAGTATCAAGAATTGCTACATATAAGGATTACCTCAATACAAATTATAACTATTTAAAATATATTTTTTAGTGTCTGTTAAATTTGAGTCTCGTAGAGCAACCATCATGATGGTCAAATTATGCATTTGTACTGCCTGAATGACATATTGGCAACTTAGCTCATTTGAAGGATTTTCATTTCACTCTCAATTTTTCTTTACGTCTAAGTACACTTTAGGTTCAAGAAACCTGTCAAATAATAAACGAGAAAAAGTTATAGAATCTGATGCATTGAAAGACAATACGAACATTAAGAAAACATGACATTACTACATACAGTTAGAAAACTTAATAAGTATACATGGAATAAAAAAAAAAACAAAAAACAGTCAGTCAAAATGAATTTTCATACAGTAAAATGTAAAATAGTATCAAAGAACATACAAAAAGGATATATATATCAGTCCTGTGAATTTATTAAGGTAGAGATAACGTCGGTCAGCTGTTTTTTTAGCTCCATTTGATTAACATGTAAACCTTATATAGCAAATTCACAAAAATTCTGATTTTTTTTTTAGAGGCAGATATTAGTGCCTAAAAGCCATAAAAAAATTTCAAAACAATTTAACGAGCCGATATTTTTTAATTATTATTTTTTTTTAATTTTCAGCATAGGGCTTTCCCATGGAGAGACAAACTAAAAAATTAATTAAAAAAATCGGCTCGTTAAATTGTTTTGAAACTTTTTCTATGGCATTTAGGCACTGCCTCTAAAAAAAAAAAATCAGAATTTATGTGAATTTGCTAAGGTTTACATGTTAATCAAATAGAGCTAAAAAAACAGCTGACCGACGTTATCTCTACCTTAAGGGGCCCAGTTGCCTCAAAAATCTACCACATTTTTTTTTTATTTTATTTGGGATTGATTGTTGACCTGGATTAAGTTTGTAAAAGGAGAACTCTATACAGTATTTCGTATCGTAGACTTGATTCGTCACGGCGGTGCCCACGAGGCGAGTGTCGACATCAGCTCGAGAGGCGTGGAGAGACACGCGGGGAAGGTGGCGCCACAGTCTGCGCCTCGTCTGCCCAGCTCCTCGGCCGCGGGGTAGTCGCTGTGTAGCGCACCGTTCTCCATGGTGCTCGAGGGCCTGCACACACGTGACTGGTCACGTGACTGATTGAGCAGCCAATGAGGAGGTGACTTACGTGAGGATGACGTGCAGCAGCTGTCCCACGAGTCCATCGTGCTCCAGCGGGAACGTGGCCGCCTCGCAGATACTCCGCAGAAGACACGGACGACCTGGCATTCCTCCTACCCTGCATAGTGAGTTTAATAAGTATATAGAAGAAATAGTAAAAAAGGTTATGTTCTCGTTCCCCGACTAAAGCACCTCTCAAGCAGCACCTCCAGGGCGCGGTAGAAGGTGTCACGGTGCACGCGAGGGGTGCTCCTTCTCTTGGCTCTGCTCGCCGCCCTTTTCAAGATCTCCAGTGGCTCCATCTGGAGGGACTGCGTGGAGTCGATGGTGGTGGGCACGTCGTAGTTGCCATAGATGAGAACGCTCCAAGACACGTCGTACGTGGGGTCCTTGATGGGCACGGTGAGCACCATGTTAAGCTGCAACTGCACCTGCTCGCAGACCAGCTGGTGATTCACTTGCAATGGAGTATTAATTATCACATCAATTAACATAAACATCGCATGATAGTTCATTTGTCACTATCATATACTGCAATATACATTTTTTTTAATAAAATCGTTACTTGCATAATGTATGAATAAAGTTAAAGATGATTTGAACTGACATTTAAATACATGAAAAGCATTATAATTACATTAATTTATAAGAGATTAATTATCCTCAAATTTTAAGAAAAATTATTATTCAAAAAAAATCTATAATTTTTAATGAACTTTCAAGTATCTTATATTTATTTTCTTACATATTTAATGATCCTCAAAAAATAATTATGTATATAAATATAGTATTTTTATTTGAATGTTCTAATGCAATATAATATTAATGCATCGAATTAATTTTCAAATTATATGATTTTCTTTTGCAAATAAAGAAATGGAGTGGGATGTACTTTTCTTACTTGCGAATTACCACCACTGTATGCTATAAAATTTAGTACAAGCTAATTAAAGTTACTTACCATAATCGCTGCAGCCATCGCTGTATCGACGACTCGCATCGTGCTGATCATCTTTCTGTCTGCTCACACGTGTCTGGTCCCTCGAGGCAGGAGAGCCTGCGGGGCAGTCACCCTTCGGCTCGGACCAATCATCGTCTCAGCCTCAGAGTCTCGGGACCAATTTACAATCAATAACAAGCTCTGTCTCATCACCATGCTAATCAAATGTTTACACGAGTCTCTCAAGACAGGTAAAGTAAAAGTAATATATCCTTAATAAATGTCGTTAATTTATTGTGTATATTGCCGATAGGTGGAAACATTTACATATTTGCACCAGGGTATGTACATACCCTGTATTTGCACAATGTTTATACCTCTTCTTCTTGAATATTTCCAGTAATATCGAATAAGAAATTTCAATGCAAAATGCAATTAAAAACAAATGTGGCTCTAGCAGGAGTAAAGATCGTGCTGTCCAGAGGTGTACAAATTATGTCAAAAATTTAAATATAATTCATTTGTCCATAATGATGATTTATTTGATCATTTCATTGTTTGTAAAAGTATTATCTAACGTTTTAATTCATCGAAGTTTGAATAACAAATGTATTTTCATACACTGTGTGATGTTAATATTGAAATCAAACAAAAAAAACTTGATAACATTCATCATAAATATGGATCTGTTTCCATTTCAATATATAAATATGCCAATTATTGATGACAAGAACAGTAAACAGTAAACAGTCTTTGAGGATCGTAAACATGCATACTTGTTGAATTTTATGGCTAAAATTTTAATTAATATAATCAATTATTATTAATACACTGAACCATCCTAAAATATTTAATGCTGATTTGAATGATAACCTATATTATAGACACCTCAATAAGAATAATTTTTAATGATGATATGGAGTATGGCATGAACTGCCTTGTGAATGGAAAACATTGTGAGATCCAGGCTACCGTAATTGAAATAAAATATCATAGCATTGCTTGAGATCGAACTCTCGACTTTATGACTACAAGTGTGCTTACAAGTAAGTGTTATTTCAATATGATGGAGTACTGAGAATGATCTTTTTATTTAATAATTAATTAAGTCAATTCAATGCTTTTTATTTGATATCATTTTTTTCTGACTTTCGCGTAATGGACAACATACATGAAAAAATTTTATTGCGGAAATGAATAGAGGGTACCAAATTATGCTACTCTGAATTTTTTCAGATTTTTTTGAGACCCGGAACTATTTTTAAATAATTATTGAAAGTCCTGTGATTTCAGTTGGTACCCCTGAATTCTTAATAAAAAAGATATATATTGACGCCTCCAGGGGGCGTGGCCGCACTTTCAATAATTATTTAAAAATAGTTCTCATGGGTTTCAAAAAAATCTGAAAAAATTCAGAGTAGCATAATTTGGTACCCTCTATTTATTTCTGCAATAAAAATTTCTCTTGTATGTTGTCCATTGAGAAAATCAATAAGAAAATGAATAGTAGAAATATCATTACAGCATCCATAGTATGTGCAATGGAGACAAGCAGAGGTAAAAGTTTAGTGCAGTTCACCAGAGCACGTGACTATTTAATCAAGCTTTTGATATTGTAAACTAAAATAGAAGCAAATGTACTTTGAAGTCTAATCATCTTAATTGTGGTATATTAAGTTGGTACTTTGATAATTCCTTCCTATCAAAGGCTTTGCATTATCAAAATCCAAGTAAAACTTTTTAAATGTTATACAACCTGTATAATAATTTTTCCTCGTGTACCAAAGGAAATTTATTTCTAATTAAAACACATATTTTCAATGATCTTATATTTAATTTTCAATGTTTTATATAAAATGTTGAATCATTAAAAATTGTCACTCAATATTATATCTTTGCCTAAAAAAACAGTAACTTTTTTAACAAGCTAAACTTCTCTACCTACTGGATCTAACGTATCGGGTATCAAATATTTATAAAGTAAAAACAAACAAACGAGTGAGTGGGTGGCAGTTGTTTAAAAAATAAATTTGTGATAAAATTGATAGAAAATTAACAATATATAAAAAAAAAAGCTTTTTGTCTCATGTTGGAGTTGATTGTCAGGGGTAGTGCGTGGGCTCCAAATTTTGGGTTCCCTGAGGAGAAGTAATGAGGAAACGAGCCGGGAGGGGACAACAGAAAGACGTGTGATCAAACCGAGAGATTGGTTTGATCGTACTGTACCTAAACACACAGAAACAAATCATTAGGTTTACAAAGGAAATGTTACACCTTTGTCTCGGTAACTTCCCTGTATACAAAGGAAATATAAAACTCAGCTCATCTCAAATTTCTCCTAAAAATAATTATGTTAGTAAGTAATTCTATATATTATCATACACTTTGATTTATTAATGTTTTTAACACTTTCAAATAAAAAAATATGAAAATTATGAGTGCAACTACTGTAGTGTAAAATTTACAACAAACCAAGCAAATTATTTTTTACGATATCTATAATATACAATATCTTCATAAATCAATAAGTTTATTAATAAAAGTTAACTAAATTATCTTCTATTAATTTTCTATCAAAAGTAAGAAGTTGGCATCAAGCATGTAATATTTTGTTCTTAAGTGTTTACAATGCAAGTAAAAAATGATTTTACGAGGGTCGTATGATAAGTTCCTTATGTCGTATAGAAAAAATCCGGCTAGATAAAATTAACAACTGTACCAGGTTAAGTAATATTTCAGTAGGTCAGATACAAATTTTTACCCCGATATCACTTATATTAATTTCTGGGGGTCAGTTTTCGTGAAGCACGGTCGGGAAATTAAAATTTGACCAAAAATTAGTACTTTTTACCAGTTTCAATATCTGTTGCAGAAAAAAGTTGATGCATGGGAAATTCATGAAAATCTCGTGAAAACATCAGAAAACCTTACTCTATCAGGCTCTAGTGCTGTTTATTTGTTACCTAAATTTTTAATAGGATATATGCCTCACTGAAGTGTACCCTTCACTGTTTGGCCAAAATCATCTGTCATTTAAGATTTCATTAAAAAAATACACAAAACTTTGAATACAGACAGTCTTATGTAACATCAGCAAATAGCAGAGATTATGGGCTTTCTAATGATATAATTATATTACATCTCCAATGAAAAATTACTACGAAAAAACTTGCCGCGTTAGGGGTGCCGCAAATGAGCTTTTTAAGGCCCAAAAAAAGGGTGGTGACGGTCCATGAAATTTCATAATTGCTTGTTTTTAAAGCAAAAATCAAACTATTTGCGGTGTCTGGTGGCACAGAATAGATCATTGGATCACGGCGCAATACCAAAGATAAAAAAACATCCCTGGAATATCACAGCAGTGGGTGTTATACCGGTTCAAAGTTCAAATTTAGTCAATTTTGAGGGAGCTTCACGAAAACTGACCCCCAGAAATTAATATAAGTGATATCGGGGTAAAAATTTGTATCTGACCTATTGAAATATCACTTCAGTTGGTACAGTTGTTAATTTTATCTCGCTGGATTTTTTTCTATACGACTTAAGGAACTTATCATACGACCCTCGTATATAGAGACTTATAGAGTTTGAGAGAGAGAGAGAGAGAGAGAGAGAGAGAGAGAGAGAGAGAGAGAGAGAGAGAGAGAGAGAGAGAGAGAGTAAAAAATTGAGATATATTTATTTATATATATACCTTTTTATAATTCAGGTCTCATAATATAAGTATTATGAGTTGTTGAAATGAAATTAATTTGCTTTAATTAATATGCATAAGATCCCTTCTACATAATAATTTCAATGAATTAAATATACCTCTCCTCTCTCTAACACATTTATGATATTTCTATAAAATTTTCAGGATTTTAAACCGATACAATAAAAGAAGTATGTATGTATGCCAGTTTAATATATTTTTTTGTACATGAAAGTATGAAAAGAAATGTAGCAACCAAGTCTTGTGTAATAAAAAGAAGTAAAATAAATTTGTAATTTATTTAAATGATAATAAAACAATTCAAATTCAGTGGTCTGTGAAGTTTTGTATTAAATTTTATAGTAACGTAGTACAAATTTTCATGTAAAGCCTATTCCTAATTTTCCACTGCCTTATGGCATTCTTGATTATAAAACAAAATTTGTCAATTCAGTTCACTGAAATACGACTTAATTTTTAATTTAAACCTTTTTATTAATATTTTTTATTTATTCTTCTCATTTTAAATATGAAATTTCATAATATATAATGTTATTTAACAATACTTTATTACTTAAATAATTGTTTTATTTTGAATTTTCCATTTCTTATTTTCTTTCATTTCGAATCTTATCATGATAATTTAATGTTAGAGCTTTGTTTACTTTTCTTTCTTCAATTTTTTTTAACCTTTGAACTTTCAAAACTTTCACTAAATTTCACTCACCATGCATACAGTTCAACAAAATAAATGTAAGCCATTGGAAGTAGCCAGAAGTGCGATGTTTATGGACGTTCGAGTTGTATTTAAAAACTGAAACTTTGCGGGGAGATTTATATTAAATTTTAAACCTCTCTGCACAATCATAGAGCTTTAATTGTCATAGTAAACTGGAATATTTCCACTTCCGGGAGTAATCTTATGTTTGTTAAACTGCAGCTAGCAACTTTGACCTTATTCTTAATAGTAAATTTATTGTGTTTATACTGGAATGGAATATATTTTTTTTTTTATATTTGAGACAATTACAGAATTGAGAGTAATCGCATGGAAAAAATCATGATCAAAATTGTATAATTTAATATTCATTCTTTCGATCTTTGATTCGACTATATTTATAAAAAATGTAGAATACATTAACTTGAAGGGAAATTTCATTATGAAGCATCAATGTAGATTTTAATTCAGAAATAATAATTAAAGCTGATGTTATGATGTACAAAATCTGAAACTAACACATTTCTTTTTTTAATTAAGATTTGTAAAAGAACAGCTTTTTATGCAAAACATCAAAGCGAAAGTTTGAGAATTCATTCAGAGTTTTCTGGTTTTATGCCTTCTCACACGATTTTAAGAATCCACTGCCCTAACCCAGAGATAAAATTTCTTCATGATTCATTTGAGTCACTACAAGTTTTCAAATTATGTCTCTCATGGCCTGAGACTGAGAAAATGAGACAAGGGGAAAAAGGGGCGACGAAGAACCTTATTTTTTTTAATCATATACATACATGCCAGAAAATGCTCATTTATTTTTGTTAATTGCAAAGTTCAGAACAATGCTTCATTAGACAAAAAATGTGTAATGAACGTAGTTTTATAATTTAGAAATAATTTGCACCTCTAGTGTAACATATTCTTAACCAGCCAATTTAGTCGCCATGTTCTAATTCAAGGATGTTCGTTTGCTAAAGAAATGTTAATTTGACTTCCTGTACAACCACTGCGCAACATTTCTACGCACGTTTTCTTGCTCTGAAGTTAATTAAAACACTATATACTACCGTGATTTTTTTAGGCTCTCATCAAATAAACTAAAATCAGGCTGCTAATAAATATTGTATCGCAGCAAACATAAAAGGTTATTATAATAGTAACGATATGTAATTTTAAACTTGTATATATAATAATATATATATATATATATATATATATATATATATATATATATATATATATATATATATATATATATACAAGACTTATGTTAGGTGTTAACAATTCGCGCTCGAAAAATTGCTTCGTATAGGATCTTACATGCGCTCAATCTTTTTCCTCCCGATTTTATTTTCTATTTCCTAAATATGCCGTTCTGCCATCCATATCACTTCTATTCTCCTTGCAGTAGTCCATGTAGTGTAGATCTTTCATTTATCGGTTATAAAAAGTTCACCACCAACAAAAAAACAATGTAGGTGTGGGATTTGAATGTTACTTGTTTTGAGTACGGTATATATTAGCCTTAGCGTCCCTCGTGATAGACCCAGGTAACGAGTTGCCGGCGGGAAGGGAGGAACTCCCGGGAGCGTTGGCGGCAACCATCCATCATCTGAAGATAACCGTGGCCAAGCCAGCAGAGGAAAAGCTAAAGTAATTGCCTACCGGACGCCTGAGAAATAACTTGCTGGGCTTATCATGCAATTTAGTGTATAGAAAAAAATTTTTGAGTCTTTTACTATAGGAAATTTAGGGTTAATGCTCATATTATTCATAGTGTAAAAAAAGTTGAGGTGAATAATTTTTTTAAAAAATTGTCCAAATAAAGTTTCAGATTAATATTGTTTTTTACACTATTTAAGTAAAAAAATTTTATTTCATATTAACGAATTATTACATTTTTTTTTTTAGAATTTCAATGTTATTTTACTTTCTTTAATTATTTAATTTTATTGTTATATATTTAGTTATTATACTGTATATTATATTGCACACCTACACATCTACTTGTTTTATAAATATTTTAATTAGGACAATTTTTTATTCATATTCGTTGAATGGAAGCTATTTAACAAAATGCTAAAAAATAATAAAAAAAAAACATCATCCTTAATGCCTATATTTTTGTGATATAAACGTTAAAATAATTTTATTTTCATGTGATACAAAAGCTTCTAAGATAATTCTGTGATGAGACTCAGACGAGCGTGGTGAAGTGCTCGAGTGCGCCACCGTGGCACGTGTAGCGCTGCCCGCAGTCGCGTCCTGCCGCGCCCCATCGCTCGGCACGCTCAAACTCGCGTTCCCTTGCCGTTCTGCTGCGTTCGCCACTGCTCGAGGGGCTGAGAAGAACACAAACTGAAGTGGAGACCCAGGGGTGGTGGATTCAGAATCGAAGGGGGAATTAAAGGCTACAGTGTTAAAAATTGGGCCCTGGGGCGGTTGGCAAGGATAAAATTTTACATGCATTTTTATGAGGTTGAGAGGGGGATTGATTTCGTCACTTCAAAATATTTTTAGTGCCTTAGAATCCTTATGATTGTCTTCAATAGAGAGCTCATACATAATGATGATTAAACGCACAATGCATGGAACGGACCCCTGCGTTGCAATTTATTGTGACAATAAAGTAAAACAGATGACAATTAAATTGAATTACAGACTATTATCAAGAGTGCAAAATGCTACAATTTAAAAGAAAAACGGCCACTTTAATACTAATCTTAATGCAGCCAAAATATTTTAACACTTGATGCAAGCAAATAAAAAACGCCTTGCAAAACCCGATAAACAAATTAAAATATAATTACTTTTGAAAAAGCGTCTGACTTTTTTTTTTTTTTTTTTTTTTTAGATACATGGATAAATTTCATTTTATAAAGTAAATAAAATGTTCAATTATACTGCTTACTATTTAGCCATAAAATTGCAAAGCTGGCAGAATCACAGTTTGATGTCTTATATATTTAAGAAATCTCGGCTCGTGTTTTAATCTCCTATAAAATTGGCTTTTATGGGCAAATTCAAGAACATTTTATCGGTGAGAGTACTCATCTATGGTATTTATGAACTACAGTTGGTCCAGTAGCGGCGGCCATCTTGGTGGACTTACGTTAGTAGCACGTGGAGCAGTTCGCCCAGCAGCCCGTCATTGAGAAAAGGCGCCGCCGCAGCCTCGCACACCCCGCGCAGCAGACACGAGCTCTCAAGTCCGGCCCTGCAATGTCACCAGTCAACAGAATCTTGTCAAATAAAATTAGGGATTTGTCGTGCGTTTTCGTGAGCCCTCAACTCATGCTCCAACAATTAGAGGAGTTGATTTAAAATTACTCAAGAAATTTTAAACATGATGCAATGTGACGGGTATAATGTCTTTTTTTTTAAGACAAAACCTTATAGTCTGGTGCACAATACTTTATTGTCAAATTATTATCACAATAAATTTAATTTTAATATTATTTTATTTTTTTGCAAAAGATTATCTGCGTGGAAAATATTTGAAATGATTTGATGTAATGGAAAAAAGTGAACAAAATCACACTTTTGAAAAGTTATAGTCTCTTAGTTGAAACGTCACTTGAAAAATCTCGCTACTATTTGATTTTTTTTAAAAAAAAAAAGAGTACTCTTATATTTAAATGTTATTACATACATTTTTTTCTCTGAAATAGTGATGTATACCTCAGAGGTGCGTACAGAATACACGAAACAATTTTAAAATTATACTTTTAAAATCGTATCAAAATTTAACTATTCTTAAAATATTAAACACATGCTGGTAATAAAGAAATTATATGATTATCAGTTGAAAGTTACAGTGCTTCTACAAAGCTATAAAATAAATTAATATTAAATTTCTATATTAAAAAGTCTCAAATGCATCATTGATAATAATATCATATTTTATATATTGGATAAAATATATAAAAAAATGTTGCCATCATATATAATAAAAACATATCTACACCTTCTCCATTGTTATAGCAATATATAGAGTTTATATAGTTTATATATACACTTGATTATCGGAAAATATAAAGCTTTATATCACACTAGTAATTTTATTCATTATTAAATAATCCAAACACAAATGTTTATTAAAAATTTGCAATATATGATTATAAAACAGATTTAATATAAATTGAATACATTCTTTGAAAGCAAAAAACTTTTCAACAATTTCACAAAGCAGCTGTCAATTCCCGTAATGTTATATATATTTATTTGTGTCATCAAAGATCCTTTATATACCTGAAGTATCAATTTTAGATTGTTTGTGACATAATATATCGCACCTTCTCTTCAGGTATTAGATAGAAGCCTTTGTCGTGTGATTGCTAACGAAGCTGCTGCGTATATATATGAAGAACCAACCGAATGTTATGTAATATCACGTTGTTATAAACCCACATTTATACATACATGGGAATTTCATCATCATCACAACATGCTGAGAATTGTAATAACGTGCCCTAGGGAAGATTATATTATTACCACCATGCAGTAATTGTTTAATATACCTTTGTAAGACATGTTCAATATTTTCATATTATATATAATATTATACATTAATTTATGCATTAGCATTGTTTAAATATATTATCATGTAGTATTTTATTACATGATAATATATTTAATAAATAATGAGAAGTTGATTAAGTTTTATATATGTATAATTTTGTAATCAAAGTTTTCATAACTATTTAATAATGAAAAATTATTATAATGATGATATAAAAATGAAAATAATGAACAACAAAATATAATATAAAATTCAAAATAAAATGAAACTACTGTATATTAGTTTAATTATTAATATTATTCAGTATTATATGACAATATATTATTTGTTCAATAAAAGTTCCATAACTCTGTAATGGTATGAAGATAAAAAAATAGTAAGCAATAAGACCTGAGTATAGCATGGGTATAGATATTACGTAGAGAAGATATTGCAGCAGTGTATACAATATTGATCGGCCTCAAACAAACATGCAATGTAACAATGCAGTATAACAATAGTGTCACCCGGGGCGGTCAAATCACCTGTCGAGCGCTTCCTCTACGAGAGAGTAGAGAGACCAGCGAGATCCACCGCGGGCACTCCCCCCTGCCACGCCCCTCTCGCGTTTCGTCATGTTGAACGTAGGCATGGGGTAGTTGCCGCGGAACATGATGCCACGGAACACATTGTAGACCGGTTCGTCAACGGGAACGTTCAGCAGAACGCCAACCTGATCCGTCATAAGAAAATATTTAACCCTTTGATCCCAACCCAAAATTTTGAATTGGGTATAATTAATAATAATTATAGATTTTTGAACATTCCTGCGTTCTGTGTAACTCAGGAGCACGAATTTTACTCTTGCATGATTTGCTATAGAGCTGCAGAATAATGATTAAATGTAAATTCACATTTTTTGGGGGAGATAAAAGGATCACAGAGCCATTTCCTAAAGTTCAAGTTGACCACGCCTGCATAGACTGCCATTTCAGTGCCTTCAAATACTTACATTAAAACAAGTATCTATTATATGCCAGAAAATCTTGCCTTGAGGTCAGGCAATTTTTTGAGCATTAAAATGAAGCGGGTTGCATTAAAGAGCAGGGCAAGGAGACTTACCATTTGGACACAAGGAGAAAGGAGCGCAGACTTCCATCTTCCCCACGTGACCGTATAACGTTCGCACTTTCAAAAAACAAATGAAGGTGCGCAATGCTTTTAAATGGGAAAATCGCTGCCATGTTTTGGGAAACCAAAAGCGAACTTAGCGTACGCTTCACCCGTAAGGTTGCGCTCCTGTTCTCCTTGGTTGAACACATTCTAATGCTTGAGTGTATATGTTGAACTCAATTTAATTACGAAATTTTTCTTAGTTAAATATCTCACGTAACCAAGTTTTGAATTTAATTAAGAATTATTAGAAACTTTTCCATCAAAATGTTAAGGATAATTCAATAAATAAACAAAAATTATATTTAATATATAAATATAATTACAATTCTAACGACATTATTTAATAGTTTACCAAGATATGTGAAAAACATCGTAGATAGCAAACAATTTAAAAGAGAATGTGTTTTATTTGTTAAAAAAATGTTTTTAAAAAAGAAATATACAAACTGATTTTGTGACAATAGGAGGAAATGATGAAAATTGTAATATTATCATAAATATTTTATTATAATATAAAAGGTGGATGTTCCTGAAATATGTGAAAAATGTATGATATGTTATGCAAAAAATATGTATGTACTAGCATTTTTGCTAAATAAAGACTTACTTACTTACTTACTTACTTACTTACTTACTTACTTACTATTAAAATAAAAATAACAAAGTAAAAAATAAATAAATGTATATAATAAGTTTCGTTAATATTATAAAGTAATGACAAATTTATTCAACTTTATACTTTATGAATATACACATTACTAGTAAATAGAGTTTAGATACATTGAGTTTACGCTATGTGTATCAAGTTTTCAAATAAATTTTCACTTTCTATTCATTTTTTTTAAATGAAAAGTACACAATATTTACTGGCTATTCATTGATCAATCTCTTTAAGTAACAATTCATCATTTCAAGAAGAGAAAAAAAAATAAATATTAAAAGTTTTGAAAGCATGGCAGATCTGTTATTTACGATTTTACGTAACTTTATTGAGTCAAGAGAGAGAAAAAAAAAAAAAAAAAAAAAAAAACACGAGAAGATATACTTGCTTTGAGACTGTTCAAGTCTTGCTCTGAAAATATTGGATTACATTGAATTATTGATTATTTGATGGTGAGTATAAAAAGATAAGTTTCATACGCAAGAGCATGATGCTTGTAGAATATAATATACCCAAGGGAAGCTTATGTGAACCACTGAAGTAAGACTTTAATCTGTCTTAAAGTTAACATGTTAAATTTCCTTCAATACAACACACAATGTTTGTGAGGTATAATGTAAATTGATATCAGAGGCAAATGAGTTGGCTGGTGTGATGCCGCTTCAAATATCTACAACCTCCGTCAATATCTCTCTCTCTCTCTTCCTCTCTCTCATTTTGTTCTTATTAACATCAGAATTAGAATGCAATTTGAAAAAAAGACTAAACAATATTTTGTTCCGTTTCTTTTTTAGTTAAAAATTGCCAAAGTTTCAGGGACTCGAATCCACCTTTTCTGAAAAGAAACAAAAAAACTAAAAGACTGTTTGGCAATAAATTCTAAATTCTTTGAATGTATATATATATATATATAAAAAAAAAAATTGTCTTTGTTCATTTCCTGAGAGTAAAATGACTTAAATGCTGGTACATGGACATAACATGGACATGGACAAAAGAAGATATAAATTTAAAGAGACAAGTTTTTTTCCAGCAGGGTCATTTCGATTAATTTCCAGCGTGTTGTCACACTGTCAACGTTTATTTACTTACCCTCCACGTGCTCCTGGGCAAGAACAGCAGGAACGACTGTTCTGGCGGGGCGAGTGAAATTCCCGAGGAGGCTCGAGCTCGCAGATCGTGCAGGGAACCGCCGGGGCTCGATCCTCGGGCGTGACTTCTCCCGGCGGCGATCGTGAGCACCAACATCAAGACCCGAAGCAGCGAGGAGGCACTGTCGGAAACGTCGTTAGCAGCGGAACCCTTAGCTCGAACCAGATGTGAGCGTGCAATCAGAATCAAATTACTGAGCAATCTTCGCCTGTCAGGAATATTAGCAGACTGTTGTACAGGATGAGAGGCTAAAGGCGGATTCACATGAGCGATACGACGCGATTTTGACGCACAAGCTATAAAATCCTATGCCTCAAACGAATTCGCCGGGTTGCGGCAGCAAAATCAAGTTTTTTTTTTATTTTATTTTATTCTATATATGGCCGTCAGTGGACTTCACTGCAAATATGCATAATTCGCGCCGCGTCGCGTACTGAAAATCTCTCATGCAAATCCACCTTGAAACTGTCAAAATTATGGTCACGGTAAATTAGGAAATTATTTTATTACTAATAAAATATTAGCAAATTAAAATATTAAACATCCTAAACCCCACATATTGTAATTAAACTATATTTATATATTTCTTGAAGTATAAAGTACCATTTATAAAAGCCATACATTCTGTATATACTTCAGATTGTCAACTAATATATTATAATAGATTTGACAGCAAAGCAGTGATGAAGTTTTTTTTTTGTCCTCTTTAAAAATAATGCAATTGCAATTTACATATAAAAATAAATGCATTATTTTCCAGTTTCTTTATGCTATGCATGCACGAGCAAAAAGCCCCCAGGTTTAAAGGCAGCTATAGAAAAGGGGGCGTGTCTTTAAAGACAAAGTGCACTTTGCTGACGTAGACAGAGGACGTGAGATAATGAGATTCTGTATCCCGGTCCACTGAGCGAGAAATCTGTGCAACGTACACCATAGTCGGCTGTCTTGCTTGCACTTGCTGCACCCAAGCACTCCGCATTTTATACCCAGCTTCACATGCACTTATCGATAACATGCAAAAGTGCATCACCATTGAAACTATTTATCGCTTGTCACTTAGCGTTGATAGTTATTTGTATCGTAAGTATAAAAAAACATTAAAGTTGTTGACATCAATTCACGTGATCATTTATTACGTTTCATTGCGATCATGTTGGAAAACGAGACTCAATGAGAACAGCAAAAATGGGAAATATATATTATGTTTTTCTATCCATTTAACTAATGTCAAATTTTACTATACTATAATGAGTGAATGAAATCATGATACATACAAAGTTGTTCTTAATTCCTGTACTATTTAATATTATATCATTCAAAAAAATAATTATATAATATATGCAAGATGTTAATGTGATTAATTAGTAGTATTAAAACTCAGTTATAAATTTTGTGATGTCTTAAATAATCGCGAAAAATAATCAGGCGCATAGATACAATTTTCAACAAGAAAAATTATTTAAAAACTTCCATGTGTTACATATTATTGAAAATGCAACAAAAAATACATTTCTTATTTTCAAAGTTGACATCCAAAGAAATCAACAAACTGCCATAGTGTATATTTGCAACTTCCATAAAATAGTCCTTTTATAATAAATCGGATGCTTTTATAATAGTACCATAGTATCAAAATAAATTTTAAAGAAGGAAATCTGACATTGACATTTTGATTTCCATAATAGTGCTGACAAGAAATGAATACAAAAAACTACATTCGCCTCTTCTTTTATTGTGTATTTTTGATATTTCAGAAGTATATAGATCAACTCGGTGGTCCGGTGGTCTTCTATATAAAAGCTGACAGCTTTGACAAGTTATGTTGTGATCCCCGTCCGATGGTGTTTGACATTTCGCCCGCGTGTCCCAGCCAGAACCGTTATCCCGCGGCGAGAGGAGGAGGAGGGAGGTGGCGACCAACAGCAGAGTGAACGTCAAGCACAAACTAAGCGGATTTGTGCAGCACCGGCTCCTGTGAGAAATATGACTAGACGTGACAAGAACTCAACACAGTAAGTTGATGAAACGTGAATTATAAATGATGTTACATTTGTCACATTTTTATAATAAACTAGATTTTCTTTTTTATATTTATATATACAGTATTTTTATATTCAATTTTTTATGTGAATATTAAAATTACTTGTTATATAAAAATTATATAAATTAAATAAGTTTTGTTTCAGACTAGGGGAAAAAATATACTTGAAATGTATATATCTAAATGGCTCCATTAATTTTAGTCAGTGCTTGTCGTTGTATCTCCTTTCTTTTACACATTGCGGATAAAGCTTTTACTAGAGGTTTTTTTATGGCTTTAGGAATAGAAGAGATTCGAACTTCGTATTAAATCGATACTCTTTGGTTAGATAGCAATACACTCCATGCATTCTAATATAAAAACCATATATTTTTTAACGTAAAAAAGAAATTTGAATTCATGCATTTTATCCAATACATTTTTTTTTCTCTGTCTGTTTTGTTATATTTCTCGCCGTCATTTTTCCCAACTTTAATATAAAAAAAATTATAATATGAAATGAAAATAGGGCAGCAGAAACAAGAGCAAGTTTTAACTGTTGTTGCTACTGTTTCGTGAATATTATATGCATGCGAAGCGAAGTGGAAAGTGGCAAATTATTTAAATTCTTAAGCAAAATGTAATATTAGTAACAAGTTAGAGAGAGAGTGGATTTTCAAAAATATTAAAAAATACATAAAAGGGAAATTTAAAAGAAGTTAAATAAACAATTCTCAACACGTTTGATAATAGAAGTTTGATTAAGGAACTTTTCCACATTCACATCTTTACGTTAAACAAATTTCTTGCCCTCGTGAGTTTTTCATTAAGTTTGCATTGGTTTTAACTACTGTAGATATATTGTATCACAGTTTAAATAGCTAACTTAATTAGGTTTTCAATGAAAGAGCCCAAGTTTAAAATTACATGCAGCAATAAATGGTTATAAACTTTTGAACTATAACTTCGCATTTAGGAACAAATTTTGTGTAGTTAAATCTGTTACTGTTTTTTTTTTAGTATAATTATATTACCAGAGAATATAAATATTATACAATACATATATATAGTATTTACAATCTATAAATGGTAACAATTTAGACATTTCTGCCCTTTTTTTAATAAAATTTTTACTTAATAATTGAAATCAAGAAACTGACCTTGTGGTTACATGCATTAATAATTAAGTTAAATTTTATCAAACCTAAATTTTGATTAAAATTTAAACTCATAAAATTTGAATGTAAAAAATTATTGTTCTCTATTTTGTTTACAGACAAATCTTTTACTGTCACCACCTCTCTACCATTAATGAAGATGGTTATATTCTCTTGGAGCACTTTGGGGGGGGGGGGGGAGGGGGGAAGAAGGGGGGGGGAGGGGGGATGAGAACGAGATTTTTGTAGAGAAATTTCCTCATCTATTGACGTAGCAAAATTACTGCGTATTATACGGAAGCTAATAATGCTGATAATGTCTAATATCTGCTTAATAAAACATTTATTATTATTATGCTCAAGTATACATATATAAGCTGAAACCTTTGAATGTTAACCTTTGTGTTTGTACGTCAATCTATTTCTTGGAGACATTGAAAATTCAAATACGATTTCATTGATTCTTTTTGTAGCGACAAATTCTTGGAGCTAACATGGAAGTTAATTTTCCAGAGAAAATTCTTTCATCAAAAGGATTACGAATATAGACACATTTATGTAGGAGATTTGGCTCTCTCACCTTTAAATTTTATAATTATATGGAAAAGTGCAGCCTCTTTTGTATTTAATACAGGATTCTGTCAGTATAATATATTATTTATAAAATTAGAGTATAGGTTTGCATTACGATTTTCTTTCTAGCTCCTGTGTTGTTTTCAATAAGCTTATAATTGTTACGAAAACAATGGGTCAAAACAACCCCTCTTCATACCCCACTGTCATTTCTTAGCATTTTAACTCCTTCTGTATGGAGTTGCTCGGTTAATTTCAGTGTGAATCAATATCTCTCCTAAATTGTTAAATAATTCTGTAACATATCTCTGATTGTCTCTGTAGGGTCTATACTTAGAAGGGAGTGTCATCCTAAAATAACTTCATGACTGTATTTTAAGTGTATTATATTCTCATCAGACTGATACTGATGTCTACACTGGCGGTGCTCATGGTGCTGTCGTGCTCTGCGCTGGTGGGGGCGGGTCTCAGCAGCCACCCCGCCATGGTCATGCTGGATGGAGAGTCTCTCCACGTGGAACAGGAGGTCCTGGAGGGGGACGGAGTGCTGCTAGACAGACACCGTCGCTACCTCCTTTACCGGCCCATGAGTCTTTTCCAGGTACGTTTTCCATTATATCAAGTTAGCCCCTGTCACTCGAGATGTCTTAGGATATTAAGATGGGGAGGATGGTAAATTGAAGAAGTACGGCCCTCGACTATTTCGGTCAACCTTCGGAACAGTTCCCTCAGTCTACACTGATAATCAGGTTTGAGCAGCTGGCCAATTAATGTAATGCGCCTCTAAAGTACATACTGTACAACGTGTTGACTCACGGGATGGAGGCGATAGCGGCTTCAAAGAAAAAACACTATCTCCACTCTATTATCATTGATGTCTTGGAATTAACTTTCTTGATTTTGGAAGATTTGGAAAATATTTTTAACTTGTAATCATTCAGCATACAAATTTTGAAGTCGATTTTTTTTTTTTTTTTTTTTTTTTGTAAAATGGGCAAGGAATTAAACTAAACATTGATGGAAACTGTAAATGCAGCTGTTTTGGTACACATGTTTTTTTTTAATTCAATTTTTTTCTGACAAATATTTTATGACTTCACTTTTAAGATTAATCTTTGGTAAAGAATGCTTCCATTAATATTATGCATCCAGAAATTTCATTTTTTTTTCGTTTTGATTTGGCTTTGAATGCAATAAAATATGATGCACCGATTCGTATATTTTATATAAAATTGCAGCAAAAATGTTAATAATACGATAATGTAGAGAAGAAAAAGCAATGTAATATAGCAAGATCTTAGTCAAGATGGATAACATAGGATTGAACAGCAGTTTCGCTCTTTTTTGCAGCAGTAGTTCTGACCCATGTCACACTACCTTACAAGGATCTAAAATATTTACCACCTCTAGCTTCTAGATTTTTCCTCTCTTACCATTTCTTTTATGCTCGGTGTCTTTGAGAGAAAAAATAAATTGCGGATGACTTCGGAAATCATGATTTCCGTATTGAATAATATTGATTTTTTCTTGTCATGTACCGTAATAAGATTTGGAATATTTTTGTTATATTATAAATGACGTAATCAAAAATGTTTATTTAAGCTCGAGGTAAAATATTTCTCCACAACATTCACGATGGAAGATATCCAGGTTCCTCACTAACTATGATTAGCGTTCTTAGGCTGGCACGACTAACCGCAGAAACCTGAATATCTTCCTAGATAAGTCTTTAGTGAATCATATCTGTTATGAACAAATACATTCTCATTTATATTATTTATAAAACAGTAAATTTTAATTCAATCATTTGCATATTTTTTCAAAGCTTATCAATATTTCTTTTTTAAATTATCCAATTAAAGTACGTATTATTAAGTACTTTGAATTTTATTTATGAAATTAAAATGTAACGAGAAGCGCTCCATGAAATGCATGAATATGAAATTTTAATTTTTGGTGCAATTGAAATAGTTTCAGCCACAATTAAACTTTTATTTTACGTTTGTTCTTCAGTTCACATACTCCTACTCGTTGCCAATCGAGTTGATGCCTCGAAGGATGTTGTTCATCGTTCTCGGAGGTCAGATCGCATTTGACCTCCCCTACAACCTCTCACAGCTGACCGTGCAAGACGTGGCACGTGACGGGGCAAACGTGCCTCAGGCGGACGTGCTTCGTGCTGCAGAGGTCATCCTAGACCAGTGAGTACTTCCGTCAAACAATTAGTATGTCTTGCCAGAAAACTTTGGAAGTTGGGCAACGTGTTAAGCATATGAATGTAGGAGCAACTAGGGTGACGACTTCACAGCAAAATGAGTGTCATAACACTCATAACTTATCACAGGTAAGGCAGGTACTTATTAATGAGATATTAGAATGTAAAAATTTTAGTGGCTTAATCGAAAGAAGGGGTAAAAATATGGTACTGTAAATTTTTTAAATTTTTTTCCGATTTTTCTGAGACCGGGAACTACTTTTATAAAATTATTGAAAGTCTGTTTTGATGACGTCACGGGCGTGATGGGCGGCACTCCTTAAGACAAGGATAGGGCAGTGCCGCCCGTGACGTCACAAAATAAACTTTCAATAATTTTTTAAAAATAGTTCCCGGTCTCAGAAAAATCTGAAAAAATTCACAGTACTATATTGTTACCCCTTTTTTCGATTAAGCCACTAAAATTTTTACATTCTAATATCTTATTGTTGGGTGTACCCACGGAGTCGTAAGGAACTTCTAAATTATAAAAATATTATCTGTTTTATGTTCAGAAGAGTATCACATCGGCAGCAGTGCAATCGTTTGTGTCCGAGGGAGATAAGAGTTGACTCGTAGAAACGTTGAAACATTTCTAAAAATGGTAGTTTCAAGAAATATGAAATTTAGAAGTTTTTTATGCCTTCATGTTGGTACAGTAAATTATATTTTGTTTCCTTATCGTTCCAAAGGAGAACATTCTCCCACATATCTCCTCGAGCCATGTAGTTTATTTTAATAAAACTGCATTGTACGCAGGAAATGCAGCATTAATTATTAACTATTGCAACATGATTTGACATTTTAATTTATTTATTTCAGTTAATACAAGTTTTAAATTTCTGTTTTGCTATGTAGTGCGAATAGAGGACCTCAAGTAATATTTTTCAATTTATTTAACATATTTTATGAATCATCCAACACCCTTTATCATTCTACAAAATGTTGTGACGTCATAGTCATGTAAAAATTTAACATGCAAACATATGGAAATACTTTATATGAATATTACGTAACATTACTGCTTATGTTTAATCCAAGTGGGTAAAATTCTAAATATTTAAGAGCGTCAAAAAGATAGGAAAAAATATAAATGAAAATAAAGAATTCAGATGGTTTTCTCTATACCATGAAATAAAAGAATACTAAAAAGTGACTATTTCTAGATATTTTAACGAATTTAATTATCTTCTCGCATAACTTAATTGCATTGGAACTGTTTTCTAATTTTTTTTTCTATTCAATTTAAAATGTAGATATTTAAATTTAATCAGTGTTGCTAATTACAGTTGTGATACATTTATATGGAGTGTATATTTACATTTCAACAGTACACACAGTTCAATGTTTGCTAACACAGAGCTGGAACATCAAAACAAAAGGTTCGTGTAAATACAAAATAGTTGCAACGAGTTTTTGTAATATTGTGTTATAAAATTCAATTTATTAGAAAAACAGTTCTATTATAACATAAAAACTTTTTTTTTTTTCGTTTTGATAAGTTCTTAAAGTTAATTAAGAAATGGTAATAATTCAGTACAAAATCTAATAAAAAATACAAATTATTAAAAAAAAAATGAAATTCAAATAAGCTACTTTAAAACAATTGTATGAATTTAATATGATTAAAGTTTTATTTGTTTGTATAAAGGAGCTCTATTATGTATAAGAAGTTTATTTTCTTGACGTAAAAGTTTGTTCAAAGTTGAGGATTTTTTTAAAAAAAAATAAGTTTTTTTTTTATGTCGTCCTTTCTTCAAGTATGTTGTCTCCTTGAGGCAGCACTTGTGATTAACTCTGATAAAATCAATCAGCTGTTTTCTTGAAAAGTCTATATCTTGTTGAGTTCAGTGACCCGCAGAGACGCAAAGTGGTGCTAACAAGTGACAACCGTTATTGTTTGTCATCGTGCGTTTGCTTGATACTCTCACTTAATTACTAATGTACTTATTGCAAGTGCTTTTATGTACTCTTACTTTTAGTTAATATCTTGTGTCATTAAAAAAATTAGTATAGTAAAAATTTTAATTAAAATTTATTTTTGCTCTTATAGAAATCTGAAAAAAAAAAATCAAAGCTTTTTCTGTAATGGAGTATTGTCCTCGTTTTTTTTTATTGCAGAAATGGATAGAGGGTGCAAAGTTATGCTACCCTGATTTTTTTCAGATTTTTTAGAGCCCTGGAAGTATTTTTAAAAAATTATTGAAAGTCCTTTTTGTGACGTCACGCGGCGGCAAGTCCTATCCTTTTCTTAACAATAATTTTTTAAAAATACTTCCAGGGCTCAAAAAATCTGAAAAAAATCAGGGTAGCATAACTTTCCATTTCTGTAATAAAAAAAATTGAGGTCAATACTCCATTATTTAAGCGATAATTTTTTTACGTTGCTATTGTATTGTTGGTATCATTGTTGTGGTGTTCGTCACAGGAGCGGTATCCCAGGTCGCGCATGCATGCTGCTCTCTGTGTGTCAGCTGGCAGAAACTCCCATGGATCGCGAGTCCGGACTCTTGGAGGACATCATACACATCATGCTCTCGTGAGTCCAATAATAGTTCCGTTATAGATTCAAATATAACAATTTTTTGGCACTTAATATCAGTTACAGTCTTTAAACACATATTTTTTTTACTATTTGAATTTGCTCATGTACTACCAAGTGATAAACATTTTGTGCGCAGACCAAGCGAGGGTTCACATGCAGACGATTGGGCCTCAAAGGAAGAAAGAAGAGTTTATTTGGAGGCTGAGAAAACAGGAAATAAAAGAATTACTGACTGCCGAGACGCTTACCCTGAATGTAATGTTTCACTAATTGATGCCATTTCCAAAATTATGTTAAGTTAATCAATAAAGAGTAAAAATTACCAACTTGTGTACGTTTTGGTATAACTGTACCTTTCTTAAGTAACCTAATACTTGAAGCAAACATTTGAGAGCAATGCACTTGGGTATCAAGAAGTTTTTCAGAATCTCATCTCAGTAGGCAGCGACAGCTTGAGGAGCAAAGAGAGTGTCTCATACTTGTTGGTTCTTATTAACTTCCTTAACAATAAGACCTCTTGAGCACGTGAACATATAATAAACTTATGCAATATGCCAGTTCTCCGTGTTAACATCACGTTGTTGTTGTTGTTGTTGCTTTGTGTGACGTCATTGGTGCATACGTCTGTGTCACGTGACCTGGAAAACACGTCACGACCTTTGTCCCGACATACTCGCTATCTCGTATATCCACCCAGGGGATTTATGAAGGTAAGACACATCATATATACAATTTATCTATCTCATGGGCTTACATTTTTTTTATATATAAATTTATGTTCTTCTATTAAATATAAGGGGCTTGAATTTTGGTAGCTCCATAGTAGAGTTGTTTATCTTATAAAATATGAAATTAAATTAAAGAAATTATATTATCAACTACAATGAATAAAAATAAACTGGTATTTTTTTTTATAAATATTAAGCTATATTTATAGAATTGAAATATATTAACAAATAATCATATATGAGCAGGAAATTGAAGCGTTTATAAAAATTGCCACACTCCAATAAGAAAAACTTTCTAGTCGAAAAACATCCTATAGCTTACAATGGGTTTTCAATTAATATTTGCAATTCAATATTTTTTAAAAAAACCAAATTAGGAGTAGTACCACAGTCTGAATTTCTTTAGCATTGAAATGTTCAGAGGAGAGTCAGACACGAGTAGGAATCTTTTTCAACTGTAACTTTACTCCAGGAAATGAAGCTACAAATTAAGTATAAAGGAGATGTTTTTACAAAAAGCAAATAAATCTTCTGAGAAATAATTATAATCTTAGAAATATTAGAATTTATAGTAAGTGTAATTATATAAATCAAAATTTTTCGTTGAGGACAAAGAATGGTTTAATATTTAGTGTTCGTTCTTGTGAAATACAAACGGAATGGTATAAGGAAATATGATTTTTTTTTAATGAATTCAGTCAGGCTTATTTTTTTTTTAAATATTGATATGAATGAAATTCAAGGAAAGAAAAATATTTGTTACCACAGTGAATTTTATCATGCCTTTGATTTCGACTTTGCGATTTATTATAGTTTGCATTGTATGTTTGAATATTGAATATAATCATATTTAAATAATAACATAACGTATCAGCAAATAAAAAGACAAGACTATTATCTATTTTATGAGATTGGAAACCTAATTTTATTAATTAAAAAAATCTAGTTAGCGTAAAAAATTGTACAAGGCAATGTTTTTTTAAATAATAAATAAATAATTATTTGTGTTGTTTCCTTTTTTAGGTATGTTTTTAGACGTAAACCATACTGTCCAGTACAACCAGTTGTTTGTAATAAAAAATAGGCAATAGATAAATAAATAAAATAAAGTTCATTTTATAGTTATTAATTTTATTATTTTTATATATATAGGCTTTTAGCAATAGTAAATAATATTCAGTATATATTTATATAAGGTCGATATTATTATGAAAAATATAATAAATTGACCTTCATTATAATTTGAAAGTTCATTTACAGCCTGTAAAATACTCTCATGCTAATGAAAAGTGTATAAACAAGAAAAAAAAACAAGAAAGATTCAAAATAATCTTTGGAGTTAAAGTCGTGGTAACATGACAACGTCGTAAGTCGCTGACAGGCGCGAATCCAGGGGGTGGCTGGGGAGGTTGCAGCCCCCCCCCCCCCAGAAATTTTGGATTTAACATGGATAATAGAAGCATTTCCCTCGCTCCAATTCTTTTTTTTAACGTTGGCCTTATGGAGATAGCCCCTCCCGAAATTTGGTTCTGGATCCGCGCTTGCTCTACTGTATAATATATTAATATTTAGTAGAAACAACTTCGAGTTCTTCGACCATGCAACCACGACCATACAATAATTGCTAAACAGCTGACGTGCTCTATTCCCTTCGTTGATCTCCAATGAACGTATTTGGACTTATTATGAATGTGTTAATCAGTATTTTGACGAAGTAGTTGTTTTTCATTTGAAATATCTGATATTATTATTGTTGTTATTTTTTGTGTGGGTGACTGGACACTTTAGTGAATGGGATATCCTTTTTTCACGTCACCCATTGAGTTGTTGTATGTACTGTTTTTTTTTTCTGTACTGATACTCAATAAACAACTATTATTATTATTATTAACAAAAGCTATTATCAATCTTTTGAAGCCGGTAATACAGGATGCAATTTTTCTAAGAAATTTTCCTTTTGTGAAATTTGTACCTTTAAACAAACACCAGTTTTCTTGTGAGAAGTAATTGCAATAAAAAAATACGAAAATTGTATCATGTAATACCGGGTAAGGCGACATGGCTATCTGGAAATAAATTAACCATGCATGGCATACCTGACAATACAACATAAATTATAATATAATTTAATATAATATAGATACAAATAAAAAAAAAAAAAATCACATGATTTTACAAAATATTCTGTTATCTTATTATTGAATCTTAGTCAGTTTACAAATTATGCCTACTTTTCACAAATAAAATTTAAATACGTGTAAAATGAGTTGTTCTTGATTATCATAAAACAGGTAGGAGCACACAATTGAAGTAACTGACTCTTGGTGCTCTTAGCTAGTGCTTGGGCTGGCGATACCGTTCGACGTTTTCGTGAAGGGCAAGTACCTGGCGTGGACCATCAACTTCCAGTTCCAGTATCAACTGCCGACCAACATCACGCAGCTCAAACTACCCCCAGAGTTCCCTGGACGCTCCCTCAGAGCTATCGACCGACCTGCCGCCTATGCCACTCTAGAGAACTACATGCAGGGGTGAGCAATTTTTGGGAAAGAGACGATGTCTTTTGGGACCTTTAGAGGGGTATAATCATCACCCCTATCGCATTTCTCTCCCCTTTTGATTACTCAACTTTTTGTCACAACTTTTTTTTATACAATTTTATATAGCTTATTTTACGGTGATATCGATTGTAGCTGGACTGGTCATAAAAAATTCTTTCCGGCTTGTGGTTGCTACTGCATTTTATACATCAATGTTGAAGGTTCAGCATAATTATTTTGACAACGTTTAATTCATAAATAAGTCAGAACTTCACTGAAATTAATTTTTGTACCAATTTGATGTGTTAAAAAAAATTTGCGATACACTCACTCACTATGCATTTTATAGATTTTAATTTATAACTACTCGTATTTTAGTATTTTATTTTTACATCGATTTTAAACTTTATATTTTTCTTTGTCAAATAAATCATTGCCAATAGCTGGTTATATTTTAAAATAAAACAAAGTCAATATTAATTTGCTTGTTCAATTTTCTGCTGTCTGTTTGTGTCATGTCAGCGTTATTTTATTTAATATTTGATCATAACGACAGTTTTAAATGACAGAACTAAGTATTGGAAAATTTGAATTTCAGCATTAAAACGTTTTTTATGACTTTTCATTGGATTATTCATTAATATATTAAAAAAATTAGTTGGGACTTTTAATAAAAAAAATAAGACGTTTTGTTAAGCTGATGAAATTTTCATTTTTTTATTTACTTTTTTTTGTAACTTTCGTTTGTTTCAAAGGTTGTACTTTTGTTAAGTTCATTAATGAGTATTTACAGCACCAAGCTACTAAGGAAAAGGCAGCAAATTTCTTCATGACAATGAGCAATAAGTTCTCTTTATTTTAGTCTCTATGGCAATATTAACTGTAACTACTCTAGTTCCCTTATAAATTTATGTTCTTACAAAACTTTTGATCTTTTATTATTTGCACAAGAAACAAATTAGATATCTAAATTACATAGCTGATATAGCTTGTACAAAGTATTATACGAGTATAATAATCTATCTTATTCTCTCTCTCTCTCTCTCTCTCTCTCTCTCTCTCTCTCTCTCTCTCTCTCTCTCTCTCTCTCTCTCTCTCTCTCTCTCTCTCTCTCTCTCTCTCTCTCTCTCTCTCTCTCTCTCTCTCTCTCTCTCTCTCTCTCTCTCTCTCTAATATTTTGTAATTATAAAATATAATATCTCTGTCGTCATAATATTGACTCTGAAAATGATTGAAATCGCATTATAATTTAAAATAATTTTTACTGCTACTAAATTGTCATTTTATATTTTAACACGAACAGAACTATGAAAATTCTCAAGGCACTTTATAGGTATTAAAAGCGTGTTTGAATGAACAGGTGTGACACAAGAGAGACCCCAAGTTGCTAGCGAGGGTGTTTTAAGTATCAACACCATCTCCCTTCTCTCCTCGTAAATACTTTGTGCGTTGCTTGTAAGCTGAATTGAATCAAGTTGTGTGTTTCATTAGTTTGCACTTAAATAGATATATCAAACACTGTATAAAGCTATTGAACGAAACATAACGTCAAGGATAATTTCTGCTAAGTACCACAACAGCTAATTCTAATCTCATAATATTGTGATATTGTATTAAAATACAATGTAATTTAATTTAAATTTCCTCCGTTTCAAAATATTATTTATATAAATTAGTCTCCGGAAATGATGAAAGGATATTTTAAACAAAGAGGAGCTACTGGGGAGAAATTCATATCTTGGAGTGTTATATGTGAACAAAATAGTAATTAAAATATTACTCATATGTGCAACCCTTTATCTTTTATTGATAATTTTTTGCAAATAATGACAGCCTATATTGCTTTATTCTATGCTTGCAATGTTAATTATAATTTACTAATTGTAGTCTTTATAAGTGTGACTGCTATTTCCACCAAAACAGTATGTACAATACTGAATTTATTTTCCTTACACAAAAGTATATTTTCTTTAAATAAAAGCTTCAACATTTCCTTTTATGTATTTACTGTAAATGAAAATGATAATGCGTTGCTTTTTCAGGCGAGGGCTACACGGTCAAGCGTGCTTGTTGAAGAGTATTTGTGAGGCTGCGGCATTCCCCCTACACCATAATGGACTTTTAGGTCAGCTCATTCAGATCCTATTAACGTGAGTACCACTACCAACTAATGCAGTAGCCTCATGTAAAACATTTCCATCAGGTTTTGGTGAAATTTGAAAATAATGAACTTATTAAGGATGAGATTCAATCAGAAAACAGGAGAGGTTGCACAAAAAAAAAATAATAAATAAGTAAAGGGTGAAAATTCTACACTGGCCATTAAATTTAAAAATTTAGCGGGAAAGTCCAGCCACGTTTGATGTCATGTTTGTGCAGGCCACGTGTTGACCGCCACGTGTCCAGTTCGGAGTGTCTTCCTCGCGAGTACGTGGAGGCGCAGCTGCTGGGAGAGGGGGGTGTCGACTGCCGGGCCGCCTTCCCCGCGTGCTCCCTCTCCGTGCTGGACCTCGTCTCCAGGATGCACCCCTGACCTCGCAACCATTCTAACGTTGGAGGATGAAATGCAACTCACCAAACTTCTTATAATTCTTATATTGTCCGAATCTTGAAGCTATTAAACGACTTGTGTTTAGAGGCTTGATGCCATTGTTTTCTATAAATTCTATTATTAAGAAAATGCGTATTAATCGATTCATTAATCAATAATCACATGAAAGGTATAACATAACGAAAATTTTAAAATCGATTATTTTTTATTGTATTTACGAACAAATAATGCTTATGGAAACTGATCGAACCCCTCTTAACTTAGACCCCTCAAGAAGCAAGGCACTTAATTCTTCACTAGATCGTTTCACAACTCTTCCATCACAAAATTATCAATATTTCTTTTCGGAAGAATGGAATATTGACATAAAAATTTGTGATGAATGGATAAAAGGGCGTACTCGTTAAATCTGAATTGTCAATAAGGTGTTATAAATGCTCATTCGGAAAAATCTGAAAAAAATCAGAGTAACATGACTTTTTATGCTAAATTTATTATTTATACAATGATTTTTGTATGTCAATATTCCATTGCTAATTAAATTTTAAAATATAAACAATTTTACATGTATCTATTGTCACATTTGTTTTTGACTATATAATACAATGCAAAATAGTGATTTATTAAGCACTCCAAATGTATCGATTCATCGCCCGTCCTCAGATAGCAGGTGTAAAGCTGAACTGCGTGACGTCACACCAAAAGATCCGAGCATACAAAGTTACGAAGTGTTAATTTGTTCTTCATTTGATGCTAATTTTCTTTTGCTACCACCAGTGCTGTATTGATATTTACAACAAAAATAAACATTATTTCCTAATACAATATTTTGTTTAATTTTTATTTGAAAATGATTCAGCAGAAAATATGTACATAAATATTACAGTCCCTGTACTTATAAAATGTATTTTACACAAAATTTACTTTACAACATTTATAATTAAGAACTTATTAAATCAGTAGTATATATATATATATATATATATATATATTATATATATATATATATATATATATATATATATATATATATATATATATATATATATATATAATCTAATATATATTATATATATAATATATTAAAAGTGAAGAAAATATTTTTACATACAAGAAGAAAGTGAAGTGTTACTTGTTTTTAAGGAATGTGTATAAGATTGACGATTTTTTCAAGGAAGACTGAATATTTATTAAAATTGTAAAGTGCTTTGTAATTAATGATGTATTGTTGACTTGTCTTTAAGAAAGATTAAAAAATTGAATTTTGAATTTTGAATATATTATGGACAACCTGTATGTTTGTTTTTTATTGCATATTTGGATAGAAGACCTTGTGTTATGTACTGCCGATTTCTTTCACATTTTTTAACCCCATACTACCCTTAAAATCGAGGGGAAAAAGTGGCAAAACGTCATGTTAAATATTTGCATGACTATGACGTCACAGCGTCTTTACCCTTAATTTTAAGAATGTTAGAGGGTTCAAAAATATTTGAAAAATATTGACTCTTTCGAAAATGTTCAATAAAAAATTTCATGCAGGTTATTCATTATAATAATAAGACATAGGTTTTGAAGGGTTGAGATATGTAATGTATATTCAATAAATTTTATTATATACTTCAATACTTCTAAATATTATTTTCAAATACATAAGCCATCGAGACGACTGTCTATAGTCTCGTTCTCTCGTTAGTAGAATTAGCGATACACAAACAGTTGCACGTGCTTCACAAGTGCTGCGAGGACCGTGGAGGTAACTATAGCATTCGACCAGTGTTCGTCGACGGCGTGTCATGTCTCGCCTCCTCACGCTGCTGCTGTGTGTTATGTCGCTGGTGAACGTGAGCACCACTCTTAACCTTGCAGGGTCATCCCAAGCTCACTCAAGGTCACCAAGGTACCTTGTCTACCCGCCAAGAGGAGCCATCAAGGTGAGAATTTGAATGGTTAGCATGATGTAACTATTTTCCAGAATTTTGCTTGTAATGGTGTGATTGAGTCATTGGTGTGTTTGTTATGTGTGCACAATTTACACTATGTCTCGAGTAAAATGTTATGGCAAGCTTATATTGTGTATAAAAAATAAAAACAAAAAGCAATAAAATATATTATGGATTATTTGAGGTGGACGGCTTAGAACATGCGCTTTTTAGCTGTTAAAGATTATTTTCATTATTGCATTTATAATGGAATAATTAAATATTTATTATATAGTATTAGGGTAGTATAGCATTCATTATACATATTTATTATTTGAAAAAAAAAAAAAAAAAGACTTGTCTGATTTGCACTTTTAAATTTAAAAAAATAAGTAAATTCATATCAATAAGTATAAAATATAACAAAAAAATTAATAGAATTTTTTATAATATAGAATTTCATCTATATTAAGATATAGTAACTTAAATAATGTAACATCATGGCTAATAAAAAAAATATTATGGACATTAATTTACTAAAGTTAAGTTATTTCATAACAGGTACTTGTAAGTTTATTAATATAATCCAATAGTTATATCATAAACGTTGGTTTAACCTTATTTTGTTTTCCAACTCACAATGAACTTTTCCAATAAGTACAAAAACTTTATCGTGATGGGAAAAATAGTAAATTTTTGATGATTTGCCATCGAAAAATAATTGTGATGTCGTGGTTTTGGTGACTTCCAAACAAACCTTCCTACAGAAAATAAATATTTTGGTTTTATTTATCTACATTATGTACTGGATAAGCTATGTTGTTATTTATTTTTTTTTTTTCATTGCTGAATAGACCTCATTAGTTGGTGACAAGATTTTCTATACAGCTCGAATCTCCAATTCATTTAGACAAACCTGCAGATTTATATAGATAAATGAAATATTGTTAATATTGGACAGCTGATTTTTTAATGTAATTCATTTAATAGAATGGACAACATACATGAAAAAAATTTATTGCAGAAATGAATAGAGGGTACCAAATTATGCTACTCTGAATTTTTTCAGATTTTTTTGAGACCCGGAACTATTTTTAAATAATTATTGAAAGTCCTGTGATTTCAGTTGGCACCCCTGAAATCTTAATAAAAAGAATAGAGACTGGACGCCTATTGACGCCTCCAGGGGGCGTGGCCGCACTTTCAATAATTATTTAAAAATAGTTCTGGGTTTCAAAAAAATCTGAAAAAATTCAGAGTAGCATAATTTGGTACCCTCTATTAATTTCTGCAATAAATTTTTTTCATGTATGTTGTCCATTCTAGTAAGTTATCTTAATCCATTTTTGTCAGCTGTAGTTGGTTTCTTCAGGAATGACAGTATATTTAAAAAAAAAAGAAATGTTATGAGCTTTTGTCCACGCATGTGCATCGAAATTTTGAACTTTTTATAGATGTTCATGGTGTCAAATGACAAACAACATAAGTTATGGCGAATCAAAATATTTTAAGTACTATACATAAACTTATTTTGTTCTTAAATTCAAGTATTATTTAATAGTCTTTATGATTATAACGTGGAATAATATCATAATATAAAAAAATATAGGTATATTCGTTCTCGCCATAAAAAGTAATATCGCTGGACTGTTGTTGTTGCTTGCTAGCTTGACGCGTTGATCTTGTTCTAGCTGGTGCTGGGGCTTGGCATCCCCATGAACATCCAGGTGAAGGGCAAGTACCTGTCCTGGGGATTCAACTTCCAGTTCCAGTACCAGCTGCCGACCAACATCACGCAGCTCAAACTACCCCCAGAGTTCCCTGGACGCTCCCTCAGAGCTATCGACCGACCTGCCGCCTATACCACTCTAGAGAACTACATGCAGGGGTGAGCAATTTCGTATAATTTGATAAGTAGAAAAGTAAATTTTATTACTGCAAGTTTTAATTTAATTTTAGTCCGTTTCATTATTGAAGTATTGTGCATGTGACTCGTGTTTGCTGAGGGCATGCAGGTGGAGGGCGACTTGATGTGTTAATTTTTAAAATTAAAAAAAGGTGAGGAAGGTGGTTGTTGTCGAAGAAAAAAAAAAGTTTAACAAAAATAAGAATGTGTAATTTATAAACCGAGATTTTCAACCTTCCTTACCAGATAAAATAAGAAAATTATAAGAGATTGCAGTTAAAAAAATTACACTTTAAAGCAGTTCCCCCACTTTTTTATAATATTAAAAATTATAAGGGCTTAATTGATGATCAAATGAGCAAGTGCTTAGTTTTTTATCAGCCTGTTGTGAACGGTTAAATCAGGGTATTTTATTAATAATTACTTTAATATGTAAATAATTATTAATGTACACTACTCACCTCTGAAAAGTTTCCTTCTGCAGCCTTGATAATCACCGTACCATGTGTTATTCTTACGGAGCATGGTGATTAACAAAACTGCAGAAAGAAACTTTTCAGGGGCGAGGACTGTACATAATTTACATATCATAAAACCTAACACCCCAAACTTTGAGTCCCCGCGTGATCACGTGTCTCGTGGTTTCAGTCACGGACTGCACGGTCGCTCGTGCCTCCTGAGGAGCATCTGCGAAGCCGCGGCCTTCCCTCTGCACCACGACGGTCTGCTGGGACAGCTGCTGCAGATTCTGCTGACGTGAGTCATCGGTCCAGGGAGTCTTAGAACATTTTGTTTAACACTCCATCAGAAAACAGTTTGAATATTTTAACTCGAAGTACACTTGCAGCTTCAATAATTCTTCCTATTCAAGCTATTCAAATCATTACTTGAAACTGTACCAAATACGAGTAAAATGAATCAATAAATATGCAGCAGGAGCAATGTAGAAGTTAAGGAGATAGATTTTCCAAGAAGTGTTGTTGAGCAGTGCGAGAAAGGCGCACTTGCAGTAAAAACGTATGTTAGCCATGTCGTGAAAAAACTATGAAATCTTGCTGCATTTATTATTATTTCTCGCTAACATGGCTGCCATATGGTTTTACTGCAAGTGCGCCTTTCTCGCGTCACCAAGCTCCACTGGAAATCGCCCCATGGAAAGACACTTTTAAAGGTAGCAGAGTAGCTTTAATTCAAAACCATTTTACCCTTGCTGCTAATCGAACCTTCTTGGTGCTGAACAAGTTGCATAGCTTGATGGCGTGGTGATACGGAGAGTTATCAATATTTTCAATTAATAAACAACAATCCTCTTATCTTTGGTTTGACGTCACGAACCTTTTCCTTTGTTCTCCATTAACAGGAGGTTCACGTGAAATCAAACCAAAGATACTTCAAGACGACTATAAAACTGTGTAAATATTTCGTTGACTATATATATATGCACTACAGTAATAAATAAAATATAATCAGTAAAGTAAATTTACAGATATGCCAGTGTTATATAATATATGTATACAGTTGGTAATTAATTGCGATGAAAAAGTAACGAGAGTGAACTGAATTGATTGGTTGATTGACTTCGTTATTTCTAAGAGTAAAAAACTCTTTCTCTCTCATGAGGGTTCGGTAAAATAGTTTGCGGTAAGCTAAAAGTAAAAGACACGCTGCAAATTCTCATTCAATTATAAAAAAGAAAAAGCGCAAAGGCTGTAATAATTTTTAGCTCTAATTGGTTCAATTATTGATTAAATTCATTCAAACGTTTTTAATCATTAAAAAAAATTAATGGTTGTGTTCATACTTTTTATAACCACACATACAAAATGATTGGATGGAGTACACGATAGGAAAAGCAAAAAGAGAAGTTATTCTTCAAAATAAAGTAATATGTCCATCCATTTCCTCTATATTTTATGTATAATTTTTTTACTTTAGAAAAATATTCTATTTTTTCAACACCTTTTGTCACTTTTAATCATATAATTCTATAATGTATTCCTGCAGCTGATAAAAGAAAGACTTGATATACTGTTTACTGTTTCTATTATATAATATACTGTATGTAAATAATATTATTTCTTATTAAATAAGTAATATTAAAAATTACTTCAAATAGAAATATTTTAAAATGAATGTATAAGAGAACAAATTAGGGCAAACAAGTTAATGCGTACCGTAATTATTATATATAATGGATGCTTGGAGCAAAAGTACATCACCAATATTTGCATGCTTGATTTATTCCACATCGTGACGACGTCTCTTCTAATTTGTCGTCATGTTTGTGCAGGCCACGTGTTGACCGCCACGTGTCCAGTTCGGAGTGTCTTCCTCGCGAGTACGTGGAGGCGCAGCTGCTGGGGGAGAGGGGTGTCGACTGCCGGGCCGCCTTCCCCGCGTGCTCCCTCTCCGTGCTGGACCTCGTCTCCAGGATGCACCCCTGACCTCGCAACCATTCTAACGTTGGAGGATGAAATTCAACAAACTTGCTATGAATGTGTAAGATAAACGGACCCTGAAAATTGTACTCTTGCGTTCAGAGACTCGATACCCCTGATTTTATTAATATTTTATGGAAACTGATCGAACCCCTTAAGTTAAACCCTTCAAAACCAAAAAGATATTGAATTACTCAATTATAAATTTAGAGTAAAGTTAATTAAATAAAAGTTTCGAAAGAAGCTGATGGCAGTGCAAGGTTTCTCTGAGATTATTCTTTAGTTTACATTTTAGGTCTTTTTCAAAGTGATTTTTATAAGAAATTTCAAGTATTGTGTTATGTTTTAAAAAAATTGATATTCAACGGCTTTGATGTCAACCTTTGGTTAAATCCGGGAGTATTCGTTAGACTTAAAGCAGCATAAAACTTCCGATAATAAGTGTAAATATAATTGTTTTCTTTCACCTGTTTATGTGAGCTGCCTAATTAGCTAATTAAGAATGTTTTCTCCTTGCTAATGACGTCATGATAATGTCAAAAGGTTAATTCCAATCTCTAAAAATTGACAAAAAATTGAGGTAAATAGCACACGTGATAATTAATTCTATCAGGTGAAAGAGAAAAACAATTTTGTTGAAAGTTTTATGCTCCTTTTATCGTGTTATTATTATCCATCTTGTTGATAAATATTTGCATTTTCAACTTACAATGTTGTAAACTTGTGTAGTATTTCTATACTCTTTCCTATGGACGTGCTGATATTTTTGTTAATGAAAGAACACATAATGTGATAGATGCTATAATATGCATTGACAATGTAATTGTTTTCATGCATACTTAAGTAAACCAAAGTTGATGTATGTTAATATTTCCTTTTGAAGACACACGTATACAACTTTGTCTGACAGAGATTATGTATGTGTTGTTTACTGTTTTTTTTTTTTTTGGTGAATGATAGTGGAATCAATTGGCACAGTATTTTTAATTTTTATATGAAAAAATAGATTGTAATATATTGATGTCTTGATGAAAAATTATTGATATTTATGATATACGCTTTCAGTTGCAAGTTCAATAAATACAGTGTGAAAAAATGTGTGATTTTTCTGTACATATTATGTGTTAATAAAAATAGTCAAAGGATTGTTGTTATCGCATTTAATCTAAAACTGCGCCCAAAGCATATTAATGCATAGACTGTAGAGGAATTCTACATTTTAAATAAAAAAATCACCTACAAAGTGTTAAAAATAACTATATACTCTCAATATTTATTTATTATATTTTCCTCATGAATACATAAACAACAAGTCAGAGTCAGTGAAGCACCAAACAGTCCGCTGGAGGTGAGTGGATATTCTAAGATGGTGACATTTTTTTTTTAAAAAAAATCAGTGACATATATTGTTAATACACCAATTATTTACACTTATTTGTTCCATTTGTAACTCCTGAACATCAGTCATTGCAAATGCACCAATAAAGAGTACGATCGTCAGCATATTCTTCCAACTTACAGCTTCCCGTCATTTAATAAAAATTTCCTGGCAATAATAATCATGTATCATGAATGTTTATTGTAGGTGATTTTCTTGAAATATTGCAATCGAATGATATCAGGAATAATAAACAGTAAAATAGAAAGTTTGGTAAAGAGATTATTTTTATGTAACAAACTTTTTCCTCTATCCATTATTGCTATTAATCCCTCTGATGGGTATGTTATTTCTTCCACTGATACGGTTCAGAGAGTTTCTATAGAGTTTTCTTTGTGTGACATTAAATAAATAATTTTGATGAAGCCTACAAATCGTTGAACTTACAATTACATCACATGGATTGTAATATTTAATTTTAGAACTAAATTACTAACACGATGAGTAATTAGAGAGGTGAGGATATTTCTGAAGTCTGTTCTGCTTGTCTGACGTCACAAACTCTCTCCTTTGTATCCCAATACAATCCTTATGGATGACACGCGTGACGTTGATAAACGCAAGACCGAAAAGACTTTGCATGGTTCCTCTCAACTCGAACTTGCAGAAAGATCTCTACTATTCTTTTACATTATAGTACAGTTCAACAAATGAAAGATTACTACCGGAAGTAGCCGGAAGCAAAGTTCCTTTATACAGGTTAATTATTAAGCCACCGATTGGACCAATGTTAAAGGGCTTAGCCAATCACGTTCATCAAGTATTTTAGATCCATCATACCGCGAAACTTTAAATGCGCTCATCATGCAATGCTACTTTTGAAATTTTGCGGTGCAATGGGGCCTACAAATTTATCAAAATTGACGCACGAAATGCGTGCGTGTCTTAACCTGTATGAAGGAACGTTGGCTGGAAGTAGAAGAATTCTGTCTGAAGTATGAATATTAAAACTCTACGACTTTGCTGGTTAATCCCTCTGTGCAAAGTTTCAAGTTCAAACTAGACTAGTAAGTCCATAAAACTCGCACTTCCGGCTACTTCCGGGGGTAATCTTTCATTTGTTCAACTATACTAAACTCTTTACCCCATCTCGAGCTTCCAGATCATAGGGGTGTATCCCTGAAAAAAAAAAAAAAAAAAGGTTGAAGGTTTAGCCGTGCAGGGTAAAATTTTGGTAACGTCGCTTTGATTTTAACATTACATACTCTATATTATGACACAATTCAATAATATTAAACTCGTTCAAATCATGCAATGCTGCTATAATATTACATTTCTGGTTCAATTTGGCAAACACTTTGAGATGAATCTTTAAAATTAAAGTAAAAAAAAAAAACAAAAAAAAAACAGTAGTTACTCAGCACGTTTATTAAGATAAACTGTATTTATTTAATAGATCCTTATTTTATAGCGTTAATTATACTGGTGTAGAAGTACAAAATAAACTAAAGACTAAGTAGATAATAAATTGCAAGTGCAAGGTGGGGGCATGGAGAGAGGATAATTGCTTTTTTACTCGAAGCCATCTGGTAAAATTATTAGTCTAGATTTCTTCAGACAACATTTTTTTTTAACGTTAAAATTTATTATAAAACTAATTTAATTTTATTTGCTACAAGTTCTCTTACAATACATGTCGTCATAAAGGTTTATTCATTGTATTCAGCAAATATAAATGGAATAATCTGATGTAACGATGTTTGTGTAGCTCTGGGCACTTTGCAGTGTTCTGTCGGTGTTATTTCATTGTATTTACCTTAAATTATACAACTATAGAGTACGAATATTTCCAAGCAAATATTTTAATAAAATTCACAGTAAATAAAAACAAAGAATTAAATATGTCTGTTTTTATTTTAAGATTTATATATTTTTTTACAATAACATGCAGTAACGCAATGTAAAAAGTTAAGCCATTTTTTTACAGGTATGTAAATTTGGGTTATTCTGTATGTGTTTAATTTGGAGTAGGAACAAATACTAAGGTCTACAAGGAGGGAAAAAATTAGCAAAGCAAAAGCCCATTGAATATATTCAAATTGTAATTTGAAGTATTGATATTTGATTATTATTTTCAATTTTTACTTTCAATTTTGGTTCTTTATTTTCTACATCTTTAATTACATTTGTGGGGATTAAAGCTAACCTATGGATTTAATTAACAACAATTAAAGTATGATGAACTGTAAATAAAGGTGGTGAGGTATATTATGTAGATGTAGATATGGCATCTAAATAATAAGCTACTTTTATAAACAAACTTTGTGCTTTATTGCTCTACAAAGTTTAATTCCAGCTATATCAAACTAGCTTTAAAATCATTTTTACACCGATGTATTTATAAATAAGTGAGTGCTTTATAAAAATAATCATTCTATTTTAATTTAAAAACTTATTAAAAGTTTTTCAACAATAATAAGTATGCTGTATAGCACAGTTTAACAAAAGGTACTATAAAGTATATTGCCTTGTATTTATTGCGTTACACTGGAAAAAAAAAGAAAGAGGGGGAATAAAGCAATTTTAAAAAAAAATGATTATTTTGTTTTGCTAAGTGTAAAGCTGAAAGCAGCCGCTTTTCTGTAGCTCACCGGAAGTGTACTACAAACTACCAGCGTTCTAATTGGTTGGTACTTAGTATTATGTTACGAATTTTCAAGCTTCGACGAATCCAGAGGTCACTTCCAGTCGCTCCCGGCACTCTATGTCTTATCAAAATTTCGTAGATATTAAAACATATATGATGCAAAAAAATGGAAATAATATAGATCTAAAAAAAAAAAGGAGTCTAGAGGCATTGAACTTATTTTCTGTTATTCAAATTGTCTTTTAAATTTCATGAATCTGAGAAACTACCAACAAGAAAGACTTTTTACCTGCTTCAAAAAAATTAATTAAATTTTCTTCGTTATAGAGTACATTAATTCCATTACTACACAAGTACGTACAGACTTTATTAAAATTAATTACAGTGTGAACTTTAATTATAATTTCTTGTCTGAAGGGGGGAAATATGCACTTCGTCAAGGGAGCTGCACGATTTTCAACTGCATACAGAGAATATTATGTGAATACGTCAGTCCCCAAAGAACCAACCTTTTATTTTAATGTTAATAATTGTGTATAATAAAACAAATTTTTATTGTTGTCATTTTTCTTTAACAACAGTTAAAAATGTGTTTGTTTTAATGTTATATAAAATGTTGAACTCATTACTTGAGCGGTACATGCTTTTGCAGAAGAGAGCTTAACAAATTAAAACTTTAGAACTGTACCACATACGACAGAGAATAAACAACATGAATTTCAACTAATAACAAATTTATGAATAATGAGTTAAAGATGAATCTCAGTTTATTGACATCTCGGAATCAGCCCCCTTGAATGCAACTAGACTTGTAGGGATTTTTAAAATTCAATCAATAGATGGCATATAAACTTTGAAGTGGATATTCTGATCAGTTTTGTGAAAATTGAGGTATCAGTTTAACGTGGAGCCTTATGAGCGGAAGCTGGAAATGATACCGTCCCCTTAATTTTTTTACCAAACCATAAGCGATTAAATTTCAGAAAGTTTTCGAATTTTTAAAATTTATTTTATTTGATCCCATCAGAGAAATTTTCAATACAGCATTATGACGCTAGTTACTGAGATTAATCGCTAAAAATAATTATATATTAATTTGAATTAATAATTAGCATAATTGTTCCATATAAGGTGAGTATAAAATTTAAATTTTAATTTAATGTTTTATTATCATTATACTGATGATACTATATATATATTTTTAAATTTAGTTAAATTTTGTTAAAAACATCACATTTTTTATAACAATGATATTTAATGATCAGCATATCATTTTATTCATTCATTTATTCAATCAACTGGCTGTACAGGTACAATATGGATTACGTCATTCCTAATAATAACAATAAAATTACATAACATAAAAACAACATCAAAATATCAATAATTCTTAATTCTTTGAACCTTTAAAAAAAAAATAGAAGAAAGGGTCAATATTTTAAATTGATGTCCACTTTATTAGTACAAAGTTGTTTAATTAATATTTAATATTTTAGAATTTAAATTTAACAATCTCTCTCTCTCAATTTATTTATATTTCAATATGCTAATACATAATTGAGTTTCTGATGATCTACAAAATTTATTTTAAATGTTTTATGCTGCTGCATAATGATAATGATAATTATACTTTATATGGTTGATTCCACAGGAACAATTTTGTGATCGTAGATTTGACTGGTGAACGTATAACATGAGTTTTATTGACTCATCAATATACAGGAGCAGGCTGGTGGCGTGACGTAGTGATATAATTTAACGTGACGTGATAATTGGGTGCCGTCACTCTCTCTGTATACTTCTCACTAGCGGGACTTTGTGGGGGTATAGCGGATGAAGAGAGGGAACAAGTAATAGTCAGGAGCAATCTGAGAATCGGTGACAGTTTATTGCATCACGAAGGAACATGAACATCAGGTCAAACGGATATTAAGATGGTTCAATTTATAAACATGTGCTGCCTCCTAGTGATTATTTTAATATTAATAATATGTTGTCAAGAATATATTGCAATATCAAATAATAATGATACTATTTTACAAAGAAAACGTAGATATTTAATTTTTCCTAAAGGGGCCAGAAGTGGGGTATGTATAAAGTCATATAATAAGTTTTTGTTTTAATTTTTCCCATTTAGTATTTATGTTTGGCTTTAATTCAGTAACTTAAATTATCACTTCATAAATTAATTAATTATTAAGGTTAGTTTTCATTTTTTTTTCACGTAGAAACGTAGAAGGTTACAATTGTTCAGTGTATGAGCTTCTATGCTTTTTTTTGTAACTTATTAATATCGAATTAATACAATGTAAAAATAATTTAATGTTCAATTTGTATCATGGTTTTAAGATTTTTTTTTTTAAATTACATAATTAGAATAAGATATGAGACTATATGAAACTAGAAAGAATATAAAATAATACAGCAGAGATAGAGGTATGAATGTCTTTTCAAATGTGGGTATGAGCAAACAGCTTGGAAAAAATGCTAGAGTTTGCTTTTATTACTCTGCGCCTGTAAATATGCACCCTGCAGTGTCTGCATTATGAACTTTACTGTTATAATATATATTCCTTTACTTCTTTCAAAAATCGATTTGAAATATAAAAATATTTATCTCCTTTTTCCATTATGTTTCTAGGCATTTAAATATTAAAGAAAAAAATGGATAAAAGAGAGAGAGAGAGAGAGAGAGAGAGAGAGAGAGACCCTTTTTGCTTTTATATAGATTCGCGTGAACTTCAAACACAACCGCGTGGTTCCAATCACCACGATCTTGGCATACTCCGATGGCATGCGACTGACATGGGACCTTCCCACCCAGCTATCTCATCTGAGGCCCAAGGGAAGAAGCCTCCAGCGTCGCGACGTCTTCGAGTTCTTGCAACAGATACTATCTGGGTGCGTGCTGCTTGCCTACCTTCTTCCCTGATGTGGCTTATCGCCCTCACCAGACGGTACAATTTACGATATTCTTATGTTATATAGACACGGTCTTGACGGAGAAGCCTGTGTCATGAGAGCATTATGTGAAGCAGCAGCTCAAAATATGCCTGGATCAGGACTTATCAAGAAAATTCTTCATCGAATATTTACGTAAGTTTAATATATTTTATAAATTTAAAAATAAAAAAAAGTGAAATGAAAAATAGTTTTGGTGTAAATATTTAATGATATGGAAAAAGCAATTATAGATAATGTATTGATTTATTAATATATATACATCAATATTATGTGTGAAGCTCATATACAATGTTGTCATTATTTTTTTTAACATGAAAAAAAAATATTTAAGAAGTGTAATACTAACGTAAAGTCATACAACAAAAAGGTCTAATTAATGAGATTGTTATTTGATTTATTGTTGCATTTATTATATTTAAATAGGTGGTAAGAGTCCACCAATCAAAAGGACACGAAGACCGTTTTACCTGCAATTGCTTTTATTGCCGTTTCATTGGTGGGCTCTCAGGTGTTTCAAAACTTTGAGCATTAAGGTGCATTTCCATGGAGCGAATGTAGAGCGGGGCTTGACGCGTCGAGAAAGGCGCACTTGCTTCAATGTCATATTAAAACGCGCCGCGATTTTTCCATGCCAGCATTGAAGCAAGTGCGCCTTTCTCGCCACGGCAAACCTCGCTTTCCACGCTCCATGGAAATGCGCTTTTACCTTTTACCCTAACAATTAAAATTCAATAAGGCATTAAAATATGTAAATATCTATATATTTTTTTTCTGTGTATACATGACATATAATACATGCTGTATTATACCAGTGAGGAAAACAGAGTATAGAATGTAGTGGAAAATTCAAGTGAGGAATTTATTTAAGGAATGTTGTGGCCCTTGTGTTCTAGGATACCAGAAGAAGAGCTATGGGAGGGGGAGAATGAGTTGGATGAAAACTTGCTGCATGCGCGCTCACATGGCGCCCAAGGAAACAGCTGCGAGTCGCATTTTGCACAACGCTGTCCTTTTTCTCTTCTTGGGCCCTCTGTTGTCACTCCTTTCCATGAAAATCACCCCAGAGACTAAAAATGCTTGTGACCTTCCATGTTGGAGAACGTAAAAGAAAAAAAAGGGCACTGAATAGCAGAAATAAAGACAAATATTACAAAGGAAATGAACTCATTAAAAAAGTTATTGTTTTTATAATTAATATGAATGTTGAAAAAGGAATTCATTTAATGTTTATATATATTTAGACCTATTATTAGGATAAACTGTAAAGTGAAAAGTATGAATCAGACGATTTGTGATAAGGGAATAAACTCAGTGTTCTAATTGGTCAACCGTTATACTTGCGGCACCTAATAAAAAATCCAGATTTCCTTATTAATGTCTCAGTTCATTTAATAAAATAATTGTGAAGTATATGTAATTTGTATAATACTAAAAGTTCAATAAATGTTTTAGCATTGCCATTGAGGTGACACTTCATCGTCACAACAGTCTTACATTTTGTTCAGGATTTTTTTTTTATTTTTTTAATTTAAAAACTGTCAAAGAAGCAAATGAAACCTGACCCACGTTGTATCAAACTAACTTGTACAAAATAAAAAATTATACTGACCTGGTTTGTTTTATTAAATAAAATTTAAAACTCCCATATATAAGACCACACAACCAACAACTATCACAGTTTTTTTTTTGGTATTTCTTTTTACCACATTTTAATTTTATCTAAGTAGGCTTAAATTTTATATAATATTCTTTCATACATATAAGTATGATGAAAATTAATTTTTATTTTTAATATTTTAAATACATAATTTTAAATTGCATATATATTCAAAAAATAAAATCTCTTTTTCTCTTCATGAGTGCTTTTTATACACATCACGAGAAAGTTGAGATTTTTTTTTTACAAAACATTAGCAGCCACGTGTAAGTAAATTACTGGTGAAAACACAACCCTCCAGTACACATTCTCTCCTGCATATATACAGTGTTTCTATAAAAGGAGCGAGCGCCTCTTGAGAGCTCTCACGTGAAAAGTTAAAATAATGCATTAGGAAACTTTTTTAATACTTAATTTACTCATTAAGCTTTGAAACTCAGTCTAAATATTTCTTAAAAAAAGTTAAAATGTTATAATTTAATTGAGAATTGAAGAAGACAGAAAGTCAAACCAAAATGAGAAATTTAAGATTTAATTATTTCAATGAATTACTTGTAAATTAAGTAAATTTAGTTAAAAAAAAAAAGCACATCGATGTAATGCAAAATAAAATATAAAAAATATTATTTTATGCAAAAAATAATATCGGTAGAAAATTCTATACACTTCATACTTTATTATCATTCAGTGCATTGCTTTCGTTTTCTATTAAATTCTTCAGACTTGATATATAATGTAAATAAATATTACTATAAATTGAACAAAATACATTTATGGATTAATGTCACCATTGGGGGCCATTGCTCATTATTTTCCAGCCGTAAATATTTTACACTAAAAAAAAAAAAAAAAAATGACTACTAACCTGATCAAGTAAACATAATAATGATTTTTAATACACTTTTTAGTTTTGAATTTTTAGTGCTTTTTAAATACAGACTTTACTAATTCCACACTGCAGTCTTCATGCTATTTTTTCATTTATCATGCCATATATTTATTATATAAAAAAAATACTCATTACTGGCTTACTTTTTTCCCTCAACAATAATAGCATTATATAAGGAAGGTTTGGTAAATTTTTCAGAGTAATTCATCATCTAAAAACAGTGATATTAACCCTTAAGCTCTTGCTGCAGTAATAAATTTAATATTTGTAATGCGTAGCTAGAAAGAAAAATAAAAAAAGATCAACATTTTTGATTGAGTGTGAAGTTTAGCAAGATTTGTTTGCTGATAACGGTACGGCGGGGTCAAGGACCTCGGACAAACACGTGTTCCCGTGCAGCCGGTCTTGGTGTTGGCACTCTCGGCTTCATTTGCCCGCAGGACTCATTAGCAGACCAGACATGTAAGTAGCTTTGTGTTAAGCCTTTCTCTTTTCCTGCTTGCAAGTCACATCAATTTATCTTAAGCTCGTATAAATTTTGGAATGCGTCATGTGAGATAATAGGTAGAAGACGTCATGTCATAAAATTGTTTCAGAATTTTTAGCACTCTTATATTATAATAAGGTAAGAACGTTGTTAAGTAAGAGTCCATATTATGCATGTTAAAAATTAAAAAAACAAAAAAAAAAAAATTAAACGTATTTGTTGACTGTACGTCAGAAAGTAATAATTCACTGCTATTTTAAGGGTGTGTAAGTCTAAAAAAAATAATAATAATAAATAAATAAAAAAAATGATTGATCCATATTGTTTGAATGTAATTCATGGTAGTTGTCTATTTATTGTAATATATGGTAAATTCGATTTTATTTCATTTTAAAAACTATATTACTAATTATTTATAGTAGGACTTAAATCATAATAAGGGGCATTCACAAAGCCCTAAGGCCACATTTAGGGCTCGATAATTTAAAGCCTGATTTTAGGCATGCTTTTTAGACCCAAAATTTCTGGTCTTAAATTATCGAGCCCTAAATGTGGCCTTAAGACTTTGTGAATGCCCCTTAATAATATTAATAAACTTTTTATGTTTTTGTAGTTTTTTTACTTTTGGGGTCCGTGTCTTATTGGTTGACAGGTAATGTGTTTTGATATATTGCATTACAAGAAAATAAAGAGATAAAAAAAATTCTACGTCAATTCCATAGATTGAGGGGAAAAGATCGTGCCCAGGGTTTACAAAATGTCACAAGATGAGTGTCAGGTTTCAGAGGAGCAGCAGAGTTGCGCGGTCACGCACGGCGGCCATGTTGGTGCTCACATTGCTGTTGTTGAGCGCCACCCTCAAATGCTGTGGTGGAGCGGAAACCGATCCTCCAGAGAACCAAATTCTCTCCAGGAAGAAAAGATATCTCGTATTTCCAGAAGGAGCAGGACTTAGTGTAAGGATAAAAAGGATAAATAAATCTTACAGCAAATACCGACGGAGGCTCAGGATAAAACATGCCTTTATGAATATAACAATTGACAATATGATTATGTATATGTATTAGCAAATCTTGAGCCCTCACCGGTATAGTAAGCACAAAAATTTGGTTTAATTATGTAATTTTGGAAGCAAAAGGAGGAGGGGGGATGATCAAATAACGTCATAAATAAACAGGAAAAAGATTAAAAGACATTGTTGTAGGAATTTTGTCTTGTTTATCTTATATTGTTGCAATATTTTAACACCTTTTATGTTAGTTACTTGCATGAAGTTTATATTAATTATGAAGTACATATTGATTACATTGGTATAAATTCCCAATAAAGATAAGTTTTCCACATATAATTAAGTTTATGTACGATAATTAAATTTAATATTTTACTGTCCATTTATTTCAATATTAAAATTTATTGACAGTATAATAAAATTATGGATCTATAAAATAAAGAAATTAAAAAAAATTACCCTATATAAAAAAGTTTTAACCCAATAATAAAAAAAAAAAAAAAAAAAGCGATGAATATTTTTCACTCCGATGACAATTTTACAATATGTCGTGTTTCAAATTTAGTCTTCATTGCAAATAAATTTCTCTGTATAAAATTAACATTTGAGTGAAACACACACCTTCCATAAATTTATACATATTTTATTTAATTTTAAAGTTTATAGTAAACACATGTTATAATATATACAGTATGTACTGTACATATAATCATGAGTCAGTTAATTACGTTGTATTTAATCTACTATTATTTAATGTTGTACTATAGGGGATACTAAAATTTCTCACCGACATTATAGAGTATAAACAAAGAGAAGTTGATCATGCTAGGGTAGACTATCGTTAGTGGTTGATTGTGAAACATTAAACTTAACGAGGAGGACAATTGCTCTCAACATTAATTTTATTTCTCCTCTCATAACAATGACATACAATAAAAAAATGGAGTATATATATCAAAAGAAGGTATATAAAACCTCGGTTATTCATGCTTCGTATAATATAAAGTATTATTTTCTTTATTGTTACAAGAACCGTTTATTGTTACAAAGCGATAGTGAATTTTTCCGATATATTGAGTAGTGACAAATGATGTAACGTTGTACTCTTATTGAAACAAAGTTATTGTTTTCACTTTGGAGGTTTACTTGTCAGATCTTATCCTCTATTCATCAATGTGTTTTTGTGTGTGTAGATCGTCTATTGTCTCACATGGGGGACATACTTGGCTACAGATCTGTTCACCTTTGGAACAACTCTAGGAATTGGATATGAGCTTCCAACAGATACGAAAGCTTTTCTCTCTGAAAGACCTTCTGCAGAATTACATCGTAAAGATAGAAGAGATGTTTATACCAAACTACAAGTTTTGCTCGATTCGTAAGTTTTAATTAATATTAACTTATATTTTAATTGGCAATTATAATACTATAGTTTAATTAAATTTCTAATAAGATGATAAATATATAAATATAATATTTACGCTAGTTATGAAATTTATAAATACATGTTATAAATTTATAACATGTATAACATGTTATTGGAGGTTGGATGGAAGAGTGGGCCTTTTGGCCTAAATCCCGCCTCTATAATAAAGATGATTTTATTATTATTATGTCAATTTTTGCTATACTCTGAATTCTTGTAAAAAAAAAAATTAAACGCTACAGGGAATTTGATGCAGAATTATTTCTTTGCATTAAATTATCAAACAAATTAATTTAAAGGTTAAATGTCAAATATATTAATGTTCTCTTCTTTTTTTTCAAGTATCCTTTAAATTAATATACATAAATTAAGTTAGCTTTAATTTATAATATTATATATTGTATGAGATTAGATTGACGGGTAATTACATTAATTACCACGCGGTTGACTTGATGGGACCCCACGGTGTGTGACCGCGTCTATCAATCTGCTAACCACCATGATGTGTTATCATGTGTTGCAGGCGCGGTATGGACGGTCGGGCGTGTGTCCTCCGGGCCGTGTGTGAAGCTGCCAGCCGTGTACACCAGGGGTCCTTCCTGGACACCGTCCTCAGGTCGATATTCACGTGAGTCAAGGTCATTTGTGTGCACCAGGGGTCCTTCCTGCCCTTCCTCGTCCTCAGGGTGATATTTAAGTGAGTCGTTCTTTTAGAGCATTGTTTATATTAAAAACCAGGAGGAAAAGGGGGATGCATGGAAAAGGGTCTCGAAGGTGAGCTCTGAAGGGTCTGGGTCTGGGCCTCCATAGACTATGTGGTAATGTCCACAAACAGGGCAGGAGTTAAGTTTGTGCTGTCCAGAGACGTACAACCACAGTGTATGATTCGCACTAAAACTCTGAACGCTGCGCAGGTTCCCGCTGTCCGAGGGCGAACACATGGCGGGTGCGGACGAGCACCGGGACCTGGACGATGCGCAGTGGCGGGGCTGGACGAGCTCCGACTGCGGAAAAACCTACCCCGAGTGCTCCACGTCGCTCTTCAACCTCGCCTTTGAGCAGCTGCAGCCGCTCTTCTCTTAGGGGGGTGACAATTAATGGCGGATCCAGATGTTTTTAAAGGTGCTTCATCATGCATCAGGGTACATTTGGACGTCATTGGATGATGGGGGAGAGAACTTAGCTGGAGAGAAGGCCAATTATTCTTATCGCTCCTCTATTATTGTTCTTTAAAGATAATGCTAATTGTATGTACTCAAGTATAACCCTAATATAAGTAAAGAATATATGCAAGTGTTGATATTTTAACTTTATTTATTGTATTATTGTATAAGAAAATTTAAATATTTAAAATTGCAAAAAATGTTTGTCATTTTTTTCATGAAAAGGGTTTCAGATTACAAAAAGATCTTAATACTTAATATAAATCTATTTAAAGAAATGTGTCGTGTATTTTTATGTTCATTTGATACTGAAACTAGAGATTAAAAAAAAAAAAGATTATACGACATATACATTTAAAATACCTTTAATTGCATGAGGGAAGTCTCAATGAACGATCAGTAAGTCTTATAAGAGATTTAAATGTTTTATTAAAGTTCATATAATACATGATTATTTATAGATTTAGACTGACTATTTGTTGACAAAAAATCAATGTTTGTAAGATTTGTAAAAAAAAGAATATTTAAATAAAAAACTGAGTATTTTGTAACAATTAATAGTTTTTTTTCCTAAAAATTATTTATGGTTAAATTTAAGTGTAGATTTGAATATTTTTTCACTGTGATGATTACTTTCCTGCTTTTTTATATTATAGTTTTATATTGTCACAATAAACACCATTCAGGGTGAAATCGTTTGATACGAGCCTATATTAAATTTCAAAAACAAATATTAGGATTCAATTAATTTGTTGATTTTATCAATAATACATAAAGGCAATGTTAATAATTAAACTAAACACTAAAGTGCCAAGCAATAAATTAAATTTATTTCTTTTGATCAATTTAGCTTGATACAGTGTATAACTGCATACAATGCAAAATACAGTTCAAAAATTATTTTTTCCAAATTTCAAATATGATCAAAATTATCAACAGAAAAGTTCTAATGTTTTATTTAAAATTAACATTATAAACTGCAGGCAACGGGGGGAGAAAGTGTCATTGAGTGCAGCATGGTGGTAAGTCATGAAGAATCTGCTGGTTATCTTTTTCGGTAACTCTTATAGTGAATCGCATTAAAATTTAATTTTATCCTATATCAGGCATAGTTTCCAAGCAGTTAAAAGACTACAAAACTCAACAAAAAAATAACAAGTTAGAAAAATAAATTAATGATATGCATAAAAAATTATGATCCTGAAAATTAGTTTCAGGAACTCAACGAGCGGTACTTTAAGCAACAGAGCATTGCTCTTTCATCTCAGCTGGCAATCACGTGGGTCACGCTCTAGTGACGTCACACACCGTTAGGCGGGTTGCGGTGTCACCACACGTTGTCTTAGATCACTCGCCATGCTCCGTCGCGCCGCCTGGATGCTGCTGTTCCTGTTACCGGTTCTATTACCGGCGGCCGGTGACACTTCCGCCTCTAACAACACACTTTCACGCAAGAAACGATTTCTCGTCTTTCCGACAAATAGTCAAATGACGGTAAGTGCTGAGATTTAGAAGCGGGGAAAGAAAATTGAGAAAAATATCCATAAATGACCACATTAAACACTTAGCCTTATGTTCACTAAAGTGCCTGTAACACCATGTTAGCCCCCGTCAACACGAAAATGCAACCCCCCTTGCTCCGCGGTATTGTGGCGCTGCTACGTGGAGCAACGAGGGTTGCATTTGCATGTTGACAGGGGCTAACTTGGAACAGGCACTTTAATGTTCACTGCTCTGCATGCAGGTAATCTAATCCATATATTATTAATGTGTGTTTACTTTAGTATTATGTAATACACAGTGCAAAATTTTCAGCCGAAGAACGGCTTCATATACCTCCATGTATTTGGCAAATAAATAAATAAAAAATAAAAAATCATTTTGAAATTCATGCGAAATTTTCCTTTTTAAATTCCGTTCCGTTCCTTTTTTTTTTTTTTTTTTTTTTTTCTTTTTTGTTTAATCCTTAACAATCTATTTTGGACAACTCTGGAATTGCTACGGTTCAAAGCCACAAGGAATTCACACTTCAGATAACTTTATCAAGTTTACAGCTCTTCTCGGTGCGTCGTTTGGGAATGAATATCTGCTATGAAGACGCCATAACGTGGTGGCTCGGTAATCTGCTTGTCACGACAAACTTTTTATACAGTCAAGGCTTTATTCGTATGTGCTCCAGTTGAGGATTGTCTCTCTCTACTTTTTTACTGAGCTATATTTTTTATAACCCCTGCTAGTAAATCTAGTGAGTGCAAAACATAGTGTTTTGGTTTTTATACATTGTCTCTTTTGACAGAGAATAAATATACATATTTTTTTTTGTAAAACATAAATAAATTTTCATAAATTACGTATATCCTAATTTATTTATAATTAAGTTGTTTAATATATATTGTAAGTAGACCAGTATACTACTGAATTATGAAGTATTACTATAAAACAGTTAAGATTTATTTAACGGTCACTTCTCTAGTTTTAATTCATTTCTCAAACTTAAGGATTTACAGGAACTGGAACTGGATATTTTTCTGTCAAGAAAGTTATTTATTCACAACGTTTGGAGTTAAATGGTGACACAGCAAGCAACACATGTCTCGCCAATTGTTTCAAGTTAAATGGACAACAAAGTGATTTGAATATTTAATTATGAATCTGAATTTTAATGCTTTAACATGCCATTAATTATATTTGTCTTTGAAATGTTTAGATGCTCACTAAAAAATATTCTGGACTCTGGTACATCACATTAATTAACAAAGTAAATAAAAACAACAGTTTTTTATAATAAGATGCAGTTTTTACTGTTGTAAAGGTTAGACTGTTACTGCTATATCTGAATTACTGCTGGTCCTGCAACTTTAATAACAAATATTCAGATTTACTGCGTTTTGAGAATGTTAATTTTTATTGCAAATTTGGATAGAGGACTTCAAGTTATGTATTGTCAATTTTTCAGATTCTTTTTAACCCTGTAATTGCTGTAAACCACTGTTACGTCATAGTCATGCAACGCTTTTTCCACTATGCTTGCATTTAAATATTTGGATTACCATGACGTCACAGTGCTTTGCAGCATGATTTTAAATCAGGGTGTTAAAGGGTTAAAAAAAATCTGTCAAAAATTATGTAACTCGATATCCTCTATCCAAATTTGCAATGATAAATAAAATAAATAATCATAGGTTGTGCATTCATTAAGGATATATATTATCATGTCTTACCATCCCAAAAATATTTAACGCCATTACGATTTTATAAAATGCTTAAGAAAACTTGTTGTCCCTAGTGTTTAAGTGTATTATTATACTTATATAGAAGATAACATAAAAAATAATAAAATTCTCCCTAAAGTTTTGTCACGTCATTTGAACGTGTCATTGCAGCTTTCCGCGTGCCTGGCTAAGGGAGGTATAATCCTCAGCCCCCCCGCCTTCGTGTTTACCTTTGATTGGGACCTGGCGTTCATGCTGCCCAACGACACGCGACTTCTGCACGCCTACAGTCCGGCCTACCGTATCCACCGCCGCGAACGACGCGACCTCTACTTCGGCATTGAGGGTCTGCTACAGAGGTGAGCACTACCTGGTTAAATATTCAGCATGACAGCCCACTTGTTCCCATACAAATCTTTGTCCCCCTTGCTATGTATGCAATTTGTATGTCACGTAACGTACCCTTCTATAAAATTTATATCCTGTCAACGTGTATGTGCAACAAATCATCGTTTTTATTATTATTAAAGTTATTTATGAACTGCTGAATAAAGTAAGACATGAATGTAGAGTGGATTTATAAGGAACAACTTGAGAATATTTTGTGTAAATTGTATATATGTTGTTACAATAAAATATATAAAAATAATACTAGAAATATATCAGTTAATTACTTAAACTATTACAAAAACAGTCATCAAAATATTGAAATGTATAAAATTATTTCAATTTGTAATCAGTATTTAAATAATACCAGCAGTTTACTAGTGGTATTTACAAAATCAATTTTGAAAGCTTAAAACTACATAAATTAGATTCCATATTTTAAATATGAAATATTTTATCCTGCTATAATAAATTACATTAAATAAATTCAAGTCTTTCAAATATAAAAAATTTATTCATTTTTCTTATGTCACATTTTAACAACTAATATAATTAAACATGATTTATATATTATTATAAATTAATGTTGACAAATTCTTTTGATGTAGGATTATGATAAATCTTATACGCATATATAATGAGTTATGGATTGACAAAGTTTTATTGCTCCTCAGCAAAGTTTGCTGCTTGTTTTCCCTCCTCGAATCTTCTTACACGCTGAAACAAGTTCACACTCGAGATTATCGTCATGCTTCCACGTGAAACAACTCACAGCAGCTAATTACCAACACAAACTTCCAGCTTAAATCCATGGAACTGCTAATTTAATGCCTTGGTTAACTTTATATTTTTCTTTATAAATTTATATTTCGAAATTTAATTGGAATAGTTTTAAAATAATAATAAATGTTCAAAATATTAATATAATTAAAAAAATTAAATTCAAGTTTTGGATTAATTATTTTCAATGGAAATTAATTGCAAGTTATTATTTTATTTTTAAATCAAATGTCTCATTAATTTAAAGCACCAATTTAAAAGTAGTATAAAAATTATTTTCTATTTTTATATAAAATTTGAGAAACTGAACACATTTTTACTTTGTTTCCCTTTTGTTTTCTAGGAGAAATAATTTTTACATACTTTTTAATTAAAAAAAAAAAACTCAATTTTTTATTTTCAATAAAATTAATTGAAATATAATAGTGATAATTTAGTATCGGAAAGCTGTGAAATATGTCAAGGTTTTACAATATTTTCAGTATATGCCTGAGGTTGAGTGGAATACCATTTTAACTTTACACTTGTGCTAAACTCTTTTGATAGAAATTGATTTATAAAGGGAAAGGTTCTATAATAAAAGTAAAATATATTTCCTATAGTTGTGTCAAGTACAATAAAATATATAGGTTTGAAAATAAGTTAAAAATTTCTTTTTTTTTTTATAACGACACATATTTTTTCTATATGTCAATTCATTGATTTTATAAATCCTATTGCTGCATGCCTATATATTATATAAAGGTCAATAATATTAGTTGAATATATACAATCTGCACCCCTCTCTTTTATCTTTATACAAATGTAAAATAGAGTAGCAAAAAGTTGGGAGGATTTGCATGTAACTCAAAGCATTCAAACTCTCTCATTTTTCATATGTATTCACTATACATTTTTTTTTTTTTTAATACAAAACAAAAATTGTGCATTGATGTTGAACTAATGTATCGGTTCAATATAAATTACAATTCTTGTATTACAATTCGTTATTATTCGATAACGACACTCCCTCTTTTATATTATACGCTGTACACTAAATGCTATCGTTGATATTAAAGGACATAAAAAAAAGAGAGAAATTATTTACTATTGACAATATAAATGGGTTTTGCTGTTATGGGAATGTAAACTGATGATTTGTTTTGTTTCCAGGAAGGGGTTGGATGGTCGAGCGTGCGTGTTAAGAGCTTTATGTGAATCACAACAAGTTCTTGCTCCTGGTAAAGGGGCTCTCATGGAGGATATTTTCCATGCAATGTTCACGTAAGTTTGCAATAAAGAATTTTTAAAAACAAATTTAAGGATGAATCTCAGTAGATTGATATCTCACATTCGTAACGCCTGAATGCAACAAGACTTACAGGGGACTTAGAAACTCACCATCAATAGGTGGCATACAAATTTTGAAGCGAATCTGTCTTATCAGTTTTGTAAAAACTGAGGTAGAAGTTTAACATTGGTCTTATGGACGAAAACCGGAAGTGGAGCTGTTGTAAGAAAATTGCAAGACTGAATTTGCTCAAACCATAAGCGATTCAGTTTTAGAATATTCTCGATTTTTTAAAATTTATTTCATTCGTTTCGTTATTTGCAGGGAAATATTCTTTGACTCCAGCAGTAACTGAGATTAATCGTTAAGTCACTCTGGAATAACATGTTGAAAAAACTGAATCTGATAATAATCAGAAAATAGAACAAGTTGTAGTTATTTTAGGCATGATTTTTTTTTAATTATAGAGAATAAATTATATTTGAATTGTCAATGTATGAATGATGTATGATGGAGTAAGAAATATAAAAATACTTAAATCCGTTATTTGACAGTAATAAATGATATTAATTAAGTAGACACTAAAAAATGAATCTCTGGTAGTATAAACTTATTGATAATTATTTAAAGTATTTAATGCATTTTAGAGGATTTTTACATTAATTAAACTTTTTTATTCATTGATAATATCTCACGAGAAAATATTTTTAGGTTACCACCTGACGAAAACGAGTTCTGGAACCCTGACGATGACGACCTTTTACCTGACGAGCTGCGTGATCACGACACCGCGCATCGTCTTGGCAGGGCTAGTCACGACTGTGCTGCCCTCTACTCCTCGTGCTCGATATCACTTCTTCAGCTTGCGCTTTGGTGACCTCTCATATTTACTCTCTCACAATGTATATCGGATAATGATTAATTGAAATTTAATCAGATGTGAACAGACAAAAGTTTTTGGATGATTAATATTCTCACATTTTTTGTAACTGGACGTTTATTTGAGGTGAATATATAAATAAATGTTGATTACCATTATTCAAATTTATGTTAAATTGTGTTACTATTCACATTTTTTGTGAGGCACAATAATATAATGGACAACATACATGAAATTTTTTATTGCAGAAATGAATAGAGGGTACCAAATTGTGCTACTCTGAATTCTTTCAGATTTTTTTGAGACCCAGAACTATTTTTAAATAATTATTGAAAGTGCGGCCACGCCCCCTGGAGGCGTCAATAGGCGTCCAGTCTCTATCCTTTTTATTAAGGCTGCAGGGGTGCCAACTGAAATCACAGGACTTTCAATAATTATTTAAAAATAGTTCCGGGTTTCAAAAAAATCTGAAAAAATTCAGAGTATCATAATTTGGTACCATCTATTCATTTCTGCAATAAATTTTTTTCATGTATGTTGTCCATTGTAAAAACATTGAACACAATATTGCATAGTGTAATAATTTTTATACATTATAAATATGTAAAGATTAATGTAATTTTTATTTCTTTTGTTAAAAAAGAATGCAATTATTGACAATTATTAACTGAAATTATTTGTCACTCACGAAAGATTTTTATAATATTTCCAATTAATAGTTTGTCATAAATTAATTAATGCTATGAATTTTTTCTTACTGTAAGTGCAACACAAAACCATGCATGTGTGTTGTGAAAGTTTCTTACGTTAAATTTTTGTTTATTAAAATTTTTGTCGTGAATTTAAAAATCACACCAAAATTGTGCTGTTAATTTTGCCATTATGTAATAACTATAAGAGCTTATTTTATTGTAAAAAACTAATAAAAACAATGATAACAAACAAACACTATTGTAGTTGTAAATTTAATTAGTGTGTGTAGTACGAAACTGGGATTGCGGGGGAAATGATACTAAACAAAGAACGAACGAATGGAAACAGACGCAATCACTCCTACTCTGTTAAATTGAAACATTATTTAACTAACAAATCATATTAATAACATCTAATTGAGTAACCTGACAACCATATGTTGTATTACTCAAATTTGAAGTCTGTGAATCGTGATGCATGGTTAGTAAAATATAAACAAAAACTTTTCATTGATACCCAAAATATAATAGTGTTGGTTGAAAAATGAACAAATTTTAAAATAATGTGAGTCATATTAATTACCGTAACAGTCAATGTAATGCCTTGGTGAGCATGACGACTATGTTATAATCTGAGTTGCTCTTTTTACCTTAGCTGCATTCTTGGGTCCATGCTGTCTATAGGAGTACTTTGGATTTCTTTGTCCTTATGTCCTGCGACGCAAATCCTAAGTGCAAATGTCACGATGAAATCTCACATATTGCTTCCATTATGCGAGTACTGTGCATATATGGTACTAATTTACTTTAATTAGTTAAATTAATTATCATTTAGCAGCCAGCACTGTAGCTTATAATTTATTATGGACAGTAAAATTAACCTTCATGAAAATTTTTATCGAATAGAGCACTTCGAAATATTTTTTTTTCTTTTTCATATTTTCTTGACCTATCAAACACTTCTAAAATCGTACTGAAACGCTGTGACGCCATAGTCACAGTGCACATATTTAACAAGCAAGCCTAGAGAAAGATGATGCATGACTATGACGTCAAATTGCCTTTTCTCTCTATTTTGCTCGATTTTGAGGGTGTTGGAGGGCTCAAAAGAATCTAAAAAAAAATTGACAATACATATAACTCGAGATCCTCTATCCAAGTATGCAGTAAAAATTGTCATAAAGGTTGTCTATTCTAGGATATTGCTGGATATTTTTTTTGTAACTTTTCTTCTTATCTTATCACTAATTGCAGTTAGAAGCTTCATGAAAAGTTAACTTATTACCGCAAAAGTAAAGAAATAATAAGTCTTTTTTATTATTACATTGTAGAAATTGAGATAAAGTTTGTTCATATTGAACAATATGTTTGAGGCACTGTCTTTATTGCAGTTATTGTATTGCATCGAAACTTTTTTTTTTTTTTTTTTTTTTCAATTTCGCTATATGAACTTACTGAGTAAGCAAAAGACACGATTCAAGTTCGCAGGTTGATATTCGTGCCTCATTTGAAACAAAATCAATGTTGATTAAAGTAAGAGGTAATTTTGAGAAAAAATGTTCATACTGCCCGACCATTTTTTATTTGAAAGACAAAAATTTATTTTATAGGGAGAATATATAAAATATTAATTAAAATTTTTCTCTTTCACATTCATACGGTTTTGCATATTAAATTTTTACCTTTTTTTTTACTGCTAAAAGCCAATGGCTCGTTCTACCATGTAAATTAATTAAATTCAATGCAACTTGGCAGGTATATGAAAACAATTTTAATAAAAAATCTAATAATTGATTTTCCATATTTTTTTTTTCCTTCGTGATCAATCCTATGGTATATTTTTTGTGTGTTTAAAGGTTGTGTAAAATATATGTAGCAAGGTAAATTTTTCTTTTAGGTCCATATTGAAATGATGTACATAGAGATAGGGTCTCTTTATATGATGTTATAATATATTTTATGCGTAGAACTTATTTGTTAAGTCTACCAATAAAAAGTTAATTTAATTAAACTTGATAATATAAAATGGATACCACAGAGAGAGGTATTAATTTGCTTATATTTATAGTTTATATCAAATACATATTATGATAAATTGCTTACTTAATAAATAATAGTATATTATAATTAAATTAATTTGTGATTAAAATACGTAACAAGGGAAATTTAAGTAACACTTACTTATTTTTGGGATATGAGCATAAAATAAAATCTTATACATTTCAATATGAATATCAGCAAAAAATGAAATAATTTTTTTTTTAATTAATATTGCTAATCTGTGGTACAGTCATCGCTTCAGAAAATTTTTCTTTGCGTCCTTGTTAATCACCATGCTCTGCGTAAGAATAACACAGAGCATGGTGATTAACAAGGCCACAAGTGGGAAATATTCCAAGGCGACAAGTGTAAATCCAGCCTGTGATATGAAATAGTAGGTCATTGCCACATAAACCAGTGTAATGAACTGGTGAGATGGTAATTTTATGTATTTCTGAAAAAAAGTGAAATTAGCTTTTTTGTTAAGAAAATCAAATCCTAAAGAAAATAAGTTTTTTAAATAATCTTAATAAGCATAGAAGATTAAAAATACATTTTACCTAAAATATTGTTTTAATTTTTTAATTAATTTATTTACTAAAATATCAGTTATAAATATTAATTAACACCATCAAAGTTTTTTAATAATAAATAATAATTAAAAGGTTAATGACCCCTCCCGGCTATGTAAAAACAAAACAAATGTAACAAAATTTGAAATGTAAATAATAATCATGATGACAGTGTGTACTTTTACACTTTGTTATATTTACTCTAGTTGATGTTGCAATGCATAAAGCGTCATGTTTGCGAGTTAATTATGATGATTGGAGTTGAGTGACCACATCAGAGCATGTAGCACGTGGCGCCTCCACCGTTGGTTTACAACACTCGCTGATGCAGTTTGTCTCTGTCAATCTCGCCACATGAACAGCAGCAACTCTGCATACGTTTTGTAGCGACAAACTCAATAGCTGTCACCTCAACATTGTAAGTGCTTTCAACATTAATCCATTTTAATTAGTTAAATAAATTATACTATCTAGTAATGTCAGAAACAATGTTGTGTTCATGTAATTTCCTATTTACGTATAATTTAATTTTGTTGTTATTTTAATTATATTTTTATAAAAAAAAATTTGACCTGATAATTAGTAATTTATAATGTAAAAAATAATTAGTTTAATGAATACAATTTATTTTATTATATATTTTTGTGAAATCAAATTTAGATAATGTAAATTTGTGCTGATGTATGTAATATTTAATGACAATTTTCATAATTGTAATTTTAAAATAATCATAAAATAAATGTATGTTGATATAAGAGAATTTTTAGTAAATAATAAATTGTAGCATTTTTTGTTTCATTAATGTATTCACTGGTGGTAAATTAAATCATATCATAACTATTAACATAGACTCTTTGAATTCATAGTTGTAGTGAAATTGTATCCTTCTTGTATAGTAATAAAGTAATAACAATGTACAGTAAAAACTTTCAAATTAAAATAAATTGTTGCAGATTTATGTAATAAAATTAAGTGAAGTATTAATATACTGCATAATATCACAATGGTATACTCATTCAAACTAAAACAGTTAATATTGAATGAATATTTTTTTTTAAATTTACATTTTAAAAATAACAGCATATTATTATTATTTCAATAATTATTCAACATAAAAAAGTATATAAATAGTAATAAAAAACTTTATGATGTCACTACTGTATATTATACCAGAGTGAAGATAATATATAGTAATATAATGTTACAACTTTATTTTATTCTCATACACAATCAGTGTATATATAAGCTTGATTTCATTTATATTTTTGTCACGGCATGTTGCAGTTGATGCATTTCTCTACTGCATTTCTAACGGCGGCGACGGTGTGCCTGACGGTCACGGCAAGTGGAGATGAGCGTGTGTTGTCACGCCACAAGCGCTTTGTCACCTTTCCCGACGGCAGTGCTGTCACGGTGAGACCACTTGTCGTGAATAATGAAACGTGATCTTCCTCCTCCTTGTTGCGCCTCTGCGTCTTCATTACAGCAGAGTGCGATATAACAATGTGCGTCGCTGCTAATTAAATAATGATTCTAAGAAGTGCTTTTTATTGTTTTAAGACTTTTAAAATAAAATTATTTACAGAAGCAATAAGTTAAAAATAACCTTTATGTACTAAACATCTTTTATTGTTGTTTTTTTCATTAAGAGAGAGAGAGAGAGAGATTGGCTTTGACATCAACAGAGTTTTGTTTATATAGTTTGTGACGTCAGTGGCATGCAATAATGTTTTCGAATGCTTCATACAATTAGAATTAATTGATAATCAAGATAAATTTTGATTATTTTTTAACAATTCAGTATTGCTGCATGACCGCTCACTCAACTTATAACTGATTTTTTGTACAAACATATTTGATTCTTCTTGTTCTTTTTCTTTAATAAACTTAGGGGTAAAACGTTGCGCTTTTCCACTATGTGGTTCCCCTGGCTTTGGACCATTGCACTTCCGGTTCATTGACAAAAGCTGTAGCGTCCATCCTGGCTGAGGTTTCCACGTTTCCCTCAGCCGCAGGCAAATGCCGGGATGGATTTGCAAGGCCGTGGCCGCCCTCGTTCCAGAAGAGCCCGCGAAACGCTCAAGTTAGGGTTTCGGAAGGTTCGCACACTAAATTTTTAGATGCTGAATTGGTTTTCAGTACTTTTTGTCAGTACAAAATTGCTCCAGTCAGTACAAAATTTTCCAGTTTCGTCTTACATCCAGCACTTTTTACCTATAAAACACTTATTCCAAGTACAAATTTGGTACTGAAAAAAGAGAGTCAAAAAAAGTACAAAATATTGACTCTCTTTTTTCAGTACCAAATTTGTACTTGGATTAAGTGTTTTATAGGTCAAAAGTGCTGGATGTAAGACGAAATTGGAACAATTTTGTACTGACATAAAGTACTGAAACCAATTCAGCATCTAAAAATTTAGTGTGCGGGGTTTCAAAGTAGTGTGTAATTAGTAAATAGAAGTACCCAATAGGGTTTGATTAAAAACTAAAAAAATAATAATCAGATTATTGTTCAAAAATATTTAATAACATGAATATCAATATTTTTTTATTTTTTGCTTCGATTTTTTTTATGGGTATTATTTTGGAGGTATTGATTGTTTTACTGACGTTTCAACGCTTGGACGTAAATCAGACTGCTGGAAATAACGTATTGACATTATCAAAGTAGTGACAACCATATCTTCCTAATGGTAGTGAAATTCATGCCACAGATTTACACTAATGTTGACCATACATTTTCAGTGGACACCACAACGATTGTGAAAGGGGAGAAATAGTGAAATATGGCCGCATGATGGCACGAGAAACAGGGAGATTCCATTCGAGTAAAATAGTTGAGAGAAAGAGATTTGCAACTTGGGGATTTTCATTGAAATGGTAATCGTGCTTTTGATTAAATTCGGAATAAAATTGAGGCCAGGGATCACGATCTAAGATTTGCTTCTCTCTCTTTTTTCATTCTTTATTTTATTTTTTTTTTTGGCAAAAAGTTTTAATAAGCAAGATAACAAGCTTCGTAAATGTGAAAGAATCTGATTCTATAGCAAAGAAAATAGCAGAGATTCGATTTTGCAGAGAATCAAGTAAATATATAAACTGTATACTTTATATCACAACATGAAATCGTCAAATTAGAGTTTTGTACTCAAAAGCCAATTTTTTTATAAAATTGATGCAATTTAAGAAAGAAAATAACTAACAACGGTTAGCGTCAGACTTACTTAATGACACTAACTACGTTTAGTGAGAAATTTGATCATATCTCTATATAGCTCGTACATGAACTGCGTCCGCAAAATATTAGGTATAACTATAATTTATTATATTCATTTCACAGTTAATATCGCTAATTAATAATGTTGACAACTTATTTTGTATGGTCGAATAGTTCCTGGTGTGCTGTAACTCGGTGGGTCCGTACGCTGGCGACATCTTCACGTTTGGTCTGGACGTGGACATGTCCTGGGACTTGCCCAACGACACGCGACTTTTCTACCCTCCAGAGCAGAACCAGCAGCGCCGCGATCGTCGTGACGTTTATGTGAAGCTCGAGAGCCTCTTTTCAGCGTGAGTGTTTGCTAAAATCGAGAAGGCATTGTAAGAGAAGGGAAATGATGATGGTAAAAAAAAATTCACCAGAATTAGAGGTGGGCCGTCATGATTAACCCGGCTTGAGATAAAAAGTTGACTTGCATACATATCTTCTAATTTGGTTTAAATACATCACTACAATTATATCTCCATGGCATGAGTTGATACTGTAAGCATTCAAATAGGATTTACCTTATTTTTAGAACGGAGCAATGTCAATTAATATTGCACTCTTGCTTGAAATCCTGTAAGGTATCTTGGTTGACGCCACCTCTAAAGGACATTAATGTACTTAGAGACCTTCTTAAATCGTCAAACATGTAAATTCAGAGCTAAAATTTTAATATAATACAAGTTTATGAAAATTAGAAGTGTGAATGTATTGTTAAATAAATAAGTAATTTTAACTTTCAAAGTTTTAATGCATGATGCATTATTTATCATATTTTTAATCCATAGGATCCATACAGTATAATATTATTACTTTAATTAAAATAATATTAGAACTACTCACAATATTACTAGCTTTTAGAAGCTTGCAAGTGATAGTAAATACTGCATCAACCTATATATACTGTTATTATTCATGCTTTTATAACAGTAAAAATTCATATAATATGATGCATTTTAAAATATTGTAATAACGTATAATAATATTAAAAGAAATAGCACAAACTATGAAAAATGAACCAACAAAGAATTTAATTAAATTAAGTACTATATTTTAGTATATTATATTATGCAATGTCATGAAAGGTTCCGAGAAAAATAAATTAATTAATCTGAAACTTTTCTGATTTGTCTGTGCATGCTTATTTTCAAAAACAAAAAGCAAATGAATTACTTTTAGTTACTCAAACATAAAAAAATTAACTATATGCATCTTTCAGACTACTTAATTAATAATTTTAAATTAAAATATATTTCTATGATCTTTTAAGTGCAGTATAATAAAAAACATATGATTAAAAAACAAGCTATATAAGAACAAACCTATGTTCATATTTGTATAAAAAAAGTTTCACTTAAACTTTTGCTACTTTGTTAAAAGAAGTAGTTTTCTATTGAAGCATAATATTTACTTCTTTCTTTCTTTTTTTTTTTTTTTTTTTTTTTAAGAAGTTGCAGAGCAAATATCTGGAAGCCTAGTTGGGGTTGATGGGGCTGCAAACAGTGCAGGGAGCAATCACCATCAGAGCGTGTGTTTGTGTGCAGGGCCGGCATGGACGGACGTGCGTGCGTCCTCAAAACTCTGTGTGAAGCTGCGAGGAGACTGGGGCTGGAGAGAGGGGGCGGGGGAATTGTCGAGGAGCTGCTCAGGGTGCTCTTCACGTAAGTAGTCTGATCACCACATTTTGTTAGTATGGTTAATACACTCGTATTAATTTAACATTCTTACCGGAAGTGGCAAATTTTTAGCTCTTCTCTTTGTAATACAGTTTTGAAACTTTACAAAGTACTTTGAAGTTAAAGTATGTGTGGAATTTTAACGCTGAATTACGAATAAAAAGACCGGAAACCTTACACTTTCAGCTACTTCCGGAAGAAATTTCTCGTAAATTTGACTGTAGTTGTTACCAAGTAAATTGCATGGCCGGTAGTTGTCATTATGTTCTTAATCACCAAATATTAGACCAATCACGTAGCTTCATAATACCTGAGTCTGTATAATAAGTCACCTATAGGTATCATATTATGTTATCAAAATATTATTATAAAGTCTATATTTTCATAAAAGCAAAGACAGTCAATTTGTTTTTGAGCTCAGTGTACAATATAAACAATTTGGCATGCAAACTGCTTTTATCAAATTCTGTACATTTTTTCATGTTTTTTTTTTTTTTTTTTTTTTTTTTTGCTATTTTTTAATTTGTATTCAACTCAGAAATCTTTGCCTCAAGTTTCGTACGAAGAATATTAACCAGCATGTAATATTATTTCAAAATTTAAATACTGATTTTCATTTATGTGACAGGCTTAATTTTATAGTTTTCGTTATTGTTACTTGAAGGCTAGAGAAGGATGGGTGTATTATTTCGTTGATATTTCAAATATGTAAAAAATATTACTCGTTCTCTCAATTTTTAATAAAAATTTAAAAGATTGATACTGATTCAAGTTCTTTATTTTTTTAAGCAAATTTATCTTGCTTCGTCTTGGGTTCAAATCCAATGTAAGCTTTGGTAGACAGTTCCATATAGTCTTGGTTTTATCTCAATTTTATTCAAACGTGCATGATTTAGCGTAGTTGAACGTTTGAAGAAAATTTTCTTCCTTAATGCTACAACTTTTATTCAGCTCAGCTTTTTTGCAGTGCTTTTTGTTCCCAAATGTGTAGTTTTAGTGATAATGACATTACTGACGTTCTTTGTCAGATATATTACGTAAGAGTCTTCAGCGCAATTTTTCATGCTTATTTTTTTTTAAAATAACAAGCTAAAATTTGAATAAAGTTATATGTATTTTATATTGATTTACTATTTTTGGAGAATCAAAGTAAATTATATTTATTATTAAAATTTAATAACGACTGAATAAACTAATAATTTACATTGATAATATCTGACTGAATATAAATTTGTATACAAACAAAATTCATAATAAATAATAATAATCTATTGTATTTCTGTTGTGTATATATAATTAAAAAATAAATATCTATTGAAAAGCGAACCTTGTCATTCATGAAACTGATGTTATCGTTTATTCCATTCATTGATGTAGTAGCTCTATTAATGCATAATCCCTCATTGTGTGGTGTTAATCGTCACGCAGGCTGCCCCCGAGCTCTACGATGGACTACGAGGACACGCGACATCGACACTACGACCACGCCAATCGTCTGGGGCACCACGATGACCGCGAGTGTGACCTCCTCTTCCCGGGATGTCCAATATCGCTCCTTGACCTTGTCATTGGATGACCTTGAATTTTTTTTCCCTGTTGTTTAAAATCGACAGTAAGATAATAAAATGATGGACGTGTGGTTCCAGAGAAGATAGGAACTTTCAACATACTCCATTTTTTACATGGACCTTCTGAGCTTCTCAGCCCAATTTATTTTCTAGTTCCATGGCATGTCTGATGTGATATTTGTGGCAGGATAAAATTTTAGGTTCCCAAAGACATTGAAATGCATTTATTTATTATATAATTTGAAAACTAATTAATGGGTTGGCTGCACGGCCGATTTTAAGTGGCGGAAACGAAAGAGGAGGTGCTGAAATGCAGGTGTGAATTTTATGCGAATTTTTTGAGCACTGTAACTTTGTATAAATGCAGTTTTAAAAGATGCATTTCACCTGGAAGCCATCGCCTACCGCCTTTGACGTCATCGAAATGTCAGGTTCGGTTCACTATAGATATGCATACCTGTACTCACCTGCATAACAGGTAGCCAATCAAAAACAATCTAGCCAAAATTCAAAATTTCAAATGCCTAGCCTGATCGAAGTGGATGAGTTTTAAAGCTTAAAAAATGCACATTATTCCATGTACGCGTACTGTAAAAACACACTGGGAGATAAGTAATATTACAAACATACCTTTCATCATATTTAAATAATAGAAATTGTTTCTCAAATAGTTTCATTTTATTGAAGAGAAGATGCAATATCAAGTCCTTCCACCACACTCTCTTTTTAAATGATTGGCGCCGTTAGCAGCAATCAGCCAATGAAAATGTGTAAATTTATCATACTGGACTCCTTCCGTATCTGCTGAATATCTATTGAATTATTATATTAAACCTAAAACTGAGTCTCTTTTCTTATCTACGAAGATAGTAGGATGCCGTAGGATTCATATTTAACTTTATTAAGACCCTTGAATCATAATTTTTAAATGTCTTTTCAACCCCCTATTTGCTGCTGCTAAAACCATTAGTGGAATGATTGAAAAATAAATACAGTTTTAATTTCGACTATCCTAGCATGGGCGTCTGTGGCCTAGTGGAAGTACACTTGTCATCCACGCAGAAGTTTTAGGTTCAAATCCCCTCCGGGTCATTTTATATTTTTAGTAGCACGAGGAAGTTTATTTCACATTTTTAATGCAGACGGGGTAAAATTGTTTTGTCTTTTATGATTTGTTATTAATTTTTCTATCATTGTATGACACGCTTTTTTTTTTTTTTTGCAAAGTTTTTGAAGTGCGTATTTATATGGAAAAGTGTGACTTATAATAATATAATATAATTATATTGTAAGAAATAATAATATTATTTTACCCCGTCTGCATTAAAAATGTGAAATAAACTTCCTCGTGCTACTAAAAATATAAAATGACCCGGAGGGGATTTGAACCTAAAACTTCTGCGTGGATGACAAGTGTACTTCCACTAGGCCACAGACGCCCATGCTAGGATAGTCGAAATTAAAACTGTATTTATTTTTCAATCATTCCACTAATGGTTTTAGCAGCAGCAAATAGGGGGTTGAAAAGACATTTAAAAATTATGATTCAAGGGTCTTAATAAAGTTAAATATGAATCCTACGGCATCCTACTATCTTCGTAGATAAGAAATTAAAGAGACTCAGTTTTAGGTTTAATATAATAATTCAATAGATATTCAGCAGATACGGAAGGAGTCCAGTATGATAAATTTACACATTTTCATTGGCTGATTGCTGCTAACGGCGCCAATCATTTAAAAAGAGAGTGTGGTGGAAGGACTTGATATTGCATCTTCTCTTCAATAAAATGAAACTATTTGAGAAACAATTTCTATTATTTAAATATGATGAAAGGTATGTTTGTAATATTACTTATCTCCCAGTGTGTTTTTACAGTACGCGTACATGGAATAATGTGCATTTTTTAAGTTTTAAAACTCATCCACTTCGATCAGGCTAGGCATTTGAAATTTTGAATTTTGGCTAGATTGTTTTTGATTGGCTACCTGTTATGCAGGTGAGTACAGGTATGCATATCTATAGTGAACCGAACCTGACATTTCGATGACGTCAAAGGCGGTAGGCGATGGCTTCCAGGTGAAATGCATCTTTTAAAACTGCATTTATACAAAGTTACAGTGCTCAAAAAATTCGCATAAAATTCACACCTGCATTTCAGCACCTCCTCTTTCGTTTCCGCCACTTAAAATCGGCCGTGCAGCCAACCCATTATTAGTACGATAAACCATTGTTATATTACTTGTTGCCATGTTGCTCATTGCAGTCGAATAAAATAAAAGATTTTGATGGAAAATTACATTTTTTTTTTGTATGACTCCTTACTGATATTTAAATTTACAAAATTTGTCTTTTGTTTGAAGTCACGAATCTTTTCCTTTGATCTCCAATACCAGGACAAATCCTGCTCCAATATACAATTCTAATAGAAGGGTCACGTGACGTAAAAACAAAGATAAATGGGGACGACTTTTGTACTTCGTGTATACAGTCTTGATCAAAATTAGAGAGACAGTGAGTGTACGTATATACTTCACTCTTTTTGACTAACTCTGTACAAGTGTACACCAATGCTAGCAAAAACTGTTATCTACATATTATATTGAAAGCCACCTCTCACAGTTTGGTGACTTGGATTGTTGTCATATACCACTGTTGTTCCTCAAGAGACATGTCAGAGACATTTCAGAGGTGCATGATTGGAGAAACACGAGGGATACCGTACTAGATTTTAATCAGAGCCAAGAGGTGTACTCTCTATTTTTATTTATATTTTACTTAACAAATTTATAAGTAAAAAGAAGCTAATTACATATTAGTCTAATTAAAAAAGAATTATATATATGTGAATTTAATATTAATTAAAGAACCATTAACAAAAATTCCATTTAAAATTTTGGGTGTATATATATACAATCCATTTAATAAATATGATTTATGATTTAGTAAAATGCACTAGGAAAAAAAAAGAAAAGAGCATAACAATGGATATTGTAATTATAATGCCATTAATATTCACCAGAGCTGGTCAAATTGAACTAGCGTGTTGCTGTTTCCGAGTGAGATACGCCGTGTATCACATTCAAGCGACGTCGTGCCTGCAAATCACGTTGTATTAAAGTTACTGTGTTTTGTTTTTGTGCAGCTCGTTGTCTCGGTCCTCATATAGCATTAATGTTGCAAAAGGGCGCGCGTCGAGGGACCAGCATCGATTTCCCTTGTCGTAATCGGACCCTCTCTCTCTCTCTCTCTCTCTCTCTCTCTCTCTCTCTCTCTCTCTCTCTCTCTCTCTCTCTCTCTCTCTCTCTCTCTCTCTCTCTCTCTCTCTCTCTCTCTCTCTCTCTCTCTCTCTCTCTCTCTCTCTCTCTCTCTCTCTCTCTCTCATAATATCCCTTGTTTTCTTCTACATAGCTGCTAAATCCAGGTTTTACGCCCTAATAAATCAAATTTTATATAAATAATTGTATTTACTTCCTAACGTTACTAAATTAAACCAGAATAAATTAAAATTAGTCTCTAAAAGAAAAAAGGCCCTTATAAATTATATACATTTGCATAAATGTTATAGATAGGTAGTATGCCCTGTAGACAAAATTTATTAACTCAAAGTATAAATTTAAATACATTATTTCCCTGATTAATTTTTATTTTTTATTATAAATTTTGAATTCTTTGTTAACAAATATGCAGCAGTAAGTCAGTTTTTTTTTATAATTAACGTGCAACATATTGAAAATTGTATTACATTATTTAATGTATTTTTTATTAATATACTTATCTCAATTATATAAAATTATTAGTTTTTGAACACAGAAATGGTCATCATTATTTATTAGTAACAGTTCATTTATCAACCTCCAGTCATGTCACCAATTAAAGGAGTAAAATTTGGAAAAATGCACTTTTTTATTCCAAAATTTTTACAAAAGTTTATTATTTTATGACTTAATAAATGCCTTAGAACTAGTCAGAGATTATCCTTTTATATTATCTCGTATCTCGTATGGTATATGTTTTTGTTCCATATGTAATGTCTTACAGTAAATTAGGTTCTTTGATAGGCATGATCTGGCTTTCACACTATGTATAGTATGTTGACAATTATGTTTTATTCTGGATTGCTTTATAATCGAGGTCTTGTTAAGTTTTTATTTCTGTCACTGTATTGATTTTTTAATTATTGCGTTAATCACACACACCAGTTTGTTGACATGTGTTAATGTGATTTGACGTGATTATATTTTGTTTTGTACACTCGTCGCCTTGGAAAATTTCCCACTTGCAGTCTTGTTAATCACCATGTCCTGTGTTATTCTTACGGGACATGGTGATTAACAAGGTCGCAAAGGGAAATTTTCTGAGGCGAAGACTGAACAATCGAAAAACAATAAAATATTATGGATTATGAAAATGTCTTTTTCTAAGCATTTTATCTCACTAAAAAAATAATAATAGGGTGACATGAGCTTACCGTCACCTGATTTGCTCTGAGTATGATATATGAGATAAAGAAATTCAGATTTGTAGTTTTAGTATTAAGTGAGGTGCTGAGCAGCCAGTCATCTATATAATATCTGGAATTTGTTAGAACAACAGTCTCCATTATTTAACAATTTAAGATGACTTGTGTAGTCCAAGTTACATTTTTTATGTATTTAAGTGTACGCTGGAACAATTTCTAACTGTACAGTCATTCATACAACCTTGTCGTGATAGTAGACAGCTTTCTTGGCACCAGACTGAAGATTTTAGTTAATATCAATGTTGCGTATTTGTCTCTCTCCGTTTATTTACTGAACAAGTTTCCTAACTTAAAAGGAAAATAACATAACAAGGCTTACAGTATCAAATTGAGTGTACATAAATAAAGAAAATTATATTAATTAATTTCTATATATTTCTGTTTTTATTTAATATTTAATTTTTATACTTTAAAAAATACTAAAAATAGTTTTAAAGTAATTAGAAGTTGACATTTTTTTATATTAAATAATTTTCTGACAGGTTTCTGTGAAGCAAGTCACGAGCATGCAATGACATTCACGTGACTGGTGCTAACTTCTATGGTAAAATTGCTCTTGACGTCTTGCGATGTTGCCTGCTGCTGTCAGACGTCGTCGCCGCCGCCGCACGAAGAGAGTTTGCTGAGTGCACGATTTTGTGGTGCTCACCCTTGAAAATTACGTCAACTTACGCCTCAAAATGTTCAACACAAATCTTAAGAACTGACAACCTGCATGAAATTTTGTTATATTTAGATAGAGGACCTCAATTTGTCAATTTTTATAAATTTTTTTAACCCTTTAACATCCTTAAAATTTTATGACTTCATATAGTCATTCATTTTACACGCAAGCATGTTGCATAACGTTGATGTCATGGCGTCTTTCATCTCCATTTTAGCATATTATAGGGTTAAAAAAAATGACAATACATTTATAATCAAGGTTATTTATCTAGCTACGCATTAAAAATTTCACGCATGTTGTCTATTATATCATTAAAATGGATTTACATGGGCGAATTTCAATACGCGACGTGAATAAAACGCACTTGCTGTGATTCCCATTGGCGACCATATTCGGCGAAAGAGAGAGGAGCATCGAAATTTAATATGCGATATTGCTGTCGCAATTAATTAATTTATGCTTGAATCACTGTAAGTGCGCCAAAATTTGTTCGAATCGCATCGATCATGTAAATCCACCTTAATATCAAGGTTGGCATAACTATGGTTCCCATGATTACACGTCAAAAGAAAATATTGATGGTGTGGAATAAAAATTATGGTTAATATTATAAAAATATTAAGTAAAACTTCTGTAAACTTTGAATTACCAATTCTCGATGTCTTGTTTTGGAGAGTTTGAGCGTAAAATAATATTGACACTTTAAAATTAGGAACCTATTATTCTAGTGAAATTTTGATTATATAAATCTATATCTCCTTTTATTTTGTTGTTCAATTTGTAACTCGAGAAAAACTTAAAAATTGTAATGACAATTATGTTTTATATATCTGTTGAGGTAGATGATATTAAAATTCAAATTGATATTTAACTAGTAACTAGTAACGATATTTTTCTCTTATATTTATAAAAGTAATAAAACTTCTACTAAGAAATACAAAATTATATCAATAATTAATATCTGAAGAGCAAGTTATATGCAAGCTTTAAAATAGATTAAAATAATTTCATGTATTTGTATAAATCTTAATAATGAAATTTGATCCTATCTAAAAGTAGTTTTGTTATATTATGTAGCCTTACATCTGTCCTTTTTCGCCCACAAATCATTAATCTAGCCAATGACTGAGAGCGCCATCAAATCTTAAACAATAGTTGAACACAAGCTGTTACTCAACAGGCTTTTATGATTATGTATTTAGATTAAATTAGTTAGTTATAAATGTGTAAAAATAATAATTATTAAGGTATAAGTATATAATAAGGAAATAGGTATATAATATTGTGTATAATTATTTAAAATTATATTTCAAGAAAAATATTCACTCAAATATAATAAAGTGTTTTTCATTTTTGTTTTTATTTATCAACGATATTTTCTAATTATAAATGGTTTAAGAACAGACAGTTAGTATTATTATTAGTATTATTAGCATAATTAAATATTATTATTGTTTTTTTTTATTATTAATATTGTAATATTACTGATCATGATGTTGTAGTGCACATGAATTGATTTTCAAATATTATAATTTAACATTGATGTTTGTTGATATTGCTGGTTATGAGGAGGTTTATGTAAAATTATAAATTTATCCCAAGATTTTTTAAGCAACATTTTTTTTTTTAAGTTGAGTTAGGTTAAAAAGAAAATAAATAATGTTTTGAGAGGAACGTTTGATGATAATAATTTGTTAACTTGTTAATTTAAATTAACGTTGATTTAATGTTAAATTTGTTAATTTGTTAACGTTGCCACATAGAAACGACAGACAAGACGAACATTTAGCGAGACAGATCAAAATTTAGAACGTGTGGGGAGACAAGCTTTTTTTTTTTTTACATATATGATAAAAAATTGTTTAAATCTATTGTTTTTAAATAATGACGATGCAAAGAAAAATAAAGTTTATCTTTTTTTATTATAAAATATGTAATCACTTATATATAAATAACATAATTTTCCCAATTATATATGTATTTTTATAAATAAAAAAAAAAAGATAGATTTTATTTTTCCATATTATAAACATTCTTCTATATAAATCACTAAAATCAATTTATCCATGTAACACAAATTATTTTTAATATATAATATAATTTGTTCTTTTTTTACTATGATATAAATATATTTTAATAAAATTACCGATGAATTAAAAAATAACAACTTTTAATTTTTTTTACGTCAATTAATATTTATAAATTATATTTTATACATTTTAACAATATATTTCGATGTAAATTTGTGAATATAACATCCAAATTTTTTTAAATTAATATTTTATTACTTAATAATTTTATCAGTGGTTTTCAACAAAAAATCAATTTTAATCTAGTTTTTAATTTTGAAATTAACAGACTGAAAAATTCCGTTGTAAGAAATTTGCAAGAAAGTTTGCGGGTACAACGATGATGACGTTTAGTTAGGGCTTGTTCAAGCGGACAAAAAGAGGAACGAATTTCGGGTAAAATATTTCACGATGGCACAGTTAAATAAAAATTATGAATTACAGGGGAAGAACAACACAAAGAGATTGGAAGACATCGATTTGAATCACGAATATAAGACAGAGAAAATGGGGATTATATATTTTTATATATAGGATAAATGAAAGAGGACACATTATAATAAATATTAAATTAAATTGATATGAATATTTTTTTAAAGTAAAATGGTGCCATCAATATTATTATAATTTTACATTTATATGAATTTTTTTTAATATAATAATTGAAAATTATAAATGTAATCTTTGCCTTCTCAGAAAGTCTAATTTAAGGAAGTTGAGATTGTGTTAATTTTGAATTAATTTTGAGTTTATTCAACTTAAATAATGATGTCATTGGCGTGGTTAGTACACGCGTTGATCGTGTGTGGCGCCACTAACGTGACACAAATAGTTTCATGACCCAGGGGGACACCTGGATTTTTTTCTTTCATTTTTATGACGTCACAAAAAGAAAAATAGCAAGATATAATTTAAGGAATGAAGGAAATGAAAAAAGAAATCTTTGAACAAGGGAAGCCCACGACTTAATAAAGACATTTTTATATATATATATAGGATGAAAAAGAACAATTTTAACAACTTTGATTATTAAATTCCCCTACATTTAACAATTTATTTATTTTATTAATATATTTTTTTTAAATAATTAATAATAATTTAATTTATCAACGAGTTCAATAACTAATAACATGTTTTTTTTTGTTATTTTTTTTTTTCTTTACACTATTTAATTTGTTGAGCGTCTTGCAAGTGTCTTTTCACACGATTAATATAATTAGTATTAATTAAAGGTGGGAATGAGATGAGGGGAGGGAGAGAGGGTTTTTATATGGAGAGGTTGTGATTGTATGTAAGCTCACGGGAAATGGGGGCGGGGCCACACGAGAGCGAGTAGTTAGTCCTCCTCCGGTCCCATCATCATTAACATCATTTTCTTCTTAGCGATCTTGGAATACTGAATGTCTATAGGTTTGGTGGTATCGTACAGTGAAGGGGCTTGAAGAATAATCAAACACGTGCCCATCACGCACGCCACTGAGAAGATCCACAAGAACAGTCGGTCCAGTACCATCGCGACGTACTTCCAATCTTCCTCAACCTGTCAATCAAACACATCAAACGTCACTCCTTCAGAATGTCATACATGTTGAATCATAACTATGTTTGTGAACGTTGTCACGTAATGTATATATTATCTTTGTGGCAGAAAAGGTAAGTGTATAATCTAGTAGTTTTTAGTGAGAAGTGAAGAACACACATACAGTCTATTCTAAATTGTAAATTCTACACAAATTTAGATTCAAACTATTAGGGGTAAGGTAATACGCCCAATGTTGAAAAAATTCCCATGAATGAAAATTATGAAATATATCTTAAAATTTTCTCCTCTACATACCCTATAGCTAGCTATCAGTAGCTAAATATCAAGTACATAGATACAAATTCATACAACTCGAAAACAAGATATAATTCTTATACCTAATATTTTAGCTACTGTTGGAGAATGTAGAAGAGAACATTTTAAAATATGTTTCATAATGTTCATACGTTTAACATTGGGCGTGTTACCTTACCCTTAAGTATATTTATATTTTTGCACTAGATTTTTTTTTTTAAATTATTGTTTTTTCACAAACTATAAACATTTTTATTATGTTTTTTTTTAAATTAATGAGCTGCATTAATATAAATAAAAATAATTTAATATTGAAATATTAACAAGCCATTACAGTAGAAAATATTATTGCATGCTACGTAAATTGTAAAACGATATTATAAATATGTACATTGAAGAAAAAATGTCTTAATTTGACAAGTTACATTGTCATACAGAGATATTTTAAGTTCTTTTAAACTTGAAGTTATTAATACTCTCGCTACTCGAGAAACAAATAAAACTTCAACTTTAATTGATCATATAATTAAAAGTAATATTGATATTGTTTCAGAATTTCAGACTAATAAAACAACATTATCAGATCACAAATTCACCGTAGTTACTTTAAAGTTATGTATTAAGAACAGTAAATCCCATGAAACTAAAAATAAAGTAATTTTTAAACGTGTTTTTGATAAGTGCAATATGGACAATTTTCTAATGCGTTTATTATGTGAACAATGGCAGGGTTTGTTTAATCCTTATTTAAGCTCTGATGAAAGATGGTCTATTTTTCTTGAAATATTTCTTTATAATTTTAATGAGTCCTTTCCTATAGTTAAAAAAATCATAAATTGTCAAAGAAGAAAACCTTTGTGGATTATAAAAAACCCTTATCTTAAGGAAGAGAGCATTTTTCTAAAACAATTTCATAATCATGTAAAATTTAATAATCCTTCCCAAGAAATTGAATATAAAGACAAACTAAAATTGCACAGGCAAAATATTTCCTCTGCAATTATTAATGAAAATAATCTAGCAATAAAAACAGCTACTAATAAAATCAAAGCTACCTGGAAAGTTATTAATACAGAGTGCAAAACGAAAAAGAACTCATCTAGTCAAGGCAATATTGAAATTTGCACGGATGGGGTTACTATTTCTGATCCTGTATTGATAAGTAATTTATTTAATGACTTCTTTGTAAACACAGTTGAACGCATGGTTTCTGATAGGTTTCTTCCACTAAATCTAAATAATCCTAATAATTGCAATAGTCAATCTAAAACGATGAATACATTGAAATTTAATACTATTGATCCTGCTTATATCTTAAATCGCATGAAATCTCTACCAAATAAACTTGCCGCTGGTCCTGATGAGGTTCCATATACTGTTGTTAAATATTGTGCTCATGTATTAGCCACCCCTCTCTCAAACTTAATCAATCATTCAATTATGGAGGGTGTTTTTCCAAGTTGTCTTAAAACATCGAAAGTATATGCAAACCATAAAAAAGGACCAAAAAATGTCATTAATAATTTTAGACCAATTACGAATTCATCTGTATTTGCTAAACTACTCGAAGGAACAATGGATGATCAAATTACTAATTATAGGACTGAGAATAATTTAATAACCCCTTGTCAGCATGGATTTTTAAAAAATCGCTCCACTGATACTGCCATGTTTGATCTCCTAAGTTATGTTCATTCAGCATTGAACCAAAACCTATTCTGCCTTGTTATATTTTTTGATTTGTCAAAAGCTTTTGACAGTTTAAATAAAAATGTTATTCTTCATAAGTTTGATAACATTGGAATTGAAGAAAATAGTCGAAATTTAATAGATTCTTATTTGACAGATCGGCAACAATATGTCGAGGTTAATGCTATATTAGATGGACACTGTTCTTCTTTTATCTCTAATAAATTGCCAGTTAATTTAGGGGTGCCACAAGGAGGGAAGGTTTCTACGACCCTTTTTAACACTGGCACAAATGATTTACCTGAACATGTAACTAGTGCTGTCTTGGTTAAATATGCAGATGACGTCACAGCTATAGTTACGGCTGATTCTGAAGACGAACTTGTACGTAAAGCTAGATTAACTATAAACGAGATACTATCATGGTGTAATGATAATAGACTCATCCTTAACATATCTAAGACGGAGTTTATACAGTTTCACTCATCTCGTCAAATTCCAAGTCATAGTTACTTATTGCAAATTTGTAATGAAACCATTAAGAGAGCTGAGTCTGTTAAATTTCTTGGTCTGCATGTTAACGAGTGTTTAGATTGGAGTGTGCACGTAAACTCAGTATGCAAAAAGATCAATTCAGCAAATTTTATGTTATATACTATCAGAAACCATGTTTCAGTGGAAACTCTTTTAACTATTTATTATGCATATATTTACTCCCATTTGGCTTATGGTATTATTCACTGGGGAAGTAAGGCAGCCCTACTAAATAGATGCTTTGTTTTGCAGAAACGAGCTCTCCGTACTATATTAAAGCTGCCTAAGGGACAGTCCTGTGTATCTCATTTTAGAAATCTAAATATGCTCACTGTTCCGTCTATTTACATCTTAAACTGTGCTTCATTTAAAAAATCCCACCCTAACCTTTATTTGCAGAATGATAATGTTCATAATTACAATACCAGGAATAAATCCAATGTTGTTACAGACAAATTGAACTCTAATTTATACAAATCTTGTGCAATGTATCAAACGGCCAAAATATATGAATTTCTGCCAAAATGCCTAAAAGATATAAATGATTGTAAATTGTTCCGAAAGAAGCTAAAAAATGTCCTTATAAGTAAAGAGTTCTATTCAGTTAAAGCTTTTGAGAGCAATAAATTGCCTGAGAGTATTGTATCCTTATGATTTAAAACCTGGTTCATATTTTTTGTTAATATTGTGGTTCATTTTTTTATACTTATTTTTTTCCTTTGTTATATTTATAAAGTGTTGCGTTTTGATGTTATGTATGTTTGTTAATATTAAGTTTTTTTGACATGAACATATGTTGTCTTGTACAATCGAAAAAGTTCGAATAAAGAAAATAAAAAAAAAAATAAAAATAACACTAGCATACATGCAGATAAAATACAGTGCTTATTCACTCGTGCTCAATCTTACAAAAAAATAAATAAATAAAAAAAAAAAAAAAAGTTTTTCGCAGTCCCCTTTCGGGCATGCAGCCAGCTCGACTTTTCTGCTCTCTGGTTGCATAAACAAGCAGGCGTAAAGGGGACGTAATGGCGGCAACACGAACAGGATATTTTTAGTTTTGGTATTTTAGAATTTAAAAGAAAAAAAAATTAAACTCTATGGTCATTGCCACATAAAAAAATTATGTTTATAGTATATTTATAGCAAGCATTTAAATTATTATGTTTCAGCAAATAATTATTTTTCAATCTATTTCAGTTTTTCGTTATTGTGTATACCGTTTTAGCTCTTTCTAGCTTTTTAGCGGTTTATCTTTCATGTATTAAATTTTCTTTTAAGCACGGAAACATATTGTTTCTTTCCTTTTGTTTTTTTTTTATGAAATTAAATAAATAAGTAGATAATTAATATAGTTATATTTTATATTATATTATTACTTTTTTTTTTCTCTAAGATATTTTTTTCTTCAATCTTTTTTAAAATATTGAAATTAACAATAATTCATGCTCACTTTTATTTTCACTGAGTAATACATAAATCTGTTTACTTGTGTGCTTGTGTGTAGTGTATAAAACAAATATACTAAAGTCCTTTTGTTTCAGATGGACCTAGAAGAGCTGTGGCTCTTATTGTCTATATGTATGTTTTCTGATTGGACTTAAAAAAAAAAAAATTTTGAGTTGTAATAGAATTTTAGGAAAATATTATGTAATTTAAATTTGATGCTCTCGTTGTTGTTTTGAATATAATACTAAAAATTATTTTTAAGCTTCACAAAATTATAACTATAATGTTTTCTTTTGTTATTTTGATTATTTCAAGTAAATATTTCATATACAATGTATAAAGTTGGAGATAATCATTAAGATATTGTAAAATGCAAATTAACAAAAAATTATTATTATTATTGAACTGTGTAACAACTATATAAATAATGTAATGCTAACCGGCCATTAGGATTTATCCTGGCTGGACGCTACTGTTTTATAAATAAAGATATTTAAAAAAAAAAAAAAAAAAAAATTGTTTATTATTATTATTTTGCAAATGACGGTGATTAAAATCAACCAGATACACGATCGATCACTTGTACTTTTCTTAAACTAAACGTTAAAAGTTATTAACATTTATCACAAATGTCAATTTTATTCCCTTTTTTTCATCTGGTGGTTTTTAGTTTTTAAGAGTCAATGTACTCCCTGTTTCCTCTAAAATCTTACAGCGTTTGTGAAGGTGTGCGCAACGAATCCATATGAAACACTCAGCGAATGATCATAGTAAATAAAATAGTTTACGTTAAACAAAAACACCGCGCTATATATAGAGTGAAAATAATACAACAACAAAAGTTATGTACATAGACAGGAAAATTGATTGACATGATTCACGCCATTAATTCAATCAATTAACTTGCAAACTGTACTACATAAATTTCCTTTCAAAATTATATAAAATTGCATTCAGCGTGTCAATCAAGCTATTGTTCATTGACAATATAACATAATAATCTTGTTTATTTTCCATGATTTATTGTATGTATATTATATTATTACATTGTTTTTAATATTATAATATAAAATATAAACTGTTTATACATTTTATGTTGTAAAAAAGAGAGAAAAAAAAACAAGCAAAACAGTATTATATACCTACAATTTTTTTAAACAAAAATTTATTCAAAAATATATATATTTTCAGCAAATAAACTTTGATCCAATATCTCTCTGTTGCAAATTTTTTGACAATTTTATTCCGCATGCCTGAGGGTGTGTTTCATCGGTTGATCGTGGTTTGGTGTAGCAAGGAAGCTGAGGGAGGGAAGGATGTGTACCCAGTAGTAGGGCGACTGGAGCCACCAGCTTGGCTCGGCTCCATGAGCTTCTCCTCAGATTGGGGCAAGGGGGAAGGGGGAGCTCAAAGCCATAAAGCCCATCGATCCCCAACATTTGGAGACCAATGCCAAGCTAGCAGGACCCGGGGCCACCACTACTAGCCTCACTGCGTCCTATGTCAATAAGCAATCTCAACATGCACCAGTAGAGAAATAGAAAAAAAAATATAAATATTAATTAAAATCAATACTTACATTTTCAAATTTATCCTTGTTCTTAACATGTTGAGCAATAAATCTGGCGTCTGTGATTGCCTTTTCAATTTCTTGTGCTAAACATTTTTCCAATGATGGGCTTATATCACCTCCTCCTCCTGCCCCACCACAAATATCATCTTCTCCTGATGAAAGTGCAGATCCTGCTGGTAATAGTAGTGGAGGGGGTAAAGGAGGTAAACCAGAAGTATCAAATGGTCCACCATCATATCGTAAAGCCCCTGCTATATCATATTCAGTTGGACTATATCGTTTTTGATAAACACCAAACTTATCAATATCTGGAATTTCAAATATCCCCATTGCACCACCATCTCCTTTACCATCTTCAAGTCCTACACACGTATTTTCAGATCCTGGTGTTGTTGCAATAACTTGAGTAGCTTCATCATCATCATCTTTTTGTGGACGCTCTATAAATAACACTTTAGGTAACATCTGTATAAAGATTCTATGAACCCATGGTGCCATTTTATGTGTTACTGGTGATCTGAAGTTAACATTGAGCACGGCAATAGTTACCACAACAGATAATGTAACAAGTACCATTGTAAATAATAGGTACTTTCCTAATAATGGTACAGTGAGCGATGTGGGAGGAATAATTTCAGCCAATAACAAGAAGAACACAGTTAGCGATAGTAAAATTGAAATACATAATGATACTTTTTCACCTGAGTCTGATGGTAAATAAAATACTAAAACAGATAAAAATGAAATACCAACACATGGAATAATTAAATTCACTGTATAGAAAAGTGTTTTTCTTCTTAATGTTATATTAAATATTATATCCGGGTAAGGTTCTTCACAACAACTATAGAACTTTTCATTTCTCACAGCTGGAACTCTCATAATATCCCACTCAACACTTAGATAGTAATCTTGTAGGTCGATTCCCATATCTATAGTATCTGAGCCAGGTATCTGAGATATGTGTCGTAAATCAACCTGAAAATAAAAAAAACAAAAATGTCAGGAGAAATTTCAAAATCAACGTCAAGGTGAACATGAAATACATGTAAATTGTGTAATACTACCTAGGGAAGAGAAAAAAATCGTGACATTTGAACAAAAATTTTAAATTCCATGATATATTTTTATTTTATTTGAAATATAAAGAGAGGGAAAGAAAAAATGTATAGAAAGAACGAACACATCATTTTTTGTATATAGGCATTTTTGACAGAACAAAATATATAACAATGTAGGAAGAAAAAAGGACAGTCTTTGTATGCATATGTCCAAAATTTTGTTTTCAAATCTATATATGGATAAAAAGAAACATTTTTTGCTGTTTTATTTGCTTAAAGTAAACTTATTTTACTGATAAAAATAAATTTATTTTGTAAACTGCACACTTTTTTATATTGTTTGTTTTTTGTCCTGTCCTCTTATGCATATATAACATAAAGCAAAATTTTATTCTACTGTCTCTAATATCCAATTTACTTTTATAAAGGTAAATCCAATATTTTTCAAAAGCAACGAAAGTAGTATTCTAACTTTATTATTACATTCTGTGAAACAAAAAAGAACAAAAAATAAATGACTGAATAAATAATTTATACAAATTATATTTTAAATTTTACTAAAACCAGCTCATTTTAGGAATGAAAATAAAATGATTTCCATGAAAAAGATCAAAGATTAAAGAAAAAAAATAATATGTAAATTTTTTTTTTGTCAGTGTTGAATTAGGCTACCTCTGTACTCTCTTTTTTTATATTTTATATAATTTTTTATATGATGACTATGATAAAACTCTTTTGTGAATATATATAATGCTATAATTTTTTTGTGTTCAGTTTGAATGCCATGTCATTCATTGTAACTCTCATATTATAGTTGGACAGGAAAAAAAAAGAGACATTATTCATGATGCATTTCACGGAGTTATAAGAGTATGAGAGTGGAATACTGACCAGATAGCCGTCATACGTCCATGAGCCAAACTTCATAAAACACGTCTGTTCATCGAAGGGGAAATATTCAACGTCGATTTCACAGAAAGACTTGTAGATTGCTGGAGGCTTCCATATAACTCTACCCGTGTGATTGAGAATTGCTTTTGTCATAATAGTGACTTCGTAGTTGCCGTCGGCGCTGTAAACACACAAGCATTGTACAAAATTATTAATGACAATTCACATTTATATATACCTTGTCAATAATGATTTACTATTGAAATGAAAAATAAAAAAAGAAACAGTAGTTTTCTATAAAAAATTTCTGTCAATATTTGACATGTACGCAAAATAAATCATAACTATACTTTTGAGTTTATACAAGTATAATTTAGAAACTCTTTTATTTAAGGAGAACGTTCGAATAAAAAACTAATAAACAACATTTATGATAAAGACTTTCAAAGTGTGGTGATAAATTTTTTAAATATATGTGTTTTATTTTATAGATTTTTATTTATCATAATATATATAATACATAATTTTAACATTTTTTTTAATTGTTATATTTAAATATCAGACAGTAAAGAAATTAAATAAATTTCTTTTGTAGAATTACAAGGTGAAAAGTTGAAAATTGCTTGTCACAAATTTACATAGAAAGCTTCAGCGACAGTGACGAATACTAATTATCGTAATTACTGAGTCAAAAATCTATACGACTTTATTTTATGTTCCTAATTTGGAATTTAACTGTGTGTTTTTATACATACAGTTTTATAGCTTTATACTATTCAAAATAATTACAATTTTTGTAATCAAAATTTTATATTCCTTTAAGACAGCGCACATAAGCTAATGATCTTAAAATGGTGCTAATTTTAATTAAATTTAATATATAAGAAAATATTGCTAAATCATATGGTTTTTGACACTAAAAATCTGAATCCATAAGACTATAAAATCTGTAGCTAAACATATTATGTTAATTGTAATAAAACACAATTAAATTAAAACTAATGCTACAACAATAAAAGGAAACTATACAAAAGGTTATTTTATTTTGTAATTACAACATTTTAAGTGTCGCAATAAATCAAACCCACTTTCATTATCTTAATGCGCCATTATAATCAAACTGTGAATACTACTTTGCCGCTAACTGCAGCAATTGTATGACTGTATTAAACCTTTCAAGAACACATGCTCAACAACATAACATAAATAGAATAATATAAATTAATATCTAACAGTGATTTCTGCCTCATTATTAAATTCTATAAATTATAGAATTTATTACATCAAACCATGAATATGATGTAATTTTACACGCCAGTACGTAATGATATTTTATTAAAAAGTTTCATAAATCTCAATATTTTTAATATTTACTCAAGTGTAAACAGTTAATTTTTTCCCAGGTATGAAAATGTTATATTTTTTTTTCTTTTAATATAAATAAAATATGTGCAATGTAGTTATTACGCTAATGTATCTTTTGATCATTTTAACAGATTTTTTTTTTTTTTTTTGGTTATTCCGATTTACGTGCGAATTCAACAATGCGGCTGGTAACACTCACTTGTTGTAGAGTACGATGTCCGGCAGCCAGATGGAGTCCGAGGGCACGTGAAGCGTCTCCACACCTCCGTAGTCCTCGGGGTTCCACTTGAGCTTGTAGTCGTTCCACTCCTGCAACATCGCCACACAACCCTCCGTGTGAACAGCTGACGTGATCAGACGTGTACTTTTTTTAAAGTTTTCGATGTTAACTAAAGATGTCAGCATTTAACAATTACGTATAACTCCATCAAGAAGGTCTGAAATTTTGTTCGTGTCTAATTTTCTGGGGAAAGATAAAAATATACAGATTTTGACATGGGGGAAGGGAGGGGGCTCAAAAAATGTATCAAATACATTAAAGATATTAATGCTGACAATTAACGCTCATAAATATATAATTGATTATAACAATAGATTATGTATTTTAAATTGCGTAAAGTTTTATTAAAAACAAGTATTGTAGGAAAATTTCAGAAGAGTTTTCATAATTATTATGCAAATGAATTTTAGATTGGTTAAAAATTACGTGCACTGAATAATTACTATCCACATCTATTGCGCTTTGATGTCTACTGTACTAATTTTATCACAGTGCTTTACAAAGTTCATCAAAAGAGAACGACTTGCCTATTGTTTCATTCAATTGTAACATTATAATTAGCAGGCTGGCTCACCTGTTCCACCCACACGTTGGTTGTCATGATCTGGTTCTTCAGATTCTGCAACACAAGACAAAACATTGTAGTCAGTCTCTCGCAACACTGAAAATGACATGAACACTAACTGGGAGTTCTATCGCTTAGATTAGAATTGTTACAGAGGTGCTCCAAATATTTGTGGTGTTATTAGAATTAAACGGTGCATGAAGTCAAATTGATAGAATTTTGATACGTCTTCTTTCATAAAAAGACAAGTTTATGACAAGATTTAATGTTGTTTGGAAAAAAAGAGAGACAAGGTTAAATAAAACTTGATTAATTATTTGTTTCTAAACTGAACCCTGTTGTAGGTACTGGTTACACAAGCTACTTCCCAGCTTTTCATGGACCTGACCTAACAAGGCTTAGTGTTTTGTGAGTCCCTTCCAAACCGGAGAAGCCATGTCTTCATAATCCGTCCCTAGCATTTGCCTGGTTGTGACTAAGGGAACTGTAGAAACCTTAATCAGAATGGTCAACAATTGATGGAGGATGCTATCAATCACCCTCCGGATATATATAATTAAGTCGGTGTTCTTTATAGCAACCACCTTGTCAAAAAATTAGGCGGTGCTTGGAATCTAACTCAGGAAGGTGCTGAAGTTTTTGTTCCCAATTCTCAAATCTTACAATCATGTTTATTACAATTTATTGTATTCAATATTAATACATATAATATATTTATGTATTACAAATAATTATAATATATACTCAGAGTAGTAAAGTTGAAGGATAGTACGGAACAACTAATTAAAGCAGTAAGTGGGAAGCAACGTTATATATATATAGTAATATATTGTATCATTTTTTATATAATCTGGAAAATTATATGCACGACTGAAAGTACTGCCTTTATTAAATTAACGTATTGAAATATATGAGAGGCAAAAAAACTTATTAAATTATAGTCATACATATTATAATTATAATATAATTTACATATTAATGATTATAAATTAATTGCTTTCCTTTGTTTGTTTTTTTAATGATGACACTCAAAGCTATATTTGTATTTATAAATCAATTTAATTACTTACATTTTTATATAATATATATTATAAATTAAATAGTTTAATAATAAAAAAAAGAGATAGAACATCCAATTAATTTTTCAACGTTGTTTTTAGAGTGTGCTTATTAATAGCAGAGTCAAGATGAACAGATTGAGTGCTATTGAAGGTTCTTTCTCTTTGTTGCCAATAAAGAGAGGGGAGAAAGTAGAAATAGGGTGGGGGGATGAGAATGAAAAAAAGGGGGTAAGGGTAGTTGGTCTCTATGAGCTTACAAAAGGATCACCAGATCTATTGAGATGTAAGGCGTGCTGTGGAAGAGACGATATTGTGTGTGGTGGTGCTGCTGCCTTCCAATCGCCCCCCCCCCCTCCTCACATCCCTCTTCCCCTATTCTCTCTCTCTCTCCTTCCACCAATCTCTCCTGGGCTGTCCTCACAGGCTATACTTGCCTGAGCCGCATACTGATGCCATGTTCTCTGCCGACTGGCCCTTTCCCCCGTGACCAAAACCCCTTCCTTCAACCGCTATGCTGGTGAACTAATGGTATCTACACCCTCATACCTCAAGTCTGCATGGTGGTGGTAAGCCACCATGTATAACGTACAGTGCACATTATCATAGTAATTTACGTTATTACATGTACCAGTATTTGAACGTGCCTCTATATATTTTATATAATATATATATATATATATATATATATAAATTTAAACTATAGTAGTAGATTTGAAATGGTAAGGAGGAGAAAAAGGGATGAAAATTTTGATTTGTTGAACTAGATTAAAATTTAATGTATATTGAAAGATAATATAATTTATTGAAATTCTCTATTAATATAAATTATATTAGATAATCCGATTTAAGCTCTAATGTATGTTGTTTTAAATAATTAGGGAATCGTATTTATATTGCATGGTTTACAATGGTTATATAGTAATCTTGCAAATCAGGTCACATACCTCAAAATCCCTTGTGTTTTTTTTTATATTAGGTAAGAGAGGAGAGTATTATAGTTTTGGAGATAATATTTTAATAGGTTATTATGTAGAAAAACGTCACTAGAATTACAAATGTTATATCTTGAAAATCCTCCATCCCCTTCTCTAACACCTCATTAAGTACGTGGTGGGATTCAATAGACGGTATAAGAATTGATAGCAGAAATGAAATTCTTAGAACATTTAATATGATAAAGTTAGATAGCAAGTTGTGCTTTGGTTGTTATTTAATTCTGCAGTCTTATTAACAGAGAGATCCAAATTACAATTGAATTAGAGTGTATACGCAGAAATAATACATCAAATAATTGCGGTGAAGTTTAGTTGCTTCCAATCAGCTGTTCGTAATCTCAACAGCGTTCATTCTTGATGTTGAAGCCTTTGTTGTGTAAAATAATTACATTTTCGCGGAAATTAAGTTTACTGTCTTAGAGACAAAATATAATTACTTGTACAATAATTATTCATTATTTTACGATACTTCGGCATAAAGTTACAGTAAATAAAATTATCTCTACTATGATACAGTATAGATCCATAATATAATCATAAATACACTTCCTATTTATGAGAAAAAAAAATGTAGCTATCATAATTTTCTCGAAAATACATTTTATTTAAGCATTTTTATTTTCAAAATAATTTTCCCAACTCCAACCTTACAATTACCGTTTTATTTTTTATTTCTTTCTTGTCTGCTTTAAACAGATGGTAAGTAAAAAAGAATCTTCTCTCACACGTGCTTGCTTTGGAGTTTCTCTCGCTCCGAAATCTTGTGCGGATTCGGTCCCTCCCCCGGTAAGCGGACCAAATACCCCCGGACGAAATACCCCCGGACCAAATATCCCCGCCCGGACCGGACGAAATACCCCCGGACGAAATACTCCTGGACGAAATATCCCCGGACGAAATACTCCCGGACGAAATACCCCCGGACGAAATACCCCCTTGTAAGTGAAGATGGGCGGGTGACCAACACGGGAGGGGAAGTTGACTTTATTTATAAAGTCTGTTTTTCTGTCGTTTGTCTGACGTCACACGCGTCGTATTAAAGAAGGAAGTTAGTAACGTTAGGCCAATACATTTTACATTAATGTATCATATATCATTCATATCAAATTAAAATTAATGTGTAATATATTTTGATACGATACATTTTATGCATGTTAATTATAATTGTTTATATTGCATTTTTTTTTAGATTTTTTTAACCAAAAATTTTCAAAATCGTCCCTATATAATTTTTTACTTTTAAAAAAAAATTAAGTAAGTTTTTGTAGTGTAATTTTTTAATTCTGATTCGATTGGTATAGGTCTAAAAATTAAAACTGCAATATTTTTTATTGTTTTTGGTCCCCCGGTGCTATAGGTGCCGTGAACACTTAACGTAGCATGTGTCCCCTCCTGAAGAAACTTAATTTACTTGTTGTTCTATTTATTTCCTTATTTATTCCTTCCTTTTCTATTTATATATGTTGGCACCAAAGCCCGAATTCAACAAATATTTTGGGCTTTGCTCATATAAATTTGAACATTTCTAGAAGTGCTCAAATCGAAAAAAGGAAACCCCGACGAGAAGTTTTATTTCGGGCTTAAATTTCCTCATTTAAATTTGATCATTTCTAGAAGTGCTCAACTCGAAAAATACAAACCCTGACGAGAAGTTTTATTTCGGGCTTTTTGCTCATTGTTTTGATCATTTCTAGAAGTGCTCAAAGCAAAGTGAAAAGTAATAATTGGAAATTGTGCCGTATTATAGTAATAATTTGTAATAAATAATTAAAATAATAAAATATTGTGAATTTAATAATATTTTAATTACATACATCACTTTTTTAATTAAGCAACAAAAATACAAATTTAGCATTAGCGTGTATATTATTTTTTTATTAAAATATTTCTTTCTGTTTTATTCAAGTCATACTGAAAAATACGATTTTGTCACACTTTTTATATTAATATTTTATGTTAGTTAATTTAAATATTTTTTTTACAGCTGATATATTATAAATTATTAACTTAATTTACAGAACTTGCTAAGAAGCACAGAGCTTCTCAAGATAGTACCAAACCTATTAATTTAAAATAAATAAATATTATACCTGATTATTACCTGATCTTATTATTACCTGAACTTGACTTATTTTTGCAGGGATTACTATCATGGCATTATAAATTTCATCTAAATTTTTTCTTTGCACAACATGTTTTAGATTGACAACCTTTCTTATAGTTGCATTGCAAAACACAAAACCTTGCTTTGAATTTGCTAATGCTGCTGCTGATCTGAGACACTCTTTTCTTTGTCATGTGTGGTACGTCATCTGAACTTAGAAATTATTCATCTGCTACCTGGAATTCATTGCTAGAGTATATAAATTGTAATCATACCTTTAGTTATAAAAAAATGATAATAATAAAAAAAATTGAAAGTGTCTCTCAGTGTGAAAAAATCGTATGTTTTCAATATGACTTGAATAATACAGAAAGAAATGTTTGAATAAAAAAAAATACTATACACGCTATTAATGTTAAATTTGTATGTTTATCAATAAATTAAAAAAGTGATATAATTAAAATATTATTAAATTTACATTATTTTATTATTTATTGCTATAATACGGCGCAATTTCCAGCTATTATTTTTCATTTGCACTTCTAGAAATGATCAAAACAGTGAGCAAAGACCGAAATAAAAATTCTCGTCGGGGTGGCTTTTTTCGAGTTGGGCACTTTTAGAAATGAGCAAATTTAAAGGAGCAAACCCCGAAATAAAACTTCTCGTCGGGGATTGCTTTTTTCGATTTGAGCACTTCTAGAAATGTTCAAATTTAAATGAGCAAAGCCCGAAATATTTGTTAATTTCGGGCTTTGCTCAAATCGCTAGGGGCACATACCTAGGTTTACAAACCTAAAATCGTTTAAAAACCTTCAAAATCTTGCTGCAAAACGCTGAGACAATTTATAATTGCCGCACAATCAAAGTAAGCATAGCATATATATACAAAAATCGTTTATTTGCGGCACAATTTTGAGTATGTTTTGGCATAATAAAATTAAATACGCAATTTGAGATCTTGATACGGCATTAACTATAAATAATATACTTTGAATATTATATATGATATATATTTGTTGTGAAAATTTTATAAATAAAGTCAACTTCCCCTCCCGTGTTGGTCGCCCGCCCCTCTCCACTTACAAGGGGGTATTTCGTCCGGGGGTATTTCGTCCGGGAGTATTTCGTCCGGGGATATTTCGTCCGGGGGTATTTCGTCCGGTCCGGGCGGGGATATTTGGTCCGGGGGTATTTCGTCCGGGGGTATTTGGTCCGTGATTCCCTCCCCCGCCCACCCGCTCTTGTAGCAATCAATAGAGCGAGCAAGAGCGCTACTTTTTTTGGCCGGGCCAGCTTTTCCTTTTACTTCCATCATGCTGGTACTAGAGTAGTACATGAGGTGGCAAATTATCAAGAGAGAGAGAGAGAGAGAGAGAGAGAGAGAGAGAGAGAGAGAGAGAGAGAGAGAGATATGCTCTAAAGAATAATGAGACGGTCAGGTATAGCGGCAGCTGGCACCTTTGCTAACCACATTAACGCCACCTCCAAGTGCCACTAGATATGAGCAATATGGAACACATTTACACTATATATGTAGTACATATTATTATATGTGTATGAGGGCACAATTCAATTGGCGTGGCAACAATTGTGCTGGTTAAATAATATAAACCAACAAGTTGAGAACTTGTAAAATGTTACTGCTATCTCATGTTAAAGGTAATTTGAAAGATATAATGTTTAACCTATACTGTGTATTGTAAGTGAAAATAATCTCTGAGAAACTCGTTTGTGTTGAAGTCTGGTAAAGTTTTCCGTTGTGAAACTGAAGTGTAATTGCTATGCACAAGATTTAATTAAAATCCAAGGAAATCTTAAACTGCTCTTTGCTGTTTTTAATAACAATGATGATAATAATAAAAAGCTTTGTGTTAAATAAAGAAAATACACTGATATATACAAAAAAATTGTTTCTTTAATTAAATTTCTTAAACCTTAATAAGAAAGGCAATTAAATAATTATCTATACAAATATTTATCTTCTTAAAAAATCATGTTAAAATATTATTATTTTCTTTTCTTTTTAGAAAATTACATTATCCACTGTCCATTTTATTAAAATTTAATATCCGTCCTAATTACTGAACAACCCTTTCTAATTTTCTGATACTGAACATTTTAATTAAGATCCATTTTTCTAAATTAATTTTAACCCCTTGTTCTTTTTGACAGTAATTAAAAAATTATTCTTGCTTCCACAAACTTAATCAAATTTCACGCATGCAAGTTTATAATTTAAATTTGCTTCATTATTTTGAAATGTGCATTTCATTTTTAATTAAACAAAGTTTGTGTCATTCATTGTTAATTTTTTGGCGGTTTCATTACATAGAGTACATGTTTCTTTAGTGACACTCGGCGGAAGAGAAAAAAAATATTAAAATTATGGACGCCTATTCTATTTCTAGCTCTAGTTTTTGTAGAAAGGTGCAAGTATGTGTACTTATTTATAATTATGCAAATATGAATGTAACAAACGTTACATACCAAAGTGGCATAAATTGCATTTTAATAAGAAATGAAGTTTTATTCCATTATTAAAAGAATTGCAGAGATACTTTTGAAAATTTCAACTTCCGGACATTTTATTTTATAATTCATTTTTCTTTTTTTAAATATAAGAAATAAAATATAAAAAAAACTAATTTGAGGGACTTTTGAATAAATCCAGTGATTATATAATTACAATAAGCGAATATTGCAAAGTAATTTTTTAATGTTTAAAAGTGACAATTTGAAATAAATTTAATATTATTAATGTAAAGAGACTTGGTTATAAAATAGTTAAGCCACGATCTGTGGACATGTATGTTAGGTTTGTTTATACTGAGTGATCATCACCAGGTGTAGCCACTACTGAGGGAGAAAACGAACCACCAACCTTTGAAGTGGCCATACAGTTAATTAAGTCGTTCCGTTTTGACTTATATAGAGAACCAGCGTGGCACCCTACTACAAATATAAATATGCAAAAGTTAATGAGAATTGAGAAAAAAATCCCTATTAATACAATAATAGTATAAGCCAACCCGTTCTAAAATAATTTCAAATTCATTTGATGTTACAGATTTTACTTATTTGAAAAAATGTCAAAAAAATGTGTGGATATCAATATTACTGATTCCATTCGTAAAGGAAGGCCCATTAGAGAGCAAGAAGGTTGTGTATTGTTTGTCCCACCAAAAGCTAGGATTGAATTGTAAAAAATAGGGATTGTTGTAAGGTCTGTTAATTTTTGGAATAAATTGCTTTCACATGGCAGGCGAAGCTTAGCTCTAATAAACAATTTACTTCAGCAGCTAAGTCATTCTACTTTGGTAAATATTAATTTTATATAATTGTTGATTTTGGTCTTGTGTAAAATATTTGTAATTTTAGTACTGATAACTGCCACATACTGTGAAATAGTGTTTAATGATGTTTTGTATATTATCCTACACTACATTATGTTTATATATTTTGTATCAGGTGAAATAATTAAATAAATAGTCAACACTTACTTATTTTAAAACAAATAAAGAGAGGTTATTATTAATTGGCAAGATAAATGGTCGTCACCTACCTAGTAAAAACGAACAAACAATCATCCACTCTTGAGAGATATCCGATCTTTTGATAACTCTTCAACTTTTATACCGGCTCTTGACGAATAGAGATGCTGCAGGAAGTTATATAGATTGAGCAAGGGTGAAAAAATCAACAGTGAAAGTAGAAAGAAAGCGAGTTTCGAGTGTCAACATGATAAATTGATATCTAGATTGATCAACGATCGATAACAACGTTAAGTTGACAAATTATATATACATTAATTATTATTCGTGTACAACGTCGTCGCAGCTCCTTTGTTATTTAATACTATTATTAAAATACAACTTTTTGGTATTGTATAATATAAACTTGTCATCTTCGAATAATGTAAATGTTGTTATTTGATAAAACAATTTATCCATGTAAACAATATACACAGTAAACAAAAAAGCGTGATTGCATTTATATTTATTTATTATCTTCAATAACATTATAGCAAATTGTTCATTGATCTATTTTTAAAATATATGTAAAATATGCATGTTGAATAGTTTAATTAACAATAAGTAAATGAATAATTTAAATTTAGGAGGACACAAATGCAATTGTCCGATCATACCAACGATCATCTTGCAATTATTAAATATATTTTTTGTTTGCATATGATCGGTTAAAAATTTGACTTAATGACTTAATGTTACTGATGAGGTATGGAGAATTGAAATGTAATATCTGTAGCGTTACTAGCGTTAAATTCGTAAAGGGTGTTTTAATGAAGGCAATTTATTCAATGGAATTAAGATCATGTTAATTTCTACCTTTGATATTTATGAAGGTTAATTTACTGTGTATTATGTAGAATTTTGCAACCATTATAAATTTTAATGAGTATATGACTTTCAGCTTTACGAAATGCTATTTCTGAACGATTCAAATAGTTTTGGATAAAAAATACTATGACAAGCTGTACCTTTACAAATCTTTATATAGCATAAAGAGGTAGAAATAAATTTTACTTACATCATTTATTATCTTAAGAGTTTATGCCACAAATGTTTTTCACTGTTGTGTTTTACAAGACTAAATTTCGCATATTATTAAAATGTATTTTTTAGAATTATTTTTAATCCAGATTATACTTTTGTAGTACCTCATTGATAATAAACATTTTTAATTTATAAACATTCACTATTATCATTTAAACATCACATTTTTGTTATATTTATAGATCTGCTTTATTTTAAAGGTTCGCAATTTTCACTGTCAGATATATAGAAACTATAAGTTAGGTTCTGATAGACATTTCTATTTTAAACGTAGATGGTATAATAAAAGAGAGAGGTATAGTGATGGTGATTTCTTTACATAAGCTTCTACTTTTATTTGAAATTGGAAACGTTATCTGGTTGAAATTGTGCGTTGTGCATAGAAGAGGTTGCAAGTAGGGCAGAAAAAGAGGTTGAAGGAGGTGGGATTAGATTAGGAATAATGGAATGGTAGGTAATAACAAAAGAAATATATACCTTAGGAAGAAAAAAAAAGGGGAGTATAGAAAGTGTCTATACAATAAAAAAAGAGTAATATCTTATAGTGTTTCAATATATAGAAATAAAACTGTTGAATTACTTTACATTATATTATTTAAAGATGCATAAATAATTATGTAGGAGTATATATTTACATCGTTGTTGACTATATGTAATACCATATAGCCACAGGGATATAGCAGGCAAAACCAGGGAATTAATTCATACATTAGTCACTACCATGGCACTATATAGAGCAGTATATAGTCATCGTTGAGAGACTTGGGATCATATAACATAGTCTGAGCTTCTCCCGTCATTCCCTTCTCTTTACCTCCCCACCCCCATCTTATCACGCTTGGTGGTGCTGTACAATCACCCGCAGATAAAATGGAACCTAATAAAATTATAGAAGTTTTAAAATATAATTTATTAATGACAGCGTATTTATAGAGGATTATTTAAGTAATAAGTTTAATAAGTTAAACTCGTTAAAGACTATCCACACAGAACGTAAGCATATATTTTAGCCTAGCAATATTTAGAACTAAATTTAAAGTTTATTACCAAATCTGGTACTAAAATTTCTAGGGAAAAAAATCCATGCAACGGTCTTTATTATTTGTGATATCGAAACTACCATTGCATTTGTTTATATAAAATCCCTTTTTTTTAAGGGACTTTTTTTATTAAAATAGGAAAATTATTATCAAATGAGTTTTACTACACACATAAATAAGATGTTATGTTGCATTTTTAAGAATATAAATTTTAATTTAATTTTTTTTAAATAATGTAGCCTGCATCATGTCATTTCATGTAAAATATTTTAAATATTATTTAATTATTTTTAATTAAAATACTTTTATTATCCTTAAACAACGTGAAAGTTAATTTTACATTTTAATGTTAGTAACATGTTGTCAGAGAGAGAGAGAGAGAGAGAGAGAGAGAGAGAGAGAGAGAGAGAGAGAGAGAGAGAGAGAGAGAGAGAGAGCTGGTGGCCTCCTGATGTCAAATGTTCTGCTGTGTCTTCGTGTCAGCAGTCATGTCCACCAACGTGGAGGTCTCTGAAATATTTAGCACGTTCACGCCTACCTAGACTACTGTCTCTCTTGGGTTAGCGCTTAACGGGTAACTCAACGGTACAAAGAATAAAAAAAGAGGTCTTGCCCATACAATGAATAAACCAAGTTAAAAAAAATATTGTCTTGAACGTTCCATACAGAGGAGGAGTGTAGCATAGAAAGAAGAAGGAAATTGAAGTAGGAAATTGGTTTTGCAACAAACCAAGCAGTGGTGTCAGAGCTAGTGACAGGGAAAAACGTTTGAATATGTTGACTTAAAGTCGTTACATTTTGTAACTTATATAAAGAGTGGGTTCTGACGTCATCATGAAACACGTTTCTCTTTTATTATTATTTGCTTTTTAATGGAACCGATGGAAGAAACTTTTGGTTTACTGTTAAATGATGTCCTTAAATAATAATAGTATTTATTATAGCACTAATAAAAGAGAAAGTACAGTATTCTTAGACTTAATTGTTACAAAATACATTTCACTAATTTCAAAATGTATAGCATTAAAAATACTTTAGAGAAGTTCATTACATTTGAATATGAATGAGGTTACAAAAAGTAATAAAATGCAAGTATTATGGCCCAAATTCACTGATTTTGAGGCGAACTTAAAAATTAAGGAACAATATAATTGGTTTTGATTTAGACTAGGGTATCTCTGATGAGTTTAGACTATACAAATTAACAAATATAATCATCATGTTCTTTGTAGATGTATTTTTTTTAATAATTTTGTTTTAACAAAATGACATATTTGCATATTATACCTTAAATACAGTACATACGCTTGGTTTGATTCGTATTAAACGTTTTAAACATGATGGGAATATTATGGAAATTTGTTTTAACTAAAGGCTTACATGAAACTTGCTTCAGCTGCTTTTGTCAATAGTAAAGCTGACAAGCTTATATGAAAACTTGGAGTAAAATATTCTTAAGAATATATTAAGCTCTGAACGTGTTACTTCTTAATAACATAATAATTTGTGCAGCTGGGACTTAAGTTTGGCACGAAAGGTTCTGCACGCCACTCCCCTTGCCTTCCGCAAGCTCTTCTTGACTTCTGAGACGAGTGCAGAGTACATGGAGCCTCCCATTCCTCAACTTCCTCTCCGCTAAGCAGCGCCTCACGACACCCTCCTTGCACGTGCATTTCCGTTATCTGCTAGTCGTTTAAACTAAATGCGAGGAACTGACGTCCTACCTTCATAACGACCTTTTTCTCACCCTTGTTTCTCCCTGTTACTTCTTCTTCTCTCGTGCTATCTACCCATTTTATAATTATTATACTTTCTTTCGTTAGACTCTCACACTCCCCTTGCTAAGTGTTATGCTCTCCTTTAATGTTCTCGTTATTCACTCGTTATTTTCCATTCCTCTTCAAGCCAAGCGTGTTTTTTTTTTTTTTTTTTTTTTTTTACTCTCTCTTTCTCTTTTCCTTTCGGCAATGGGAAAAAAATTCATCAAAACTTTCTTGAAAAAGTGTTTTCAGGGAGAAACTCGGTAATTTTGTTTACATTAATACGCTAGAACGACAAAACGTAAAGCGGTTCTGCATGTCAAAATTTATGGCATATAAAGTATAAAAAAGAAATGTTGATTACAACCAAGTCCAAGATTTTTTTTTAAGATTTTTTTATCTTACTCTTTAATTGGATCAGATTGAACTTTTTAAAACTTTTTTTTAATTGCAATAACAACCATTAAAAAAAACTTTAATTTTATTTTCTTTCTTTAAGCTTCAAAGATTAGTTTTTCCTCATGAATTGATTGTATATTGTTAATTATTCATATTAATGTGTTTGAACGCAATATCAATGCATCAATCAACGATAAAGTTATGTATAATCCTATGTAAAATGTCTTTCCTTTCCCATAAATTTCTCTCAAATTTACAATTAAATTATAAACACACTATAAAGTCTTTTATCAAAAGTTCCTTTATTCTTAACAATTTAATTCTCATTGCATGACATTTTTTTTTATGAAAGAATTTTAATATAAATGGAATTTATTTGATACATAATGTAAAAGATTATGAAAATGCGTACAATTCTTTATAAACTTGAATCACCAAAGTGGATGAAACTTATTCTTACTGTTTACCAAGTCGAGCTTGAAATTCTCTCCAGAAAGTCACTTAGCTGACTCTTTTCATCTTGTTCACTCATTTCCCTCTCCCCCCCCCACCTGCCTGCGGTCGTCGCGCATCTGTATTGATCCTCCCTTTTTCCCTTCACTTTTCATTAATGGGAAGTCACCGTCGCCATCCAACAGCGTTCTCCAAATAAAGCAATATCTCGCCATTAAGTGTATTCAACGAAGATCATAATGTTTATATTTTATTTCAAAGAAAAAGATACAAGTTTTTAACAAATTGAATTTCCCTCTTATAATTTTATAAAAAGATTAAACTTACTGTTACTTCTTCTATTAAACTTTTATTGCAAAAATAATACATAATTAAAACATCACAATTATTCATGATGCATAACATACAACAATAAAAAAGTACTATAAATAGCTTTTTAATGTATATATTAATTATTAAAAAAAATACTAATATAAAACGTTTTACAAAATACAAAAAATATTATAATACATTTTATTTAAAAAAGAATATAAAACCACTTGACTTTAACCACTGTAGATTATACAATAGTATAAAATATTTCTCTCCTTAGATATATTATAACTCACTAACTCTCCTGCAATCTCTGTCTCATTCTGTAGGTAACCCTTTATCTATTTTACTTTGATATAAATTAACAAGAGGTGAAATCTTGTAGATTAGTATATATGAGGGTAAACGAGTGCATCTAAATATAGTAGTATATAATACATGAGGAGAGGAGAGGGAAAGAGAGAGATGAGAGCGGTAACCATAGTAATGGGGGACGCGCTACCATCGATCGAGATGCGAGGAAAAGTCGAGGTGAATCCACCAGCACCAGCACTACAGTGCGTGTGCATGGAGAACAGGTATAACGGCCTAGTGAGCACCACCCACAGTCTACTTCTCCCTACTGTTAATCTTCTATACTGTGTCGAGTACATTACCAGTAGCCTCTTAACATTACTCACAATACACCTGTACTATGTTAAGTCCATCTTTATCTAACAAAACACTTATTGAGTTAACCACAACTCAGAAAAAAGAGAGAAAAAAGTAAAGAATAAAACCACACAATTTTGTTTAAAGGGAAAGGAAAAGAAATAAAAGTTTTACCTTTAATTATTTTCTTCTCTCTTGAATTATCAAAAAGTTCAAGTGAAATGCAATTTAGAAAAAAAAGTTAACTAAAATTTTCTGAATTCTACATTTAAAAATATGCTTGAATAAATCTAAATATTTATAATAAAATTAGTGAATAATGTTAAATTTAAGACAACTGTAGATACAGCAAGTTATTTTATATTATATAATTCAAAATAAAATTTTAAAACAAAAGCTATACATTCACGTTTATTTAAATTTACTCTTTAATAGATAACAGTAATTAACCATAAATATATATACCAATTAAATTCAACTGTAATACTATTCTTGTCATGAAACGTATAAAAATTGTTTCAAAACACCAAAAATATTATGCATATGTAATAATTACATTCTTAACTTCTTAACATTTTCAATAAATTTTCTGGTAAAACAAGTTTCAATAGTATAGATCTTAGATATAAATTTGCTTAAAAACAAAGAAAACAAAAATATTTATTATTTTTTTTTTTTAATCTTGGTAACATTTCTAATTTTTTTCTACTTTTTGTTTACTGACGACAGTATGTAAATTTAACCATCATAAATGTGAAATTATTTTTATTTTTCATGCTTCAGTTTTCATGGAAACGGTTTCTTTAAAGAAGCTTTTTACTGCAGAACAAAAAAAGAAAAGTATTAAAAACACGTTCATCACGCAACACGTTTTAAGTATATTCCTTTGTGCTACTATTATATCACCACAATAAATAACAGTTGAAATTCTTCCCTAGAACATTCAATTCTTCTGACAGATGTGGGTGATGAATGCTTAAAATTTGTAGATATCTCATACAAAGTTTAACTGTGAATAATATATTATATGACTGACAGGCAAAATTCTGTAGCTCTTTTATGAGAATGATGAAAATTTCATTCTCTCAGTCTAATTTACATCTAGATGCGGTAGTCTGAGTGCCTTCTCTGGCCAAACTAATTGTATTTACCAGTCTGGCCGTACTTACATACGTAACAAAGTTAATTTATTTGAAGAAGTGTATGCATAAGCCCAGACATAGAAATGTTACTTGTTACATCACTATGTCTATATAAAATTTTATATTTTGGTATAAAGAATAAAACATGTGGCTTATTAAGCATTGAAGTGGAGGAGAACAGTAGACAAAATGGACCAACGGAGTTTTTAGTGTATACTTATTATGTATATAACGTTGTATTCTGAGGTTTTTCAGCAACAGTATACGATCGAAAGAGGCAAAATGAGAGAATAAAAGCAGTAACCATCCTTCCACGAGAGTACTTCCGCAATATATAGTCGTTGGTTGTGTGAGGGAGAATAGAAGAGTCGTCAAGAGCAACCGACCTTCTTCCTCCTGGTCTACATCATCAACTATAGCGGGTCCTCTACTAACTACGAAATGGAGAGAAACAAGAAACACTTGTATACTCGAACAATTCTAATTAACTGTTGGAACCTAATGGCCTCCATTTCATTAATCACAACTCAGACCTCTGTAATTATATAACAGTAGTACAGAGAATATAGTTAGTAATTAGAAGAAATTGCACCATTTTATACAATAGATGTACAATTTAAAACAAGGGGACATTATTATACATTGTGTACCCGATGTATGTATATATAATATAACGGAAGAAAGATTTTATAAGGCTTTAAATTGCGCTACTGTTCATTCTAAAGTTTTTTTTTCTTTTAATAACACTGAAATTTTAGTAAAAAAAAGTAAAATCATTAACTTAGCTTTAAAAAAATACGATTTTTTTAATAAAAAAAGAGACAGATCCCCTTTTTCTTCTCTTCTACTATTCGTTTTTGTGCTAATACAAAGAGGTTCAGATTACGTAATTTTCAACGAGGAAGGGGAAAACAATGAGCTTTAATAAAAAAAAATCTATAATATTACCATTTTTTTCTCTTCTTTTTTTTTTATACTTTAAACACATAGAAAATCTTTTGTTATCTTTACTCATAATGTAAAATACCTTCTATATAATATAACGTATATAAATTATTTTATAATTAAACTTTTTTTAATAAATATAATAATAAAAAAATATCAAATATTAAAAAATTCATAGTTATTTTCTTTTGTTATATATTATTATATTCTTTTTGCGTTAAGCTATTATATGGTCTATACCACACAAAAAAAGGTGTGGTACTCTATTTTTTTTTTTTTTGCACTCTGAAAGCAAGGGGGGTTACGGGGAAATGGGGGTTAGGTTTAGGAGAGGAAAGGGGTTAGCTGTGGTGGTGGCGGCGGCGATGGCTCAGCAACGAAGAGGAGCGCAGATACAGCAGGAGGCTGCAGCTGTAGTATAGCAAGGTTTGGCACGCAGCTTCCATAGGTCGATATTTTCCTCAACACATATATATATAGGCTGCTGGTGTATAGAATGGTTGCCCCCGCAACGTTACACAACTGCTGCTGCTGCTGCTGGTCTTTTGGCCATGACACATTCCATCCACCGATCAGTCCATGCACCCTTCAACCCTCTACTACTAGAGAGAAAACGATTTTCCTAGACGAGAGAGAGGACACACACAAAAAAAAGGAGCTAGATGTTACGTGATGTCCAACAGAAAGAATTACGATGTAAACAATGAATTGACAAAAAATTCTGATAACAAATAAAAAGCTATAAAAAAATATATATAGTAAAGGTTATATAGACAGGATAAGTTTTTAGTATTTTTTTAGAGGTTAATTTTTTATTTTATTTACTATCTTTAGTAAGTTTTTTTTTTTTAAAAAAAAGGTAGTTCATTTAAGAGTTATTTGATACATGACCAAAATGTGTTGATTGCCCCAAAATACCAACCATCCAACCGACAAAATATACTTTCTGTGAGATGCTCTTGTTGTATACGGCGTTTAATTTAAAAAAAAAAGGAAATTATTGTTGAGTTCAAAGTTTCAAAAAAATCTTAGGTCATCAATTAGGTGGGTGTCAGTGGTCAATAAATTGACCAATGTAGTGACGACGGAAACAAGAAGAAACTGACCTTTAAACTATTGACTACGATAGCTCAATTGATGTAAAATTTTCAAATGAACCAACTGTACGTCAATTCTGACGTCAAGCGAAGTTCGGTCATGCATCGCCGAGCAGCAAACCGTGCGTCATATGTCGATGTGTGCTCATTATAAATGAGCCCTTATAACAATGCACGACATTCGTCAACAGCGAAATGTCATTTCATATTATTGATAACTGGATTTTGTATGATCTAATTTAATAATAATTCCATTATTGATAAAAAAAAAAAAAAAATGCATTTTCCTATTTTTTTTTTTTTTTTTTTTTTTTTTTTTTTTTTTAATATAGATATTTTGAAGTCCTGTATTTTTGAATACATTGTTTTTTTTTTTTTATCATCCAAGAAACATTTTTCAGTTTAAATTCTCGTTAATAAACATTTATTATTTATCATTTTTAAATGTATTTTGACGAGACAAAACAAAATTCACGCCATCGTTAAGAAGTAATTATCTACTATCAACAGTCGGTCATCAGTATAAGTGATTTCTAAATACTGATGTAAAAATGATTAGTTTACTCTATTTATAATAAGAATATAATACCTAAAAATTCTACAATTTTTCTTAAATAATCAATTAAATAATAAATAATACTATATTCGTAATTGTATTTATAATTCTATTAGTTGAACACCTAAACCATTCTCATTATGTCATCTTAGAATAAAAATAAAAATATTACTTAATTACCCTCGCTTAAAGCTACGATGAAATAGGAATTATATTTGTAACATTTCATGCCCAATGAAACATGAAGAATATCGTCTTTTTTCTCGGAATATGTGCACGAGAGGATAAAAATAGTAGGAAACACCTTAATAGTGAACAAAAGATATCAACTTGAGTGCACTGACATATTATATGGTTAGCTCAGAATTGATTTTTGAATTTTCGGATATCTGCAAAACTTTGAAAAACGTGTTTTAAGTTTCAACCTTATAAGATTAGATAAGACAGATACAGAAATATCAAATTCTATCAAATTTTCTTGCAGGTATTAAATTTTGCATTCACCTTTAATTTTAATATCAGTTTGATTTTCCTGCATTAATTTGCTTCCTTTATATTGTTTATTTTGGATGTTTAATATACAATTTATATCTCCAAGGCTTTAATATTTAGCTTTAAATTCATACATTTTTATGAAGATATGTATAAAAAAATTGTGTATCGCATTATAATATTCATATATAAAATACCCTTCCTCTCACTCCTTTTATGATATATAATTAAGTAGAGGGAAACAAGCCTTGCATACTGAACTTGTTTTTCAACAACAAAATTTAATTAACTACTTTAATCGAAAGTGGAATTCATTTTGTAGGTCGCAGAAGTTGTGAGGGATTGTTTATACGTACGTACAGTTCAACAAACTTGAGATTATTACCGGAAGTGATAAATTTCTGTATTTTCTGGCTAAATTTTGAACCTTGAAACTTTTTAGAGAAATTTATACTGTGGATTTTAACCTCTCTGCAAAGTCTTAGAATTTTCATGTTTATATCAACCAAAAGCTTTCCACTTCCGGTTATTTCTGGTAGTAATTTTATATTTATTTTGACTGTACATTGTTGAGAGTACGCTTCAGCAGCCAAAATCTCCTCGTAGCTAAGTGGGTGGAGTAAAGGGAGGGGAAAAAAATAGATCGTAAAAAGCAGCGGCGACGTATAACGACATAGCAAGAGTAGCTGATACTCACTACTACGATACGAGGCAGTAGAGATGGAAAAATGCGACAAACGCTCTTTTTTTTTTCTCTCTCTCTAAAGATGTTTTCTACTTCTTGCGAGCATTATTGACCCATATCTTTTGTTTTCTACGTCGCTGCTTCACCCTCGATATTTTCTAACTCTTTCTCTCCCTTTAGTTTCCGTACGCGCCGCCGCTGCGTTTTTGGCCCAGTCCCTGGTATGCTATATACTGTAAGCTCCCTTCTTCTCAACAAAGCCCATGGGAATCTGAGCCCGGCCTATGCCAGCCAGCCAGCCACTGTATATAGCTGCTTGTGCATTCTAGCTCTCTAGAACTGTAAGAATAAAAGAGGAATAAAGGGAGCTGTAGTAATAACTTATATTCTCTTTTTTATATGAAAGTCGGTAAAGAAAAAGAAGAACACAAAAAAATGTATAAAATTATTACCTTACGCACTTTCAACAATTGCAGAATAAAACTTGACAACAACTTTTTTTTCCCACAGTAAAAAGTAAGAGATAAGAAAGAACCTGCAATGAATTGCATCATATGTTAAGACAAATTAACACTTTATGCCATATGTGGCTCAGGTGATCAAAATTACCTAAGCAGTATTTAAGTAAAAAAATAAGATAAGAAATTCAACTTAAATAAAAAGTGGTTATGAACCCGTTTGAATATGATTTTTCTTATATATATGTTTAACATCACGTAATTCAAATATATTCAGTATAAAAAGAAGACATTATTTCAATTCTTTGTCTTACGTCTTTTTCAAAATATACAGACACAATTATAGAAGGCACTTTATATGAAATGGTAAGACAAGTCAAAAATTCATACTTAAAAAATTAAATATATAACGTAGATGCAATGTAATAACAATTCTTTAATAATGAAACTTTCATGTCTTTTTTAAAATCAACAAATAAGTAAAATAAGTATTATCTCATCCTCACCATAAGTATACTTTTTAATCTGATTTGCACAGATTTCATGTCAGAACATACATTTATAATTGTTGTAATAACGTAAATAAATTATAGCTTTGGTGCAAGCGTTAGCTGGTATAAAATATCCAGAGACTTGGGACAACTCGCCCTCTTGCCTTGTTTGCAGGCGCTGTAGCATATATTAAAGAGAAAACCAAATAAAAATTTGAGTTTTTGGAATTTAAAGATTAGTGAACCATCTTTAGCAATTAGTAAATCGTTTAAATTTTTCCAGTTACAGTCATAATGAAACAAGTTAATTTTTTAGAAAAAAAAATAGAGTATCAAATTTCTGAGTTATGTAAGAAATAAAATGGAATAAGAATATTATTGGTCATTAATAAAATTCAATCAAATCAGTGCCTAAAAAAATTAAACTTAAAAACTAAATCCTACTTTTATTTGATCACCTGTATACTGGGTTAATAGTCATCCTTTATAATTGTTAGTATTTATCATCGAAAAATAATGAGCAATGGCCACCAATGGTAACATTAATCATTAAGAGGCATCTAAAAATTTCAAGCTCATCAAACCTTCATAAACTGCATAAAAATGACCAAAACGAAAATTAGGCAAAAATAAAGTTTTAAGTCTGGTCAGTTTTTGTTAGCAAATGATATGAATTTTGTCTTCAAAATAATGCTCATCCTTACAGAGAACGTAACAATTATATTTGTTTATTTCCCATATTATATTTAATTTTTAACTGCTAATTAATTATATAATGTAAAACTATATTAACAAATAAACACCTTCAATTTAAAATTTAAAAGAACTAGAAATATTCTTAACATTAATTATATATACTTTAATCATGTTTTACAATTACAAAACTTTTAGTTTATATATTTAAATGTAATTTTACATTAAAGAATAACTACTATAAAACTTGACCTGGTTACATTTTCTTTTGTGGCGACAAAAAGTTTATTTCAACTTAACAAAAATCTAAAACTACTACATACGTCGTAACCCTTTTTACATCTTAAGCGAAAGCTTTTTTCATCATTATGTTGATTTTTTTGTTCTTTTTTTTTCCTGTATGCATAAACTTCATAGCGTTTATAAACTATAAAAGCATCAAGAAAGCAAGTGAATGAAAGCTTACCTATGCAAGCTGTAGGCTATATGTTATACTACTATATGAGCTTGGTTTTCACGGAGGCTTGTGTTAGAGCTTGGGTAAACGAGTACATATATGTAGTATAAGATGAGGATGAAGTAAGTAAGCAAAACCTAGCTGAGGCTGCCTTAGCGACAGTAGCAAGCATGACTATAACATACAAGAAGTTGCTACAGCAAAAACACTCCTCTCACACAACCACATAAGCTTAAAGAAGATTTAAGTCTGATTATAATATATGATGCTGCTGCCTTTGCTTTAAACTATAAAGCTGATGATAATGATAAGAAAAACAAGTCAAGCAAAATTTTAACTAAACATAAACTTTACATTTATATGGTAAGTTTGATTGAAGAAGAACGTTTGTAATTTCATATGATCTTATTTTTAAAAATAGGGTGGAAATTTTGTGGTGATATTAAAACTGCAACTAAATAGGGATATTGGGACATTACATTTGTAATATTGAATAACAAACGTATAAGCATTCCACTTATTTTCAAATATTTAAAACCAATATTTTACGATACAATTTTTTCTTACAAGACGATTTTATCTCCATACAAAATATTATGGAGTTGGTTTTCTTGAATGGAAAAATTGTATGGAATAGTTAGAAAAATTGTATCCTGTAATAAAATTAAATGTAATCATGTTAAAAAAAAATGAAATATTTATAGCATTTATCAGTACTAGGAAAGCAAGTCAACTTATTTAAATGTGTTACATCTTCAAATCAAACATGAAATAGTTTCCCAGATTTATGAGTATCACATGTGTTTTGCCTTTAGATATACGATACGAATAAAAAATGTGATAAGCTTAATTTTGTAACTAGATCCTACACATGACATTAAATAAATTTGTTACTTGAGGAGCTTCTTTGAAATTCCCCCGCTTGTCACGCCGTCTTCTCTCACCGTGGAGCAACAACTGGAGCGCGAGTGATGGCGTCTAATTTGTCTGCGGGCGGTCGAGTTACAGCGTGTATGTCCCCCCACCTCGTTAGAGAAGTACCGCCCTCCCAGCCAGACGATAACCCTTGCAATTATTGTAATAAAGCTGACATTTTTAACAATTTTTTCACTAAACTGTCTAGAAATATGACGATAGTATAAAAATTATGATGAATGATATAAAATATATTTTATTCTAGTTTTCTAAAAATAAACCTCATGCAGTTGCTTATGATCTTAGAATCGGACCCCTTGAATTTTACGATACTTGAAAATTTTTAATTGCATTAATCTGATCAATTTTGTGAAAATTCAGGTTTAACATGGAGCCTTATGAGCGGAAACTGGAAATGGAGCTGTTGTGAGCAATATCTCCCATGAATTTGCTCAAACTATAAACGATTAAGTTTTAATTCGTTTTGGAACATTCTGGAAATTTTAAATTTTATTTCATTCTAATTCTTTCGACAGAAGAATCAAAACATCTTAGGACCCTGGCAGTAGCTGACATCAATCGTTAAACGATATAACATTAAATCAAAGACAAAGCATGGTCTTAACATATTTTTTTGTATTTTTTTGGGAGTTGCTTTAATTTATGATTATGCGAATAGAAATTTTAAAATTAACTTATTTTAATAGAAATCCTTTTGACAGAAATATCCTTTGATTTTGAAGCAACTGAGGTTAATCTTAAAGCATACAAAATGTAATCGCATTCAAATTTAGTGTGACAGCACTGCATTAATCGCACTGTCCCACTATTAATGGTAAACTATATGTTAAATGTAGACAATAACTGAAGAGTATGTTAATTCACATTTAAATTCAAATAAGTTATGCTGATGTTATAAAAAAATAAAAATTATCTCAATTTTTAGTAATAGCAATTAACTTTTTTGTTTTACTTTGTGGGGTAAAACAATTATGCTAATTCATAAATTTAATAATAATTTCTATTTTTTTTTATAAAATATTGAAACTAATTACAACATATTTAACAATAAAAAGCTAAATTCAGAAACAATTACATAATATGTTACATCGTATGACGAAAAATTGTTATTATATAAAGTTACTTCGAAAAACACATTACTTTTGACTACTTGCTGAGAATGTTCTCAAGCTTGAATTAAAGGGTAGTTCTATATCGAATCAAGTTCATATACCACAAGTCCGTTTTGGAGGCGCCACCGGAGCGAGAGAGAATGCATCCCCCAAACCTGACAGGGGTGAGGATGGAACATAACCGTTCACTCCAGTGCACCTTGCACGTGATTCAATCATGTCAATAGCTTTATCTACCGTTCCATCACACATGCTTCACCTGGTGTCAAATTTTATCTTAATTGTAATGAGTCATAAATATTAACCCTAGCATTACCAAAGGTGGGTCAAAACGACCCATAACATTTTTAAAGCTAGAAAAAATGTGTAAAAAATTGCTTAAAATTTTTGAAAAAATTATTAATCATTATTATTTTAGCTACTAAGCAACTTATTTCACAAAAAAAAAAAAAAAATTAAGAATATTTTACTAAAAATTAAAAAAATAATATATATTTTTTTTATGAATTTAACTAGTGGGATAATTTATTTTAACTTTTCTTACTAATGTTTAGAACATTATGTTTATGACTTTATGAAATAATTTATTGGAATTGTTTTTGCTGTTACTTGACAGTAGCTACTTTATAAAAGAGAGAGAGAGAGAAAGAGGGAAAATATATGTAATTATGCTCATTCTATGCACCACTACCGTCTTTTCTTTCCCTCGCGGTTCACTTTTTAGTAGAACAGCAGCAGCAGCAGGCTTGCTTTATGCTTTTCCTCTCACAGCTCGTCTCGTGGCGGTGGAATGCAATACGAAGAGAGGGCTTTGTTTGCTGCCATGAAACTCCCTCATCCACCCCCGCTCCTCCCCCCTGTTTCTGATGCGGCTGAGTTCGCCGCTCCCCACCACCTCCCAAGCCGCGGGCCGTGCGCCGAAATATGCCGTTCGTTCGCTATTCGTTGCTGCTGCCTTTTTTTTTACAACATGCATACTATGTTTCTACCCCCTTTCTCTCTCTCTCTCTCTCTCTCTCTTTCTCTCGCTCTCTCTTACTCTCACTCTTTCTCTCTCTTTCTCTCTCTTTCTCTCCTCTTTACCGGTGAGATTGCCTCTACTTGCTGATATCATATAATATTTGAAATCACCACCGTATACGGGGCCCCGTTCTCCATGCTACGTTCATACTGCTTCAATGCGCTGAATAACAAAATCTCATTAACATTAAATTCTCCATATTCTCTGCTTTTGTATGCATAAGAAGCTCAATAAATTTATGACTCATATATTGATATTTTTATACCTTTTTTCTAACAGATTTCGTAGTAAATGAATAAAATATAAATGAAAAAAAGAAAAAAATCATATAATCAAGTATTCGGAACGCCATTACTCCCTAAACGTTTATGCAACCAGTTGGACAGTTATGTAATTCAGGTTGCCTACCAAGTAAGGATACAATGGAGTCGTCGTTTTTTAATATATGCAAAGTTGACATCTGCCATACCTTATCTCTATTGTGTGTCCAAGCAAGGCTATTAATTAATAGATAAGGCAAAACTCTGTATTTTCATACAACAATGTAAAAAATAAAAAGAATGTGTAGCCAAAGTGTACTTACGACGTCGATGAGCTGCGAGAGCCGCAGTCCCATCTTGACGGTCAGCCGGTCCGAGTTGTTTCCCACGGGCCGGATGAGGCGATTGTAATTGGAGAGGAGGTCGTCGTACAGTCGCTTAGCGTCAGGGTTCGCTCGCGCTGTCGCAAGGAGCCACCAAAGTGCCAGCAACCATGTGAGACAGGCAAAGGAGGCGAGGGGGGTGGTTGGGGAGACGCGGGGAGAAGCCATCGCGCCTGGGGTAGCGGCAAGGGCGGCGGGGGCGGTGAGTTGCCGCCTAGCCGCGGGCACTGAGTGGCAGTAGCAGCAGTGGGGAGCAGCAGCGCGCCGACCCGTGCGGCACAGGCCACCCTGCAACAACAACACACGTCACTCAGTCAAGCGTCAGCTGCAACAAAATACACACGAGAGCATATAAATACTTTACGTCAAGATACTCTCTCATCCTTGTTGTTGTGAGATCTTTCGACTGTTGCATTATTGTGATAGCTGTTATTATATACAAAAAAGAAGAAATATGTCATTACCATAAAATAAAACGTATTGAATAATTGAATGATGTGATAATTATAATAATGATTTATTTATTTCAATAATATAAATCAATTTCATTAATTTTTTTATTTGTGTGTTTTTAAAATTGTTGTAGGAAATTTCAATCACAATCATTCAACGACATATAAAGAATCTTAAAAAAAAAAGATACTGTAAGTTTTAATAAATCGCTGCATATATCATATGACACAAGATATCAAAACAAAGAATTTTTCATGTAAAAATAAAATATTGAATGGACTTCTAAAGCTAAGGAGAGCGAATATTTTCTGTGAACAATGTCATCTCCTTCTTCATAAGGGCTGAGTGTGCACCACATTCTGTCGTCCTTTGGAGCTCAGCTGCATCCTTGATCCTCAATCCATTCCACAGATTGAAAATATGTCACTCGACCATTAATCTAAAAGAATTTATTCTTTTAGAACACCCTCACAAAACTTTTTCTCTTTATTTTTTCATAACTTTTTTGTTATGAAAATTTTTTTTCTTCTTTTTTAGGCATTATTATGACAAAACTTTTCTGTTAGCATGTTAATTTTTTAAAATAAAAAAAATGCCTTAGGAAACAATGCAAAGAGAAGAAGTAATTTGACAATAATGTAAAAGTTTATGATAATAAAGTAAGCGTTGGTAAGTTAGGCTGGATTTTCACTTGGTAGATTGGTTCCACATGCATCATATACATCAATCTTCGTCGTTTCTAGGGACACCCATCAGCAAGCACATCAGCTGGAGCGTGCTGCAAGACATTTATCAAGAGTAAAAGTGTTCTTTTACGTCACGAGTGTGCATAAAATTTCATTTAGAAACAATCTAGAGGCAAAATAAAAACAAGGACAATAAAATTCTTTATATATAAAATTTTAAAAAATAAATGTTTTTATTTTTATAAGCACCACCTGTTAGTATAAAATTACGATATTCATTTGTTTTAACGTTTTGCTGCACGAACATGACTAATCTTATCAGAGACCGGACATTTGCGTGTTAGTCGAGCGTTTATATGAACAGTGTGGAGAGGGAAATTGTGGGTGCTAAATGAGACATTTGCATCGTCACTCCAATCCATGTCACGTGTTATAATTACAATCCTCAACGTGTTAACACTAATTTAATGACTTTTAATTATATTTTTTTATATATTTTACATGCGTAATATTAATTATTATATAAAAAATATGCCATAAATTATTCATTAAATTTGTTACTTTTTAACACTTTTGTAAATATAATAAATTAGAGTATAAAAAGGTTAACATAAATTACTGACATAATTTCATATCATAAATAAAATTTATGGTGACTAAACATTTTTAAAATCAATTAATTTTATAATATCATATTTAAATACAATATGCAAATTAATATAAAATAATTTATTATATATAATTTTACTACAAATAGAGTTTATAATAAATAATATAATTATCATGTACTTCTTCAAGCAATGAAGAACTTGCTGAAGCTTGAATTTATAAAATCACTTCAACGCGTTATACATTGAAATGGTTTCTACTGCTGGTATGATGGTGCATGGTATATAATTTAAGTCAACGTCAATGGAGATAAATTATGTCATGCCTGAATCGAGAGAGAGAGAGAGAGAGAGAGAGAGAGAGAGAGAGAGAGAGAGAGAGAGAGAGAGAGAGAGAGAGAGAGAGAGAGAGAGAGAATAGAGTGTGTGTGTGTGTGTGTGTGTGGTGAGACAAGAACGGTACAGCGGCTGCTGCCACCAAGGGTAGTTAGCGTATTTGTCCCATCTGTGTGATGACGAGACGACGGGAGATTGCTGGTGTGTCGCGCTCGCTCACTGGAGGCGCTGCGGAATAATGGGAGAGGGTTGTGGAGAGGAGAATTACTCATTGAGCGTCACAGCCAGCGAGGCAGCAGCGACGAGCGATCCATCACAACGGCGTGACTCTCTCTCTCTCTCTCTCTCTCTCTCTCTCTCTCTCTCTCTCTCTCTCTCTCTCTCTCTCTCTCTCTCTCTCTCTCTCTCTCTCTGCAGCTTCACACTGACAATTAAATCAATTCCTTCTCCTCACATGCACATCGTTCGTCATCTGTCTTCTCTTATGTTAAATTGTTGTGTACTTTCCCTCTCCCTCTGTTACTTACGAAAGATTATATGAATTAGTTTATAACAATATATGCAGCAGAATACAACGTTCAACACAAAACACATTACTTCCTGACTGGATATGCAACCAGTTGGACAGAATTGTGCATAAAATTGCCTACCCTGCAAGGATACAATGGTGGAGCATTCCTTTTTTTTTTTTGTTTTTTTCCTTCTTTCAGAATTTTGTGTATTTATTAATAATAAAAATATTAATAAGTTTAAAACATTATACATATATAATATATATATATATATATATATTTAGTACAACTTCCACGTCTTTTATAATATGTTCTGCTCCATCCTTTTGTAAAAATTATTTAGATAAATAAAAAAAAACTTATCATATTTTAAATGAAACTGATATTCAAACATGATACGGCTTCTTGATTTACTCAAAATATAAAAGTTTTACGATATTTATTTTCATATTAAATTACATTTATTCTGATTGCTTTGTTAGTTTTAATTAGCTTCATTTCTAGTAACGTGATATATTATGTCAAATTCTAATGCGTATATCCATGAAATTTATTCCACTGGTATGACTCAAGTATCGTATATCAATTAAATTTGATCCTCCTTGTAATTTTAATTCCACAAAAGGTTTCATCATTTCTATAAATAATATTATATTTTCAAACCTTTTCAGCTTTTAAATAATAAAAAAAATAGGTCATAGTAAGTATGGATTTTACATTAAATAAGATGAAAGTGGAAAAAAAAAAAAAAAAAAAAAAACGAACATTCTTTCATTTTTTTTTTTTTTTTTTTTTTTTTGGTTTTATAGATTAAGATTTAAACTAATCGTCATTCTTCTATCAAATATAATTTTACTTTTCAAGTTTCATTTAAAGTAGAATACACATAAGATATTATTAATAATTATATACCCATGGTAAATCATAATTATATTTTCAAGCTTTAGATGAACAAGACAAAATTACGAAATTTCAAGCAATGCTATAGAAGACCTAATCTAGAAGATTAATCTTTAGCTGTTTCTCGAAACATTATAACGTCTATAATAAACCTAATTTTCTTGCACTTTGTGACAATAAGTTCTTGAAGTAAATTACAAAAGCTTATTATAAATAATTGGCAATTATACAGAGAATGTTTATTGTGTGTGTTACATACATGCATGATCGTCTAATTCAATTATTGTACGTCTGGCTGAAATTATGTGTGGTGTGGACAGCAGCATAGCTACTATGTTTTAACATTAAGCATATTCCATACAGGGGTAAATTATTATGATAGAGTATGCTTTATGCTTACTACCATCTCTACATTACACATATGAATGAACATCAAAGCCAACAATATTCCAAATATAGCTTTGTATTTGCATACTGTTAAGTAAAACAGTTATTATTGTAATGTATGTATTGATTATTAATGTCAATGTTATTTTGGACTTTCATTGGCATTATTGAAATTAGTTAAGTTTATCATTAATTCCAAAGGATCATTTTACAGTTTACAAAAATATTAAACGAAGATAAAATTATCTGACATTTACAAAGAATGATTTTTTTTTCAAACAATTTTCTCTCCCCTCTTTTTTTTTCTTTTTGACACAAGCAAAAGGTTCATAAAGAAACTTTCTTTACTTACTTAGTGACTTTAGAGCTTACTCCTACATAACATTGTAGCTAGCTAGCAAGTAGTTCACCATTTTAAATCTCTTCTCTGTTTGAAAGTTTCATTTCTCTATCCTTCATCCACATGGAACTTAAACGAGCAAGTTTCTTGAGTTTCTCATTCAACTTATTTCTTAGACGTATAAGACTTCTCCATATTAGTGTGCATTCACTGTAATTCTTGTGAAAAAATTTGCTCGCAATTAGAAAGTGGTCCAGTAAACTTTATAAATTTCAGTTTTAAAACAAGTATATAAAATTAGAAACATTGCAGTTTGTTTGATAATAACATGTTTTATTTTTATATTACATAAATATATAGAGGAAACTTGGAAAACTACTGTGCATTTAATTTTTGCAATACTCATCTTTTTTACTTTCCTGCTTATGTTTACTCTGCTTATTAAATAAGTAGAATCAAGCATATATCACTTAAGTGTAAATAAGTGTTTGAATGTTTAAAATAAAAAGTAGATCCACTTGAACGTAAGAGCTATTTTTATCAGTTTTTCATATGAATGTGATTCTTGTAGCAATATGGATCTACTTCGTTTTGAAAACAACCAATACATATTATTCCTATCTACTATCCACGTAACTTTCAATGCTTTATGATTATAATTGAGATGTAACCATCAAACATGATTCTTTGACAAATTTATTGCGACACTGAATGACTTTAAGGGTAATAAATCATGGACTGAATACACCCAATAAAAAAATATACCACATAAACACCTATATACCCAATACATTCGATAACATATATTTTAACATCATTATTATTAACTTGATAAGAAATATATAGATAAAAAGAATGGATATTTGCAAATAAAGCTTACTTTCAATTTTTAGAGATAACAAAATTAGTTTTTATCAGAAAATATAATGAACAACCTGCATGAAAAATTTTTATTGTAGAAATGAAAAAGGGTACTTTGGTATGCTAAACTAAATTTTTTCATATATTTTAGAGCCCGGGAACTATTTTTTAAAAAAAAATATTGAAAACATTGAGAGAGGCGTCATTATCCGTCACTTTTTAATAAAAGGATAGGACCTAAAATGGGTGTGGCTTGAATAACGTTCTTGCCTCTAAAAAAATCTGTAAAATTCAGAGTAACATAATTTGGTGCCTGCTATTTATTTTTGCAACAAAAAATCTCATGCAGGTTATCCTTCGTCTGATTTTGCATTTGTCAGTCTTATTTATAAATACAATAATTTTATTTTACATAAAAGATAAATGATATAACGTTTTCATAAATGTATTTTATTTATTTAAAGCTTCGGTGTATATTTTTTTTTTTTTTTTTTTTTTACTTCAGATAAACTTCATACATAAAAAAATAAGTGACAAGCAGAAAAATAAGAAGGATGGTAAGGCTATTCAAATGAGGACATAATATAAAGTCTAGCTGCAGTTTGTGAAGATTGTAGCTCGTTATATTATAGAGGAGGATTCTTGGCTTTATTGTATGAACTACTGAATAAACAGCTAGCCTTGCTGAGGATGAATCTTCGCTGTACTCTGCTGCTTCAAGACATATTACTAAGCAAACACAGACTGTACTGTAGCTGTAGTAACGTAGTATATGAAAATTATAATCTACAACATGCTTGTTTTGGAGCAAATATTCATTAATTATATAGTATATAAAAGTTGATTATATGTCTTAAATTTCTTGTTCAAGCTTATAATTTGATAGTTTTGTAAATAAATGTTAATTATTCTTGAAAGCATTGAGCATGAAACTTAAGACAAAAATATGTAGATTATTTAATTATTATCTTGATAGTATCAATTTTTGCTTGTACTAACTATTTACACGTATAGAGATTATGGTTTGACTCTGTGACATCATCGTGTCAATATTTTACCTTTGGACATCATCTTGACGTAAACTAGGCAAACTCTAAAAACAGGGGTAAATAGTTAGCACTGTAATTGATGATGGTATCTGGAGAAAGTAAATGTGATTGTATTGTAACTACCATTTGTCGAAAGTTTTATGCTTTCTTTTACAAGCAGAATAATAATATATTTAAAGTTACTTAAATTTTTAGAACTGACTGTACACTCATTGTAAAAGAAACTGTATCAATGAGAAATGAGGAATTAGAAAACTTTTGATTTCTACCTTTACAGTTTAGATAACAATTGTAACACTTTTATTTTTTCTTTATAAAAACATTCTTCGTAGAATAAAAGACAGAGAGATTCTTTATCAACCAACCGCAGTTGAAGAAACAACAAGAAATCATGTTCAATCAACTTTCGATGAAAAAGTAATAAAAAAATTCTTTCTACAAAGAAGAAAAAAGAAAATATGTAATTGATTTTTTTTTATTATATATATCGAAGCCATTTTTCTTCTTACACTACGTTGGAGATATGAAGATTGTATAAAATATTTTTTTTAATCTAAATGTATTTCTCTTGCTGGTTTTTGTTATTGAATAAATTCAAGTGGTTGCACGCCATGTACGAACATGCGATAAGCATTTTTCTTGCTGCTCTAAACTAATTGCTTGTACGGTACATGCCGGATCACGCCTCCATAATAATTTTTCCATGACACTCATAAATATTGAAGGGTGTTAGCAGCGTAAATTTAATCGTTTTTTATGGTTTATGTAAATTTGGGATCTCAAACTGAAGAGTTAAAAAAAAAGCTCAGAAAAAAAAAAAACAAAACATAATTTCTAAAAATATGCAGTTAAAATATTTATTCATTTACAAATCAAATCAATTACTACTGGTTTAAATATCGTTCCATGTGATATCTCGTTTATATTTAATCAAGCAATAAAATATCATTAAATATGATTTAAGTTAAAATGATTTATAGATGATAGACAAATATGATGACAAGTGAGTAAAATCATACTCGCTAAGATCCTGCTCACCTCTTTCTCCCAGTTCTGATTTCGTAAACAAGTTTTTCTTCGATACAGCAACTGTTGAGTCATTGCTGTTTTGTTATTTCGTGGAATAAGAATAATATTTTGGGCCTCCAAAAGTTTCAAATGCAGAATTACGTTTAAGTAATGTATTTTTTTATGTTTATGAGAAAAGTTCCTAAATTTTAATGCAACTTGCTTTTACAGAGAGGGGAGAGATGGGGGAAGCAAAATTTTTAAGCATCTTAATGCTCTCCTAACTTTGCCTTTAGCTTTTTTTTTTTTTTTAAGAAATAGTCCCAAAAAAAAATTTTACTTTGTTTTCTTTCATGAAACTTCCTAGCCTAAAAATGGCATGGTAAACATAAAAAGGGGCATTCACAAAGCCTTAAGGCCACATTTAAGGCTCAATAATTTAAGACCAAAAATTTTGGGTCTAAAAAATACGTCTAAAATCAAGCTTTAAATTATCGAGCCTTAAATGTGGCCTTAAGACTTTGTGAATGCCCCTTAAAAGTACAGTAGTTCGTAAAATTCTACAGAGAGCAAGTTTTATATACTAAAATGATTAATTTCTTATGTTTTGGTAAAGTTATATCTTAACAAAATATATCATTTTGACATTTTTATTGCACTCATCTTATAGTTCCATTTTCCTACACCCTTATTGTATGTTGAAAGAAACTGCATATGGAGGCGCCACTTACGCAACGTAATAAACAAGTATAAAAGTGCAATTCCCAAATGATTTCTTCACTTTAGATCTAGCAGAGTTTATTCTACCTCACTCACCATCTACCTCATGGTACTCGAGTTAAGGGGGACGTAATTCTATTTTATGTATCGGCCCTATCTATCTAGTTGATATACTACCTCTGTAGTGTATCTTCAGCTAATTTTTCTTCTTACTTGTTAGTTATAGAATATAATCCTTAAAATGATATATTTAGATAAATAAAGAAAGGTTATAGCTCCCATTTTTCCAATGCATAAATAGTGCTTTATATTTTTTTATGTATAATACTGTGTTATGTATTATATAATATGTTGTTGCATTATTGAATGGATCAATATATAGAGCAAAATAAGAAAAGTAGTTCTATCTAGAGTACTTTTCTATGTACAGTATCGTTCTATTTAATATGGCTGCTAGCTACAACGTATTGAATTATAACTTGTATATCATGTTTCTTTCTTGATATGAATATCTCTTATTTTTTTTCTTTACAATTTCTTTAAGTGTTATTATTGAATTTAGTATCGATGAGAATTTTATTGTTGTTCTACATGATGCTACATAAACTTACATTGTACTATACCTTGTACGATCTATTAGGTACTTTACAACAAATCGTAAAATTTTGTTACAAAGAAAATTACATTGCTTGGTGAGTACTAAAATTTACTGCAAGTGAACAAGAACTAAATGCTTCAACAGTTTATTGATTTAGGTCACTATTTTAAAACAAAATTACATTTTCTTGTTGAGCAATTTAAAAAAAACATGTATACTAACAATTGATTTACAGTTCTTTTATATATTTAATTCCGCAAATAATTTTTTCATATTTGTCATGAATCTCGCGACTGCTATTGTTACCTTTCATATTGATATGCAACTAGCTTAGCGTAATCAGAATTCAATCCGAACCTATTGTCAACTATAGAGACAGATTGCACATTTATTAGCATGAAAAATGGAGTTGTGCAGTCGTCTGAAATAGTAACGTAAAAAAGGTGGATTTACATAATGATTTTCAGTCTCGCAGCGATGCGAATAATGCGTACTTGCTGTAACTTTCATTGGCAGCCATATTTTTTTTATTAAAAAGAACATCAAAATTCAACGAGGGATTTCAATGCATAAATGAGGGATTTATGCCACAATCCGGCGAATTCGCAGTATAGAATTTCATAGCTTGTGTGACAAAATCGCATCTCCGCTACCACTCATGTGAGCCCACCTTAAAGACGAATTCTCATGAGTGACAGCCGCGATGTGCAACTTTGACGCATTTGCATTTGACTATGCTTCAATTGACAAGCGAATTTTCCGAGTTGCGACAAACAGCAATATCGCGTAACATATTCTTTTTAATCGTCAAATATGGCTGGCGATGGAAGTGTTCATTATTTTCATCGCGTACTGAAAATTGCCCATGTAAATCAACCTTTTTTTTTTTTTTTTGTTTTTTTCAGTTACCTGCGTGGAACAGTCATTTTCATCACTCAATGTTAATTTTCCAGGTATTTTTTTCAGACTTTCTGTTAAAATGAATGTACTGTACAATTTATGTCATGTGTAATTGCGAGTTACAGCCGTACGAGTCCATCTATTAATATAATACATTACATATATATACATAATTAATAATTATGCATAATATACAGTGAATTTAAAAGGTATGTATTATGTATTAAAAAAACCCTAATTATACTTTAAAATGTTGAAATAAGTAAAGAAAAACTCCCTCTCAGCAGTTTGAGAATTTACTGGTGTTAGTATGCAGTCATTTTAGTCCCCCCCCCTCCCCCCCCCCCCCTCTCTCTCTCTCTCTCTCTCTCTCTCTCTCTCTCTCTCTCTCTCTCTCTCTCTCTCTCTCTCTCTCTCTCTCTCTCTCTCTCTCTCTCTCTCTCTCTCTCTCTCTCTCTCTCTCTCTTCTCTTCTCGTGACGTCAATGACACAATGACACTACTAGGAAAGGAAAAGTCAACGTTTTATTTTTGAGCTTTTCAGAGGCTTAAAATAATCTAAAAACAAAATATACAACAGGTCACGTCTTTAACATAATGCTAAATTATGCAGCAAAAAGTTCACCCCTTTCTCATTTGTTGTCATTTTATCAACAAAAAAAAAAAAAAAAGCTCAGACAGTATACAAATTTGAAACTTTTATTATACCCTTTGTGTATACAATTATATAAAAGATAGTAATTCTTTAAAGATTAATTATTTTGAATGATGTAGAGAGAGGTGACGATATAATCAACTGAATCTCTTTTGGCTGCAGTGATGCGTTATTTTGCACTCGAAAGGTTCATGTCACAAGATTTAATTAGACTTTTTATGACATTTGATCGTGGAGGCGTTTACCCAGCTCGAGCTCATTTCCTCTCTATACAGAAGGTAAGTAGCATACAGCAGCTCAGAGGTAAATAGACAGCTCACGAGACCAGATTGATAATTTTATTGCCCCAGTTTCAAAGCGAAAATTAATACGTAACGTAAAAAATAATAAACTGCGTTTTATTTCTTTAATTAATGATTTCTTTTATTAATATAATATTACAATTTACAAGTTCATTTTCTCAATTGAGAGAGAAAGAGATTTAATTAAAGAGATTTTGTAAATGATTTGAAATAAAATAGTTTCAAATCAAGTAAAATAAAAATATTTATATTAAAACAATATAGACAATTGTATATACTGGATAATGACCTAACTTTTAAACTGGTCGCTTTTGACGCCAACGCTACGTTATGTCGGATCCCTAATACGTCACTGATTTTGATAAGCGCATGCGATTGGCTATAGCCTATCAAAGGGCCGCTATCAAAGGTGTCGATTTAGGCACCAGCGCTACTCTGTCAGATCTTTGACGTCAGCACACAGCCCGACCGCGCGAGCTACCCGAGCGTGAGTATCATTTGACGGACTTTCCCGAAGGCTGACGAAAATTGTCGAGAATTGTTCCTCAGTTCGACGTCCTATGCCATCCTCCCTGTAAACTGTCCTTAGACTACAGTGAAACGTAATCTGATACCCTTAAATCACCAACTTGTTATATGATATGAGTGAATGAATAAAAAAAGAACGCGAATAATTCAGAATAATCAATAATCTCCAAATGGTTTCAGGTTTTTTATTGCAATATATATCATTAACATTGCTGTAGTAAAATTACCCTTAACTTAATATACACTTCAATTTTACAGTATATGTGCGTGTAAGTAAAAAAAATTTTAAGTTAATTTGAATAAAACTTGAGGGTTCTCAAACGTATCTATGAGAAAACAACTTAGAAGCTATTACCAAAATTAGAAGTTTTATTTACACCAGAAAACCCATTATAGCCCAGCGTACCCATATGGGTACATTTTGGGCCGACCCCTAATTGGAGGTATGGGAGTTAAAAATCATATATTTTAAACTTTTATAATTTTTGATGATGAAGCCTTTTTTAATTTGAAGAGAACGAATATTAACAAAGAAGATGATTCCAATGAATGAAAAAAAAAGGCTACTTGAAATTCCAATAAAAATTCATAATTAATAAAATGAAATAAAAAAGAGCTTTTATTAATTGAGGCAAGGTCTAAACAAGCCCATTTTTACACACTTACCAATAAATAAATGGTATTTAGTTGGAAACATGTAGTTAAAGGTACGAAGTTTCATATCTTACAGTTCTTACAGTATTAATGTTATTTAATATAAATTATAAACTTATTACTAATTAATGATTGGATTATAAATAGGAATTTGACTCTTTTCTAACTCTCATATAAAAGAAGTAGCTGGGCACTTGACGAAGGAGTATTTGCATCTTATTCTTAATCGGAAAGTCGTGAGTTCGATCCCAGGGACTAAACTGATCACCAAGATTTCCATTAATCCTTCAGTCACAACTATGTTAATTAAAGCTGGCATGGATTGCTAATGAACAACAGGTACAGATTAATTCGATCGTCTCCGGAGCTTGAGTTTACCACCGACTGCTTGCAGTTGTTCTTGATTGTGCTTGTGTTTGCGTGCCCGGTGGCTGCAGCGCGATAAGTCAAACACTGAATTTTGGAGGTGCTAAAGTTCACTTTAGTGCCAGTTGCTTTGATAATGTTTTTTCATGCCCTGTCTACAAATTCTAATCCTTGAGAAGACAAACTAGACATATGGAAAAGTAACTAAAAAAAGGGTAGGGTTGAGGGTAAGGGAAAAAATAAAAAGAAGTGCATTGAAAAACGATTGAAGAACTAATTTCATGAGCTCATTGGCGATGCCAGAAAATTCCCAAGCTAAATTTTTTCTTGATGCCATTTTGAAACTTTGGCTATATGTTGTTGTTTTTTTTTAACTGATCAGCTGTAAGCAAATATTCAAGATGGTGGTTCTTTGCATTTATTATATTATTTAGCTGAAACTCAAAGAAAAGATGGAATGGTAAGAGTTTAAGTTTCTTGCATACCTGCACACTTGCCTATTTAATTATCATGGAAGATAACGAAATGTTTGCAAGTATACGGATACACCTCTGATTATTTTAGTCATTATTAGATTTTTCATACTTTCCTTTTTTTCCTGCATTGAAATCATTTTCTTTTTTTATTTTAATTTACTTTCCAAATTATCAAAGAGGCTAATATAATATGAAAGCGAGAATAGAATGTTTTTCCTCTTCAAAATAGGCAGGGTAATCCTATTAGAAAAGTGAAGTGTCAGCGGTCTTCCGAGAGCACGTGCGACTTATGTGAGCTGCACAGTGCAGTCGATTCAGCGTTACGTGACAACGGTCTTAACGAGTTTAACGACGTTGCTGCAGCGTCCTGCCAAATTGTCATGGTGATTGAAAAAACAAGGATCGTGACTCGAGGGACCACCAGAAGGATGTTACTTTCAAACTATATTTTACTGTAGTTTTTAACTACTTTTAGTACCTGATGAAAGCCTCTAAGGATGGTTAAAAATGTGACCTAAAGAACTAAAAATGCTGAAAAATGCCGATTTGTAGACAAAGTTTCAATTTTACAAAACGTGGGTTATTTTTGTAATAATTTTAAGTTTATTTTCAGTTTTTTAAAATTAAATTATTACATATTATTTCATTAATAAAATATTTTTAAGTCCAATTCATAAATTTTATTCATTATAAAGTTTATTTTCTTAATCCCTAACTCAAAAAGGAGTGCCATTTGAAGAAGTATAGCTCAATGATGATGCAAGAAAATTACCAATGTACATTAGTTTTGCTAAATTTGAAAGATTGGATTCTCCCATTTCCTACACATTTCACCCTATTCTAGATATTTTCTGGAGAAAAGGATAGCCCCTCTTTGTTTACACTTATGCATAAGCTCTTCAGAAAATCCTGACTGTTTTAATTTCAATTGAAAATACGGTTACCCAGTCATATTATATTTTACATTTAATACAAAATTATTATGTGTATGGCCATTATTATACCATCGTTGCAGCGAATCACAACCTTATACATCTATGAGTAATATAATGTAATAGTAAAACATTAAAAGGTTTCATAAAATTATATTACACTTTTAATAATGTGATATTAGCCTTAATCTTATATAAAACGTAAATATAAATTTATAAGTCTTGTAAGTTAGTGACATAAATGAGGACAACATCAATTGTTTTTGTTAGATACTTCTTGAGATGAAACCGGTGTGAACGAACGTGTTTCAACTCAGCGCAAGATGAAGGAGCTAGGAAGGTTCAAGACTCCGTAAAAACGAGGAGGCCTTCCTTGTTAAGAGCCGCTCCATTGTGTTCTCTGTTGGGTGATCGGGAGATCACAGAGTCAGCACAAAATCACCCACACCTCCAACAAATCGATCTTCAAGATTGGCAGCTACCTCTGACATTACCTTTAACCTAAGCCTTAGATTTTGGACGTGAATAAATATGACAAAGAATTAATACAAAAGGTAACAAAAAAAATATTGAAGTTAAAAAAAAAAAAAAAAAAAAAAAAAGACGATGATAAAAGAGAAGAAGAATAAAAAAAGGTCATACCCTATTTTTTTATATTTTAATGTAAAATGGACCAGATTTTTTTTTTTATTATTCAAGTAAGAGAAAAGAACGATGGCCCTTGCAAAGTGTTGGATGTTAAGAGAGAGAGAGAATGGGCGTTTCTTTTGTAGAATTGTACGTTACGAGGAGGAGCAAAGAAGGGGATGGAATGAGGATAGAAGGGGGTAAGCTCTTCTTGTGCCGTAGAGTCAGGGAAAGATATAAACTGCGGCCAAAAAGAGAACAGGAGAGAGAAATTGAGGAAGAGAAAAAGCTGTAATGAGTATTAAAGTGACGCAGATATTAAACTGAAAAAGCAGCTAAAATATTGTAATAAAAGAATTGATAGCTAATGTAAATTTATTAACATCTGGTTTATTCAAGCAAAGGGGGTTTTGGGGGTGTGGTTGTGAGGGAGGGGGAGGGAGAATTCAGGTGTGGGCTAGGGAGGGGGAGGGAGAGAGAGAGAGGGCGGGTAACAATAAATCCAAACTGCACAATCATATCACACAGTCTTTCAGCACCTGTGGCTAAAATATTGTCATTTCTCCCTATCTAAAAGCAAAACAACATGCAAATTTTGCACTAAAAAAATGAAACAAGATAAAAATAAATAATCAAAACTTACCAGTTATCCAATAAACTTTCTGATGTTGATGAGTACATGGAGATCTGTGTATGTTACATTTACTTTGAACACTACGGCAATAGTCCATTATTATTTTGCAAATACTGTATTTTTGTTATATATATTTTTGTACGTTCAATATTTTATATCCCACACTATAAAAACACCTCAAAAAAAATTTGTGAACTAATAAATTGTCACTAATTTTTTATTAATTTAAATTTTGACCAAACTTTATGAGGTCTCACATTCTAGTAGTTTTGCTACTTTCTCTGCAGTGTTTGAGGCTGCGGGTGACGGTGACGGCGCTGAGGAGGCGGCGGCAAGACTCTGCAGCATAGCTGTCTCAGCGCGCACTGCAGCAGCACCAGACCATGTGTGCGCTGGGCGGGCGAAATGCGGCGGTGTTAGAGAGAGAAGGCAGCGCGCGCCGACCAGGCCCGAGCCCCACCGACCATCCTTACCCAGTCGATACGAGCGGGTGGCAGCTCCGCCTAGGCCCGGCACTGCAAGCCCGCGCCGCTACCTCCCCATGCTGCTGCTGCTGCTGGTCGCTCGCCGCTCTTCCCGGCCACTATGCTTCTGGAGCCAACACAAGTCCCTGAGCTACCCTTTCAGGTACTAAAACGTCCCAGACTTATAGGAAACTAAAAAAAATTAATGCAAATTTAAAAAATTCTTCTTTAGTATGTTCTTCATTGAAAAAACATATCAAAGGCTACAAAAAAAACAAGCAATAGTAAATAAATCTTATAGATGTACGTACTATTTTTTTTTTAAAGAAATTACCGAATAAAAAATAGTTATTGAAGTCCTATAGGATGAACTTGTGACCTATGACATTACTTTTTTTTATTTCTTTGATATTAGCTAAACTTTTATCACATTTTTTTCTTCTTAAAACTTTACTGTACTACTAAAATTCTTTACTAGTAATTGGATTTCTACTTTTTTTTTTCTTGAATAATTCAACATTTTTTCTTTGACCTGCAAAGAAAGGAGACTAGAAATAAGAATGAGAAAAAGTTTTTAAATCTTTATGCAAAAATATTATTCTCTATTCGTAAATATATAAACATTATAAAGTTATATAGTACATTGTTAAAATATAGATGCTACCAAGCTATTGTTAGAGTTAGGGATGATGGGAGGAGGGGGTGGGTGGGTCAGTGGCATAAGACGATGGAGTGGCGGAGAGCTGTTAAACGTCGCCGCCATTCTCATCACGGACTAGCTGGCTGGCCGCAGGAGGTTGCTTCATAATTGTTAGAGACACGTGTTGAATCGCAGAGTTGCTCCGGAGAATGTGGTCAGGCACACCAACTTACCTTGCAGCAGATTTTACTGGCAAACTTTCCAGCTGAACTTTGGTATTTCCAGCAGTAGTGGCTGACCGTGCTCTCGGCTTAGCCCTAATTACTCGATCCCACAGCGCTCCCTGCCGCAACCAACTCGTCATCTTACCTAACAAGATAAACAGACTCGCAACTTCACTTAAGTTTTAAAAAAATCGTATTTTTGTATTTACTGTAAAGTAGGCAATTGGTTGAGCATATGTGTTCTACTGGTTGCATAGATAGCTTTTTTGCAGGCGGCCGCAAACTTTTTAAAAATCAATTCTGCTATAAATTTCATTAAATAACTAATTAATTTTTTCGTCTATTCTTTTATTTAATATAAGATTCTTATATATAATCTCAAAATGTTTCTTCATCATATGACTGGTATCTCTTGCTAAATTCAATTAATTTCTTCTCACAGAAGATTTCAAATTAATGGTTCCATCAATCTCTCTCTCTCTCTATCTCTCTGTTCTATTACAAAATGGCCCTGCCTGGTTTAATTAGATTGCTCTTCCACGTTATGTCCCATGTCAGCAAAAAGCAGCTTGTTTTATCTACAGCCTCCACAGCCAACTTACTGTTAGTTCATCGTTAGCTCTTTCAACCTTAAAATATATTTTATATCATTTCAAATGTAAATTACATACCTATATACCTTATATTTACTACATTAGTTATAAAACTGCTGAATTGCAACAATGTTATATTTTAATCACATATAGACAAAGTTTGATTATAATATGTATCTAAAATTTTAAAAATTTTATTAATGTGCCTTACACAATCTAATATTAAATTCAATCCATATATTATACTTATATAATGCTTATATATGTATATTATACAATATATTGCAAGAGAATGGACAACCTTTGCAGAAATGAATAGAGCCACAAAATTGCTACACTGACTTTTTGCAATTTTTTTTTTGTCATATCCTTTTATTAATTATTACGCGTATTGACTTCTCTATAATTCCAATAATTTCTTAAAAATAGTTTCCGGGCTCTAAAAATTTGAAAAAATCAGTTTAGCATACATAATTTGGTACCTTTTTTATTTCTGCAATAAAAAATACTCCATTGTCCCATTATATTCATAGCTCCTTCTCCTCCCACAGAAGCAGCCTGTCATAGGTAATACTAACGTCACATGCCAGGCTCAGTTTCACCTTCTACCTGCAAACGTGTGTAAGTCGATCACCAAACTGTCCAATCTCATCCTTCCGCTTCTCTTGAGGTGGATCTGGCTGGGCAAGCACAAAATGTTACGCTAGCATTACAACACAACGCCTCTGTGAGAGCAGGCGAAGCCAAAACACAATGGGATACTACTTCTCTTGCAATATATAGTGTACAATATATGACACGTTTCATGATTTTATTATTTCTCTTACAAAAGATTATACAGAAATAAATTGCAATACATGCTACAAATGTGATGAATGTATCACCTCTGTTGGTGCCACATTCAATGAGGTCATATGATATCTGTGTCACACAAGTAATAAATTTTATTTTTACATACATTACACTACGATGCAAGCAAGCATAGTATCAAGTTTTTATATTTATGAGTTTTTCTAATTTGCAAAATTATGAAAAGTATTTCATTCATGATTTAATGTATGTCATAATTTTTTTTAATTTAATTTATTGGAAAAATGTAATACTATTATGAAATGTTTTTAAAAAATATATAATTCCGACATAAAAACAGCAACAACAACAATGTAGAATCTTATATTATAATATTTAAATAATAATAATGTTGGAAATAGAATTAAAAATCAGAAATAAAAATAATATTAAAAAAAAATCACTTAGAACAGTTTCTTACAAAAAGATAGAAAATGTAATAAATAATATTAATTATAGTAATTATCCATGAATGTATGACAAAATAGATTTGAATGTGTTTGTATAAGTGAAATTATTAATTGAAAAGAATGATTGTTGTTAATTATTATGTATTGTGAATGTCATTGTAATGTAATTGTCATAATATAAGGTTTAAAATAATTATGGTCCATTGAAATTCAAAGTTTCTCAAACCGGTTTTAAAATTATTAAAAAAAAAAAAGGAAATATAATCATTTAATACGGAATCATTTATATTCAGTATTAAATTATATTTTAAAATTAATACCTTAAAATAATATTTGGTGAATAATATGATCTGTTATTGAAAGGTATTTGATATTTGTATGAGCTCTGCGTGTTTTGTTTGGCAAATGGTGCGAGTATGCACATTACAAGCGCTCTGTCCGCCGCGGGATATAGAATCCTATTGTTTGTAGGAACAGCACGATGAGGAGGCTTTGATTGCCTTACTGGACAAACATAGCCTACATTATTATCTATTGATTCAGCAAGTTATCAAAATAAAATTGAATCAATAAGTACTCAGTTATAGAAGGTAGGAAAGTAGTGAATACAAAAGAACAATGAATACGTAATGATATCAGATATTCATCACTCTGATGATTTCATTGTTGTAATATTACAATTATTAATTTAATTTAATTGTTAATTTTTAATTTCATTACATTAAAAAGAACAAAGAGAGAAAAACAAGGCACTTATATTTTTAATAACATGCTTTAAATTTTAGAAAACTTTTTTTTAATGAATTTTATCATTTATCATGTTAAAAAAAATGTTGGATTAATGAATGTAAATAAGAAATTATTTATATGTTGTTGTTGTTTTTTTAGATAAATAGAATATATATAATTCTTTGCAATTTAAAAAAAGAACTTGACTTGACTTTTTCATGTTTTGAACCCTGGACTCTATCCATCATAGCAACAAGCATATAATACTCTTTATGTAATATATTATTTATATGCAATATATATTGAATAAAAATAATATTTTTAATGCAATTTATTTTATTTCAATTAGTATTAAAGGTAGTGTGAGGGAAGTATTGACTGTTCTCATATTATATAGCATTAACGTGAAATGTGGGATTTTAGCCGAGACTTTATTTTATTTTATAATATGTAAATGAAATAAAATCTGCATGCAAACAAAAAAATAACGTGGTCTTTCTACCGTGTGCTAGCTAATCCGATTGAAAGCATTTAAATATTTTAGTACCTTACATTCAGCCCAATGTGATTGTTTTATTTTAAATAAACCCACAGCTTTTTATCTATTTTTTTATTTAAAAAAAGAATAATTTAATTTTTTTGAACAAAATTCTAACTTTTGGTTAAAATTTTAAAAAAAAATGTTCGTTTTTGTTACTTCACTTTACATAATGTTTCAAAAATTTTGAACAAATAGCATAAATTAAATAAGAACCACTACTCTACGTAATCAGTTTTGAAAACAAACTAATCCACTAAAGTATTTTTTAGTTGCATGCATCTTCACTGACTTAATTCTACTTGTGGTTTTAAAATTAAATACAACAATTAAAAGCTTTAAAAATGAAATTTTACAACTGTATTTAGTCTTATTGTGATGAACATAACTTGGAATTAATTTAATTTTTTTATCGTATATTTATATTTGAAATACATCTTTTTTTAAGTTTCATAATTGCCCTAATTTTGAACCTCATACAAAAAATACATACCGGATTTCGAGTCCAACTTAGTAGTCAGCTGATTCTGTCAACCCGCCACAAAAGGGGGCGTGTCTGGTGGCAATCAGCGATGTTCTTAATGATGCCTGCACATCGCTCTTACCCAGCGAGGACCCCCGCGCTTGAGACTCAGCAAGTGAGACCGCTTGCAGCAAACCCACCCAGGGGCTTTATCGACTTCCTTTCAAACCATGAAGAAACCTTTTAAAAGAATTCAATCCTTGTCTTGGTAGTTGTCGCCAGAGCTCAGTAAACCTGCACGATTGCAGAGCTACAAGGAGCAACTTTCCATTACTTTCTCTCTCTCTCTCTCTCTCTCTCTCTCTCTCTCTCTCTCTCTCTCTCTCTCTCTCTCTCTCTCTCTCTCTCTCTCTCTCTCTCTCACTGTTGGTGTGTCACCACTAAGTAATTTCCCTGACACTTCTCTCGCTTCAAACTCCATAATGGCTCCTTGGCGTCGCCTTCCTAGATCCTTACCAACAAACTCAGTACTGTATTGTTTAAACCACACTACGTGTGAAACAAAAAAATATACAAAAAGAATATTTATAAAAAAAATATATATAAACACACAAGATATATATTATATACGTAATGGTTATATGACAATATTCTTTGCCAGGAATTTTAAAGTATGCCAAAAAAGAATATTTATATATTTATTGTAATAAATAATCGAACATGTTTATTAAATAAAGTATACAAATAATTTCTTAATTATATTTATAACTATTATGCAAATCCATGCAGAACACTAGAAAATGAGAAAAGAATTAATGAAAAAATGTTAAATTAAAATCGTTAAAAGTTATTTTTAAATTTTTATAATAAAATGATAATAACATCAGATAAAATATATCTTTACCTTAATAACAAAGAGCAAGGTCCACATTTATATTTATTTTTTTTCATTACACTTTTTAAGGATTATCATTATAAAAATGATAAATTATTTGAATCAGATTTATAATAGCCAAAGTAATGATTAAGATAGTTTGTTTGTTTCATATTCCCCCCTCCCCTCCCTCTGTGAAGTCGATGGTGTCACTTGACAGTTGGTGCTCCCTGGAGAACGTTGGATCATTCATCACGAGGAGGCGCCCTGTTGCTCCGGCAAGATGGATGTGTCACGTGGACCCACCAGAGATACACTAATCACGTGGAGTCACTATAACACACACGATAAATATTTCACCTGCTTCTCACTACCTGTCAACGGTTTAGTACAATTTAATTTGTTTTAACTTTTTCATGTTGTAGTTTGTTTAAGAGGGTTAATTTTTATTTATAATTTGTATTTTCATGAAGCACGTATAAAAATTTGTAGTTTTAAAACGATTGCTACAAAAATATTTTCAATAATAAACTCTTTACATAGTTTAAATTACATGAAAAGTCTGAAAAATTCAAGATTACGTCTCACTATAACAGAGGTGTTCAGTTAACATGAAGCTTACGGAGCTAAAAGACGCTATATGGAAACAAATAGAGGATAACCATGAGGATAATAGCCAGATTATCTTCCCTTCAAGATCTCCCAAAATGGTTGGATAGAACCTTGTGTTTGAAGATTCACTTCTTTTTTCTGTTTGCTCCCCACGTAAATTTCAATCTCATTATGTTACACGGTAACATAGACTTGGTCTTTTCTGTGATATGGAGGAGATTTTTCGGTGAGGCGACGTTCTCATTAAAAGCCAGCTTGCGGCACAATGAAGTACCGCGGTGGTCGCTCGGGGGGAGGGGGGGTAAACTCGAGGGCACAGCCTTCCTTTGACTCTTGCCGCTGATCCTTAAACGTAAAAAAAAAATTACGTAGTCTAAAAATATGTCTTATGGTGTATTTATTTTTGTATATAAACAAATATTAAATTAATAAATATTATAGGTGGAAATATATAAAATTTTACATTGGCAATATAAAAGTTTATATAGATATATAAATTAATTTAAATTTTTATTCTAAATGTTTATTCTAAGAGGTACGTACTTGTATAAATAATTATATAATGTAAGAAATTTTAATTAATTTAATGGTACTTACTTCAAAGCATATATACGACTTTCAATCTTATAATTTATAAAAAAATATTTAATTATAATTTATTACGAAAAGTAAGGTATATATATATATATATATAATATATATATACTGTATATATATATGTGTGTGTGTGTAAAACGAAATTGTAAATTTCAAAGTTGGTTGTATATTTTAATATGATATTTTAAATTTAGAGATAGAAAATAAGATACTATGGAAAGGATGCTTTTAACTAACTAAGTTGCGGTAGTTTTCTTTAGCTTGCTGAAGCGTTGATACTAATGCAATAAAGTCAGTCTCTGGTATGAGAGATCCAGCGGGTTTGCTGGGGAGCACGTCGTGTTGCCTTCCACCGTCGTCTCCTCACCAGCCTGCCTGCGACGTGATGAAAATCAAGCCACCAAGCAAAGAACCAGCCAGAGATGCTGATGAAATTTCCGCCAACGTATTTCTATAGGAGACTGATTTACTGCCTGTGTTGCTTAGCTGCAGCGGTGCCGCCTTCACTGTTCTCTCTCTCTCTCTCTCTCTCTCTCTCTCTCTCTCTCTCTCTCTCTCTCTCTCTCTCTCTCTCTCTCTCTCTCTCTCTCTCTCTCTCTCTCTCTCTCTCTCTCTCTCTCTTTCTGTTGGGCTAAGGGTTAAAACTACTGGGCACACAAAACTTGACAAAAGTTTCTTCCTATTTTCCTTCATAAAACTTCAAAAACGACAAGACCAAAAGACCCAAACACTAAAAATAAGATCAAGTAGAGACAATAAGCAATAAATCATTGAATACGTACAGTACAGTATATAAGTTATAAATTGTATTCGTTAAAATTTATACAACATTTTTGTATCCTATTATCCTATAATAAACATATACGTTCTGAGTTTTCGTTAAAAAAGTAAAATATTATCCTTTAATCTCACAGTTTTTTTTTTAAATAATATAACATGTTTCAAATACCATAATAATAATATATATATATATATATATATATATATTATATATACCAAATTTAAAGAGAGAGATGAATATTATTTTATTATTATAGGTAATAAAACAATATTTTCTCATTATGTCAGGTCTTCAAAGTAGACAGCATGTTAAAGATTATCAAATTAAAGTCGCTTTTATTTAAATTATGGAAGGAAACTTGTGTAATATTTTATTATTAGTTATAAAAGCTGAAAAAGTAAAATATTTTCAGAGCACTCCCCTCCCTCTTTGTTTGTACCTGACGCGACGTGTACACCGTGTTGTAAAAATTTATAGATGCATTTTTTATATGATTCAAGAACTATAATTTTGAAAATACTTGAATAAATTCAATTATAATCATTACTGATAAAAAAAAATCATTATAATATTTGAATAAAAAAATTATAATTATGTATAAAATGTTGAAATCAAATTTTATATTTTTTTTCGATACATTTATGCTTTATATTTCATAAAAAAACTTAACCACATTCTATAACATGTTATATTTCACTATAAAGCTTAGTTTATAATCACCCAGCATTTGTTTACTTAAAAGTCAATATTTTTTTCTTATTTTTAATCATAATAATTTAAACTACAGTAGTTCTCAAATGTTTAGCCTTGGTGTATATTGGTGACACGAGTGAGGAGGAATTATTGGCTTACCGGTGACCGATCGTCCGATCAGCTCACTATAGAGAATAAGGATTAAAAGAATCCCAACATGCTTGTTGTTTATTAATGAAGCTCATCGTGTTTACGGTCACTGAATTTAATTTTGCTTTGACAACAAAAATAGAAGCAGCTTTCTAAGTTAATGCATACAAAATTTGAAGAGGATATTCACCTTTGAATAAGATAAAAAAAAATAAATCACATGAATATGGTAATTATTATACTCGTTGTTTTAAATTTAACAAATTCATTTTCAATTTAAAAATGTAAGAATTTCAAGTGGTATAGAATAAAAAATAAATTTGATATTGTAATTTTCATTCTTGTTTTATGTATGATAGAAAATTTCATTAAATTTAAATATGTCTGTTTTTAAATAAAAATTCAAATTTTGTTTGTTAGGATTAGAGCTTGCAATGCTGATATCAAGACTTCAATCTAAATTCCTATATAATGTTGCTTTGCTGCTTTTGTGTGTGAATATATGAGAGAAGAGAGAGAGAGAGAGAGAGAGAGAGAGAGAGAGAGAGAGAGAGAGAGAGAGAGAGAGAGAGAGACTGAGTCTATATGCCGGCGGCTGGGGCATGAATAGCACAGTGGTGTGTGGCGCGAATGAAAGTGCGAGAACTCCTGTGTGCACCAGAGCACGGGTGAAACGCTTCGGGCGAGATACCAAAATACAAAATGAAAGAAGAGGGATTACATGCAACTATTTTCTGTGACCTCAAATATTATACAATATATATTCACGAACATGAAATGAAAATTTTAATTGCATAACTTTATAAAAAAAAAATACAATACTGTGATATATTTATCATATTTGCGTCAGTTTTTAGTGGTAAATAAATTAACACGATATAAATATTTAATTAAAAATTAATTGATTTAACGATTCAAATAATTAAATGTTATTTAATTTATTTTCTAATTTAAAAAAATGATTATAAATAATTCACACAAATCCTTGTTAATAAACATTTAAAATAATTAAATTAAATCATGTAATATGGTTGGCCATATATTTTGTTCTAATTTTAAATAAATAGTTTCAGTTTGCAAATAGAGAAGAATAAAATGGATATATTTAAATTAAAAAGACCAGGTACACAAGTTTAATTACATCGATTAATTGAGGAGAACAAGTGAAGAATTACCTCGTTTAACAAAAAATTAAACCTCTATTTTATCAGCTGCTTCAGCTAATGGTGATTACGCGGGTGGGGTTTGAGTTATATTAAGCATTCAGATCAGTTGTTAGAAAAGAGCAACAAACACTCTACTACAAACCGAAAGTCATTGCTTTTTATTACTAGGTGAGAATGGTCAGGAAAAGAGGCGTTAAGCCTAAAATATGAGCTTATTCTAAAAGTCGCAAAACTAGTAACGCCCTCTCTGATTGGCCGTGACGCCATTGCGTAAACCCCCTCCACTTTCTATACCCTGGTTCTGCCAGGTTTGCGACTTTATAGTGTTTAGGCGCAAGACGAAAAGCTCGTATTTTCAGCTTTATACGTAGAACTATACACCTCTAGACACCACGAATTTTACTCCTGCTTTGTTTGTAATCTACGGAGGCATGGTGAACCAAAACTCTTTTGATATTGGATAGACTTACATCTCCCAAAATTGCAAATCTGTATCTCTTTGTCTATTGGAGATGTAGCTCTAGCAAGTGAGGCAGGAGTAAAGTTCATGGCGTCCAGAAGTGTCAATGGGCATGAGGTTAAGTGAGTTAAGCCCATGCAACTATAATACTGAACGTTTTCTTGCGGTCAAACAAGGAAACATAAAATAGAGGTCATGTGACCAACAGGTATTGACAATTTTAATAAATTATACATTTTTTTGCTTTAATTGAACCCTGTTGTATGTTAAAGGGTCTAAAATTAACTTCCCGGCTTTTCGTGGACCCTATAATTAAATAATAGAGCTCTATAATTAATGCTTCAGATCTTATGGGTCCCTTCTCACTTCCAAGCCGAACTGACCATCGCCTAGCAATCCATCCCAGCATTTACCTAGTTGTGATTGAGGAAACCATGGAAACCCCAGTCCGGATGTTCGGCAATTGATAAAAGATGCCATCAATCATCTCCCGGATGTACGAGTGGGTTTCCTCAGCAACCGCCACTTGTGAAAAGTTTGGCGGTGCCTGGGATTGAACTAACGACCAACCGATTAAGAATCGGATGCGCATACCACTGTGTTAAGTACTCGGTTATATGTAATATGCACACAGTAAAGCAATAGTAACTCTCTTTAATTTTATTATATCTACAGTATTTCGTATAAATTCCTATATAATATAACAGTTGCTGAACTTAAGTTTTAAACTTTTTATTGTGTTAAATACATTACAGAAGTTCTAAAACTTTATTCTCTCTTTCTCTCTCTACGTCGTTTTAATCTTTTCACAAGTCAAATAAATCATAAAAACAAAAGAGTAAAATCTACCTGTACACATTAAAAATTTAAAAAGTTTTGCTTTAATTACACATTGGTGTTATCTTTGTTATGCTTTGATGAAATTTTGTGGAATTTTGCTAGCCAACTGGAAAAAATAAGAAATATTTGTAAAAATTTTATTTATCATTTTTTTTTATATTATTAATATTGATTGAAATGTCAGAACTAGCCCCCTTGATTTTAATGAGACTTGCAAGTGATTTAAAACTCGCCATCAATGGGTGGCTTAATTTTTTGGAAGTGGATATATCTTGTAAAAATTGAGCTTATGTATATGGAAACAAGAAATTAAGCTTCTGCATGGGAAAACCGCCTCTTTAAATTTTCTCTATCCATGATATCATAAGTTTTAGAATATTCTTCTATTTTTAAAATTAATTTCATTCAATTCCTTTTTTCATGAAAAAAAAATCAAAATAACTCATAGCTCTGGTTGTTTATAACCTGAGTAGATTGACATGATTTTGTGACTTTTTTTATAATTGTGCACTTGATATGACGGCCATATTCGTTCATCTCATAAATCATCAAATCACCACCGCAATTCTCTTGGAAACAGATTTCATGGCAAGTGTGCCAAATCTCATCACAGCCGTGTAATCTATGTACCTTTATCTCGCAATTTATTGATGCTATTTTACTTCCTCTCACAATCTGCTAAGTTTTGTGCTACAACTTTCGATCCGAAGCAGTCTAAACGAGATTACGATTGTGAACAACAGAGTGGACGGTCTAGCAGACTTGATTTACTTTACAACACACGTTGTTCATTCACCAAACATATATAGTCTTCAATAAAATTTACACAGAACTTTAATGCCTTCGTATATATACAAATTAAACGTACTTCCCACTTTATGATTTACGCAAAACTAAAACAATAAACAATTTACATCTAAATACAAAAATAAAATAATGTGTTTTAAAAAATATTTATTTATAGTATTGACATTTTTTTTTGAAAATATAACAGGATTTATACTATTAAAAAATCATTTTCTATAATTATGCTGTATTATTTTTTTTTTATCTTGAATACTTTTTTACATATTTTTATTTTATAAATTTTGATAAAAAAAACTTTTGTAATCCTTTAAAATTACAAAAGTTTTGAAATGAAGTTAGGTAAATGCAACTTCCTTCAGCCAACTCATTACTTGAGCACGTGCTGATTAAATGTAATCCTAAACCAACATGAGAACAAAATGAGAAGAAGAAGGGAGGGTGGGGGGTAGATGAATCTTCAAGCAGTATAAGATTAGCCAAGAGAAAATGTAATAAGGTCATGTAGGTTACGTGATGGAATTTATGTTAGTGCTATTTAAGTTGCAAGATGGAACAAGATGTGATGATGTCTAATGTTAATACTGCATTCTACTATTCTACCAAGTGGTACTCTAATACTGCTTTATATCATGCAAAGAAGGGAGGTGGAGAGGAGAAGAAGATAGGTGCATGAAACACTGTTTGCATACCAAAACCACCGAGAAAGAGAGAGCAAACAGGGAGATACAGTAGCACAGTACTGGATAACATGGTTTGTTATTCTGTTATAAATGATAGTACTATACGAAAGCTTTACAAATTATATCTATACATTTTAATCCTTTTTTTATTCACACTTGATAAAATCTCATGTCATTTTTAATGTGTCAAATATATCAATAATACATTTGCAAATATTAAAAATAATAAACATAAAAAAAAAATTATTAATAATATATTGATAATAAAACATAAATTATTTGTTAAAATCAATTGATTTTGTTTTTATATATGAATATTGATGTTTTAATGCTGTTAACTTTTAAGCTAGTACGCGCTCCATAATATTACATATAAGTTGTACAGTACATTTAAAACAATAACTGAGTGCTGTTTTAGGTAGTTATATATCTCTGAAACAAATTTATCAAACAATACTACAGCTAACACAATTTTTACATTTCATTACATTTTTATGATGAAAGTTTGTTGATACAAGGAAAGTATTATAACTTTTATAATTAGAATTCCAAACTTGATTAACATCAGTGCAGTGAGTGAAGGATTCTAAAGACTATTAATGTTGATGTAAACTTATGAATCTTGGTGTTATCCTACTTAACTTGCTATACAAGCTGTAGGCAGTTGCATGCTCAGAATTGCTTCTGGCGACCCCTGGGTGCCCTCGTCAAACGACGTGCCAGGAGTGAGAGAGAGAGAGAGAGAGAGAGAGAGAGAGAGAGAGAGAGAGAGAGAGAGAGAGAGAGAGAGAGAGAGAGAGAGAGAGAGAGAGAGAGAGAGAGAGAGAGAGGGTGATCTCACCTATACCTTACCCTTACTACCAGCGAGGAAAATAGGTATTAACGTTGCTTTAAACCCCTTCTACTTTGCCTCAACTCTTAACTAAATTTACTTGAGAAGCATCAGACTATCTCTCCATGTTAAGAATTCAAACTTTACATTAGCACTATAGCTTATAATATAGTATAAAGACTACTTAAAAAAAAGTTTCCTTAAAAGCATCAATATCAAATTAAATATTCCTGTTTTTTTTTCTTTTACACTTTATATAAAATAAAATTAGTTAAGTTAAATTTAAAAGTTTAAAGTTCTTGTAAATTCTTATTTTTTATTTTTTTTTTCCTCCCTATTTTTTTCCTTTTAATTTTTAACCACACTAATGAAAGTTTTTAATTATATTTTAATGTATTTTAAAGTCATTAAAATTTTAATTGGATTTTGTAATGCATAAAATTCATTTGTTTATTTTCTAGGTATATATAATTATATATATGCAAGGATGTTTTAAATGCATGCAGAAGGGGTGAAGATGTACTTAGAATTAAGCTGATACAAGATGAAGTAATTCCAAGTTTTAATGACTTCTTGCATGGACATTGGATAAAACCACAACACACTTTGTCTAGATAGTCTCTATAGATGTAGAACATACTTTACTATGAAAGAGGTTTATAATTCCTGCGGCGTAGGATATATACTAAAGGGTCGAGCCTCTAAGCATGGAAACAGCAGTGACCACTAGAATGTTGGAGATAATGGTGTGACCATTAGTCTTCAGTTACATCTGTGTCTCTTAAATGTCAATTCAGGTGGAAGATGTTTAAAAAAAATATTTATGTCACAAGATATGAGTAAAAATAAGAAAAAAACGTAAGCAATGTTTGTCTTTTTATCGTCATATACATGGGTTAACACTCAAACTTTAGTGTAATGTTCCTTAAATAACCTAGTAAATTGTGTTAAAATAAAAACCTAAGTATAAAAAATATGTAAGATATATTATCATCTACATATAGTTGAGTGGGTATGTAGTACTAATTAAGTTAAAATATTAACTATAATGGTTAAACATTAGCAGTAAAACCATTTAGAAAATCAGTTAGTTATGAAATATCCTACTTAAGCATATAACTTTTATTATAAAAAATACGATTAGACTAAATCGTGTGTATTATATAAAATTATGAATACATGATCAATCAAATACGACTGTAAAGATAATAATATAATACTCTACTTAGTCTACTTCATCCAGTAAGTTCACTATTTTTTAAGTTCATACTTCTAACAGTATATATATACAGAGATCTTAAGATTTGTTTAAGTGATTTTAAATTATTATTACATTCAAAGAACGACAGTAGTATAGTTTCTTTATGGGCTTAAACAATATTAATATACATATACTGATTTCACGGTGCGATGATAAATAATTTTTATTATTATAATTTATTAATGTAAAGTATATGTACGGACCGTACATATACCGTACAGTACGATACAGTCCTCGCCTCTGAAAAGTTCCCTAGATCTAGCGAGCAAAACTTTTCAGAGGGGAGGACTGTACTTAATACTAAAACCTAGAAATTAGGATTTAGAAATTACACTGTCAACGATAAATCCTATATTATGTATTTTACTAATACAATGTTGCTCTATCTATAGATAATATTTATATTATTAAATATAGTCTATACTCGATAAAACTTCATGAATATCAAATATTGCATTGCACAATAATAAAATCAAAACAAAGAAAAATATTTGGGGTGAAAACAAAATATATAATATAATATTTATAGATCATTAGATTTATGATACATACTTTTTTATGAATCAGGCATTGTAATGTTTATAGCTATAATTTGTAACATCCTTATAGACTTCCATCTCCTCTACAGCTTCTCTCTCACTCGTTCTTCTCGTAAGAGCAAAATGATGTTTTTTACAAAAAAAAAAAATCTTGCTGAAACTGCATCATTTCATTGCAGAAAAATAACCATTATATACTATATTTTATATTACCACCATTATTTTAGTGACCGTAACGTGCTGATGCAAGAAGGGGAGAGAGAGAGAATAAAAGGGTGGGTCAACTTGGTCCGGAGAGACAAAATGAGGACTTCAATCCCTCCCATTAGGCTTACTCTCTCTCTCTCTCTCTCTCTCTCTCTCTCTCTCTCTCTCTCTCTCTCTCTCTCTCTCTCTCTCTCCTTTCTACTGGGAACATAGGCAGATGTAAACTAACGCGTATCACTTGGTTATATAAAAAGCTTCTCCTCGTTTTTATTAAACCCAAAACCAATTTAAATGTGGTTTTCATGAATGTCACTCTAGTAGCAGACAGACAGGGTGTCTCATGGATGGTAGTACATCTCAAGCTCTGCCGTCATATAAAAGTTATTTAAGTGAAAATTTATTATAGTAATGGTTTTTCCATGTAATTGGTTTTAAAAGTGACAAATTTATGTAGATAAAAAAATAATAGCTTATATAAATGTATATAATAACTTGAATATACTGACTTTCTTTTTAAAAAAAAAATGTGATTAAATTTATTTTATATTACTGTCATATAATGTGTTTAAAAAATTGTGATTTATTTATTAATTGTTTATTAATAGGACTCTTTAATTATTATATTTTACGTTTTATATTTCATTGCTATAATTTCCAGTTAGAATTACTCGTATTACTATCGATATTTTGTTGATAACGTTAACTAATTTTTAATATATTTGCTTCACGTATTATTAAATTTTTATGCTATATACTGTATATATACTGTATAGTGATATATCATATTGCTATATATCCACTGCAAATTTCTCATTAGTTTCAATGCTAATTAAATAACCTATAATATATGAATGTAAATAATGAACTGCATGATAAAAGGTTTTTCATCCTTCATAATATATTTCGTAATACTTTATATAAAATACATATAAATATATTTCTTTACTATATATTACGACGTCGAGTTTATAACATGGAACTTGAAGTACAAAAGCTTACTAATTAGTAGCAAGCATCCTTCCTAGTTAGCTCGTTATGAATATACGTTTATATAGAAGCTTTGTGTGACGTCATAACCATGTACTTTCAGTCTATAATATATTATTAGAGCAGTGATAATCTCATCATCATCTGGAAATGAAAGATTAATTAATTAATATGCAATATAATTACTCTACATGTGTATTTCCTATAACATTCCTTAATTAACTATTTCTACAAATGTTATTATTATTTATTGAATGATAGAAAGTGAAGATAATTTACAACTTTAGGTACAACTTCTGGGTGATGGAAGATAAAGAATATCACTTGGGAATACTTGAGAGTAAATTGCTTAACGCAAAGGGATGCTGTGATAACTGGCTTAGTAAACTTTAACTGAAGTCTTGGCTGTCTATCCTGGTTTTGCTATACCAACTATAAAGCCAACTTTGGTCTATACACTAAGATACCATGCAAACTCATGGTTGCGGTGATGGCAAGCCAAGCAAAACCAAAATCCCCATGGAATAGTAAAAAAAAAGATGTACAAGAGAATTTGTTAGTAAAATAAATTATGTAAAATAAAAGTAAACCTAGACAGTACTAAAAGTGAAATTAAATGGATGCGATTCACGAAGGAATGTATTTCTAGTATCTCACTAACCATATTTATTTGTCAGTCTAAATCAATGACTCTAACCGCGGTTGTAGTTAAAAGTTGGATAATTTTTTTGGATAACTCCTTCATGAATCACCCCTAAAATATGATACTGACATTTTGAAAGAACGAAAATGCTATTTATTTGTGTTTGACCCAAGAAGTAAAACTTAAAGACAGGGATGATGGAGGGCGGTCAGTTAAGGTCAGCCTATTCACACATGGTACATACCCGAGACTAATTAGGATTAAAGGAATTTCAATGGATGGATTACGAGGTTAATAAGATAGGGGAGGAGGTAGTTGTGGCCAAGGTGTATAGATAGTTATCTATACACCTTGGTTGTGGCCAAGCATTAGAATAAAAAATTTCTTTATTAGGTGATGTTTGGCCTGACAGCCATTCTTACACCATAACCTCAAATACATTTTAGTAATATAAACAAATTAAAATTTAATAGTCTTATACCATTTATTTGTCCATTTAGTCGCCCACTAATTCACCTGGTAATAATGAAAATTTAATAATCAGAATCCACATAAAATAGAAATTGAACGTATTGTCAGAATATATAAAAATTATGTGGACTGTGATAATTAAATATAATAATGAAAACTTAATTAAATAAAATTAAAAATATTTTTATTCCTAAAAAAACTCTCATTTAAATTATTTTTTTATAAATTTGTTTGCTTTTAAGAAGGCTGTAAACAGAACTTTACTGGTGTCCCAAGCGAGGCACGAGAAAAGTATAATATTATGAGAGAGTTTCTGCTCGTGAGTGTTTGTGTGGCCGCAGTTAACAGCTGACAAAGAGAGAAGTTTTGTTTCCTCATGGGAATTCCTCCATTGTCCTTATTTAACTGACGCATATAAAGTTTCGTAATGTCCTAACACAATATATATAATATTTATTTGAATAAAAAAACAGTTTTAAAAATGGTCTTTTTAAAATAGGCAGTTTTGTATGCAAACGGGTGATTTAACTGCATGGATACCTAATGAGTTCTCTTTACGATTAGATTTTTTAACGTAATTTTAAAAGAAAAAAATCCCAATGATAAATGCAGAGCGATATTTGTGGCTATTGAAATTAATTAGGTTCATGCATATTATTACCATTTGACCATGAAACAAAGACTCATATAATTATACATTATATTATTATATGTCTTTTGGTTGTGAAAATAAATAATATAAAAATGAAGTAACTCACAGTTTTATTCCAACACTTTTTCAGATAAACTAAAGCAGTAATAAGAAGTCAAAAATTAATTTTTTTTATTTAATTTTGATAACAATTAATAACAACCACATCCGTTTTGAATGCTATAAACTTGTAAATTATTAATTACAAATGACATTATTGAATCTAACATATTTCAGCACATAAATAAAATTACCTTCTTTATAATACAAAATATTATGATAATAATGCCAGTTTTATTATTCTCATAAGGTACACATGATATTAAATCTTTAATCACATACATTACATTACAAGTGCACTCGAATAGTTATGAGAAATTATTTTCCACTGGGGTCTTATATCTTATAATACAAGTTCAAAGAAGCTATATTGCTATATACCAACAAGGTAAAGCGTTCACCCACTGTACATACATATATATACTCTCTATGTATCCTTATCATTATATTTAGCAGCGTCTCTGGGTGCCGATATTAGCTTGCTCTCAATATTCTTAGACTGATCGTTGGTTAAAACTTGTCCCTCGTGACCCCAGTTTGAGTGCTCCAGAAGTAACCCTCCCCCCCCCCTACACGTAGGTTCAATGCACATTTCTCCACCCACACCCCTGCAAGACACGGTAAACCACTCTCCACCCCCAGGGTGAAATACCACCCCCACCCACATCACTGAATATATTGAAAACGTAATGCATTATTGATCAGCCTTTTTTTTTACAAGTCAACGTTTTGTAAAGAGTATATAAAATAGTTTTCTCTTTCAATAAAAAGAAATGTTTATCAATAATTTTTTACATTTAAGTAATAGACTGTTTTTAAAGTTTTGTTTATTTTTATTTACAAATGACTTTATAGTAGTTGAAAGTTTTTATAAGTTTTTATATTTTTTTCATTCAAATTGCATAAGAATGAACTTTGTAAAAGAAGCTTGTAAAGCAATTTTTGAATTTAGAAATCTATTTCAATCTTTTCCTTTTTAAATAATGCATTTTTTTTTCTTTCTTCTTTGTTGATGACTTGAAATTTTTTCTACAGCTTTGAGAATGCAATATTGCTTTTAAAATGGTTGTTTACTAACTCTGTTCTTAGCTGGGGTTGTTTTTTTCTGTTACTAAAATGTTTTTGCCCATTTCAATGGAATAAAAATATACTCTTTTTTTTTCCTTTTTCTACTGTCTTATATTTACTTTAAAAATCTATAGAATTATATTATTGAACTTAAATGAAAAATGATAATATTTAAAATTTACTTGAGTGTAACAAAGTTATATTATAACTTCAATTATATGACACATATAAGGGGAACAAAGTTAATATTATTAATAATACGCTATAGTATATGACGTCATTTACATTTTAAACCAATAGTGCGAGAGTATACACAAGTCACGTGGTTTACATATTCAAGACAGGTTTGCTCTAGTATGAGCAAGCTATATAGCGAGCAAACGAGAAAAGGAGAAGGTTTAATGAATTTTACATTACGTATGATGCAACTAACATAGTAACTGAATTCCCTTAAGAGACCCTAATTTAATTTCTAAGATCCACTATGTATATTTATATACATATATACTAAAAAGCATTCTATATATGAAGAAACTTCATAGTAAATTTCCCAAGGTGGAAAGATAAAGAGGGGAAGAGGAGATTCATGGTTAATAAAGGTGGATAATATTATAATAGAATAGAAGTTACATGATACATGTACATCAAATAATACGTAATGTTTTATATGTATATACAGTTTATAATTATAGTGGTTAAGGGTATTGAATTATTTTAAATCATATGCATAATAATAGCAGTTCTTTTTATTTAAAGTCCTGCAGCTAAATATTTACATATTTATTATATAATTATGCCATATTATATACATATAGGGCGCGATTCACGAAACAGTTAGCCAGGTTTATAAACACGTTTAGCTTAACCACGTTTAACTAAGGTGGTTTAACACGTAAAACAGGTATAGTTAAACGTGGTTAGAAATCTGGTGGTTTAACACGTAAAACAGGTATAGTTAAACGTGGTTAAACTAAACGTGGTTAGAAACCTGGTTAACTGCTTCGTGAATCGCACCCATAAAGTTGTACATATTCACTAGAGGTGTAAAAAACTAACCTTTACTAAAAGTAGTGTTGTGTAAGATTCTCAATAATGTTAACCCTCGATTGTCACAGACAAAATCACTGTTCATGAATCACAGTGATGATTTTTCAGCTTTATTTGACTAACGTCGTTGCTAGAGGACAACGATTTTTTTAACTCTCTGCTCAATGTAACATTTTTAAAATATATATATTTAAAATATTTCCTGATTTCAAAAGAAAGTTTAATATTTATAAAGGTATAATATTTCCTTAATTCATAATATTAAAGTAGTTAAACTGGTTCTAAATGCTTATATTAATCCTTAGATATTATTAAGTCAAAGTAAAACCAAAAATTTATCATTAATTTTAAATTATTCATTTCATCTTGAACATTTACTTTAGCAAAAAAGTTATTTTAGAAATTTGAAGTATGACATATTTTGTCATTTTGACAAGAAATATTACTGTAATTGCAAATATTGTAGAAAATGTATATTTTATCAAACAATGTTTTAGTAGAAACACATTTTTTTTTATATACTTTAAAATGCTGCTCATTCATTGCTTGGGCAGGCAAGCATATATTTATTACTGAAGCTAGACTGGTCTGATGAAATATTGCTTACTGCACAAAAACTTTTTTTTGTTTACACTACTTTCTACATACATTCAGTAGAACGTACTATCTACGTGAAGTGAATATAAAAAAAAAAACGTACCGAAGAAAATACATTTGTTAGATAGAAAAACGAAGATATAAAAGTGAGATGTTTAAATAATGAATGACGGTATACCTTTTTCTGTGCTCGCTAGTATTTTGCTACTGTCAGTGTCGGGCATGTAATGTCTATCTATGTGAAATGACGCGGTCTGGACTCGTGACATGACTCTACATCGTGTTGTCTGACAAGTGCATTATTCTTTTATCACATTGCAGTGGTTGTTACACGACTGACAGAAAATGTGTCTGCAGTATCTTGTATTTGGTAACATTCAATATTGATTCCATAAAGAAAGTGTTGAAACTGAATAATAGCAAAAATAATATGACATGCGTATATTGATGCAAATGTTAAATAATATTTTTTGCATTATTATACGCTTGTACTTGTGAAACACAGCTCACGTTACTAAATATTTTGCATAAATTTTACTACTAATTTGTCCCGATAGTACAGGACATTGTGGTTTTGTCATATCAGATTCTATTTTTTTTCTCTTCTGCTTGAAGCCTAAACGCAACTTTTGTTAACTATGAAAATAAATGTAATATATAAAACTGTAATAAAGAAAATTAAAAAAATATTCTGTATACATTATTTTCCTGTAAAATAAATAGAAATATTGAAACATTTTTTTTATAAAATTAACTTTTTAAATAGGAAATTTTTTTTTTATAAAAATAAAAGAACTTGAATCAAATTTATAGAGCTTAATTAGTTTATCTTAAAATATTTTTTAATCCGCTTTTACTAAATTAAAAATAAATTTTAGTTTGCTATAATAATTTATTTATTTTCCTATGAAGTTTATGAGGACAAAGACTGATTAATAATTGCATGCAACAAATCTCAGAGAACATGAAATCACATAAACTATATACACAACAATTAATTTTAAACAATAAAATTTATAGTATGCATTCAAGTGTTAAATTAAATTTATTATGTATTCACAATATAAATTAAATCAATTGTATTCTGCATTGATTGATGCATAATATTTATAGAGCATATTTTGAGCAAACAGATCACTAATAAAATTATTACCAATATATTGTATTGCATACAAAAATATACAATGCAGCAATTTATATTAAATTTACATTATTCGTTTGTTTAGATTAAAGGATTAAAAAAATTATATGTATAATGCAGAAGAGAAATTAATGAAAGTACAAGCATTAAATTTGTGTGCTTAGTGGGCTATAGGGGCAAACGAGAGAGAGAGAGAGAGAGAGAGAGGAGAGAGAGAGAGAGAGAGAGAGAGAGGAGAGAGAGAGAGAGAGAGAGAGAGAGAGAGAGAGAGAGAGAGAGAGAGAGAGAGAGAGAGAGAGAGAGAGAGAGAGAGAGAGAGAGCTGCAAACTGTACCCAGCTATTATAATGCATTGAGAGCGAAGAATATTCGCTGACTGGTCGGGTAGAGTATAGCCGGAGGCATGACTTTGAATAGTCCAGCCTGCCCATGGAGCTCATTAACAAAGTCAACACTAACTAAGTAGAAGGTACGTCTTAAATGGTTTATCCTTATACTAATACGAAAATCAGCTAAGCTTGATATTACAATTACTATCAGCTATTATTTAGATAAATATTCATACTTTGTTGTTATATTTTTATGCTGAATCTATATTAAATTATAGCAAATCTCTTTAAAATGTATTTATTCTATTTTACAATGTTGCATATTCTGTTTTTTGCGTAAGCATTCAAACTTAACAATATAGTACTGATATAACAAACTCGTACGAATACGAGCGGCTTAATTATGCTTAATCAACAAAATATAATATTGTATCAATTAATAAAAATATTTAAATATTCCATACCATTTTTGTAACGCAATATATAAAAATACCAATTACTTAATTAAATAAAAAGGTAGGAAAAAAATATGAATTTTAATAAAAAAATTCCATACGTATATTGATTTTTCACGCATCGCTAATTGCACTGGTTTCGAGTTAATTAGGTTGGTGAATGAAGTTATGTGCGGTGGCAGATAAACGTATGATGGATGATAGGGAATGATGGGTAAAAGGGGTGGTTAAGGAAGGGTGGTTTGATACACAAACAACCCCCGCCGTGATGCCATCTGTAGCTATAGTGACAGTGACTTATGGAGAAACGGCTAGTCTATACAAAATTTATAATGTGTATATACACAAGGTCTTACATACAACTTGCTTTGCTTTACTGAACATATTATAGATATTATACAATGATACAGGATTTCAGCATCATTAAATTTCAAAAGAAAAGTTTTATTTATTTTTTATATTTCAATTTTTATTGAGATTAATGTTTTTTTATTAAAAAAATTATTATCTTGTCATTCAAATTTATTTACATTAAAAATATAAATTTATGAGTCAATTTATCAAGCTGATAGTGTAAAAAATATTATATTTGTACTCTTCTGCCTATAGATATTAGAACCTAATGTAATAACATAGATTTAGAGTGTTTTTTTCAATGCTAAAAGACAAAATTTCTTTCAATTGATGTTGATTTTAAAACCAGTAAATTTTGTTGTCAAATTATTGCTTTTATAAACAGAAATGTCAAATTTTTAATTAAATAATTAATTTCCTCATCCAATATTTCTTTATTTTGCTCTAGAGGATCTGCTTGTACTATAATTTTTTCTCATTACATTTACTAATTAAATGTTTCTAAGACTCTTGATTAAAATTCCTCATTAAATTTTATGTATATTATTTGTAGTGCATGGTAAAATATTTAATGTATAGAAATGTTACTCTCTTATCTGGTTGATTGTCAAATTTAGTTTGTGATTATTGCATGTGTGGGAGGTATAGACCCTGCAGAATTTTTCTTCCAATATCACAGTTTATGTTAAATTAAGGCTTTTATAAGAATGACAGTTTTATGCTACACAATCTAAATAAATAACGTAACAACATTACAATAATCGACATTATTAAATTATATATATTGACTTTAATTTTAACTTTAAAATACATATTTACGGTGGAAATTATTTTAAAATTTTTATAATGTAAATTTTCTTTTGTACATAACCATTTTTTTTATATTAATGCATTTAGCACTCTAAAAATTACTCCTTTTAATTAAAGTGTACAAAATACACATACATTTACAAAAGTAATGTTGGTAAAAATTATTGTACTCTTAATTTTTTTACAAGCTAAAAATTACACACAGAGAAAGATATAAAAAAATATATATAAAGCAGCAAAAAGGTTTGTGTAAACACAACATGCAAGGTTTGCAATGTGGGCGAGCAGCTACATACGCGAGAAGGCTGACGTGGCTACGCTTCGTATCAGCTAAAAGGTTGGCCCAACCTCTCTCTCTCTCTCTCTCTCTCTCTCTTTGCCACCGTGTGTGTGTGTGTTAGCGAAGAAGAAAGACGGACTTCAAACGCTCCTTCTCGCAACTTGGAGAAACCATCCTGCCTGGTCTGCTACGACCAGGCCAACAAACTCCAATGCAGTACAACTTACCCGACTGCCTAGAAAACTCTTTGAAGTATGAAGTTACATTACAAAACTATATCTTCAAGCTCTTTTATTAAAAAAATGAATAAGTATTATGTATTTATTATATTACATAAAAAAATAGCATTTCATATAAAAAGCTTTTTATTCAATTAAATTATATTGAATATTAATAACATAATAACCTATACATACAGTGCCAGTATATATGGTGAAAAAACAGTTATAAGAAAGTTTTTCATATTGAAAAAACAAAAATGTAAGTATACTTTTAAAAATAGTAAAAAAAGAAAAGAAAAAGAAAAACTTTACTTTATGAATTATGCATAAAGTGTTCTTTTAGGTTAATATATGCATCCTTGTATAGTGAAGTGCATAAAGCGTGCATGCATACTTCGTACGCTGCACCTGACGTTATTGGATTTGCCTGCACGACCGCCTGCACTGCTACTCTCATTTTCAAAATTATAGATCCCTCGTTCTCAAATATTGTTAAGTAATTTCAAGAGGGCTTGTAGTTTTGAAATGAAGTATATAGTATATTCGCCGCCAGCAGCAAGCTGTCATAACAGCAAAAAGTGCACCACGTTTGACTTCCGTATAGAAAATGCACATTTTTCAACTTAATGAAAAAAAGTATAATTTATGAATGGGGAAATATATTAAAATGAAGTCATGCATGCACATATGGAATTCACATTATTTACTTTATCAAAGTATTGCCACGTTGAATTTATTTCAATAAATTTACTGTTAAATCCCTCAATGTAATATTGTAATATTGAAAAAACATAGAATAAAAAATTAATGTATGAAAATATATAAATTATTTATAATTTCTTAAAAATAATGTATTATTATATTTATTATTGTGAAAGTACAGGTAGAAGAATTTTGTTGTCTTAACTGAACATGTCGAAGGTTAGTGGTCACTCACATTCAAGTAACTTGATACTTTAACTTCCAGGCTCTTCGTGGACCCGACCTAGTAACGCTTAGGATGTTGTGAGTCCCTGCCAAACTTAGGCGGCCAGGGCCTAGCAATTCATCTCCGTATTCACCTAGTTGTGACTGAAGACTGAATAAACCATGGAAACCTCAGTTAGGACGGTTGGTTATTGATGGAGGATGTCATCAATCACCTCCCGGATGCACGAGTCGATGTTCGTTAGTTAACCGCCATGTGAAACAATCCAGCATTTCCTGCATGAGATGAAACTCTCGACTTTCGTTTACGAATCACATATCATTATATATCAAGTAGCCGGTTTAATATTTTAATGATTAATCAGAAAATTATTGTCTTTAGCCAATATATTATTATTTTTTGTTAATTATTTGGAAGATATAACTTATGATTTGAAATAAAAATTGAAAAGTGTCTTTTTGAAATCATATTGCACATGTATCAATTCGAAATATTGCATGTAAAAGTATATTATTACTAATATTAACATTTAATAAAAATATTAAAAAGGCATATGTCATGTTGAACATTTTCATTTTTTAACTTTACATAGTTCATATATACATAGCTCAGTACAAATATCATATATGATGCTATACTCAGAGACAATTGTTTTCTTTGTTGTTCAGTAATAGTTTGTTTAAAAAAAAAATGTAGAAAATCACTATCGGCACAAATTTATAAGCATTTGTATTTAACAATGAAAGTTAGCATATATTCCCTGTAGGGGTGGGTTGGCTTGGGTTTTCTCAAGCCAGCTTTTATGGCTGTTAAGTGTCTCTAATATTCGTTAACGGTTTAGTTAGTGCCAAATCTGACCCTCAGGCTCCTTGCTCAGGGGTCTACAGTAGTTTGAACCACAGAATGCAACAACGTGTGTTAAAAACAAGTGTACATAACATTTTTTTCTTCCATTAACTTTTTGAAGAATTAAAGGAAGACAGAATTAAAACTGAAATAATATTTTATAATTTTCTCCCTTTTTTAAAAAAATAAATGTATATTTTTTAAAAAAACATTAAAATACAAAACTAAAAATATATAAAAAAAAAACAAGTTATTTTTTTAATAAATTCATGTTTCAAGCTATTTATTTATTTATTTATTTAAAAAATACTTTTAAATAATATTATAATAAATTAACTTTATTTAAAAGAAAAATGTTCACGTTCTATAAAATTCATTTATATAATAAGAATATCTCTTCCAGTAAAATGAATATTATGAATTAACAATATGCAGAATATTCATCTTGCATTCAATTGAATAGAACTAAATCCTATAATTATAATTAGAGCTCACGTTCTATTCAAGTTGCAGGTGAGCCAGACGGATTCTTGGTGGCTGCATGCCGTTTGCCTCACGGGCTGTCGTTCTCTCTCTTGGCACACACGAGTGCCCAATTAGGCCGCATTCAGCAAGCAAGCAGACGTTGTAAGAATGAATTGATACAATGAAACCCACAGTTAATTGGCTCAGACAAGATCTTATGGATGAATAGATTACCAATGATCTGTATAAATACACAGAATTAATAAGCAGTATAATATATAGATACTGGAAATATTATACTTGTAGACGGAAAATTCTGTTTGCAATATAAAAAGTTTTCGAAAAGGTTGAATTTCGAGGTGGATAAAATTTTAGTCCAGTGTTTTTTATGCTTATTTTTTATATTACATATTATATAGGAAAGTAATGTTAGTTATTGCATCAAAAAAATTAGTCACAACATATAAAGGAGAACAGAAAACTTGGAGTACATTTTAGTCCAAAATTTTGAATGTATTATTGAGGGGCATTCACAAAGGCTTAAGGCCACATTTAGGGCTCGATAATTTAAGACCAGAAATTTTGGGTCTAAAAAGCATGCCTAAAATCGGGATTTAAATTATCGAGCCCTAAATGTGGCCTTAGGGCTTTGTGAATGCCCCTTATTATTTCCTATTTGATTTCAGATTTGTTTTTTTTATATATAATCAAATAAATATAAAGATTAATGTCACTCCACTGGTTTATTTCTTCCAATAAAAAATATTTAAAAATAAATTGAAAGTAAATTGAATTTATTGAATTCAATTTAATTGAATTTAAAAGTTGTGTGTTAAATATATTATGGTGCTAATGTGACATTTAAAAGGACACAATTTTAATTATTGTATTAATTTTATAGATCATATATATTTTAAATATTGTTTGGGTATATGTTTTTAAATTTATTAAATTTAGGCTAATTTTATTTAGAATTAAGTATGTTACATATTTAATGTAATAATTGACGTGATTCATCACTCTGTACAGCCTATGATCGAAATAAAAATTTGAATTTGAATTTGAATTTGAAAAGAGCATCTTGTCTATTAACCTGCTTATTCATAAAAAAAAATCTGTAAAATGATGTTCCCATGCTATTTTTACGTTTTGATTGTATCTAAAAAAGTATCCAGGGAATGAATCTTAACTAAGTTTTTCTAAATTTTTATGGGTCTGACTTGACTCACCATCTACTAAGAAGAGTGTCATTAAACTTGAAGAAAACTACACTTTCCGATACAATTGCTATTGTTAGCTTATTTTAACTTTACAAAAAACTTTTTTATTTAAAACAATAAAACTCAATTAAAAGTTTTTTAAAAAGAATATTACGTTGCTACCAGAATTCATAATTATACGTATGAATATTAATATATAGGTCAAATTTACAAATGGAAGAAATATAAGTACAGAATCAGCAGACTTAATGTAAAATATAAAAATAACTTTGAATGTATCAAAGTATTATATAAAACAAGAAAAAAACTTATTTAATATAAAGCTTATTGATAGAAAGAAAAAAGCAATATATTGTTTTGCAACAAAAGGAAACAGAGTTATAAATTTGCATAATAATGAGAAATATTCCGTTCGATTGAACAAAATGATATTATATAAACAGAGCTCACTATTTTTAAATAAGTGGGTATATCTTTATTATAACCACCACAATACTTGAACTGCATTTTTATTTTGAATATTAGAAGAAAAGAAAGAAGATTACAGAAAACTTTTGGTGCATTTTGCCAGCGAGCGTTTGTCGTTTGGCGACGTATACCATGGCCACTTGCCAGCTGTGTTGCTTCCCTTCCTCCCTCTCTCTCTCCCTCTGTCTCTCTTTTCTTCTCTTCATATAGCAGCACAGCAAACATAAATGCTAACTTTTACAGACACAAGTATTAAAAAAATAAACATTGCAGCAAATTTTCTCCTTCTTCTTCCATACACAATCATATATAAAAGCCCATACAAGTTATTCTATTTTACAATATAGCAATAACAAGAAATTATTTATATATCTCTCTCTTCAGTAGTCTCACCTCAGAGTTCCGTTGGGAAATAGAAAGGAGAATATTGAAATGGTAAAAAATTTGGTTTAAAACTTGTGGTACAGAATAGCTGACACAAATTGTTCTCCGGAGAAATATAAAATATATGTTGAAATGGCATCATACAATTTTTTTTCCTGTCTCTGCTTGCTGTGAAGTTTCTCTTGCATTTTTACCAAGATATCTGCACTGCAGTATAAAGAAGCAAGTTTCAATCAGTAACCTTCATCATACGTTATACTGTTTTACAAGCCCATACATGTACAATGTATATATAGTAATAACTTACATAAAACAAAGAAATACTCGTAAAACAAAAAAAAAAATCTGTTTTATTGTTTTACTAAAATTTTCTTTTACTATAATTTATATTAATATAATTTCATTTTATTTAATATTTTTCAATGTAAATTTAATTATATTTTAGAATATTTCCTTTGTTAATTTTAATACATTATAAGCAACTTGACAACCTGAACTAATGAGAAATGTTTTACAAAGTTTGTTCAGCTAGGGCTTGCATGTAGAAACTAAATGCACAGAATAAGAGAAATATCACGCAGCAGAAGCAATGTTGCATAAGCCTTGCAGCATTGTGCGGAGGAGCCAGAACAAATTCCCCTCTCTCTCTCTCTCTCTCTCTCTCTCTCTCTCTCTCTCTCTCTCTCCTCTCTCTCTCTCTCTCTCTCTCTCTCTCTCTCTCTCTCTCTCTCTCTCTCTCTCTCTCTCTCTCTCTCTCTCTCTCTCTCTCTCTCTGACCTAAGCCCGACACAGTTCCAAGCTTCCGGCACTAAAAATCCTCCTTCTCTCTGTAATATTTCTTCCCAAAGCATGCAGTAAAATTACACCACGAAGATGTTAAAACAACCACAGCCTTGCAGGTTCATATTGCCAAAGCAAGAACTGTAGGTATACACACGCAGCAACGAATACAAACTCATCTGTATATAGGAGGACCTCATAATACTCTCTACAGTTATATTATGCTGCTCATATTGTGTAGCGAGATTTATAGCCAGTGATAAATTTTAATATTCAATGTAAATGGTTTTGAGGGCTTACTATATAATGTTTCTCTAACTCTATAATGTTCGTCATCACACCATTGCCTGACGCATTCTAGATTATATAAAATAGAACCATAACTTATTACATTACTTGTATATTTAAAAGTACAGTTGAAATCAAAAAGTATGAAACACACTAACAGTAAAAGTTACAATTCACCATGTTCACATGACGGTGTTTAATACTTATCCGTTGACAACGCCTCATAAGAATAACATTAATCTGTCATCAACGGATCCGTATATTAAACACTGTCATGTGTACGTTATAGTGAAAGTTTCCTTGTTTTACAGTTTTCACTAACTGAACATTCACTGCGAATTAAAAAAAATCATGAATTTAAAATAAAACAAAATAATAGCGAATAATGACCAAAGTGTAATAGCCAGATTTTCTACTTTCCACACGGTTAGTTTCAGCCAATTTTAATAAACCATTGTTATTGAGAAACATGGCACTGCTATTATAAATGTATTTTTCGCGAATGTCACCCACAAGTAGACTAGAAATAAATAATGACCAGTTGCATGGGGGTGTTCAAATACCGACATTTTAACAATTTGCGTATAGTTACACAAGACAGGAAATACGTATATGTATACCTATATGTATAGAAATACACATTAATTTCTTGCATAACTTTACGAAAATTCTTAATTGGCGGTATTGAAACACCCCCCTAGATCAGTTCCAGATATATTCTTAAAAAATAAATATGAAAAAAATCAATAATATATAGTTAAAAATAAACTATAAATTTGATGAAACACAAATTGTAAAGGTAGAAGTCTCTTATAATAGATGAAAGATATCAATATTTAATTTTTTTATTAAGTTGTTGTGTTTTTATAAAAAAAAAATGTTTCCTTCATAAAATTTTATTAAGTTTTATAAAACTATTAGTTTGTAACATCCCAGTTTTTATTAAGTCTCGTGACTTGCTGTAACAGGAAACTTATAGAAGAGAAAACAAAATCTCATGAAGAAGAATCAGCTAGAGAGCCACTGCCTTGACGCTCGCTACAGATAACAACAACAAAAAAAAAAAAAAGAAGGGGGATATAATAAGCAATAAACTTGTGCTTCAGTGTTTTATTGATCGATCTTGATTGGGTTATGTCCTGCTGGCAATTGCGATGTTTCATTCGCCCACAAAAATGTCAAGCCACCACAAACTTCAATCTCTCTTCTCATTTTCGATTTGCGTTACCAACAATAGTACAACCTCAACAATGGTATCCATCAATACGTTTCCTGCTCTATCATAGTGCCTTCATTTATACAATCAAGAGTTTGTCATCGTCGCTAACTTCTCTCGCTCGTCTTCTCACTTGTGTGAATTTAACTTCATGCTATTCTTTCCCCGCATACAAAAAGTTTTTTTTTCTTTAACACCGAATATTGAACCTTAAAGTTTAACGTTGGTTTGCAAACTTCCTAAAATTCCCATTCCTACACTTCTCTGGACTTGATGCATCGTAAAGTAAGTTTCTCTCTCTCTCTCTCTCTCTCTCTCTCTCTCTCTCTCTCTCTCTCTCTCTCTCTCTCTCTCTCTCTCTCTCTCTCTCTCTCTCTCTCTCTCTCTCTTTCCTTCTCTCTCCCTTTTGCTTGCCAAGCAGCGTGAGCAAGGAAAAGGAATATATATAGACTTTCTTGCCATTCTGGTTTGCAGTGCGCGCGATTTCTCTCGCCTTGCAGTGAGGCACGCCCCAAAGTAGCTCCCCCCCACAGTAAGTGTGCAAGTCAATAGCCCGGGAACGCCAAGCAAGCACAAGGAACAGCAGCAGTTTCTGCAGTGGTTGCCGCCTGCATGCCGCGTGTCCCGCACGATAAGGGGTACTGACAGTGACGAGTGAGCGAATATATAGAACCCAAGCAAGCAAGCAACTTGGCTTTATTGTGAGGGAAAATACCATGGCAGTGGAGAACATGGGAAGATAAAACTCTTGACTATAAATTTAGCTTTAAAACTTCTCCTTTTTTTTAATCTCTTTTACTTAACTTTTTTTATATATATTATATAACAAATAAAAAAAAAAGTACTACTAGAAGGTTTATAATATATTATACTAGTGGTGACATATACACCGCATTAACTACAAACAATGCTCTATATAATGACATAGTGTGAGGGTTAAAATTGCTACCCCTATAAGGTAACAGATAAAGGAGTGCAAGCAGCAAGAGTTGCCTATAGCCAAGGGGCTAAGCACAACGCACGTTGATCCTCTCTCACATGTTTCACGTTCTCGCATCACTAGGTAATGTCTCAGTTAAGCACAGCAGGAAAATCTTCAGCGTTAATGTCTCACATGACCTGTGATTTACGGCTAAAAACAAGATCTTTTATATGCAATATTTCTTCCGTTTTTTTTAAACAGCGATATCGAAAGAAAAAGAAAGAACTTAAATAGCATCTATATAAATAGAGATTTTCTACAAACCAAGATTTATATCTTAGTTTAATCTCATAAAGAAAAAGTCTCAGTCTATATTTTATTATTATTATAATTATTATGAAATAATGTTTCAGAAATAATTCATCAATGTAACATTTTTATAAATAATTTATTTAATTCTTATATTTCATTTGTATCTTATATATTTACATGCATATATTGGGTTTTTTGTTTTTTTTTACAAAAAAGTATAATAAATATATCTTCTATTTGACATTTCTTACTAACCCTATTCTTGCTTCTATTTCCATTTTGATCCTATTTTCCCTCTATTTCTATACATATATAAATGAAAAAAAAGGATAATATATTTATATACATAGACGTTTTCCCCCTTTTTTTCGTTTTTTATTTGGAACCAGTCTAATCTGTACTATTTCTTTGTTTTCAGTCAGGAAGAGAAGAATATAGTGAAGATTTAGAAAAAGAAGAGAGAGAAATGGAATCGTAGAGTAAAATTTTTGGACCTGCGCGTTGTAAAATGTACACGGTCGATTCACCCCTATTGGCGCGCCGCCGCCCCTCACCACCACCGCTGCTGCTGCCGGGGAAGAGCACGAGAGCGAGCTGCTTGTCGCCTGGATGCTGGGCTGGACCCGGAACATCTGACGATCAGCAAGCGTGCTAGCTAGCTTTGCTAGTAAAGCAGAGAGTGCGTACTGCCAAGTGACATCTAAAAAAAGTGTTAGTGAGACGTCTGCAACGTGTTCGGTGGAGGAGAAGGAGGTACCTCTATAGTACTGCTTGTGGTGGTGGCAGGTGGGTGCATGCAACTGCATCAGCACCATGGTGCGCAACAAAAAGAGGAGATCATCAACCTCCTGCAACAACAGCGCCTCCACCTCCTCTTTCTTGAACCTTACTACTACAAGTTACTCACCTTATCATTGACTAGGTGAAATAATTAAACAACCATGCTCAACCAAATTTATCCATCATCAATATTATTAAAAAACTTATCATGGTGGAAAGCATGGTGTAGTTTAATTTCAATATTATTACTTTTAATACCTCATGGAGTTTCAAATCCAGATGCTAAACGTTTATATGATGATTTATTATCTAATTATAATAGATTAATAAGACCCGTGAGTAACAATACTGATACAGTACTTGTGAAACTTGGACTAAGATTATCTCAACTAATAGATCTGGTAAGTTTATATTTATTTTTATATTATTAATATTAAAAATTATAGACCACACCTTAAAATAATTTAGGTTCAAATAGTTTTACAAAAACAAAAAACGAAAGCGTCTGTTGTCTTTATCAATCGATAGGACAGACTGGAGACGAGGAGTTTCGTTTTCGTTTGGCCTTTAAGTGTCACCTCCTGTAAATCTTGATGCTTGTTTTTTTTTCTTGACTGGTAAATCTGCCGCCACTCATTCAACAGCGTGTCACTAGAATCTTGACGGAGGTCACGTGTCCTTGTGTATCTGCATGCAACAATCAATACGACTCTTCCTCCTCCTCAGACTGCAACAATGATGCGTCTCCGGGGACGAACCAAAACACGAAACAGTAAGAACATAACAATGAAACATCGTGGTGTCTTTTATTTTTTATCTCTTCTTTGTCTTCCTTTCTTTCTCATTCCTTCACCCTTCAATTCCTTGTACGATCGTAAAATAGCGTCACTAAGTACCGCTATGTGCTTTTATTTTATCGCACCATTTCTCTCTCTCTTTTTCTCTCTGTCGTTAGTTAAAAAACACACTAAAAATTATAACTGAATACATAATTAATACATAATTCATTAATAAAGTGAAACATTATATTTATCAATTTATACATAATAATTTGAAACATATTATATTTATCTTGCAATTAATACAAAGTGAAAGTTACTCAAATTAATTCTGACGTTAAAAAATTTGACAGCATTTTATTTGCCAATATAAAATCGTGTAAATTATCTACGTTAAAATTGGTTAATAAAATTTGAAGACTTTATATGGCTTTAGCTACTAGATCCAATGTTATATAACATGTATGTGTAATATAAGTTTAGATATATATGTAATAGTTTTATAGAGGAAGGCAAGTTAGTTTGAGCAATCGATATTACTCGCTTGGAGGAGGATATATCGATGTTCGTACATCGATATTCACGTCACGTCAAATTTATAATCCAGATCTTCCTCTGTGTATGAAGTTACTTGATATATGTGATGGCACAATTCCATACATACAAATCATTCCTTTGATGAAAACCTTCATCTTTTTCTTTTGTTGACGGACGTAGCCTGCAGCTTCAAGACTCGTTCTGACTTGAACAGCATCAGCAAAAAGCATTGTTGATCTAAGAATCCACGTTCATAATGATTACTAACTTTTCTTAAAGAATATTTCATGACCTGGATTTTTATAGTATAATAATTAAAATCTTCATTCATCCAGTATTTTACGTGTTTGGATTTCATTGTATTAAGTTCTAATTACAATAGTATAATTATTTTAATACTTTTATCATCACAGCTGCACTTGCTTATATTGAAACAATGATTTTTAATTGTATAAGCTATTTTAATTTGTTTTCACAGACTATTCATTACCAGGCGCGGATCCAGGGGGGGGGGCTGGGGGGCCTGCAGCCCCCCCCCCCCGAAATTTTGGATTTAACATGGGCAATATAGGCATTTCCCCCACTCTAAATTTTTTTTTAACATCGGCCTTATGGAGGCAGCCCCCCCCCCCCCCTGAATTTTTTTTCTGGATCCGCGCCTGTTCATTACACAGCTTCTCTGAAGCCTCAGTCTTCCTCAGAGTGCACATTATGCATGAGACTGACACAAATTTGCTGTGTTTTGTTTTTCTTACTTAAAAATAATTATTTCTCTATACACCACACGTTTTTACGAAATTTTAGTTATACATTTTTGCTTCAAAACGCCCCAAAAATAAGAGATAGAAACGCCAAAAAGAAAAACGGTCATCAATAACTAAATTTCAAACATTTATTTAAAAATATATCCCGTAATCTGAAAAAAATATATATATTCACAACTTTGAGTACTCTATAGGTTACAGAAATAAATAGTATGAAATTTTTTTACCAAAACAATACTATTATCAAAGAAGTAAAATATAATAGTGTATAAGTTTTCCTACATTATAAATTTTCTATAAGTGATGATATATTATACCTTTGAAAAATCTTTTAATTTGACCTTTGGATGGGGAATATTCTCATTATAATATTTTTTTTAAATATGTTTAAAATCGTAATTAAATAAATTTAATAACTACTCGTTTCTTAAGTATACAAAAGTATTAACTATTATTATATCAGTATTTTTTATATAACAGTGTATTTTTAAATTATATCATGTAGCAACACAACGTTATTTGTATGGCAGAATGTATTACAAAAATTTTAACATCAAACATATAAAAACATATAATATGCTTCAATATTTTTCACTTTTATGTTATGTTTTTAACTTTTATATAATTTTACAATATGTCATATAAATGGTCTGCTACTTTATTTTTTAGCTTCAACGTCCATTTGACAATAGGCTGTCGGATCATTCATTTTTTCATATAATATATACGTCGTTATAAACGTAAAAACGTGAGTGGACTTTTTGATCTCTACTTGCACACAAAAAAAGACTAAAAAATACCTTTCTCTATACATATAAATAATAAAATATGCACACATGTCTTTGGGGTATGTGAGTAAAGAACAAAATAAAATTTTCCCTACTATTTTTTTCCTGACATGTTCATCTGCTCGTGACATTTTGTGTCTCAACTTTGACGTCAATATTTGGAGAACAAGAGGGCCGTTAGGACATACAAAAACCATTGCATACAACAGTTTGGAATAAACAAACAACAAATACCAAGAGACCAACCCATCCCTAGAGAATATGTTTATATGTAAAGGAAATAATCCTCCCTTATTTTATTTTTAATAAAAAAAACATATTCAACCTTAAATTTAACTAAATAACAACAACAGTGTATTATAAAATAGAGAAAATTAATTTTAAGTTGATATTCTTTAAATTTGTTTATGTAAGAAGGAATGAAGATTTAGAGAAGGGAAATTTTCAAACTTAAATTAGGTGTAAGAAAGTTTTAGAATTTAGAGAGACAAGTTTAAACAAGTAAAGCTTAGTACCGCAGTGTTGCAGACAAAGGCCACCTTTCAAAGTTTTGGGCGGTCATTTTAATGCCATTAATCTTCCTGCTAGATTACCAGGCGTTCAAGTCACTAAGCAAGACACAACAGCCGCATTCTTGGTGGCTAAAGTAATTTTACCTTTTTGTTAATTTTAATGAAAATTATAACAATCATCCAAGAAAGAGAAAGGGATAACATCATTATCATTAGCTTTGTTATAATTTTATCATAAAAACATGTACATAGCGTTTCCTTTTTATTATAATAGAAATTATTTAGGATTAAATATATACATTGAAAGAGTAATGTATAATAAATTTCCACTAAAGTTGAGTAAAAAAAATATTTTCATTCTTAAGTTGTCACCTAAAAACAAAATATTTATAGGATAATACAGTAATAATGTTTTTATACTAAAAATCATAAGTTGAATGCATTGAAAATAAGTGAAAAAAATGTATGAAATAATCTATCATACACGTCAAATGAATTACTTTTATTAAAAGTTATTTTATTTATAATCGATCAACATTTTTAGCATTTATTGCAATCTTTTAAAAAAATAAAGTACTATAATTAAGTTGTAGTGCATGATAATAAAGTATGAAATATTGTTTGATAATAAACAGGTAAGACATGCAAGCTGCAGACAAAGGTGATGACTAATTGCGTACAAGTGTGAGGTTAACTTTTAACCTGCAGCGGTCACCAATGTGAACTAGTAGGTAAAGCAGTGCGGCCAAATCTTCCGTACACATACATATATCGACCTAACTTTGGTAGTCGGCTTTTGCTCAGCTTTTGCTACAGAGTGCACCACATAGAGTAAAGTAAAGAGTAGAAGATAGCCCGGGCAAAACCGACTCTACCCGAATTATTACGAATTTCTACGATTTTATATATATATACGAGGAAGGAAGGAAAAGGGAGTAATATATATTTATTTCTACATTTTTTCATAACAAAAACAATTCTCTTTAATTTGAATAAAAAAAAACAACAATATTAATAATTATTTATGATACCTAAAAATGTATATAATGATAAATAAACTTGAATAAACTATAACTATCCAGTGCTTTTCATTAATATGTATAGAAAGAATGTATTTTTGGACCTTTTAATATTCCTTTTAATATTTCAGTCTTTTCTTTGTAAGGTTAAAATATTTACTATAAAAATGACTTCAGAAAGAAGTGAATACGATGGTAAGAAACGTGTTAAGTCAGGTAGAGACGTTTTTAAAAGATGCAAACAACATAAGGCGTCTGATTTCCCAAGGCAAATCTAACAAAAACCCTACGAATAATGAGCAAGCAACCCGCAGTGCCATCAAGTACGAAAAGTTGCTTACATTTTAGGAGTTATAAAAAGTTGTCATTTTGTATAAAACGAAAATAATAATTATTTATATTTTAATTACTCCACAAACTCTAAAATATTCATATCCATGGTTCATTTTATTTTTTAAAAACGATATTCTTGAGAAACAAATTATTATTATTATTATTTTACTCACAAAATATCACGAAAAAAATAATACGTTCATTATTTCTGGATAACGATGCGCAAGCATGGACAAGACTGTTCCAAAGACGCTTAACTGGCATTTAAATGCATGATTTGGAGGCTGTAAGTGCCCCATTGTGATCCCATTACTGGAATGGAATTGAGTGAACACGGTGAAGGAGCGTGCCTTCACAAAAATGTGCTGACGACATTAAGTACTTATACTTCGCTCAAAAACTCTGGGGAATAATTTTATAAAATGTATTATAGTAAAAATTATAATAAAGTACAGGATTTTTAATTAAATTTTTTTTATAGTTAGATGTATTTTTTTTAATCTTATGTGTATTTTTTTTTTAAGTGTTACTTTATTACGAAAAAAATACAGACAGTAATTTACAAAAATAATTGTTGTTGAATTCTTAATCCCACAATGATAGTAAGTATTTTTAAATGTATAATTGCAGTGATGAAATTACTTTATGAAAACGTAAATTATAATTAAAAATCTGATTTTAATAACAAGGTAAATTACGTAAAAAAAAATTTTATTACAACATAACCTATTTTTTTTAATTATTTTAACATCTCAGAATAATCTTTCTAATTGCATAATATAAAAACACTCTACATTTTGCTAGCAAACAAATGAAAATATTGTTGTTACATTTTTTGCTGTACTGTACTTTGCAAGTAAAGTTGTTGTGCAACAATAAAGTTTTGAATTGTAAATTACACCTGGTACCGAGAAGCTTGCAATGTACTTGAGCAAAGAAACATAAGATATCTCTTTATGCTCCATTTGCTGTTGTTATCATTTTATTTTTTATGGCGTATTCACATGTGCATCATCAAACTAATTGAGGAAGTAAAGCTTATTCAGTTTTTTATACAAAATGTATATTTTAATCTACACTCTCATTATGTCATATCAGAATGTAGATCGTTTGAATATTAAAATTACATTTGACACCATGCATGGTGATAATCATTAGCGATAATGTTACTTATTTTTAGTTAATTGCAATATAATATATAACTTGTATTTATTTTGTTTTTTATCATAATATATTATAAGATCAATTTTTTCAGTGAATAATTAATCAATTACAGGTAATTTGCATTATTTATTTAAAAATATATTCTTTATAATTATTTTGAAATATGTAAAATAATTGTGTTGTAAAAATATTTTAAAAGTAAAAAATAATAACTAACATAATGCTGACAACGTATTGTGAAAAAATACAATTATAATGCACAACATCATAATTCATAATATTTAATGTGATTTAAAATATATAATGTTATTTTATACTGCCTAGTGTTTCTGTTCACACATTTGAGCAATATTGTTTTTAGTCTTCTCATACCTTTGACTTTTTTATGGACTATTTTAAGAAATAAAAAAAAACTCAGCTTCATTTTTATCTGTATATATTTATACACTTTTAATGAATTTACATTTCAATTTTACAACGTCCATTTCCACTCTACTAGAAAGTATTCACGCCTTGTAGTTATGCAAATTTTGCAGCACGGGTGAATGAACTTAATGTATATAAAACGTTACATATTCACAATGCATTTCAAATTCCCTTGAAAATGATCTTACAGTCAAAATGTCATTTAGGAAAATTGAATACTTATTTTTTTTCTTATAAATGTACACACTTGAACACTATGATGAAGTACTTAACTCGAAAATTCGTATTTTTTAACATTTTAAAGTTAAAGTTTTGAATCATTGTGAGTTGTCAGAAATAAAGAATTTGATGAAAAAATTCTGCATTTCAGAGGAGAGTTTCTTTTTAGCTGTAGCTTTCTTGCCAACTTTTCTCCCTAACTTTGAAAATAGATTTCAATCAGATAGTTGAAATTAAATTCAAGTTTTTATACCCTCTGTATTTATTTTTTAATTTAAAAAAAAATGAAATGAAGATAAGTTATTACAATTATGTTTGCAAAATTCTATTAAGATGGATGAAATAAATAAATAAGATATTGTAGTGACGGATGTTTGACCCAATTTCTATTTTTCTTGCATACAATCTTAAGAAACGCATGCATGGATGGTTGCAAACAGCAGCAGTTTGTTCTATTACTTGATATTGCAGTTGTAAACTTCTTCTATGACCCCAATCCCAACTACAATGACAGCTTTAGAAGACGACTAAGACAACGATGAACAAAAAAATAAACAAAAAGAAAAAAGTTTCACCGACACTGTTGTTCTCTCTTTGCCAAGTTGTGTATTGCAGCCTGGACTTATAGAGATAAAGATACAGCAGCTTTATCTAGAATGACCTCAGTTATGAGATCCGTTCTAACTTTTTGTTTCTTTCATGTTACAGAATCTGAAAGATCAAATCTTGACAACTAACGTCTGGCTTGAACATGTAAGTATTTTTATATTTATTTCTTGATAGTTCGTAGTTTTAATTGTATGTGATTTTACACGTAGATAAATATTAATGCTTGTTTTGTGTTGAAAATGTAATATATTACTTTATATCTTGGTTTCAAATGCATATATTATTGCCGTAGATGTTAAAAACATTATCTTTCTACTAAGAATTATTACTCTTGTCTATTCTTTTTTTAACAGTATCTTCGTTTTTTATTTAAACGTTTTCTCCCTTCATAGTATTTCCTGCTAAATGTTATCTTTTAAAATTGGACGGAAGTGATTCGTTTTTTTTCTTTTTCCCCTGGTGCGGTCTAGGTTTGCGCCAATTTTATTAGTTGTGCGCTTTTAGGCCTGTCGGGAGCCATAAATCTGACCATTCCACTTTCCCTTATCTTCCTCTATCCGTTCTCGCAACTTCTTCTCGTCCCAATTACTGAAAGCGAGCACACAGAATCTTTACCACAGAATATTGCACTCAGAAATCTCATTTCATTTTGTACTGACTTACATGTATATGAACACAAGGAAGTTTTAGATAGATTTGTTCACAGTACAACATCAGGAAACTTAGAGTATCACAATGTTCCATTAGAGAGATCAAGGATTGGAATTCCGCTGGTATACTTTTGACCTCCCTTACTTGCTTTAATTTATAATCTTGCATGCGTGAATGAGTTTATTTTAGAAATATTATACGTATTTCATGTTTAACACTATAAATTTAACCATTTTGTAGATATATTATCACAAAAAGGAATTAAACAATTTAACTTTGTTATAAGATTTATTGTATTAAATGTAATTACTTAACTTTTACAATTATATATATAAAAGCAAGCATGTCCTTTTTATTGTCATGTTTTACAACATTTCTAAATTGTTAAGAGGGATATTTCACCTGTAGATTTTTTCCCACTTCTTTTTTTCTTCCTTTTTTTCTCCCCTTGCTGTCTGATCCTGTTACAAAAGAGGATTGTAACTTAAGATAGAGAACTTTGCAATTTCCCGGTAGAAACTTAGAAAAAGAGTCGAAGGAAGGAGAAGCTATTGATTCTATATATGTAGTATATATACGACGCATGAGCTTAGGACGTATAGGTGTTAGGTAAGTAGATCCTGTTCTTTGTGCAGTTCCATACACGGAAAAAAATATGATACGATACAATACTGAAATTATGATGGTAAATTTAATACCTGAAAATGCATGGAAGTATCTCTAGAATTTGCCAATTATCTGATATTAATTAATATTAATAAAAAAATTGAACTGTGCAGTTACAAATTTGACCTCTGAAGCTTGAAATATAATATTAGATTTCTTGCATTTTCCCCCCTTTTTTTTTTTTTTTTCAGTGTGAAACTGCCAATTATCTGATACTAATATTAATAAAAAAAATTTAACTATGCAGTTATAAATTTGTACCTCTGAAGCTTTAAATATAATATTAGATTTCTTGCATTTCTTTTTTCTTTTTTTTTTTAGTCAGTGTAAGAACGTTGAAAAAAGTCTTAAAGTTCTGAACAGATTTGATTCTTCAATTGTCAAGAGATGTAAAAAGGAAATGCCGTGAGCTCCTGAGTGTCACAAGTGACCATTTTCGTGTCGCAGGAATGGCAGGATCACAAGTTCCGCTGGGACCCCACGGAGTATGGTGGTGTCACGGAGCTGTACGTCCCATCCGAACATATTTGGCTGCCAGACATCGTGCTTTATAACAAGTGAGTAACGCAAGTGTGCATGTCAACGGTGTAAAATTTATATATACCAATGTGGTGAAACCTCAACAGGGCAAACTCATACAACAATAAAGTGTCAGTTTTCAATATTTTTAATCTCCACGCTTGATGATGATTGGTGATTTAGTCAGATACAGGTTCGATATTTGTCTCTTGATGTCAGTTTTAAATCAACTATACTTAGCCTGCCAAGACACCTTCTCGGGATGTAAGGTACTGAAGGTATGGAAAAAATTAATGTTCCTCTTAATTAGGAGGTTGCAAACGGCTTTCGCCTAAATTGCTATATACTCTCCAGTCCGTCACCATGAAAAAAAGAGCGAGTGAAAAATGAATGGATTATGGGAGTGTACCGCTGCCTGCTGATTTTAGATAGAAATCAAGGACTAAAAAAGAAAGTTAGAATATTAAGATCAAAGGAAACAAAGGAAAGATTTCAGGAGCGACACAGGATAATTCCAGCACGCCTTCGAAATCAATCTCCATACTTTGTGGTAGTACTAAAACACCAATGAAGCCTTTTATCTGTACTAAAATTCACTTACGCATTACAATCTTCTATATGACTTGCATATACAGTAGAACTGGTTGCATATCCCCCTAATATCACCAGTTTGTAATGTGCTATATTTTCTTTTTTTTATTAAATCAGGATAGTAAAGTAAATCAGATTATCGTTGTTTTTAAAATAAAAAATTTAACTAATTAAAAAAAAAACTAACTCGCAATGCAACAAACTAAGCGTGGTTTGAAATTACCACAAAAAATAACCTCTGCAAATACATACCATCAACTTACTGCCCAAGCCGAGTATCGGATATTTATTGATTGTGAAATATAATGTTGATATTAAAAATTGCTATGAAATACCAACCATTGTCAATAAGGCTTTGCATTGAATTTTTATTGGATCAATAGTTTTATGTCTTGATAAAAGTTTTATTAAGCAGAACTTTTTTAATGGAAAATGTAATGGAATTTAATTAATTAAATTGAACTTTTATATCGTGAGTGTAAAAATGAGGTCTAAAAATAATTTGATTTGTAATCTTGTATTTTACATAGAAATTAAAAATTGCTTTTAAACTTTTAATTAATTAAACTATCTTAAATACTTGTGTAATTAATTAATTAGATATGAAATTTTTTATCATTTTTTTTTAATTTGATTCAGAACTTGTTCAAAGCTTACAAAGATTTTTTATTGCATCACAGTACATCTTAAGTTCTATTAATTAAAAATTAAGATATCTGACTTTTAATAAATCAGCAAAATTTCCAGAAATATACATTTTTTTAAAAAAGTTTCAACCATAAAAGTTATTAGATGTATAACATAAAAAGGAAAATAGAATTTTACTCTCTTTAAAATGATACTATGTAGTAAAAAAGAAAAAGAAGAAGAATGAAAATGGTGGTTGTTAGTGGGTTCACAGACTCACATTGCCAGTATAAAGAAGGCGCTCACTAAGTCTTCTTGTTAATAATGGTGAAGGCGGTGGTTGTGGGGCCCCCCCCAAGTCGCTTCAATCTTGGCTGAGACGCTCCAGGGACGATCATTACACGCGGCAGAAAGCGGGGGTGGGTTAGGGGGTGGAGGGTGGAATAGCAGCCGCCTCTAATTCATTCCCCCGTACGAAAGAGGAAGAGAAAACGGCTTGTGTCTTCTTGAGAGACGCTCTCGAGTGACCAGAGGCCGCGCACTTAGCCCGACGTGAGACAGAGAAAAAGACCCTTGTCCATATACGAGAGCTGCCAAGAGTAAACTTACAATATCGACATTCTAGTAAAGAGAATGAAAATCTATTGTTTATTCAAACTAAACTATTGTTTAATTAAACTTAATGGATTTGTGGTAATAACCTCTATTTGTGAGTGGTATTTGCGCGTTGGTTGTAGTTGTGAATTTAAATAAATACACATTATTTAATATAATGAAAGAGAGAGGGGTGTACAATGTAATCCCTAATATAAACCCTTCTTTCAAGCAAAATGTCACAAATAGTCATGGCCGGCACCCTGTTATATAGTAACAAAATTGGTAATTCGAACTACTATTTTATTAATTAATTCATGAAGTTTAAAAAAAAAACAAGTTATTTTTTTAAGTGAATATTTAAGTTAGTGTATTATGCACTGTACCTATATACAGTAAATTAGAAAGGAGAAGTTGTTTTGTTTTAATATTTTAAAAAGTACTTGCTATAGTGTGCACTCTTAAGATTAAAGTTTTTTTTTAATCCTTAAAGTTTTTGCATGTGTGAGCTTGTTCGTGAAGTTAATACCATCTCTGCCAGATCTCATTAAATAATGGAGTAACTTCCATAAAATATTATACATTTATGTAACTTTCCATATTATGAATATTATACATTCTCCTTGACCTAAATGTTATACCTGTCTGTCATTTTTTTACAAAAACATAAAGGTAAAATAATAATAATAATAAAGTAGAGTCATAAATTTAATTAAGAAGAAATGAAACTAAGAAGGGAGAGAAAAATAACATATAACATATAAGATTAAAATTTTAAAAAGTTTCACCATTTCATAAATCACAATACCATTAACATTTTTTTCTCTCGTGGACATAAAGTCTAACATGAAAAAAGAGGGTATACGAGAAATTACTGTTTTTTTATGACAATTTTTCTTGCTTAGGTCATACGGTTTGCACTGCGGACAAATAAACCTCATGATCCTGAGAGTAATGCAAAGTGAGTGATAGTTACACGTTCACCCGTACTCATTATTCAAGAGCCACTGGGACTATGAAATGGGAAAATTAGATGCCCTGTGATGCCCTGGGGAATGTCCGCGCGACACCACCGGCAAAATGTCCAAGCTGCGTACGCTGGAGCAGAATTCTCCCTCACTTTTTTTTAGCGAAGTGGAAAAAAGGTCATTTATTGAAGGAAAGGGGTCCTCTGCAGCAGGGTGTGATGACGTTAAAATGCTCTTCTTTTTTATATTATCTTCTTTATTATATCTATCTAAGATACTACGTATAGCAATAAAAAAGTAAAAATTAATATAATACAAGTTTTTGTAGACATTAAGTTACGATGTACAAACTAACCTCATATTTTTTATTGCTCATTATTGGTATATTGTTTTATATAGGTTAATGATATTATACGATTTAATTGTAAAAAAAGGAAGAGAAAAAGAAAGAGCTTGTCATAATAATCATATAAAACTTTATTGGATTTTATAATTATAATTAATTATTAATTAATTATAATTTTACAATTAAATCATGTTAGTTGAGCATCACCAAGGTGTTATTTGTTTTGAAATAATTATATATTTTTAAATTTAGTACACAGATAATATCACTTAACATCATTTTTAAATGCAAACAGAAAATTCAAGAAATAAGAAGTGTAATTAAATATTTCACCAGCATGAAATATATAAAATAATCCCTTGTTGTTTCATGTCATGTTTAACATAAAATACTATTAATTTTTGACCGCAGTTCATGAATTATGCAATTTCATGTTATATCAACGTTCATAATAAATTCTTAAGTAATAAAAGCATGTAGAATTAAATCTTGGAAGTGCGGCATTCATATAATTCAGCATAAAATTTACGTTTGCAGATGCGTTAATCACCATGCTCTATCAGTATATATATCAAAAGAGCGATTAACAAGGCTGCAAAAGGGAACCTTTCAGAGGCGAGGAGTGCATAGTATACGAAGTTTACTCTTGCTTTGTTTGTGGGCGTTGCCTCGCAGGCCATGGAGGCGTGGTAAACCAACAGTCTTTTGATATTGATGGTTGTATGATTTTACCTCTCCCAAAATTGACAATCTGTATTTCTCTACTTATTAAAACTAAAACTCTAGCAAATGAGGCAGGAGTAAAGTTCGTGCTGCTGAGGGTAAATAAGGAATTGCAAAAACCTTTATCAAGTACCAATACATAATTTTAATTTTTCAATTAACTTTTTTTAAATGACGTCATTTAAATGCACGTGATTGCTGTTTTGTATTTGGTTACAGCAAGAGGTTAAAGTAGAGGTAGGTGGTGAGAGGTAGTGCCGAGGTTTGCAGGATTTACGAGCTCTCCTGCAGTAGCTCTCGTACTGCTAGAGGCAGGGGCGATGAAAGATGCATGGGATCCGCTAGCTGCCGTCCCACCCACCCACCCACCCACTATGACCGGCTGCTGGTAGAGCATGCCAAGCAAGCTTTAACTCTACGTATAAGCAGATTCATTCTCTTTCAAGCAAAGAGCATTCCAATCGCCTTATGTAACCTAACCCCCTCAAGGAAAATAATATATTATATATATAGTAGTATATAAGCTTAATGTTTTATTTACTATAAATCTCTTATATGTATGTACGTACTTACTTTTTTTTTTCTTATTAAGCTTAACTATATGATTTATAAATAGAACATATAATGCTTTCAATTCCATTAACTTAAGTATAGATTTTACTGTGTAGACAAAAAAAAATGTTAATATATAGTGCAAAAAATATATATTATATATGGAGTATAAAAACAAGGGTATAAAATGCAGACTTGCTAAGACGATTAACTATACAGAATGTTTTTAATCCTTTAAAAGATGAATAAAAAATTTAGCTTTTATTTTTTTAATTTTTTTTTTGTTTTGTTAACTTGAAGTGTGTCAGAAAGATGAACTGTCAGCAATTATTCCATGACAAATTATAATGAGAATTAAGTATATATCTCAACTCTCTCTTCCTCTCTCTGCTCTGCTTTTTTTTTTATCGTGGGATTAAGTTGCCTTAAAATATCTTCTTCTCTCTAAGCCCCTAGAATATATGCAACTTTTTTAGCAGGTCTAAGGTATCATAATTCAGAGCTTTTATTGAATTTCTCTCTCTTTCCAATGGTTGGATTAGATACCATAGCGACAGTGTACAGTAAATGGACCCGTACGTAATATCATGCCAGCTCTTAAAGTTTATTATACATCTCACAGGAAGCGAGTGGTACGTCTTATATTTTACGTTTTAACCTCGATTCCAAAACATTAAACTTTGGTATTTCATGACCATTGGTGTAGACGGGATTTGAAAATAAGGGTGGTTTTACCATAAGAGGTGGTGTAGTTTCAGCCCATTTCCCAATTTATCTCAAGTATTTTACCAATACTTCATAAATGTCATTTCACTTGCCTCATATGTATATATCTCCTTTCCTGTCTTCATCGGTAACGTTTCCGAACTTAAGCGTAATGAAATGTAATTTATCCTTCCGTAATGTTTTGCAAACACAAAAAACTGGAACTAAAAAGTAAATCCATTTTTCATACTTGGGTTGAAGCAATGAAAACGGCATTTGATTACATTTTTTGTACTTTCATTTGTCACAAAACATTCTCAATTATCTCAAAATATTTACCAAGCAATTTCATTATACAAGGATGAATTTTTGTAAAAACAATTTATCAATATCACAATTAATTGAGGTTTTATACAAACAGAACAAAATATTCGTATGATTAGTGTAAAGCATTAATTCTCGCTAGAATAAACTGCAGTGATAATAAAATTACTTCAAATATTTCAATAAATATCACAGAGAAAATAAAAACAAAACGGAATCAACTTTAACTTAAAAAGAATAAATGGGATATTAACTATAGATATATCGTCCTTCATTCGTAAAAATGTGCTGTCTGCTTACCACAATCATATACAGTGCAATTTTGAGCTTTAAATTGATCAAACATTCATCTGATATAGCAGACAACTAATTAATGCACACAACTGCATGGTGAGGCAAATAATTCATTATTCTGTACGAGGGATGACATATTGTGAAATGATATATTTACTTGCATTATTTGTAAAAATAACTTCGATTGAAACATAATGGGGGACATTCACAAAGCACTTTAACCCTCACTTTAGCCTCGATTTTTAACACTGGTGCTAAACATGGTGCTAAACTATGAGCTTAACATGGTTAGCCCCTGATTTAGTACCATGTTTAGCACCAGGGTTAAAAATCGGGGCTAAAGTGGGGGTTAAAGTGCTTTGTGAATGTCCCCCATTAGGTCTGTTCGTCCACAATCACAATCAGAACTAATTATTTTCCAATCTAGTTTGACTCCATTTTATTAACTACGAAGTTGTTGATTGTCATCGAGACGGTTAACAGGCTCGTGTGTGACGTTGCAGCGCTGACGGCGAGTACGTGGTGACCACGATGACCAAGGCGGTGCTTCACCACACAGGCAGGGTGGTGTGGACCCCGCCCGCCATCTTTAAATCTTCGTGCGAAATCGACGTCCGGTTCTTCCCCTTCGACCATCAGACGTGCTTCATGAAGTTCGGCTCGTGGACCTACGACGGATTCCAGGTGAGCAAAGAGTGTCAATTAAACGTAGGAGTCGGATTGGGGGTAAGAAGGCAGCCTATGTATCTCACCATCTGTTGAGATGTGACTGCATGAGGGAAACATGAAAACCGTCAGTTGGAATCAATATATCAAAGCAGTATCAAATTTCAGGAGCACTATAGTGCATTGAATGTAGTTAGTAGATTTGAAGCCCTAGAAGAAAACATGTAACTAAATAGACAGCACCAAAGTTTAATCACTTTTAGACAATACTATATAAAAGCTCATTAATGTTTTAAATGTTTTAATAATGACAAAAATAAATTTAAAGAATATAACTTTATCTTCTTGAACATCAAAATATTACAGTGTCGTTTTAGAAAAAAAAATCACCATAGGGGCATTCACAAAGCATTTTAAATCTTAATTTCAGTCAATATTTTACCTCACAAATTTAAGAAAATTAATGATTTTTTTTAATGTAGTTAAATTTTCTGAGAATCCTCCCTATCATCTTTAGATTTTACAGATAACATATAAAATTAGTTTTACGCCATCCTATATTACTTTGAACATTTAATTTCAGAAGTTTCATTCCTACAAAAATAAAATACTATCTGAAATCGAAGATGGGTTAAATAAATTTTGGATGCCTTCACAAACTCCGGAAATGAAACTTTACATTGCGCTTGAGAAGATGATCTGTGGGATGATTGGTTGGCGAGTCTGGCAGAGCAGGCTCATCGATTCCCATTACGTACTGGACTATTGGAAAATGGTGTTATTTCTCTACATAAGAGAACCGCTCTGCTAACGTTTTAGATAAACTTTTTTTTTACATTTGATTGGAACCTAAAATATATGTTATATTTCTCCTGCAAAAATATGTACTACCATGATTATATACAAACATACTGTACATATTTTCTATCATTTTAATAGTGTTTTTCTATATACTCGATATCCTCTTTTTTTATTCTTTTTTAAATTGTAATACCATATAGAAAATTCAGTGAACCATTACTAAAATGACTTTTTTTTTTCAGCACTTTGTATGATAGAAAACTATTCTTTATAGTCTGAAACCATCAAAAAGAGAAGAAAAATTGTGCTTTATGTAGAAAAAAAAAGTATTTTTTATTATGTTTTTGATGCTTTAGTTTATCGTGTATATATGGAGAATAGCTAGCGGTATATTGCAGATGGGTAGTTTTGATAAACACAGCCATTACTGCTCTTTTTGATACATCAAGCCTATCGCTTTTGAATGACAAACACAAGTAAATTTAGAGTCCATAAACTTGGCATGTCTAAAAAGTTTTTTTTTTCTGATAAAACATTTATTTGTACTTTGATGTCATATAATATAAAGTTATATATTCTTTTAAAAATCGTCAACACACTTTTAACTAGTCTAACTGAAATTACTGCAGCACTCGACACCAAATTCCCGTCTGATAATGAGAAATATTATGGTGCTCGTTTTAAAAATAAAGTATGTTGATTTGGCATTTCAGTTCCTTATTTTCCGAGCAAAATGGATACTTCATTTTGATAAAAAAAAAAAGATCAATGCAATCATCTGCTTTCATGAAACCCTGCTTTAAAAGTATCTTAAAATTTCCATGCGTGGAAAGTAACTTCTGCATAGCATATTATTTATTTGGAGAACAAGAGAACGAAGAATAATCATGATGGTTTCACTGAACAGTTCTACAGATTTTCTATAACTCTCTACTATAGGTATAGAATTCAATTGATTTTCTCACTGAGTCAATATCGCATTAGGAATTTGACTATAGGATGGAGTTAGATTTCTTCTTCTATCTTGACACCATGATGGTAAGGGGGGAGAGAGAGAGAGAGAGAGAGAGAGAGAGAGAGAGAGAGAGAGAGAGAGAGAGAGAGAGAGAGAGAGAGAGAGAGAGAGAGAGAGAGAGAGAGAGAGAGAGAGAGAGAGAGAGAGAGAGAGAGAGAGAGAAGAGAGAAGAGTTTACATATTATGGAAGGTGCGAAGTTCAACATTAAATATTTAGTGTGTATGATGGAGTTAAAGTGGTAAAAACTTTAAAGATCACTTTCATGACATCAACATTAAGAATCTACAATATGGTCATACCAAGTTTTCTACTGTCAAGTTGACATGTATAAATTTCACTTAATTATTTACAGGGAACTTTAACTTTAATTTTCATGTTTTGCAGTGAAATAATACTATGTTCGTTAATTCAAAATTTACTTTTTTTCCATCAACAGATTTGGAATTAATTAAGTAATGTTAACCCTTAGTTTTAGCAATGTTATATATAAGTACAGAATAATTAAAGTTTTAATGTGTTGAAACTTATTTTACATTTAAATTTAGTGATTGATTTTTGATGTAATAGAAGATTAAATTACAATTTTACTATTTTTTTTTTAAATATTTTTTAAACATAATTTAGAACTGCACAAATTTTAATTTGCAATTAAGAAGCAATTTTTGTTTTGCTTACAAGGTACTCTTTACAGTTTTGTTTAGTAATAATAAATTTTAACTAAAATGTTGTTTATAATATTTTTAAATCATTTTGTTTGATTTATTGTACATTTTTTTTAAATAAAATAACAATAAATTACTTTCGTAATGCTTAATTTCGTTTACAAATCATGAATATTGTAATGGATTTGTGTTCACTTTTGTTGCTTGACACTTTTGTCCCAGCAAACAATTTATCTCCCGCATTTGAGCTGTCATGATTAAAATGCTAACAAAAATGCAACGTGAGAAAAAAAAAGCAGCAATATTTTTGTCCTGGAAATACGTGTGACCTGTCATTTGAAATATTTCTGTCCTAAAGAAAAAAGGTGAAGGGTAAAAAAGAAATGAAAATTTATATCTAGCATAGATGGATAAATTATACCATGCTATATCAAATTATTTCTCAAGTCAAAACTTTAATAATTCTAACGCGTATTTTAAAAGGGCAAAAAGAGGCACAAATTTATAAAACTTTTTTTCTTTGTTTTAGAAATTTAAAAGAGGAAAGGAATTCTTTTATATTGCTTTTTTATATATATGTATAGAAGATTGAAAGAATGGGTGAAACTGTGAGTAAAATGGAGGCGAAAATAAAATAAAATTTATTTTTAAAAGAAGTGACGTATAGTACGTGTAGTGCGTTTTAGAGAGAGAAAGAGAGAGAGAGAGAGAAAGAAAGAGAGAGTAGGAGCGATGTTGTGAGTGTGCGGATGGCGGAGGCAATTTCAGTTTACCCCGCCATGAAGCCGATTTATGTGCACGCTAGGCAAGACGGAGGAGCAGATCTTGCGCTTCATCTTCTCTCACTCTTCCTCGCGGTACGCCAACTTGGAGCTGCAGCAGCCTCTGGAGTTGCAATGCGCATTTCAGATTTTCTCACGTCGAGCAATACTTTACTTACTTTTCTAAATTTTAAACACAAACTAATTTACTCTTGCATACATTCTTAGTTCAATTCAGAAGGTGTTTATTTTATATGACTAATACAATGAACATTACAAGAGGTTTTCATAAATCTTTGATGAAATTTTGTAGCAAAAAAAAAAAAAAAAAACTGTATATAGTATCCTTTAATTAAATTCATGATCAAATAAAACTTGCAATTAAACAACATGTTGGGCAGAACATTTTGGTGAAATATTTTCTTTCTGAACCCATGCATGAAATTTCAAATGTTATATACACGACTTCTGAGTTATTGGCTCGAAAAATAGGCTTAAAACACCTAAATTAAATTACATTTTGACCCTTTGAGATAAAATGGGCTAGTAAAAATTGAAAGTCAGTTTATTCAAATTATATCTGAATGGCTTTAAGTGCGATCCCCAGCTAGAGCCTCAGACATTGGAATACTTAAAATAAACGGACTATTATATAACTCACTAAAGGCCGTTATCAGTAAAATGAAATAATATAATGACCTTTACCTGCATTCGTTTGCAAATATTTAAAATTACCGCCTTGAGGTTAGGCAACTTTTTAAGCATCAGAAAAAAAAGGGTTACATATGCGGCATTATCAAGATGACCTCCTTTTCTTATTTTCCCGCGCGTGGTTCTTTAACAAATTGCTTCATCTCAGTGGAGAGATTATCTGTTTGATGCTTTTGACTTACAAAAGAGTGTACGATATTAAGCGTGCAGTAACTTACATGAACAACAAGATGCGATGTCAAGTAACACAGAAAAAGTTTGTGCTTGGGGGTAAAAAACTTTTGTACGAAACTTTTTCCAACATATGCAACTTCTTGTTATAGAAAACCTTATCGAAAAACACGAATGAATGATTTTTTTAGCAAAATATCTGATATGCAGGTTATAAGTTCATAAACATTTTTTGAGTAACAAAATTTCATCCCTTTGTAAAAACTATCGAAAAGAATAAATTATGGGTGTCTAAATTTGTTTATGAAGATTGTACATGACAAAAAAAATATATACTGTACATATATATATATATATATATATATATATATATATATATATATATATATATATATATATTAGCCATTACATTTAACAATACTTTATGTTTATTTAATATAATTTCATAAACATGCCACCCATAACAATGAAATATTAAATTATTGAAATTTTCATGTTTATTTAATCGAATTATCTAGCTATCACTGCTAATATCAATTGGTACAGTCATATATCATAATATATTTAGTAGTTTGCATACATATAGAGGGAGCAGAGAGAGAGAGAGAGAGAGAGAGAGAGCAGGAATTGTGCTAAAAAGGAGGTTCACAATGACAACAATACACGCACAATACGCACTGTAAACATTACAACAATATCAATATTGAAATTGGATTATATTTAAAGTTATTTTGCCTTGACAATAACGAACCATTCAAGCAGTTTAATACATTATTATAATATTACAAAGGTAGCATCTTAGGCTTTGTTCCTCGTTTTAGGTTTGTAGGCAACTTGGGTAATATATAGTTGTAATGAGCGAAGGAGCGAAGAGTCTACAAAGAGGAGGATACTGAATGATGTGTTGCTGGCCACAACAACAGTAGATCATAGGGCCGTACACCATTGTCTCTGCTTACTGTGTCCAGTATAGCATGCCAACGAAACGCGGGCTGACATCAAAGGGTGCACCCATCTGAGCTGCTCCGAGTGTTTGTTTGCAGCTCCGCCCCTCAAGCTTTTGCTCGGACCTTGCTGCCTTCATCAATCTCACTAATTGTACTGGCTAGTAGCTTCCTCTCTCTCTCTCTCTCTCTCTCTCTCTCTCTCTCTCTCTCTCTCTCTCTCTCTCTCTCTCTCCAACAGAAACTCAAATGTATACAAGTCTGCTCTCTCTCCTCTTAAATTGTTCATGTATTTTTATATTTTTAACAATTTTCTTAATGGTCAGTATCCATCAGAAAAATTATATAGTCGCCATGTTCGTTTGCTAATTTTGACTCCTGCTACAACCACCGCGCATTGGCGCGCAACCCTTCTGCGCACGTTTTTTCGGCTCGAAGTCAAAACACTACTACCGCGAAATTCTTTAGATGCTCTTTAATTAAACTGACCCAAGGCAAATAATAAAAATTTTATAGCAGCAAACGTAAAAGGTTAGTGCCAATACGTAATTTTAAATTTGCAAACATAACTTATTTAGAGGGTTAACAATAAGCGATCGAAAAATTGCTCCGTATAGGATCTTACGTGCGCCCAATCTTTTTTTGTAAGTAAATGGGAGGACAAAGGATTGGTGATGTCATCATGGATGCTGACCATTAATAAAACAAAAGAAACCATTACAGTAAAATACTCCAATAGAGGTCTTTCACCATACGTCACAAAAATATGACGTCACGTGAATGTAGGCAAAAAGCACCTATTTAACATGGTAGTAGCATACCAAAAACTATTTATTTTCTGCGATATGACAATCGTGGTACTTTTGACAATTATCTTATGTGATAGATTGAAATGTCAAGTAAATGGAAAAAAATACAATATTTGCCAATGATATCTGTGAAAAATACAATAAATCATTAAATAAAATGTAAATCGACTCCAAATTTCACGTCAATAATGATCATTTTAGGACACTTATGCACTGATATTGACCCTAAGATGCTTCAAAAAAATCAGCCAATCACCGACCATTGCTTTCCCCGCGGACTTTTGAATACGAGGGGGAAACGGCACAACAAAAAATAATGATAAAGAAGCTAGGTAAAATAAAAAAAATGTATATGTTCAAGTTATGTATATTTATTTCTTACGTATATATTATTACTAAAAAATAATAAAAATATGTTAAATTAGGAGGAATAAATCAAGTGATTCCAGTTCCCTCTCAGTATACCTACTGCTGAATGTAAACAACAACAAAGCCAAGCAAACGCTATATAGAGGCTTCAAGTCAGCTGATTTTGGCGGTGTTCCCACTTCCCCATCCTTTACTATGGGACGACGTCTAAAAAGCTGTTAAAGAAATTTAACTCGTATATTTAAGTGATATATTCACAAACTAGATATGAATATTAGTCTAATTCACTAGTTTGTAGTAAGAAACAACATATAATTATGCCGTAGGATTAAATTAAAATTTGATTTTTAAGTGCTGGCGCCACACCGCACATGTGTGCGACGTTGCCATATCAACAAACATGGCGCCGCCGGCCTATAGCAGCAGGGCGCAGGGCCTATAGCCATATTTCAGACGTTTCTGGAGTTACGTCAGTAAATCACAAAATGTTAATATGTTTTGAAAAGTAAAAGCAATAAAAATATCAACATTGAAGAATGTTTTTACTGTGGGAATGAAGACTCAATTATTGTCATCAGGTAAGTCTTAAAAATAAGCGTAAATAAATTTATAAAGTAGGGTGTTTATTGATCTTGAGGTTCATGTGCATTGAAAATATGCATAATTATGCATACTATAACCAGCAGTCATTGATTTATTGATTGATATTTTGATTTGCTAACTGATTTGATAATATGGACATAGAAACAGGTATATTAGTAATCAATTAATCCTACAAAGTGAACACTTTCTGATCCAGCTTTCTTTGTTTGAGTCTGGAGGCTGGTGTATAATATACTGTATGCAAATGCATGCTCCGAGTAAGGCACTTTTATGTTCATTATCTCGGAATGCACTGCATTTATATTGTATGCATACTAGGCATACACTTTCTCAGTGCTCAGTGCTATTCTCCCATTATGTCAATTATAGGAGAATAGCCCTGCACCAGCTACACTGCATTGTGGGTAGGACCATTATGCATACCTTTTTGACTCCTTTTAATTTTTTGCACCAAAAATGGCAATAATAATATAAAATATGCCTTTTACCTAGCTTATATGCATGTATGCATACAGTATTGTAATAAAGTTTAAGAAATTTGGAGTAACATTACTTTTTTTATCATGATATGATCCATATTGGTAAAGGTGCTTTCACATATTCGAAAATCGCTACGGAGTTCCGTAGCTATGCCGTAAGCCTTTCACATATTCTCGTTCATCTGCGGCAGCTACGGCGGAAAATCATGTGAATGCCGTAGCAAAATCAAACTCATCTTGATTTTGCTACGGAGTTCCGTAGAACTTGCCGCGAGGTGCTACGGAATAGCTACGGTGCGCCGCAGCAAAATCAACACATTTGCTACGGAGTAGCTACGGAGCGTTTCCGTAGCGATTTTCGAATATGTGAAAGCACCTTTATATATTAAATTCATATTCGTCAACACTGAATTGTGAATACAGTAGGTTTTCTACGCTTGACTTCCTTGTGCATTTCGACACAAAGGAGCCTTCACATATTCGAAAATTGCTACGGAATCATGCCTAACATGTTGATTACGCCTGGTGATTTGCTGCGGCACTCAGTAAAAAATCAAAATGACTTTATTTTTTCTACGGTAGATACAGTATTCACAATTTTTTTTTTTTTGCCACAATAGCCGCAGTCGAACGGACTCAAATCTGTAGCAATTAAATTTTGAATATATGAAAGCACCTTTTTTAAAGCCGATCACAATAGCAGCATTGCTACCGTTTTTTAAACAGACCAAATCTTTATTGCTATTATGATGTTTTTAAAATATGACAGTTCAGTATGCTTATTAATTGTAAGTTAACCATTTTTGCATTTATGTGACGTCAGAATTTTATTACTTTTAAATTTTTTATTTAGTATCTTTTTGCATGGTGAAATTTTTTATTATCATCTCATAATGTATTTATTGTTTGGTTTACAGAAAAACTGAGAGACACCAAAGAATTGGGCGTGGCCAGGGGCGGATCCAGCTCGCGGCTCTAGGCGGGGCGGTGTCCTTTACCGCAATGTTAAAATTTGGAGTGGCAGGGGGTGGGGGGGGGGGCGATGGGTGGGGGTTGGTAACACCTTCAATTTTGAGACCTTTGGGGGGGGGGACCATACGCCACCATCGCCCCCCCACCCCTTGGATTCGCGCCTGATGGGACGAGGAACGTGATATATTGAGACGTGGCTGTTGTTTCTGCAGAAGGTTTGGTTGCTAGGATACCGTCCAAAATTCCTTCTATCATCGCGAATATTTAAGGTAGAGATAACGCCGAACAGCTGTTCGACGTACTCTAATTTGATAACATGTGAACCTTGGGAAATTCACAACAATTCTGAAATTTTGTTGAGAGGCAGATATTAGTGCCTAAAAGCCGTAGAAAAAGTTTCAAAACAATTTAACGAGTCGTTTTATTATTATTATTTTTTTATTAAGTTCTTGGTTTGTCTCTATGGGAAAGCACTATGCTGAAAATTAAAGAAAATCGGCTCGTTAAATTGTTTTGAAATTTTTCTATGGCTTTTAGGCACTAATATCTGTCTCTCAACAAAATGTCAGAATTTTTGTGAATTTGACAGCTAATGTTTACATGTTAATCAAAGGAGGGTACGTCAAACAGCTTTTGGGCATTATCTCTACCTTAAGTACATAAAAATTAATAGTGAGCTGGCCGCAGCTACATTGCAGTATTTTTTTTTTTTTTTTTTACAAGGATACACCCCTAAGAGCCTACAGCTCGCGGCGGGGTACTGGGTAGGGATAAGGTATATTATAGGGAATGGATAGTGGCCACGGCCTGCATGCTTACGCGTCCCAGCATTCGCTGAGGTGAGACTGTGGGAACCGTGGAAAACCTCAGTCAGGACGGACACCTCTACTTTTTCTCAATGGACCATGCAAAGCGATGTCCAAAGCCTGGTGAACCACACACAAGTGCGTCACTGCACCGGGTGGAAAGCGAGACGAATTTACCCCAGGGAGGGAGCAGCGTATTTTTTACTTGAAATGGTCACCCATCCAAGTACTAACCACGCTCGACGTAGCCTGACTTCGGTGATCTAACAAGAACCGGTCAATGCACTGCGCCACGCCACCTCAGTTTTATGTTTATCATAATACATTCACAACACGGTGTTTAATTCGAATTCTTTGACGACGCCTTAAAAATAACATTATCTGTCGTAAACGAATATACATATTTTAAACACCGTCATATGAATGTATAGTAAAGTGTAATGTGTATGTTGTACTGACATACACATTACACTTTCATCGTGCCATCATCCTCTTTTTTCTAATGTGAAGTTTCATCCTTTTTGACGTTCAGTGCCCCTATTATATGTGTAATATTAATATATTTATTAAAATAAAAAAGATTTTCTGATTTGATATTTCTTGACTTTTTTTTAGTTAGATATAAATTCTAACAATGAAGACACTAAAGTTTCAGTCTATCACAAGCGAGATAGGTATAGTACCATATAGTCTTCTATTGAAGCTCTCAGATAGAAGACTATACATGGTTATAATTCTTATATTGCAGTTATAATAATAATGTCATTGAGCTCTACACAAGGCCTTGTGTAGAGCTCAATGAATAATGTATATTTTATTGAGCAGCAACAGACAAAATAAATGTCAATATAGTCAGTGTATAATATATGTTAAAGTTATGTTGACCTTCAACTTTTATTTTTTTTAAATACTATGCTGGGAAATAATGAACTAATGGATCTAAGTAGAGGCTCTTATTTTTAAAAGAAATAATACACAAGAAACCCAACAGAAAGGTTATTAGAGCATATATATGCATATATTATGCTCTGTAGGCTGCAGCCTACCAGACTAGAGGAAACTACTAATATTTATGAATGCTATGATAATTCTATAAAATCGAAGGTATTAATTATGTTAATTGTCCAGATAAATTAAGCATGGCCTTTTTCTAAAAATAATTTTTAGACTCCTATTTTTTTAATTGTGGAATAGGAAATTTATTTTTATTATACTGGATAGAGGTAAACTTTATGCAGACATTATGTGCAAGATTCAATGCTATATATAAAACCTGACTTTGGCATTTCTATCTAGTTAAAATAGGTAAAATCAGAAAATAATAGTTGTAAACATGAAGAAATAATAATTTTTCCATGGCTGTAAGCCTGCAAGTGACACACCCCCTTTTCCATCTTCAAATTCAAGTAAACCTGGCAACGCTGTACTGACTTTAGTTCTCAAGTTTCCGCAGAAAAGCGCCAAATTTCTCGAGTTGTTTTAGCTATATATTTAAATTTTACAATGCCAGGAAAGGAAATATTATGTTCATTAAATGCAGAAAAAATTATTACACCTAAATATGAACATAGCTAAAGGTAAATCTTAACGTAACTCTCATAAGTTCAGTTTTTTTGCCGGTCGCCATGCTAAAAGATAGGGGTGTGGGAACACTTGAAGCCTCTATTAAAGATATTAAAGTTTTTAATTAAAAAAAGCCACTGATGAGTGAGAAGTGCAAATTCAAATTTCTCTAAAAAATGCAATCTCAAAATATATATTAGTAATGATTAATTTATAAATGAAGTGGCTTGATTATAAAAACAATCGTCCATCTTACGCAGATAATTAAAATTCTGTTTTAACAAGCATTAATTAACATAAAATTTAGAAAAAATATAATTAGAATATACATTGAAAGAAATAATGAGCTTTTTAATTATTGAAATATACATAAAAATATGAATATGATATTAATAAAAGTTATTATGGCTTCACAAAAATGACTAAAATATTCTTAAATAAAATGGAAAATATTAATTATAAAAATAAGAAAAAAAATGAAAATTTACTAAAAAAAAACTCATAACTCTGTCACTGCAATCGACTAAAAACAAAATGAAACTTTTATTTCTTATACTGAAATCTATGATAGCATAACTTTTTTCATATCTTACAAAAACTGCTGTGGGTAGAAAACTATTGGTTCGTGGTTTGTTTTTAATATTTGGAATCAGATCCTGATACAAAAGTGGGTCAGCAGTTTGTGTGAAGATGTGGTACGTGTTCCAGATTGACCTGAAGCACATCAACCAGATGGCCGGTGACAAGGTCGAGGTGGGCATCGACCTGAGAGAGTACTACCCTAGCGTCGAGTGGGACATTCTCGGCGTACCTGCAGAGCGACATGAGAAGTACTACCCTTGCTGCGCTGAGCCGTACCCTGGTGAGGAAAAGTTATTGCTAGAGTTTCAATTTGTTATTGCATATTTTGATGGAGCACTTCGAGTTACTGTCAATTTTTCAGATTTTTTAACTCTCTAACACGTACTTTTAAAATTGTGCAGTAAAATATTGTGACGTCAAAGTCATGCAAATATTTTTTAATGCCAAAGCATAAGGAAAGATGTTGGAAACAATAACTATGACGTCAGTGTTTTGCAGCATAATTTTGAGGGTTTAAGAGGGTTAACAAATATTTTGAGAAAAGTTAACGAGGTTGTTGGCAAAATTTGCAATAAAAAATATGCAGGTTGTTTGTCATTAGGGTTATTTGTAAAATTACGTTTTTTTGGAGGGGGGAGGGGGTTTTGAGGGGGGTGGGGGCAACAGTAAGTTAAATTTAATTTGTTTAGTAATAATTTACTTAATTTACTAATTAAAAGTCATTGCAGTATGAAATTCACATGAATGGCAACGTTCGAGAATAATTATAGTCTAAATTCTAAACATTTGCATTACATGATTTTATTTTACATCTGCACTCCGCGAATATGAAGCTTCCTGATGTTTTTCTTTTCAATAAAATCCTTTATGAATTCCTTCCTATAGATAGGTTAAACTATTTTAATTTGTTCTCTATATCAGAATAATGAATTAAATTGTTTTTTTATTATTTAATATAATTATATTTGTAAAAAAAAAAAAAAAAAGTTTGATAAAGTTTTGATCAAAACATAATTTATTTTAATTAAAACAAATATTGCTCTTAAATTGTTTTAATACATTAAAATTCAACTAGAGAACGATGTTTTTTTAATGCATAACTAAAGAACGATTGTCACCTCAAGTTACGGGGACGTTTCATTCCTTCATTAAAAGTTGTTTATTGAAGCGAGACGAGGAAACTCGTTACGTCAACACATGAATGTAAATTGAAAATTTTAATAACTTCAAGTCTTGTATACTCTGCTCAATTTATAATTTTAACTTTCAGAGCGTCATTCACATTTAACGACTCGCATTAATTATATAAAATCAAAACTTGAAATCTTTCTCGACTGTAAAATGTTAACATTCTCTAACTAAAAATTTAATTCTTTTATTTATTATTATAATTTTAAGCTTGGCATTTTTGTTTTATTGATATGAAAAATTAATGAATTATAATAAACTAAGTAAAAATAAAGCCTATATATTACATGATAAAATTTTGAATGTACAATTTTTCCTTACAAGAAATTTTTATCTCATTATAAACAAATGAGTTACTGAGTTTCTTGTAAGAAAAAATTGTATGCAATAATTTTATTATTTTATAAAAAATAATGCTGTAATACTGGCTTAATATATAATTTACATTGCTCATTATTTTTTTAGCTTACTTTTTAAAGTGTTTGCACGTATTTGTTTCAAAACGTATTTGTTTCAAAACGTGTTCCTTATGTCTTTTAGTTTTTATATTATGTATATATTTTATTTATTTTTTAATAACATTACTTTACTTTCATGTTTTATTTTAATACGTCAAAAACGTCAGAAAGGAAATCATCACTGAAATTCTTTTGTGTCACAATAAGCGGACCAACACAAAAGATTTATATAAAAAAAAAAGTATATTCGCAATCTCTTCTCTATAGAAATTGCTGAACGTTAGAAGAAAAAAGAAAAGTGCAGAGATGAAAAGAGAGATTTTATTTGAACTGGAAAGTTTTTTTTGTTTTTTCTTTCCCACACGTTGAACAATTTTTTAAACACACATGCAATATCTTTTGTTAAAATTTTTTTTTTTTATTTTTGTTTCAGATATCTTCTTCAACATCACATTAAGACGCAAGACATTGTTTTACACTGTAAATTTAATCGTACCTTGCGTTGGTATTTCTTACTTGTCCGTACTTGTATTTTACCTACCAGCTGATTCTGGCGAGAAAGTTGCTCTGTGTATTTCAATCCTTCTATCACAGACCATGTTTTTCTTGCTTATATCTGAAATTATACCATCTACATCTCTTGCATTACCTCTACTTGGAAAATATCTACTATTTACAATGTTACTCGTTGGCCTATCTGTTTTAATAACTATAATAGTACTTAATATACATTATCGTAAACCAAGTACACATAAAATGGCTTTATGGGTTAGAAAAATATTTATAAGACGTTTACCAAAGTTATTGTTAATGCGAGTGCCAGAGCAATTGTTGGAGGATATGGCATCTGGTACAACAATCAACGCAACAATGCAACGTAATGCTGCGGCTGCGAGGAATTCGTCACCGCCCCCACTGCCTCCGCTCTCCCAGCGTGACTGCAACGGCCTCCACGGACCCTCGAGTGCCACCAACCGTTTCAGCGGCCTTGGTGCCTACAACGGACTCTCCTCGGCCCTCGACAGTCAGAGCGAGGGTAGTGACCTCTTACTGGACGGCGGCGGACGAAGGAAGTACCCATTTGAGTTGGAGAAGGCAATCCATAACGTTATGTTCATTCAACATCATATGCAGAGGCAAGATGAGTTTGATGCGGTAAGAAAATTTGTTCAGGACTTAATTAATCTCAATAGCTGTAAATTTATAATATATTGTAAAGGATAAACTTAGCTTAATTGCATGGTTCATAAGACTTACTCTTAAAAATGTTACTAAGAATATTACTTTTATGGATCAAACTTGTATTAAACAACATTCTAACTTTTTAAAAAAATACTTGATCCAATTGGATGAATTAATAAATATTTTTAACTAATTTTTTACAGCTTTATTAGCATGCACAGATGCATAATCGTTTATGTAAATTTGGGTAAATTGTAATTGATTTTATTGATTATTAATTCTTGTAACATTTTATGTGCACAATTTGCTTTCATCATTATGGAATTCAAATACGCAATCATCCCAACCAATGGCAACAATGCAAGCAATTCACTTGTCAGAGCCTGTATAGTATGCAACTTGTACGAGCGTCATGCCTGACTGGTTGCATAGCTCCATGTTTAGCAGGCGCATAAACCACAAGCCTCTATCTAAACATTCCATTCCACGTGAATTAATCAAAGATACTAATATTTTACTACTATAAAGTTAAAATTATTGTTATAATTTATAAAGATCAGAGTTAAAAGTAACAATTATCTATTAATATTCTGCGATTTTAAGTTTTAGTTTTTTTTTAATAAATGTTGTAGTACTATATTATTTTTACTTCTATGATTGTACATTAATTTGAATTTACGTGTATGTGTCATAATATTGTAAAATGAGTTAAATGAGCAAAAAACATAAATGTATGGGAAAAAATATGGTTTTTGTATGGGTTATCCCATACAATAACCATACTTTTTCCCATACATTACCCATACAAAATATGGTCTAAAATCTGGGAAAAATGACCGAAAATACGATATTTTTGACCATATTTCTCTGCACCCTGATATGGTCTAGGTATGGTCAAAGCATGTGATGAAAACCATATTCAAATGACCATATTTATCCCATACAATTTCTAATCTAGTCAGCGTAATTAACTAAAGCTAATTAATAAAAGGCTGCATAATTACTTTCTATTCATTGCTTGTAAAATTTATTCTTTCATTCAATATGTACAATTTGTAAGAACATTCGACGCATCAACAATATGGAAAACATCAAAAAATTTAATGATCATTTATAATTATAACAATAAATATCAAATAATAACAAGTATTCTGAGAGTCAGCAACAGGATTGATGAGTGTCTTCCACTTGGCCAGCAATAGATCCTGTAGAGAATACAAAAATGCAATGAGATACGTCTTTCACCATACGTCAAAATACAATATGACGTCACAATTGTGTAGGCAAAACATTGTCAGCGGCATAGCAGATACGTGTTAAAGTTGGTCTCGAAATTAATTTCTCCTAACAATTCGCATAATTTTCCTTACAATTTGCTTTCATAAATGGTGACAAAAAGAATCATTGCAAACGGAAAAAAATAATTGACAACCAAAATCAATATTATAAAGGCGACGTTTATATCGGATATCGGAGTAGCATAATTTGGCACCCTCTATTCATTTCTGCAATAAAAAATTTTCATGTAGGTTGTCCATTAAGGGAGGGAACATACATGGCCAAAATGTGTCAATTGCTCGAAAATATCAACAATAATTATTTGCGCTGTTTTTTTTTTTTTTTTTTTTTTTTGCGTTCTCCATGGGAAAGCTATGCGCTAAAAATTTAATATAATTTTTTTTATTTTTTATTCATGGCTTTTAGATACTACAACCTGGCCCTCAAAAACTTTTTCAAAGTTTTTTTGTGGCTGTTGAGATTTACGTATTAATAAATGAGGACTATTTCAAACAGCTGATTCGTGTTACCTTACTCCCGTAAAAACTTCATAAAAAGTTAAACCTCATCTCCTCGGTCTATTGACTTCATATAATAATAACAAGTTTTTACTATAATATAGATACATAATTATATATTCTTTGTCTTTTTTAAACTGAATCATTCATTGGTAACAAAAAATACGTACTATAATGGACAACATACATAAAAAAATTTATTGCAGAAATGAATAGAAGGTACCAAATTATGCTACTCTGAATTTTTTCAGATTTTTTTGAGACCCGAAACTATTTTTAAATAATTATTGAAAGTCGTGCGATTTCAGTTGGCACCCCTGCAGCCTTAATAAAAAGGATATAGACTGGACGCCTATTGACGCCTCCGGGGGGCGTGGCCACACTTTCAATAATTATTTAAAAATAGTTCTGGGTCTAAAAAAAATCTGAAAAAATTCAGAGTAGCATAATTTGGTACCCTCTATTCATTTCTGCAATAAAAAAATTTCAAGTATGTTGTCCATTGTGGTGAGAATTAAATTAAAAAGATATAGAAATAACCTATCCAGAGATTATACATACAAAATACTTGTGAAAATATTTGAAATGTTCTCCTTTACATCTCCTATCATGCACAACAATACTTTGTTTAACTAACAACGAGCAGAAGACTTTGGTTGCATCAAGCCTTTTTCATTGTTAAACATGGGACCACGTAATGCCTAATTTTGCTACCAGAGCAGAGAATGTAATGACATTGTTGACGCAAGGCAACCGCAGCAACTTCAAAATCAACGGTCATTTTCAATAAGTTAACACGTAAATCAACAACTGTCCCATGTTTTTCCTTTCACGCGACAGACATTACACAACAATACTTTGTTTACTAACAACGAGCAGAAGAATTTGATTAGGAGATATGGCATCTCTAAAATTAAATCTCTTAAAAAAGCAAGCTTTTAAAATCAGCTTCTCTGATAATTGACCGCAGCCTAATAATGTAAATTTTTTTTTCCGGAGAGTAAGATAGCACTTTTTCAAATATAAGTGATAAAGTGGGGGGGGGGGATGGAATTTAATTTAATTATTCGGATTTCATCTCACAGTACTTCACATAACTATAAAATTTACCGGTATATGCCAAGCCGGTGTTTTGACCTATATACTGTAGCCGCCTCAATAGCTACTGGCGCTTTACAACATTCAATGCCTCCTCCTGCTCGCTGCCATCTCTCACACTTATATAGCTTGCAGGACCACTGCAGGGGGACAGCTAGGTAAGCGAGCAGAGGGTGAAAGGCATCTTGGGGTGTAGTCCGTAATAAGTTCAGAACCTTCGATTTAGCGTTCCGAAATTATGTTCTGAATGTTCAGAACCATTTCCGAGGTTACCCGAAGTGAGTCAGCTGAATTCAAAAAAGAGGTTCCGGGTGTTGCGAACTTTTCCTCCGAACTATCAGAACTAGAGTCAGCTGATCACAATGAAAGTGTTTCGTTATTTGATGTTCTGAAGTTAGTGTTTTTGTTCCGGACAGGTCCGTAATCGCTCAGCTGTTCTGAACGTTCAGAACTTAATACGGACTACACCCAGAGATGTCATGCAGGGCCAACTAGCTTTGAAGGCTGCAATATAGCTTCCAACTTTTGCTTCAGCAAAACAAATTTTATTTAAAATTGAAAGAAACAAATCAGAAAGAATTAACAGTACTTTTTTTTTTAACACAGTAGTGTGTGCATGATGTAGTGAAATCATACAGTGATACTGATATATTAAGGTGCTTTCACATATTCGAAAATCGCTACGGAAACGCTCCGTAGCAAATGTGTTGATTTTGCTGCGGCGCTCCGTAGCACCTCGTGATCTTCTGCGGCACGTTCTACGGAACTCCGTAGCAAAATCAAGATGAGTTTGGTTTTGCTGCGGCATTCACATGATTTTCCGCCGCAGCTGCCGCAGATGAACAAGAATATGTGAAACGCTTACGGCATTGCTACGGAACTCCGTAGCGATTTTCGAATATGTGAAAGCACCTTAATGCATACAGTACTGCAGGGAAGGATCTATCTTTTTTATAGAACATATATAATAATTATATTAATTATGCATATGTAACTTACATTTTGGGTTTCCTCCACGATTGCTGGTGACAAAACTGGATGTACTGGAGGCCAGGTGTGTCATCATTTGGTCCATGCGAATATCCAGCTCCGCTCATGGCCATCTCTTATTTTGGAAGGTACTCTTGCAGCATATGCATAATATATATGTCCTCACAGCTCCCACACTGACCGGTCATATTGAGTGTGTATAGCCAAATCCACCAGCAAGAGGGTCGACCTGGGGAGTGATTGATAGAAACCTATTAAAACATTTTCTTGGAGAACTTTGAATCATTTCATATTAGGAAATGATAATTACTTACCGTTAATAAAGCCTAAAAAGGTGCTTTAATGTACTTCTTCTGTGGTAAATATTATAAACAACAAGTCGTCAGAGGAGAGAGAAGCCATTTCCAACGTTTTTTTTTAAAGCTTTGAAAACAGCTGGTTTTCTGAAAGAATTTTTTTCATTGGTTGAAAAATCTCCTCCATTTTCTTATGGCGCGGAATATTTAAAGCAAGTTTTTATTTTTTCTTTTTTTGAGCCGCGCTGCTCAGCATATATATGTTCATGATTCTTGCAAATAGATCGAGTAAACAAAAAATAAAAACACATACTTGTATGCAATGATTAATGAATTAAAACTTACAAGATATAAATATAAATAAAAAATTTAAATAAAAATATTAATTTTTTAACACAGTCAATAAAATACGTAATAAACTATACCTAGTGTAGTACTATACCTACTATGATTTTCTTTTTAATTTCTTATTAAAAAATTAAAAATCTCTTTAAATGATTTTTTTAATATATATAAGCATGCAAGTAAAAGCAATAATTAATTTGAATAATAATCAACACACAAAAGTCTAAAGTTTTTGTCCTTTTTAGTGGCAAATAACGTAAATTTAGAAATTAAGAACTTAAATTATATTAATCAACCATGCAAAATTTTTATCTAATTTTTTTTTTTTTTAATACAGCATCCATTTAGCTGAACAGAAAATTTTTCTAAGTCAAATTTGTACTTAAAAATTTTTCACTCTACTGAAAGTATGGGTAAAATGTGGTCACATTTCTCATGATGTAAAATGTATGGTAATTGTATGGTTTACAGGGTGTGTTAAAATAAAATATATTGCTCCCCATATTTTGACCATACATAATTTTCTACAAAATATTTCGTGACCATACAAGACCATACAATACCATACTTTTACCATACCAAACCATACAAAAACCATATTTTTACCATACATTACCCATATTTATTTTTACTTGAGATAACAAATGTTATTTTATGTTGCAGGAAGATCAAGATTGGGGATTTGTTGCTATGGTTCTGGACCGATTGTTCTTGTGGATCTTCACGATTGCTTCAATTGTTGGAACGTTCGCCATTCTGTGCGAGGCGCCGGCGCTGTATGATTACACGGAGCCTATTGACATCCGCATATCCGAGGTTTATAGGAAACAATTTCTACCAGAGGTTGACTTCTAACCTTCCCTCCTCTGTCTCCTCCTCACTACAATCACCACCGGAGGACACAATCAGTAAAAATAAACAAACACATGTTATTTAAATAACAAGTCAAATTTATGTTCGTCCAAGAGAAATATTACGTACGTCTTTTGTTTGTTTTTAATCAAAAAAATAAATGTAAAAAGTTAAAAAAAATATATGAAACTAGAATGAAAAAAAGTGTATAAGATGTGTGATGTGTTTCTTGTATAAAAATTATGGATGTTTGTAAGAATACTTGAAATATAACAAAAAACTTTCTTATATTATGAAGAAAAAAAAATATATTTTGTTTCTTGCTTTTTAGATCTATGGATGTTCTTAGCTGTTGCGAATGTTTCATAGCTAAAAAAAAAATATCTCTTTGTCAAAATTTACTTGTCTCATCGTGTGTTTTTTATAGTTTTCTTTATTCTTTTGATCTATGTTGTCAGTACTCGGCGATGATGTCTCGTAATATGTTTTTGTCTTTTTCTTTCTGTATCGTCATCAGAAATTGTATGCCTTTATTACTAACACTAAAAAAACTGCACACTTTTTTATCAATGTGGGGAAATGCAGTGGTATGATGTCAACACACTCTGCACCACCGCTGTAAATGTTTACATACACAACAGTCTGTTAGTCCTTAAAGTCATAAAAATAATAAAAATGTATATATATAAATTTTAGCAAAGAACATTTAAAAAAATTAAAAAAATTAAAAAAATATCCCTCCGTATGGTTGCAATTAAGTATTATCGTATTTTCTGTGTAAATAAATATTATCTGTTGTTTGTTTTTTATTAACTGTTTGCTCGTTATATAAAAATAAATCTAATATAATAACATATAGATTATAATAATATAATATGATGCAAATAAACTAGAAAAGTCCGTTCTTCCAAAACTAGTTGAGAACATCCCTCCCTTTCCCCTACCCAAACTTAATCTGTCATGATTCCACCCTGCCACGACAAATAATGACCCTTCTACCTTCGTGACCTTGCTGTGACCCCTGCGCGCGCACGTGGCGGGAAACTTAACTGCAGATTGCTCAAACCTGTCCCAGCCTCACACCCTCAGTCAGGTTGCTACTCTGTAAGCAAGTTGATGAGCAGTTTGTAACTAAAACTGAAAAAATTAATGATTGTTCAGCTTTTTTTTTTGTAAATATTATTAATGATAAATAAAATAAAAATGTTTCTCTGTATAATTTGTGTTTTATTTTCTCAAAATTAATCATATTATATTGTAGCATATAAGATAATCAAGTTTATTTATGCTAGCAAAAATCTCAAAGGAGCACAGGGATTTGATCCGCTACTCCTCTTTGTAACACGATATAATTATAGAAATATATTATGTATAATGGAGTATTGTCCTCAATTTTTTTATTGCAGAAATGGATAGAGCGTGCAAAGTTATGCTACCCTGATTTTTTTCAGATTTTTTAGAGCCCGGCCGGGAAGTATTTTTAAAAAATTATTGAAAGTCCTTTTTGTGACGTCACGCGGCGACAAGTCCTATCTTTTTCTTAAGGAGCGGCGTCTCGTGACGTCACAAAAATAACTTTCAATAATTTTTTAAAAATAGTTCCCGGGCTCTAAAAAATCTGAAAAAAATCAGGATAGCATAACTTTGCACCCTCTATCCATTTCTGCATTAAAAAAAATTGAGGACAATACTCCATTATCTATATTCAGTACTTATATACATATATTATAATTATATATTATTAATATATCGACATCAAATATTAGCATTATTAATTATTAGCTACAACATTAAAAATGTAAAATAATGGCTGCAACAAACAATTCCGTTTATGCATTGTAGAAACTAGGCCAGAAATAACCAGAAATATTGACATGGGATCGAAACATACATGTTCTGGTCCACAGTCTGTACGTACTGAACAGTATTAACGGATCAACTGCATGTCGGCAGCAAATTCTCATGTCAACTATAATCAGTAACAGAACATGCATAATGTATATGAACGTTTAATTTTATAAAGACTTATTCAGGGATGGTTAAGAACATGTAGCTGCATTTACCCACAGTTTTATGCATGCGCGCTGCCATACCCAGTTGACTCTCAACTCTGAAAGGGTATATGAGTGAACTTAATTTGCTTTTACTTTTCTTTTATTTCTTTGTTTTACTTTTTTGAGTAAAAAAAAAAGTAAAAAAAAAAAAAAAAAACACTATCAACCAACTTGACAAAACTGCATTTCTCCACATTTAGAGCTGCATCGATGAGACACAATTACATTATATTAAATACATTCCGGTAATAATTTTAGATGTAATTGCAAGTGTCTCATAAATTTAATTTTTTCCACAGTAATAAAAAAAAAAAAAATGAATATTTACGTCACGCAGGATTTAAAAAAGCTTTCACGTAATTTTGATGAGTCACGTCAATTTCAGTAATTGAGTCTGTGGGTTTTATTTTACGCTAATTGGAGCTCTCGTTTTACGCGTGAATAAACCCAATATTTAAATCGATTCATACATTATATTCTTCTACATATAAATAATTGCTGTATAGAGTGTAATGGAGCGAATATTTTTACATAATTACGCATTCTGACACATAAAAGCAATGAAGAAGTTAATAATATTATAATTTAAAATAATGTAATATGTTATATATACATAAAATATTTTAATTATTTATATATTTTTATATACACAACTCATATACAATTTATATGCATTATACATGAACATTATCATCACAATTATATATAAGGCCTCCATATATCACCGTTATAATCAAGAAAAGTCATAGAAAAGAAATGAGATAGAGAGAGACAAAGATAGAGGAAGACAGATAGAGAGAGTGAGAGAGAGATTTGGAATGACAAAAGATTGTTCTCTTCTCATTGTCTTCTTCAATCTCTTTCAACGACAATGAAGCGTATATTACACAAGCAGCAACCAGAAAAAAAAAGAAAAAAAGAAAAATTTAGCTTTTATTATAAATCTACCTTCTGAATATGAATATACCTTCATCTGCTGCCGCATTCCTCTTTCATTCCTCGAAACGTTTAATATAACATCAACCATTCATCTTGAGATCTCTTACTGGACTTAATAATAAAAATGGGGGGGTTTACGTCTTGAGAAAACTCTCTTCTTTCTTGCTTACTTCGAGAATAAAAGCAGGGAATAATTCTTTCTTGTCTATTCTTTAGTTAGGCCCATTATTTTCATTTCCAAGTCTCTACTGAACGTAAGAGCTTCTAGTCATGCACGCTAGCTGCTGATGCAATACCGCGGCGTCTATGGGAAGCAAGCCTAGTTGTGTGCCCTCCGGCTCACGTATAATTGAGCGCCAGGCTTTGTGTAGCGCCGGCGCTTATTTCACAGTGTCACTTTGCCCCCATATATACTCGCACCAAATATTTTGTGTCTTCTTTGCATTGTATAAAACAAATTTAATAAATTTCCAGATATTGTATATAAATTTAATGAGTGCATGTGAAAAACGTTCTCTCTCTCTCTCTCTCTCTCTCTCTCTCTCTCTCTCTCTCTCTCTCTCTCTCTCTCTCTCTCTCTCTCTCTCTCTCTTTGCCACTTTTTCTAACTTTTCATTAAATTATTACGTGCAATACTTGTGTGGGTGTATAATTCATAATCATTTTATTGTTCTTTGATCATACAACAATATATAAGCACGTCATAAAGAATAATCACAAACAATTTGAAAGCACGTCAATACAAAACATAACAAATAATCCTTCATACAAACCAATCAAATAATAATAATAATAATATATTATTAAAATATTATGCTAGGCCGTACGTATTACAATATTTATATATATTTATATTTATTTATATAGGTCATTATTTGATAGTTACATTTATAACATTAATTTCAAAATTAATTTCAAAATTAATTAACGCATATGATACAACCATGTTATATTTATTTTATCGTTAACATTGCATTTCAAGTTTTATCATAGCAAAGATAGATCGCAATTAACAATTAGACATTTCATTAAACAATGAAATGTTATTTGAATTAAATTAATATGCAGCCTAGCTTTTTTAAATTAAATGTTATTTGTAATTTTTGTACCTTTTTTGCATGCCGTTGTTACAATGAGATATTAGAATGTGAAAATGTTAGTGGCTTAATCGAAAGAAGGGCAGTGCCGCCCGTGACGTCATAAAATAGACTTTCAATAATTTTTTAAAAACAGTTCCCGGTCTCAGAAAAATCTGAAAAAAATTCACAGTATACCACATTTTTACCCCTTCTTTCGATTAAGCCACTAAAATTTTCACATTCTAATATCTCATTATATAACTGCACAAAAATTGTTTTATTTTAAATAATTTATTGATTAATTATTTTAAAAGAATTAAAAAAAATAAATTAAAGTAAAAATAAAACACGGTACAGAACAGGATTGACAAATCATTTTAATTTTAATCATTTCATTTTCATTATTTTTATCAATTATTATATTTTAATATCAATATAATTTATCATGCAGTCAAGGGGAGAGAAATGGTGAAGCTCAAATGTGGTTGTAGTAATTAATTATTGTAATTAATGGTTAAATAGAGGTTTAAACAAATATTAATGAATTTTTTATTAAAAATATGCATTATAGAAATATGGACTCTCAAAATTATGTTTATCAAAATAATTAAACTCTGAAAACCATTTCTTCTGTTCCGTTGTATATAATATAACCAAAAAATAATTAATAAGTTTATTATAATTATTGTTTAATATATAATATTATGTACATAATATATATATATTATAATATTTTTTTCATTTTACAGGCGATCGAGTAGTTCAATTAAGTTGAAACTAACTGTAAGTGAGGCCGGTGAGGCGCTGCTTGCATAGTGTTAATTTGTTAATTTCTAATCTCGGCGCGCGCTCCTGACCTCTTCATGCAAAAATTATGCATTAGCGGATGGGAGGGTTGGAGCTAGAACTGTACATCGGTCGCACGATGATCTTAATCTGGAAAAGAGTGCGGGCAGCATCATCCTTGCTGGCTGTCAGGCTGTCACTAGTGAGAAGGCACCAGCACGTTCACCATAGAGAGCTAAATAAAAAATATAAGTATTATAATATTTCACATAATTTTACCATAAATATAATAAAGAATGATTTCACTATAAGAATTTTTTATTGCACGATGAATTAAATTTTCCCACTGTTTTTTTATATTCCGCTTAGTTCGGCTTAGTTCCTACAGAGTGCAGCACTGTCCAAGAACAATTCTGACATTTCTTCTAGATCCATCGAAAACCTCGTGCTCGCCATCTAAAAAATACCTTCACGATGTACGGCGGCGGTGGTGCTCCTGTCCTGGTTTTAAGTGAGTATTAATCTTTATATATTATGTATGAAATTCAATGTTTCATTATGTATCATGATTGTAATAAATTTCATTCATGGCAGGCCAAAACACAAAGAGAGATTCCGGTCGGAAAGTGCAGCTGGAGAATGTTGCAGCCGGCAAGGTAAGCATCATGGCAGCGTTCTTTCTGTTAAGCTTGAGTGACTCGTGTAATTTATAATTATTTATGAAAAAAACTTATTATTTAACAATAACCTTTATTAATAATGATCTTATTGATTGTTTCTGTCTAGGCAATCGCTGATGTTATCCGAACATGCCTTGGACCTCAAGCTATGCTCAAAATGCTTATGGATCCCATGGGAGGAATTGTTATGACCAATGATGGTAATGCAATTCTTAGGGAGATAACAGTACAACATCCAGCTGGCAAATCCATGATCGAAATTGCAAGAACACAGGATGAGGAGGTATGGTTATCTTTTTTTGTTATAATATAGCTCTTGTGCTCATAACTTATTGTGTGGGCGTAGGTTGGAGATGGTACAACGTCGGTGATTGTGTTGGCGGGTGAGATGCTGGCAGTTGCCGAGCAGTTCTTGGAGCAACAGATTCATCCAACTGTGATCATCCGAGCTTATCGCCAAGCCCTCGAGGATATGATTACTATTCTTCAGGACAAAATCAGGTATGCATACTGTTACAGATGACTGTGCTTGTGTTTGTTTGCATGCAGATGATCTTGTTTATGAATATTGCTGATGGTTGATGATAGCTAATGGATGGAATGGAGAGGGGAAACAAGCATTTAAGTCACAGGAAGTGTGTAGAGTGCATACAGGTGTTCCCGCTCCCCTTTAATTCTAGCGTGCCATGGAATAGGTGACTTGTCCTTACACTGATCCTCGCCATCTGTGCGAGTGGCGCTGCAACTTCGTGTACGGTCAAAGTATGTAGAAACGAAATAATACATTGCGAAGATGGGGGAAAAATTTTGTGAACCGCGAGTTAGGTACGAAAGAAAATAAAAAGTTAACATTTTTCACTGCCAAAACGTGGTATAACTATTCTAGTTTGCTTCAGTGCAATTGTTTTCACCCTAGCACTGCTCAATTCCAAATACTAGCGAGATAAAGACAACTCTACCTCGGGCCACCGCGGCTCGTGTGTGACGCCATGCTGCCAAGCGATTCTGCGATTGGTTGACCACAGAGCAGCCATTGATGGATTAGAACGGCATGACGTCATGCTGTCAAGTAATTGGTCGACTTTGAACTGCAAGTTGCAAAAAGTTGCAGCGCCACTCACAGATGGCGAGGATCAGTGTAAGGACAAGTCACCTATTGGATAAATTAAGTGCATGAGCCATTTATTATTATTTATTAATTTAAAAAAAAAAAAAAACAGGATCGAGTGGCATCACTAGCAGAAGTTATAATTTTGAGGTGTGGTCATTGCTTTATAGCTGTGACTAAGGTAGATGGATAGTAGATGTTAGGTTTTGTTATTATTATAATATAGCTCTCAAGAACTTTTTACTGTTTGACCCCCCCCCCCCCCCCCTCCTCCTTCCCATCCGACATACAAACTTTTCCACCCTGCAGTTTGTCTTTTGAATTCTGACTGAACACAAGGAACATGTAAATACTATCCTAGTTATCTTCTGACACCCCATAAGAAACTTTCTTTAAACCGGGATATCTAGCAACACCAGTTCGAGTGTTGAAGTTTTGTGTCTTGTTCCAGCACCCCCCTGGACGTAAATGACCGATCCAAGCTGCTTGAGGTGATCAAGTCGTGTGTGGGCACCAAGTTCATCAGCCGCTGGTCGGACCTGGCCTGCAAGATTGCGCTGGACGCTGTGCAGACCGTTGCCCTGGAGGAGAATGGTCGCAAGGAGATTGACATCAAGCGATACGCCAAGGTTGAGAAGGTGAGTCGCAAAGAGGAGAACATCACAAGAGTTTTTTTTTTATAGTAGTCACCTTTGTTTCTGTATAACTGAGTTCATCTTTTCTTATCAATACATGCAGGGTGTTTGTATTTTCCTCATTTTTAATTATTATTTAATGTTATTTTAATATTATTTTTTCACAATTGATAACGAATTATGAAGTTCCTTCACAGACTACTAGCAAAGTACAAAGTCTGCGGCATGTTGATATGTTGTCTATATCTGTAGATTCCCGGGGGCAGCATCTCCGACTCGTGTGTGCTGTCTGGTGTGATGGTCAACAAAGACGTGACGCACCCCAAGATGAAGAGGCTCATCAAGAACCCACGCATCCTTCTGCTCGACTGCAACCTTGAGTACAAGAAGGGCGAGAGCCAGGTGAGCAGGAAGTTGTCACGCCCACGTGATTTGGGCGGGGCAGATTTATACATGCAGCATTGTGAAAATAGAGATGATTGTTCTTTAGCATCAAATCATTAGGATTGTAACTAATGATTAGTAATAAGTATCTAATTTTAAATGAAAATTTATGTTGTAATTATTGGCATAGCTCCCTCCCTGCTTCCTATCAATATGGTACTTTTTTCCTTATAAGTGCTATTTTTGTCTCTTATAATTTAAACTCAAAAAATGTTCTGTTAAACTACAGAATGTGTATAACTATTTTGTTACGTTTTTAATCTTTTTATATCTGCTACATTGCCCTTACAATAAAATCCTCCCACTGTACACATGCACCTGTACATAACCTAATTGTTCAATCCTGACAGACGAGCCTGGAGATGACCAAGGAAGAGGATTTCACACGGATCTTGGAGCTCGAGGAGGAGTTTGTGCAGAAGGTGTGCGCCGACATCATCGCCCTCAAGCCCGATGTTGTCTTCACAGAGAAGGGAGTCTCAGATCTGGCTCAGCACTATCTTCTTAAGGTGAGACAAACACCAACACTAAAGTCACTTTCGATGGTCCGCCATCTTGTGTTAAATTTTGTGTTGTGAGCCCCCAGCTTACCAAAACTCTAACTGCAACAAATTTAATGTTGATCTTCTTATTTTTTCCTGGACATAGAGTTTGAATTGTCTGGAACTTGTAGATGCTCCTAATGTTAACTAATGAAACTTATGACATGAGATGACCACTTTTGCTCTTTCAGGCCAACATTTCTGCTGTCCGTCGTGTCCGTAAGTCTGACAACAACCGCATCGCTCGGGCGTGTGGCGCCACCGTGGTGAACAGGACGGACGAGCTGCGGGAGGAGGACATTGGCACCAAGGCAGGACTCTTCGAGATCAAGAAGGTGAGGAGCTGACATATAGGGGTATAACTGAGCTATGTGGAAAAAGTTCCTTCTTTCTATACCTCTGTAACTTCATACAGAATGCACTCTCTACAAACTTCCACACTTGTAAGAATAAGTGGGTCCCCACTCTATTTGTGCTAACACCTGGCTGGTGCTACTCCACAGATTGGGGACGAGTACTTCTGCCTGGTGACCGAGTGTCAGGACCCCAAGGCATGCACCATCCTGCTGCGAGGAGCCAGCAAGGACGTGCTCAACGAGGCCGAGCGTAACCTTCAGGACGCCCTGCACGTGGCTCGCAACATCCTGCTGCAGCCCAAGCTGGTGCCTGGCGGAGGAGCAGTCGAGATGGCCGTCTCACAGGTCAGCCGGAAACTTAATCTTCATTTGTCCTTTGACTGTTTAGATTCTCTTGTAATTTCAAGTAATTTCAATATCTTCCTACTTAATCATGTCCTAAAATTTGAAAATCTGCTTTTTATTATACATAGTTACTGAACATAATTTACTGTACGTAAAAGAAAGTACTAGGTGCAAGCCCAGATGACTACATATATTCTCTGATATTTGTTGTGTTTCTTATCTCAATACCTGGAATTAAATGTAAACTAGTTTTATTTGTTTTAAATCTGTCAGTCTGAATAACATCACTGCTGTGAGCTAATTCCATCTTGTGATGTTGACAGGCGCTTGCTGAGAAGGGCAAGCTGGTGGAGGGAGTGGCTCAGTATCCGTACCGTGCCGTTGCACAGGCACTCGAGGTTATTCCACGTACCCTGGCCCAGAACTGCGGAGCTAACACCATCCGTACACTGACAGCTCTGCGAGCCAAGCATGCCACAGGTACGTACCTCCCCCTCCCCTTCCTGACTTGCTGACTGACGAGCTTGTTGTGTTCAGGGGCTGGCAGCACCTGGGGCATCAACGGAGAGACCGGGGAGGTGACCGACATGAAGGAGCTTGGCATCTGGGAGCCCCTCACCGTCAAGCTGCAGACCTACAAGACAGCTGTTGAGGTGAGAGCTTGCTAAGTGTGGCGAATGAAGGAACTCTTTGTAAGGGTTGAAATTTGAATAGTGATGTTTAAATTGTATTTTAAATATCTCAAGCCTCAAACTGGTATTAACAGGTAGTTCAGAATAAACTAGAAAGTAAGCAGTCAACAAGTGTAGAAATAAATTTCAGAAGGTTAGCACAGACTTGTTTGAATTTAGTGTAAAACACATATTTTTTTTTAGACAAACAATATAAAGAAAATGATCACTATAAGCAGGACAAATATTTAAAAAAGAATTCAATTTTTTATTGTTACATATTTTAAATCTGAATCTAGTGTAAAATCAGACAGCAGCAGTAATATTACCTTGGCAAAATCAATGTATTTAATTAAGATATTTCCATTGTAATTACAAAATGCTACATGATGAAATCCAAATTATATAAAATTTGCCTGCTTGTGTCCACAGACTGCGATCCTGCTGCTGCGTATTGACGACATTGTGTCTGGCTCCAAGAAGAAGGGTGGCGACGCCCCCGAGACCAAGATGGCCAACCCGAGCGAGGCTGCCATGCAGGAGTAATGTCCTGCCACCTAGTGCCTCAAGCAGGAAACCTCTCGCCTCCCACGCTAATAATAATTTAATTCAAATGCCTGCTCTAATCTGTCGGAAAGTATTGTCACTTTTTTTTCCAAGCTAACTGTTTTTGTTTACAAGAAAAATATACTTAAATAAAATGCACATACTAAAATCACTAAAACTATATTTTATTTCTGTTTCTTTACACTTAAACTTGATTAGTTTAATACAGTTTAATAGATTATCAGGAAAAGAATTCTATTAAAATGAATGAAGCAAAACAAAAATTACTGCATGGTAATCCAGCAAAGATAATAAAATTTAGGTAAACTTAAAGTATTAATTATTTAAATACAAAGTGTATAATTGAGGTATTTTTTTATTATTTACTATTCTCACCCATTTAGACGGCTATTTAAAATATATAATATATATTCCTTAATAAATACAGCTTATACTTTTTCTTTAATAACAAAAAGGTGAAATTAAGATAGAATATTAATAAAAGCTGCAAAATGGTTAAGCTGGGAAGATATTGGAGAATTTTCATGATTTATTTATCAAAAATAAAGACCATCATCATGCAGTAGCATTAAAGTTACAGAAAACCTAAAATAAAATATTACAATGCCATCAATACTCTAAATCTTAAAACTAAAAACATTTTTTTTTTTTTTTTTTAGAATATCTGGTAATTTATTTTATTTGCAGAAAAAAAATTTCAAATAAAGAATAAAGTTCTCTACTAAACAATCCAATAATTATAAAATAAAAATCCTTGAGTAATTTATATTACGTGAAATTCTCGTGTATATATCATAATAATATATAAAAAAATGTTAACATAAACACGGCAAGATCCAATTAAAATTTCATAGTTATTTTAAAAATAATTAACTTTAATTTCGATATTTTGACGTAAAAATACTGCAAGCGCAGTTGCTTCCTTCGTCTGGCTTGAGAATCTTCGCGGCCGATCGCATCCTGGTGCAGAGATGACGGATGATGTCCTTGGCAGCTTCGCCATCCTGCGGCCACCTGAGCCCAAAGGCCACAGGTCAAGGTGACAGGAGGCTGCAGGCGGTATACCGCGGCGCCACAACGCTTGTTGCCGAGCTTTCTCCGTGCAGCTAGCAAACTCGCTTTCCCTTTCACAGAAGCTCACGAGAACTCACAACGACAACATGCGGTGCTCTTCTTGTCCTATTGCAACGATGTTCGCCATCGTCGCCGTAAGTACCATAGATCGAGATCACGCCCTGCCCCAACCAGATCACTTAATTTGCGACGATTTGTAAAACTAGTATATTATACGTATATATATAGCGTCTATATAATTTTAAGGTTCTTCTTTTCATTTTATAACTTTAAATTATATACATGCATGTATAATAAAAAAAAAATATTTTATTTTTAGAGCACGTACGTTATATAATTTTGATAATACTTCTTTTTTAATTCTTTTATCGTGATCGCGATTGCTATTTTTCCCAAAACTTGATCGTACATATTATATATTATATTTTTTTTATGCATGGGTTATTGATTTTTTTTTTAAGAGCTGATTGCAAAACAATATTAATTATTACACGCATTAACTAATTATAATTAATGTGCGTAAGTATGCGTGTTTTAAAATTTTAAAACTATTTGGGAAAGTATAATATATATCTAGGGAAATGCAGAGGAATATTTCAGTATTTATATACAGTATAGAGAGGCAGTTAATATAATAATATTAATAATTTGCCTTTTATTTATGATAAATTATTAAATTAATTGCTTTCTTATTGCATGGAAATTGTATGGCATATGCCATAAATACATGGTGTACGTATTACATTAGTTTCACATTTAATTACTATTATTAAATTATTATAAATGAAATAATAATTAGGTTTAAATTGTGGGGGCATATTATACATGACCAAAATGTGTCAATTGCCCCAAAATATCAACCAATCAATCAAGTTTAAAATGTCTTGTTATAAAATGTATTATTGCTTTAAACCGTTGCTTTATATGACGCTTTCTTAATACCAGATATTTCAAAATTAATTTTTGTATATATAATATAATACGATTTCTCTGTGTAATTAATTATATAATATATATTGCACCGTCGTATTGAAGTTATATAAAATAATATAATTGCATTTTATAAGATATATCTATAAATAAAATAATAATTTAAAAAATATTACATATCTTGCATACTATATATATTTTCACTTATTAGACTGTATTATTAATTAAATAAGTAAGTTATAATTCTAATATTAGATTCAAAATTAAATTATATAACTTTAGTTATTTTTATTGCAAAAATGCGTTATATATTATTTATAATAATTAATTATCGGACAGCCTATCGATTATAATATGTAAGGCTTCTTATATCGGATCTGTGAACTTAAATTTCTTCATCTGTAATATAGCTGATCGATGGCCGGTATTAATCAGTGGCATATATTACAGCTATATAATTAATATATATAGTCCTTCAAATTTTCAGCCCGGAGAAAAAAAATATATATCGGACGCCCTCTTCCTTTTAGTGCCCATGGGTGCCCTCCTGATCCCCGCCTTTTCCCCAAATAGAGTATATTGTCCTCATTTTTTTTGTTTTTTTTTTTTTGCAGAAATGGATAGAGGGTGCAAAGTTATGCTATCCTGATTTTTTTCAGATTTTTTAGAGCCCGGGAACTATTTTTAAAAAATTATTGGGAGTTCTTTTTGTGACGTCACGAGACGCCGCTCTTTAAGAAAAAGATAGGACTTGCCGCCGCGTGACGTCACAAAAAGGACTTTCAATGATTTTTTAAAAATAGTTCCGGGTCTCAAAAAAATCTGAAAAAAATCAGGGTAGCATAACTTTGCACGCTCTATCCATTTCTGCAATAAAAAAAATTGAGGACGATACTGATCCATTCACAAATCAGTCACCCCCATATATAATTATAGTGTAAGAGTCGCCCCCCCCTCCTTTTCCCTTCCTCGGACAGCTAGACCACCACTGTGGACTGTGGATATACAGTATAATAATAATTAATACTGACGGTACGGCTCGATTCCTCAGGTGACGACGGTCGTGACTGCCGGCCCGCTGCAGCAGCAGGTCCCAAACGACGGGAAATACGTACCTGAGGAGGAGGTGCAGGGTCCCCCCGTGCCATACAGCTTCAGCTACTCGGCGGGCCGCAGACCGGGACATGTAGACCGTGTACACTCTGAGAGCCGCGACGTGAGCGGCGTGGTGCGAGGTAAAGAGCAGCTAGGAGGCCTTGCCCCACTGCCACAACGATCCAAAAAATATCGCGGCGACACACTTTTGCGTCATACCTTAACATTAAAACGTGTTTGTGATCGCAATATATTATAGCAGATGAAACGCCAAGTAATATAAAATAAATATATTATAATTAATGTAGTCTTAGTTTTTTTAAATAATGTACGTGAGCTACATACATATGCACGTTTTAATTGCATGGTTTTACATTTTATAATAATTATAACATTATTTAACATCACATATATATGCCATGCATCATGATAATTGATTTAACAGTATATTTAACTTCAATTTATTTAAACGTAAATGTTATTTATTATAAATTTATAACCAAAATATCAATTGTTTTAAAAGCAGAGATTTCAGTAACTTTTGTTGAAAGAAAATTTTGGCTAACTTTCTCTTATGTGCTGGTCTGTCTTTTTCGTAATTTTAAAATTCAATCAATTATAATTAATGCAGTTAATAGGGTGCTATAATTAATAAATAATAATATGTTTGCATTACATTATATATATATTATATATATATATATATATATATATATATATATATATATATATATATTTTAAAATCCAATTTAATAATATTTATTTTAATAATCAAGAATAGATCGATATGAAGTATGAACTGAAAATGCGCACCGCGGCGCGGTTGAGAGTATATACGAGCCAGACGCTAGAAGAGTTGCATAGTAACAAGGGGCTATATACGGAAGATTTAGCCCATCAATCGATTAACGTGCCATGATCAATAGAGAGAGCGGTCCGATATTTCCGATAAAAAAATAAACAGCTAGTTTAGATTGAAACACACGTATATGTATTCATTCCATATATGTATTTCATATAACGATATTATATAATTTTTAGCCTGTGATATAATTATACAGTAGATTATAATTTTTATTTTAATCTTATCTATTATATGCGTAAAATAGCAAAAAGAAATTGATGAAAATTCTGTGCATGGATATAGAATTTAATGAATTTAATTTGGAGTGACCGTCTTCTGTAGGAGAGTTCTCGTACGTGGACCCTCGCCACCGTGTTCGCACCGTCACGTACGTGGCTGACGAGAACGGTTTTCACCCGGTGGTGAACGGAGGCTCGTCTGCCCCGCTCGACACTCCCGTGGTGGCCGCCGCCAAGCTGCGTCACCTCGCCCTCAAAGAGCGCATCGCCGCGGAACATGCTGCCATCGGTGCAGAGCACGCGCGCCTCAACGCTGAGCGCGCCGCCCTCAACCCGCTCGAGCAGATCCTCGATGGACCCCAACAGTACTAGATTTAATTAATCAAGCAATATTTCACTATAAAAAAAAATAACATTTTGCAACTATTTTTTTTTTTCGTGATCTTTGAATCCAATTATTCTTGTAAGAAAAAAATAGAAAGATATTTTGTCAAATCTTTACTAAATTATAAAGAGACCTCTATATCATTTAAATTATAACTTCATGTCTATTATAGAAAACGATGATCTTTTTAATTAATAAACATTGTATAAAAGAATAAAATATTTTGTTCAAATAAAATTAAGGGTTAATGCCATGACACCATCGACGGTCATTAATTGCTTAAATTATAATTTTTTGATGGTAATATTTTTACTCCTAAAAATAAAGGGTTAATTAAATATTGACCTGATCGAATATAAGGCATATTGATGTGTGTTGTTTTTGCCGAACGGAAAAAGAAATATATTAATTATTAAATTCATATAATAATTAAAAGATCATCAAATTTTCATTTAATAATTTTAGGTTTTAATTATCGTGTACTTTACTTTTTTTGCTAATAAAATAATACTATAAATTATTTCCCGTACTTCTCTTATTCTTTTCATTGAATTTTTTTACTTCCCCCTTCTTTCTATATAACTATTGTTGTATAGAATAAATGTTATAATTCTATACAATAATATTGTTATAATTCTTTAAATTCTGACCACAACTTTTTTAAGTAAATATAGTCAATTACTATATTGACTATATTTACTGTACTAGACAGTTTTATATTGCATACAAAAAACCACAAACCACATAAGGTATACGTAATAAAACTGGGTGAGCTGGTGTGAAGATAGCTCACCCAGCACTATTACGAAGCTATATATAATGGCCGGGGTACTGACCAAAAAAAAAAAGTGTAAAGTTTTTGTCAAAATTTCAAAAGACACGAGAATTACGAGAAATTCATAAAGAACATCAAGCCCTATTACAGCATTCTACGACAATTTCCTGATTTTATATGAATTTTTAAAACCTCTCAAAAATGACGTCATAACTTTGAATCTTAAATGGAAAAATAGATCAGACAGCATTGCCAAATCCCATGCATACTTAATATTGAAATGTAACCAAAACTTCATTTTTGCAAGTTTTTAGGTGCTAGAATCACGATAATGAAGGTTTCAAATTCCTACCTCAATATTATAGCTTTTCATTTTAGCAATGTTAACTGATGCATTTTCCCATTTAAGATTCAATGCTATGACGTCATCAAAAAAAGCTTTAAAAATTCATATAAAATCAGCAAATTGTCGTAGAATGCTCTAACAGGGCTCGTTCTTCATAGAATTCACAGTACTTTTTACTAGTATTGCTAACTCAAATACTGGTCAGTACCGCATTGCGTTAATTTAACTGATCAAAATTATGTAATATTGTAAGCACATACGATCACGATTGATCTTAATTCCTACACCATATACTTTTAAATTTTGATCACTACATGGGTCAGCTAACTTCATTTGCAAACTAAAGTATATAAGAATAGTGTTGTGTGAAGGTCTATTCTCTATTTGTGGCCAAGAAAATAATGCTGCTGACTCACCCTGTAAGGGATATGGTTATTTATTACTTTCAATATTATTTCAATTTTTGTCCATATTTATTGATACAATTTTTAGCAGAAAATAAAAGGTGTACCGCTTCAAAGAAGAAATAAAAGAGCAATTTATTGTCAACTGAGGTACGTTTATTACTTTTTTAAATATTTGTTTTTTTGGCCAAACTTGAACATATACATTGTACATATAGAGCATGTACATTGCATATAATAGATATACAGTATAATAAGAAGGATGTTGAAAAAAAAAATTATATAGAACGTTGGTGTATAAATAAAGCTGAACTAGGAAATACACTGTAGACAACAATAACTTGTATAACCTAGCTGCATTAGGAATTGAAACATTATACAGAAATAATTAAATATTATGTATAATAATAAATAATTATTTCTATATTTGTTTGGTATATTTCACACAGACATGTATCCTGAAAAATAATCACGATAAGTTTTTGTTTTTTGTTTGTTTTCGTTTCGTTTTGTTTCGTTTCTTTTTTTTTTTTTTTTTTTTTGCTTCAACACATTTTAGGGATAGGAAGAAGTCCTATAGTAATTAATGCAGTCAAAATTTGCAATTGAAAAGATAGTCAGATAAAAACTTCTTATTAAGCAAACACGAGTGAATCTATGTAAGACTTAATTGTACAAACATTATTTTAAAGTTCTGCAAACTTGCTGCAAAATACTTTAAATCACTAACTTTGCTATCGGTGTGACCTTTATCATGCAAGCAACAAACAATTTTGAGCTCAAGAGACTAAAAACTACTATCTATATAGGAAAAAATGTGCAATCGTTATGTCAATGGTTATCAATACAAAAGTCGTATTTTGGTTTTGCTGGGTGAGTATGTAAAGTCAAACGTAAGAGTTAAACACCACAGTGATGTGAGATATGACTTTGTATATATGTAGTACTAACCATCAATATGATTAACACACACAAAATAAGTAAGGTAAAACGAGTAAAATATATTATACCACACCTGTCGGCACCTGTCTTTCTACTTAATGGTAATACTATTGAAACTGGGTATAGTATATAATATAATCTAGGAGCAGTAGGAGGAGCTATTAACCATGTATTTGTTGTATATATATATTATATACATTATATTATAATATATAATTGCCCTTTTATGAGCCATCACAATGCAAAGTAAATACAGATGCCATTGTTAAACACTAAACATTTATATTATATTATTTAGCTTTGACCAGCAAAGCAATAAGAAATTTAGACTGACAACTTTCATGTTATTAATGGAACTTTGTGAGAAAAAGAGATGTTTTGCACATACAATCTTAACTATGATTTCTGGCAGTCCAGTCGTGGAATTTAATAAAAAGCATCTGCTTTTTGTTAACGTGATGTTTGAAGGTAAGATACATAAAATAAATGTAAAAAAATAACATGAAGATTTTCGAATGAAATATTCAAGCATCTTTTCTATGTTTAAATTTAAATTATCATGATAGTAATATTCACAAGCCTCTGATCAACATTAACTTTAAAAAATACTAACAATTCTTTGTATTCATGCAAGTTGTCCAATTAATTATAATAATAATAAGATTGTTTGGCTTTAGCTATTATATTACGAAGGCAAGAGATACATGCACAAGTAACATAATTTAAGTGAGAGCGCGCTAGAGGCTGCAAAAGCTAATAGAATAGTGACTAGAGCTCCTTATTACTAGTACTGCTACCGGGAGGAAGGTCTCCTAAGCTGTTCTCCTCGCTCCAGTTGCTGCCAGTCTTTAAGTCCATCAGTTTTGGAGTGATGGTCCTTTGAAGCTGCTCCAAGGCATCCTCAGCCTGGTAGACAAGCAATGTCAGTATGTCGTCACACAAATTTTAATGTTAAACATTACCTGTCGCAGGAGGGTTATAGCAGCATCTAAGAATTGCTGCCAATTTTCCATCTCTCGTCTATGTAGCACCTCTTGTTGCTGCAGCAACCTTAGCCATTCATCATGTGACTGCGGTGGTTGCCTAAAAAGACAGTGTTCAAGTTAGAAAAATGTAATATATAAAAAAATATAAATAATTTATATGCATAATGAACACCTAATGAATAATTTTTGTTAAAGACAAACTCTCTCTGCTGCAATAATATTGTCTCATCAAAATCAAGAGGTGTTCTTTATCAGAACTATTTTTTATCAATAAAATAATTTGCCAAATAGATAACTCACTTGAGAAGTGGCATCTCTATCCTGCCGAGTGATGCTTCCTTGCCCCAGGCCTCGAGGCCCCATAGTTTGTGGTAGAGGACTGCATTGAGCACCAGAAGAGCCAGCAGCGTGGCGAGGATGGCCCAGGACCACACGCCTCCTGTGTCTCCCCTTCTAGTGACGAGGCCTGCATGTTCCGTCAGTCCTCCAACCAGCTGTGCCACCAGAGCTGAGGACAGAAAGACGGTCAGACCTGATACTGGTTATAAATGGCCACGAGACACCCACGACTCCTGGTGGACGATGATGCGTCTCCTGAGGAAGCCCCGGCGCCCATGCAAGACCCAGACTCGCCATTGTTTGGTGCCAGACCGTGGTGTGCTCGAGACCGGCGGTGCCTCACAATTCTGCTCTTGCGTTTGCCGGTAACTGAAGTTGCTTCTCCAGCAAGCAAAGCCTCAGCTTCTGCTGTTAAAGCTCGTGACAATGCTTGGTAAAAATCTTCAACACCAGCCCAAGTATTTTTTTCAATAAATCCTTTAACCAAGCCCCAGACTGATTTACGGTACTTGATTTGAGTATGTACAGTCAGTCGACTTTGACTTTCAGAAACTTTTAATAAACAAAAATGATTTTGAAGATAAAATGAGTCTGCATATGGAATTCCACCATTGTTTGCTTCAACTTCTATCACATATATTCTTCCTGGTCTAGAGATGCTTAACATTGTCTGAAAAATAAAATAAAAAACTTATCAGGTTACAAAAACAAAACAGTAAAAAAATAATTAATCATCAATTACCTGGGTTTCATTTACTTGGGCGGTTTTTGGGCCAACAGCTTGGTTTAGAGAAATGGTAAAGGCGACTTGGCGAACTTTTAATCCTGTTTCTTTGTTTGGTTGCCACGAAGAAGCTTGAATATCTGAAACAGAAAGGAACATTTAAGCCTCGTCTATGCACAGTATTTTGACTAACTTACCATATGTCTTTCTAGCAGTGTGGAAGGCCACAAAGAAGGTGGAGGTAGTGAAGAGCAGAGCAAACAGCTGGTCCACGGGCATAGGGAAGACGGTGTCGAGAGACTGCCTGCCCTCGTGAGGTCCGGGACACACCGGAGTCACTGCCAAGCAGGCGGGGGGCGTTCTCTTGTAAAAGTCTTAAGGACAAAAAAAGACAAGTTGGGCATCTATCAAAAATCACTACTCTACACAAAAAAATAAATAAATAAAAATGAAGCATCTAAAACTAAAATAACATTTTACCATTGCTACTTTTTTCAACATCTGATTCTGTTGTATCAGACTGATCAGTTTGTAGAGCTGCATCAGATGTAGGTGTCATGAAACTAGAAGCTATTGGGTTTGGTGTCTCAGGAGTTATTGGAGGCACCATACTGCTGGATTCTTGACCTGTGAAAACTTGCCGGTCAAGACCTCTCCCTCGCTCACGGTCTGGATTCTTTGTACCTGGTACAGGTACTGGTAGAGACTTGATTGGAGTAGAATGAGTTGGTCCAGGGAAGTCACAGGGATCTGGAGTGCAAGATGCAGCAATGATTGGGGGTGCTTGAAGATCAAGAGGAGGAAGATCGCCAACTTTCAAAGACAGATCCTGTAAATAATAATAAATTGTAAAACCGGTTTTACTGCAATATCAAATTATGAAATTCTTACCAATCCAGGCTGAGTAAGGCCCAATCCAAGTGAACTGTTCTGTTCGTCTTCTAAGCCAGTCGAGCTAACATAATCTTCGTCATCACTTGTTAGACCAAGCTCATCACCGTAGCAAGCATGAACCCACTGCCACAATTCTTGGGACGAGAGACTCTGCGGAAATTCAAAAGGTTGTAAAACAAGTTCCAACAAGATAATTTTCACACCATACCTGATCTAGTAGAGCATTTTGCCAAATGCGAAAGAGCATAAGAAATGTCTTGTCTCTCGCTCCAAATGAAGTAAAGAATAACCTTTCATTATTGTTGGTACTAACTTGAATAGCATTTGGTATGACTAGAGCAGTTTTTTCTTTGGTTAAGCCAGAAACTTGTCGCCATGGAACTGACACCTAAAAACAAATATGGTAAATATTTAATTAGGATACACATAGCCATATGGTTTGTACTTACAGAGGTTTCCCAACCAAATATATTTGCATAGAAGCTCAGATAATTTGGTGATACATACAGACGTCCATGAACTAGAATGTCTCTCTGAAGAGCACACGAGTAGTCTGCAACATCCGAGAGCATTAGATGATATCACACGACTTTGCCAAGTTGCTCGTACTTACCAACTACGAGTCTCTCGTCAACGGGCAATTCTCGGAATATTCGCTTGAAGCCTTCGGATCTAGTCTTGTAGGTAGGGTACAAAACGTTATACCACGAAGACTTTTTCTTAACGCTAGATCTCTCTGACGGAGCCTTTTCAACTTTTTCAGTTTTTCCACTATCACTTCCTTTACTCTCTTTTTCTTTCTTAGGTGCTACTGCACTCGAAGAGTCCTGTAAAATATTTGAAAAAAACTAATATTTTTTCCTTGCATTACTAGTAAAATTTCAACTTGTATGATAAACTCTTTGCTGGTATCTATAGAGCAAGGTCCATTTTTTTTTTTTTTTTTTTGTAATAAGTTTTACTACCTGAGTACTTCAGTTTAAAATAGTTACCCATTGTAAGAGATGTACTATTATCTACTGCAAGAGTTTTTTCCCTGAATGCTTATAAAAAAAAATATGATGATACCTTCTTCATTTTACTGGAATATATTATCTAATGAATATGAATTGCAACAAAAACAAATTAATAAAATATTTACCCACCAAAATGCCAATACGAAAAATAGGTAATCTAAACATATACAAAAAATTTAAAAAATCTAGTATTTAATGATAAATCACTACTAATTAAGAATCATTAATTCAAACATCACTATACATTGCAAGCTTGAAGATAAATCATAATTATAGGCCTTGTACTTGTTTGGAGAAACTAGATTAGAGATAAGCCAAGAACTGATAATACAGAAGCTGCTATCAGTGCAGTGATAAGTTCCAAGCAAATTGATTACAGCAGAGACTTACAGAGTCCGGGGGTGGGACCTCCGCGGAAACATCACTGCTGCGAGAGGCATCTCGTTTGTGGTGCACACGTGTCTGAACGCTGGGACTGGGGGCGCTTGAAGCACAACTACTCTGCACGCTGGAGCAAGGAAGTATGTACGCACTTAAGTTACTTTCAAACAGTAGCATAAAGAAAAGCTTCAGATAAAAGGGAGAGAATACTGTATAAAATATAATTATGTACATATAAACTATAAACACATTATTGAACTATTAATTTCTTATTATAAAATGTAGTGAAATATTATTTTAAACACCAATATTTAATTGAATTTTGCCAATACTTCAAATAAAAAATTAATAATATTGTATAACATTCAATTTAAGGATAATAAGTCATTACAGTTGTGATAATACAGTATATTAATTAAGGAAAGGAATAAAAAAACTAGCAAGACCTTACCAATTGAAAAAGTCATAGCAGGTGAAAATTTTATGGTCACAGGTCATAGGTTTACTCAAAATGTAAATAATTTGGAAGTGAATCTGTGACTAAAATATTTCACCTGCTATGACTTTTTCGATCAATAAGACTTACTGATATCCTTTACTTCAAATAACATAATGCTGTATAGTTATATTAAAATAAAAAATAAATAAATAGATAAATAAATAAATAAATAAATAAATAAATAAATAAATAAATAAATAAATAAATAAATAAATAAATAAATAAATAAATAAATAAATAAATAAATAAATAAGGAATATGATTTTGTGGTGTGTTGTTTATTTATGTACTGTACTTAAAAAAAAAGGGACAGTAATACACGCTATTTATAATAAATTAAAAATTTCACAACATTGATAGTTTTTCTAGAGAATTAGCAGTTAAATTTAATGTAAATAAATGTCATTGAAATACAATTTAAAAAATAAAAAATAGTCTCTTTTGTTGGGCCAAAAAGAGAGGAAAAACTTTTTCATGCATGACATGAAAAAACAAACCATATCAATAGATAATGAAGATTAAATAAAATATAAAATTGTTGCGAAATCTGGAAAATTTGTGAGGACTAATACAGAGGATACAGTACCAGTAAAAATAAGGATACTAGCATTAGTTACATTACAATGCTATATACAATGGAATACAATGAAAAACATGAAATTCTTACCTGCTGTTGTCTGGACTTGATTCTGTTGTTTGACTAGGAAGTGAAGCCATAGCAGAGAATGTCAGGTTCGGACTGATGCTTCGGCCAATCACATCATGGCTTGAGATCAGAAGGTTCTCTACACTATGCTTCCTGAAAACACAAAAATATTTTGATCAAAACTTCCTAGTTTTTAATTGTGTTTTTTTTTTTTTTTTTTTTTTTTTTTTTTTTTTTTTTTTTATTGATTTAAAATGTGACATTTCAGTCCTGAACAAGTTTGTAGGTTTTTACAATACATAAGTATAAATGATAACTGATTGATTGATTAATTAATTACAAATTTACTTCACTGTGTACGACTTCAGTAAGTATTTACCCTGGAATCCAATCAACAGCAGCAATTGTACCAGTATTTGAAGTGAGAATAGCGAGTTTTATTATTTTGTGCAAATGGATTAAAATTAAAAATAATTCAATACTTAATTTATAAAGAAAAAATTACAGCATGTTACCCTTTTTGAAAAAAAAAATTAAATACAATACATACATGATTACAATTTTACTTACATTTTGACATAAAATTAAGCAACACGTTTTCAAATCAATAAGCAAATTTTTGTGGCTAAGCAGACATGCAGACAAACCAGCAAGTTATTTTCGCATTGTTGGCACTGTTAGTGGGCAGTAATAATTGGCAGTGCAATTAATGGTTTGTTCAACTTTTGTTGACCTGACAAGACAGATAGCATACACTGTAGGAGATAACTCTTATCCTGCTGTTTCCTGTCAGACAAGATACTCCCCCTAGCAACACTTTTGATAAGTTCACCCAAATAGCAGCACTGATGACATATTGCGGCACAGCCAAAAATAGAAACAGTCAGTGGCATTTAACAGAAATTAAGAAAAAAACAGCAGAAATAAGTAAAAAGGTTTGACTATTTATTAAGTCTTTTTTAAAGATGTACAAATGTCTCTTGCATAATTACAAGATAAGGATAGGAAGAGAAAACCTCATGCTATTAGAAGTTATTTACATTAGTAACAACTGTGCTAACCACACAAAAAAAACTTTTGTCAGTGGGAATTTTTTCAAGACTCACACATCAAGGACACATAATTTAATGTTCAATAAAAGAATAGCCTTGTATTAGATTCTATAAATTTACATACTGTATACTGCAATAAATTATTAGTAAAAGCTCGATGCTGTAAAGCAGAATAAATCAAAATATAAATTAGCAAATTTGAGTGCGACAAAGCACGCTGCAGCAGGATATTTACCATTTATGAAAGATAGATAGAGAGAGAGAGCCAAGGACAGTAGAGTTCTGTAGAAGTTGGCGATGAGGAGGTTACAGATACATTTTCATGGGGACTGCTACAAAAATAACTAAAGTCAACAACTATGTCTACATGTAGCTCGTCATGATTGCACTATGCCTATAATACTATCACAATGAAAAGCTACTAAATTCATTTTATCAAAAAATACGTATAAAAGAACTTTAGACTTTGTAACATATATTTATCTACTTTGTTACAAGCATTGACTTTAGAACTAGACTATAGTGACTTATTTTTATTTAATAATGAAGTTAAAAGTTAATAAAATATTACTGTATTACATGTGAATACATTAATTTCATAAGAGTTCAAAATACCACGTGTAGCAAATTATTACAATTTGTTAAAAACATAATAGTTATTACATTTGGTATAATTAAATTTAAAAAATGCAAGTGTTATGTCCATATTAATTAAACAAGAAGTGTCACGTGTGGCAAAATCAGCTCATTGTTGTTTTGTTTGTTTGTTTTTTGTTGATGGTTTGTTTTAAGCTGGAAGCAGCCACTTGGCTTAACACACCAGAAGTGCCCCTTGTTTGGTCCCCGCTTACCACTAATAAGTTACGGATGAGATTTCCAAGCTTTAGCCAATCAGAGGGCACTTCTGGCTTTTTTTTTTTTTTCTTTCTTTTTACAATAAAATAATACACTTTAACTTTAATCTAAGAAAGCCTGTGTGTTAGATGAACTAGTTATTTAGATGACAGTCCTGTACACAGGATAGCACTCGTCACTAGTCAAAACAGTTGTTCATACTTACGAGCTAGGCTGAGGAGGTTTCTCTGGCTCCATATCACAGTTGGAATTCACCCATCATCTAAAACACAAGAAGTATTTTGATAAGTATAATCAGGACAACAACTGGGGAAGATCTAAGAAATAGTGAGGTGTCAGTTGCTCAATCAGTACCATCCCCAGGTTTGTTCTTTTCATTAAAACTAGAAGACGAAGTCAGAAATTTTAATAAAGTTCTAGATCATTAAAATAAATAATAAGTTTACTGTACTATGTATATAGCATATTTTCATGGTACAGCTAACACCAAATCTAATGCAACAATATCAAGGAAACAACCATATATTTGTAAGTAACAGCCAGAATTATCACAATCATGAGCCATCTGTCACTCATGATGAGGGCGATCTTTGATGTTGTTTAGTTGTTTACGAGTTACATTACCGCTTTTTCTGCACTTTTTGGAAAAAATTGTGATAAATAAAAGTGCAACTAACTCATTATCAGTAACAAAGGTTGCCGCGCTGTCAACCCTTATCAACGGGATGGTCTTGTGGCTATTACATGCACAGAGTTGCTTCCCCAAGATTTTTGCATTAGATTTGGCGTTGGCTGTACATGGCATCTAATTTGCCAAAGTCAAATTAGTAAAAAGTTTTTAAATTACCGATGTTAAGCTGTTTTTCTATGCAACAATTTTAAACACTCTTTACCAAGCTGACCTTAGCAAATTAGATGATACTACAACGATACTGCATTAAACTGAACATAAAAAATTTGACAAAACTGTATTTATGTATTTTGTTTGAAATACAATTAATCTTTGTATGTGCCAACTACACAGTATTTAGCCCTGTTTATTTTGAGATAGATACTGAAGATTGACTTTTTGATGCCACCAAGTCCAGGCGCGGATCCAGAAAAAAATTTCGGAAGGGGCTGCCTCCATAAGGCTAATGTTAAAAAAAAATTGGAGTGGGGGAAATGCCTATATTGCCTATGTTAAATCCAAAATTTTGGGAGGGGCTGCAGCCCCCCCCAGCTCCCCCCCTGGATCCGCGCCTGACCAAGTCAGTATTTTTCTGCTGGCTGATGACGTCATCGTGACGTTAAAGAGTCAATTCCAAGCTTTCAGGTGAAAGTGAAAGAGAATAATTATGCAGATGTTTCTCTCCGATTAGATGGTATGCATAATGCATAATTCATAGCTTCGTGAGTTCAATCCCAGCCATGCACCGCCAAAGTGGCTACTCTAGTGCATACCTTTCTTCTCTTTTCCCAAGAGTTGTGAAAGCGTACAATGCATTACCTGATTGTAATAAGGATGGATATGTTATCAACATGGAATAATGTTACTTATTTTCATTGCATATATTGTTATTTATGTTCACATGTTTTATTTGTGTTTATTTTTGTATTGTTTTCTATTTTGACGAAGTAGTTTTATTTTCTGATTTTATATGTTGGGTGAATGATCACTTTTGTGCATGGGTTATGCCTTTTTTTGTCACCCTTTGAGCTATTTATTTTAACTAATCAATACTGTTGCACATAATATTGTATTGTATTTCATTTTGCTCAAAAAACAGTTATTATTATTATTATTATTATTATTATTATTAAACGTTTCACAAGTAGCGGTTGCTAAAAAACACCCACTCGTGCATCCGGGAGGGGATTGATGGCATCCTCCATCAATTGTCGACCATCCTGACTAAGGTTTCCATGGTTTCCTTAGTCTTTTGCTTTTTAACATGGCCAGACATACGTCTAGACATGTCTCAAAGCTAGGCGCCATTGAGTCTACAGGTAATCTAAGATCTGTTATAACTGTAACTGGAGTGAAATATGGTTCAGTCCGGGTTCAGTCTGTACGTGCAGACAGGTATGATATATGCATACGTACAATGCATGCAGCTAAAGTTTTTATGCATTTGCATACTCTAATAGCAAGTAGGATGTATCATAATGCAGGTAGAGCACAAATGACACGGAAAAACAGAGGCAATGCACCAAGGTTAGGACACTACAGTATGATATAATATGCATAATATGCATACTGTATCATACTGTATGCATGGATTGCCGGTATGCATATGATACATAATAATTATGTAGGTATATGTATAAAATATACACCTATGTATGATATGCATACTGCATATGATATACGTATATGCATACATAATACAGTATAATATGCATAATGTAGGATAATATATGCATACAGTACATAGTATTGTATGCCCACGTATAAATTTTGACTACACTTTGGGCTTATCAGCTCAAATAAGACCAAAATTTTGCTAGCCCAATTAGACTCCGACAGGCACCTAATTGGCCGATTTTGGGCAAATCTGGGCTAGCAAAAAAAGTAACATTGAGCTGTAATAGCCTAATATAACCCTAACTGGACCAATACACCACTTAATCCATAGCTCTATGTAGCTCATTATGGATCAGTTTGAACCAACTATGCCATGCTTAAACAAGCTGGAAATTGACCAAATTTGCCCAAACTCGACCTTTTCTACCCTGGTTGTCCCCAGTACGCTTATATAGCTCAAAATAGACCAAAACAGCTTAAAATGGACCTCTTTTGCCCAAAGATGTGCCGATCCACCCTGAATATACTGCATTGGCTAAGGCCCCAGTAGCACAGCAACGTGGCTACCACGTGGTAGCCACGTTGCACAATGGTTGTCAATTGGTTGCCAGGCAACGTGGCTGCCACGTGGCGGATGTCCCATTCGGAGAACCTGAGGCAACGTGGAGGCGGGCAACGGTTTGGCAACCAATTTATTTTATGGTCAAAAAATAACTAGAAGCAGTCACCCATCTAACTACTTACCTTAACCTGCGTTGCTGAACTTCGGTAATCACTGTTGATCATATACTTACCATTACACCGCTTCGTCTTTCTTAATAAATTGAAGATTATTGAGGTATATAAAATCAATAAAAGTTATGGGAAAATGACCAGGGTGCATTTCAATGTAATGTCATACAAATTTCGATCCTAGGGTAAAATTTGATGGCGGTTTTATTGGTGACCCTTAAATTTGCGACCCTTTGACCCTTAAGGGTCAAAAGACCCCTAAAAAAATTTTTTTCAGAAAAAATGCAAAATTGAAATTAGTAATGTCCTTAATTATTTATAGAGCTTTAATTCACACATTTTAAGGGTCGACCCTTGGGGTCTAGCAAGGGTCATTTTTAAAAGAATACAAAAATATATTTTATTAAATGTGACAAAAACCATGATGACTACAGGTTCAGCATTAAGTATTTTCGAGGAAGTTATCATAATGACCCCTTAAGGGTCGACCCCTAAAATATAATAGTAAAATTTAATTATTTTTTAACTTTTTTTTTATTTCAAAAAATTAGTATGCTTTGCTGACATTGTTTTTAATTTTTTTTAATATGAACCTTTCAGGGGTCGACCCTTGATATTTTTCAATTTAACACAAATTTTTAAATAAATTCTGGCAAAAACTACGAGGACTACAGTTTTATGGAGCACTGTGTGTATTTGATGATGTAACCATTATAATGACCCTTTGGGGGTCGACCCCTAATTTCTGAGAGTTAATAGAAATTTCGATTTTTTAATATTTTTTTCATATTAGTAATTTTAACATGCGTTTCTGACTTAAATTTTATTGTGACCCTTTCAGGGGTCGACCCTTTTTTTTTTCGAAAGAAATGTTTTAATATGGGCTTTCAATTAAATCTTCTCATTAATTAACTCAAATATTAGGTTAAAATCAATAAAATATTAATTTCATAAATTCAAATGCAATATATATTATGTAGCATGATGGGTACTTAATTCTCCATATTATGCCACAATGGTGGCTAAGGAGACGTTTTTGGGCGATTCGTTGCCAATTTGTTGCAGCGTGCAACAATAATGCAACGGTTTCATGAAATGGTTGCAACAACGTTGCGTATGTAACCACCACGCAACGTTGTCATAAAATATCCTTGTTCTTAATAAATTGTAAAAAATTGTAGTGAAAAATACCATTTAGGTATTCCAATTACATTTTAAGAGCAATTTTGGAAAAAAATATTGGTTGCCAAATCGTTGCCAATTGGTGGAGCGTCTCTAAAGCAACGGTTGGCAACTAATTTGCAACCATGTCTCCACCAATGTGCTACTGGGGGGTAGCCCAAAGTGGACCAAAACAGCTTAAAATGGACCTCTTTTGCCAAAAGATGTGCCGATCCACCCTGAATATACTGCATTGGTTTAGGTAGCCCAAAGTGGACCAAAACTGCTTAAAATTGACCTCTTTTGCCCAAAGATGTGCCAATCCACCCTGAATATACTGCATTGGTAAAGGTAGCCCAAAGTGGACCAAACCAGCTTAAAATGGACCTCTTTTGCCCAAAGATGTGCCGATCCACCCTGAATGTACTGCATTGGTAAAGGTAGCCTAAAGTGGACCAAAACAGCTTAAAATGGACCTCTTTTGCCCAAAGATGTGCCGATCCACCATGAATGTACTGCATTGGTAAAGGTAGCCCAAAGTGGACCAAACCAGCTTAAAATGGACCTCTTTTGCCCAAAGATGTGCCGATCCACCCTGAATGTACTGCATTGGTTTAGGTAGCTCAAAGTGAACCAAAACAGCTTAAAATGGACCTCTTTGGCCCAAAGATGTGCTTATTCAACTTGAATGTACTGCATTACTAACAGTAGCTAAAAATAGACTAAAATAGCTCAAAATGGCCTTTTTTCCTCTGAATGTATTACATTCTTTACCTTAATTATCGCTTCATAAAACAAACGAAAATAGATGAAGATAGAAATATTTTGCCTAAAAACATGTGCCTTTTATGACCATGAATGCATTCTATTAATTAGTTGATACTTGAAGCTCAAAGTTGATAAAAGTGCTATAAAATAATATAATTTTTTCATGGTTAAGAGCTGGGGAAAATCAGTATTGTCATCATGCTGATGCATGCATACCAGACACTAATAATGCAAAGGAATACTTGGCTGACTGTGAGGGGAAGAGACTGGCCCAAGAATCACATGGTATGCATATTAAATGAGGTGTCTGTTTATTCTGTTCTTTTATCATATACGTACAAATAACGTACTGAATGCATATTATTTGCACACGGTAAATACAGTATGCATACAGTACGTATGTAAGAGGTCATTGTAACAATTCTATTAGTAATTAGAGAGCATAATATCCTGAATGAAATACAGTTTCATTTATTATAGCTGTGAAATTGTTATTAAAATTGTAAAAAGTGCCACTTACCGCAATTTTAGAACAAAATTAACCTTTGTTCATTTATTTCCTTACATTTTGGCTGTGTAGAACTGCTTTTTTCTTAAAAATTGTGGAAGAATAGGCTGAGGAACTGCATTGTTATCAGCTTAAACCTATTAGGAGAGATATGCCACCCGGTGGCATGAACAGAAAAACATTTCCTGATCAACTTTAACCCTGAGATATTGATGTATATAGACTATATACATGTATGCTTACCTTAGCAGATGATTAACGCATTACTACACTAAAGAAAACCTTAAAAATATAGATACATGTCACTACTTAGGACACTATAAGAAATATACATACTGCAACAACAACAACATTGTCGACTGTTACAAGTCAGATGGAAAACCGGTAGAGAAATGAATTCAAATGAACCAATCAGAGCGATCGGAAGTTCGGAACCGATCGGAAACCATCGGAAACGCGCTAAATTAATCTCCAAAAGTCTACAAATGGCGAAATCTTTGTAAACATGACAGACGACTTAAAAATAATTCTGATAAATATAATAGACCCAGCTTAATATAGATGAGGTCTATTTTAAGCTGTAATGGTTCACTTTAAGTTACCTAAACCAATGCAGTATGCATACATTCAGGGCGGATCGGCACATTTCTGGGCAAAAGAGGTTCATTTGAAGCTGTTTTGGTCCACTTTGGGCTCCCAAAGATGTGCCGATCTACCTTGAATGTACTGCATTGGTAAAGGTAGCCCAAAGTGGACCAAATCAGCTTAAAATGGACCTCTTTTGCCCAAAGATGTGCCGATCCACCTTGAATGTACTGCATTGGCTAAGGTAGCCCAAAGTGGACCAAAACAGCTTAAAACGGACCTCTTTTGCCGAAAGATGTGCCGATCCACCCTGAATGTACTGCATTGGTTAAGGTAGCCCAAAGTGGACCAAAACAGCTTAAAATGGACCTCTTTTGCCCAAAGATGTGCCGATCCACCCTGAATGTACTGCATTGGTTAAGGTATAGAGCTACCTTAATCAATGCAGTACATTCAGGGTGGATCGGCACATCTTTGGGCAAAAGAGGTCCATTTTAAGCTGTTTTGGTCCACTTTGGGCTACCTTAACCAATGCAGTACATTCAGGGTGGACCGGCACATCTTTGGGCAAAAGAGGTCCATTTTAAGCTGTTTTGGTCCACTTTGGGCTACCTAACCAATGCAGTACATTCAGGGAGGGAAAAAACATCTTTGGGCAAAAAAAATCCATTTTAAGCTATTTTGGGCTATTTTGAACTGAGCCAACCTGAGGACTACATTCAGAGTAAAAAGGGGTATGTTTGGGCTAAAGAGTGCCATTTTAAGCTTTTTTGGTCCATTTTGGGCTTGGTCAAGCACATGAATACTTTCAGAGTAAAAAAGGGCATGTTTGGGCTGAAGAGTGCCGTTTTAAGCATTTTTGGCTCACTTTGTGCTGGCCGAGGCAAGGAATTCATTCATGGCTATTTTGGGCAGAAATGGTCTACAGGGTGCTCAGATTTATTTTAGCTGGATTGGTCAATATACAGCTACATGAAGCTAGGTTGAGCTTGGGCTTAATTGAGCTTTTTTGGCCAATAACAAGCTTACTGCAACCCTGGGGATATTAGGTGCCATTTTGGGCTAAAACGGTCAACAGCTAGCTTAAATTTGTTTCAAGCTTGTTTGGTCTTAATTAGGTTAAAATTGCTTGGTCACAAATCTGGTCTATTTTAAGCTATAAAATTCCAATCTGAGCTGGAGGCTTAAATGAGCATGTTTGGTCTAAATAAAGCCTGAAGCATTATTGGACAATCGTGGGCTACTTTGGTTATAAGCAATTTTGAGTTCAGATAGCTCAATAACACTTTAAAGCCAGTTTGAGGTACTCTGGGCTTCGCAGCCCAAACTGATACTTGAAGGAAAGTAATTTTGAGCTAGCAATGCTATTTTGGGCTAGCAAACCAAGCCCAAAGTAGTCAAAATTTATACGTGGGTGTACATAATTATGCATACTACGCTGTTTGACGGACCATAAACAATTCTAAAACAAGAATAACAAAAATAGCAAAACTATTGCTTACTTTGGTTCTATCAAATTAGCTTCGTTTGCTCCTTAGATAACGTTTTGTTTGCTTGTGGAGTCCAGTGACCCTACAGTAGGTTATGCATACAGTACTGTCATACTTCAAACCAGAGGGCAACTTTTTTCCTTCTTTTCTTTTACAACGTTTTTTAAGACAAATTTCTTTATTCTAAGCACAGCTCTTGTGAGTTGTGATAAATATACATTAAGAAATATTGAAATGAAAGACATTTGCAATGTAAATTCACCATAATGCGCCACTAAATTTTAAACTATTTCAATACGGTAATAATAGGCCATATGTCCTTAAAGTGTTCCACCGCCATCTGTGAGTGGCGCTGCAACTCTGTGTACAGTGAGGAGGTGTTTTTGCGAAACAATGTGTTACGAAGATGGGGGGAAAATTTTGTGAACCGCGAGGAAGGTACGAAAGAAGATAAAAGTTAACATTTTTCACTGCCAAAGCGTGGTACATATCTTCTAGTTTGCTTCAGTACAATTGTTTTCACCCTAGCACTGCTCAATTCCAAGGACTAGCGAGATAAAGAGAGCTACCTCGAGAATTTTTAGTCGCCGCAGCTCCGAGCTGGCTCCGCCCGCTCCGCGGCTGGCTGCTCCGCTCCGCTGCTCCTGCTGCTGGTTGCGCTCGGAGCCGCTCGGGTCTCCTCGGCTCCGCCCTCGTGGTGTTGCTGCTGGCGGTCGCTGGCGGTGTTGTGGGGGCGAGGCGGCCGGCAGCGGCTGCTGCTTTCTGTCTGCGGGACGGTTGCGATGAATAGTGTCGCGTAAAAGGTTATTTAATTTTAAATAATAATAAAGAATTAAAATAACTGCAGCAATATAATATTATACAATATACAGGTCACATACTTTTATTAACCTCTCGACATTGTCATACTCGCGGGCTCGCGGTAATATAGCACGCGGGACCTGCTCCCACAAGCAATCATGCCGCCACACGGCTGCAGCACGATGATGCACCAGCTCACGCGCGTGACCATTGCTCGTCGGTACTGCAGTTTACTTCCCCCTTTATCCTTGACTGGTATTAAAAAAATATATATATCAACGAGAATCTAAAGCCGGTATTACACGATACAATTTTTCTAACTATATTGCATACAATTTTTTTCTTTCAAGAAAACTTGAATTCCATTTGTTATTTGTATTATATGGATCGAGTTCAGTTTTCTTGAAAGGAAAAATTGTATGCAATAGTTAGAAAAATTGTATCGTGTAATACCGGCTTAAGGAATAATAATTACAAAGAAATACTGAATTAATTAAGTTGCTGGAAAATAATATATTTAATATGAGTAACTCTAGCTAGTAAATATAATTAATAATCGAACAATAATATATATAACATAGAAGCACGTACCTGCATTAAAATTTATCTTTTCTCTCTCCTATAACAATGATCGACCTACCTCACAGACCATGCATGCATGTTATATCATAATATACAGTCATATATAATATATATAGCATCTAACGGATTATAAAATGATCGAAGCAAAAAATACGTTGTTGCTTTTCTTCCGATATACAAACAGTTATATTGTTTAAAAAAAAAGCACCATATAACATACTTATACAAGGGATATTTTTCACCATACAGTTTATATATATAAATATTATATTATTAAATTATATTTATATATATATATATATATATATATATATATAATTATATATATATATATATATATATTTATTATATTTTATATTTGGTGTTACCACCAAAAACCGAATTCGGGCAAAAGCCGAAAAAAATGAGCAAAACTAGTTTTGAGCATCAAGTTAAGCTCAAAACCCGAAGTAATCGATTATTTCGGGTTTTGAGCTTAACTTGATGCTCAAAACTAGTTTTGTTCAAATCGAAGTGAGCAAAACCCGACGGAGACTTTTACATCGGGTTTTGCGCGTTTCCGTTTGAGCAAAACTAGTTTTGAGCATCAAGTTAAGCTCAAAACCCGAAGTAAGATTTTATTTCGTCTTTTGAGCAAAATTTGAGCAAAACTAGTTTTGCTCATTTTTCAAAGACAATTTATTTTAAATTTTGAACTTGAGTGGAATTAAGCGTTCACCATATGAAGCCCTCTTTGGCCACCCACAACGAAAAGGGTTGACAGATAGTTCTTTATAGAGGTCTGCATGGGCCGGATTTTCGAGGCCTGACCTGGCCCGATCCGTTCGGATGGTTGCTAGGCCCGGCCCGAGCCAGTGATGCTTCACAATGCGGCCCGGCCGTAGTTCAACCTCATGCAGCTCGCCTTTTTATTATAGTGCTTTTCAACCCATTAAAAACTAAGAAAAAGTTGTTTTAGATGTTTTTTTTTTTTTTTTCTTATTTGGGTCCCTTCTTCCTCTTTCCTTAGCAAAATCACAACAACAAAACAACAACAAAAATCACTTTTGAAATTTTGAGAAAAAGCTATAGGCCCGGCCCGGCCCGGCCCGTTCGCAGAGTTAGACGAATTAAGGGAGAAATTGGAGAAATTGAAGCTTTTATTAGGGGGCATACATGACCAAAATGTGTCAATTGCCCCAAAATACCAACCAATTAATCAAAACTTTTATTCAATCAAACAAATAGCAACAAATAAATAAATGCAACAATAAATAAATTAATAAATATTTAAATAAGTATTTAAATAACTACAGCAAAGAATAAGTAAAAAATAAATATATTATTCCGAAGAAAATAAAAAATAAAGAACATGCAGCTGTCACAAAATAAAAAATAAATTGTCTTTGAAAAATGAGCAAAACTAGTTTTGTTCAAATTTTGTTCAAAAGCCGAAATAAAATCTTACTTCGAGTTTTGATCATAAATTGATACGCAAAACTAGTTTTTTTCAAATGGAAATGAACAAAAGCCGATGTAAAAATCTTCATCGGGTGTTGCTCATTTCGACTTGAGCAAAACTAGTTTTGAGCATTAAGTTAAGCTCAATTAAAACCCGAAGTAATCGATTATTTCGGGTTTTGAGCTTAACTTGATGCTCAAAACTAGTTTTGCTCATTTTTTTCGGCTTTTGCCCGAATTCGGTTTTTGGTGGTATAACATATATATATTATTATTAATATATATATATATATATATGTGTGTGTGTGTGAACAAAGAAATGTATTCCTTGTATATATTTGAAATTTTACCGTTCTTATCACAGTTCATATAAAGAGGTAAATTTAATACTAATCAGTGCTTGTAATATAATAAAATTATGCTGTCGTTGATATTCGACTATCCGACAAAAAATGTAAAAAAAAATAAATAAAAAAACATACAAAATGTAAACATGTTATATATGTTACCACCAAAAACCGAATTCGGGCAAAGGCCGAAAAAAATGTACAAAACTAGTTTTGAGCATCAAGTTAAGCTCAAAAGCCGAAATAATCGATTACTTCGGGTTTTGAGCTTAACTTGATGCTCAAAACTAGTTTTGCTCAAGTCGAAATGAGCAAAACCCGACACAGACTTTTACATCGGCTTTTGTTCATTCCCATTTGAACAAAACTAGTTTTGCGTATCAAGTTATGATCAAAACCCGAAGTAAGATTTTATTTCGGCTTTTGAGCAAAATTTGAGCAAAACTAGTTTTGCTCACTTTTAAAAGATAATTTATTTTTTATTATGCAACCCCGAACGGATCGGGCCAGGTCAGGCCTCGAAAATCCGGCCCATGCAGACCTCTATAAAGAACTATCTGTCAACCCTTTTCGTTGTGGGTGGCCAAAGAGGGCTTCATATGGTGAACGCTTAATTCCACTCAAGTTCAAAATTTAAAATAAATTGTCTTTGAAAAATGAGCAAAACTAGTTTTGCTCAAATTTTGCTCAAAAGACGAAATAAAATCTTACTTCGGGTTTTGAGCTTAACTTGATGCTCAAAACTAGTTTTGCTCAAACGGAAACGCGCAAAACCCGATGTAAAAGTCTCCGTCGGGTTTTGCTCACTTCGATTTGAACAAAACTAGTTTTGAGCATCAAGTTAAGCTCAAAACCCGAAATAATCGATTACTTCGGGTTTTGAGCTTAACTTGATGCTCAAAACTAGTTTTGCTCTTGCTCATTTTTTTCGGCTTTTGCCCGAATTCGGTTTTTGGTGGTAACACCAAATATAAAATATAATATATATATATATATATATATATATATATATATATATATATATATATATATATATATATATATATATATATATATATATATATATATATATATATAAAAATATAATTTAATAATATAATATTTATATATATAATTAAACTGTATGGTGAAAAATATCCCTTGTATAAGTATGTTATATGTAGAGCGCGGAAAAAAGTCTCTTTTTTTTTAACAAATAGTCGCCTATAAAGTCTACTTTTTTTGCAAAAAAGTCTCTAAAAAAGTCACTTTTTTCGAAAAAAGTCTCCAAAAAAGTCCCTTTTTTTAAAAAAAAAGAGCAACAAAAATGCATTTTAATAGTGCTATTTCTGATAGCAAAAAAATTGTTTATTCGTGTTAAATTACGACTTTGTACTTAATCGTACAAAATGTCTTATATTAAAATATTTTAATTTCATTCACTAATTTTATTAAGAGTAGTATGAAATTATTTAAATAATTCTATGAGTAATAAAAAGAACAAGACATTGTTTTAGATAATGTTGATGCTTTTTATTGTAGTGGGCCATACAGTTTTAAAAGAAAAAAAACAATTTTAATTTTCTTCTTGGTACTTTTAATACTCCTCCACCTCAGACTCACTGTCCTCTGCGTTCGCCACTGGCTGGCCGAACTCTTTGCTGTTGCGGCGGTTCAGGAAGTAGTTGCAAATCAAGTACATCTCCAAGTATTCGACGGTGAATCTCGTGCGCTTCTCGGTGAGCACGTTCTTATAGATGGAGAAGGAGCGTTCCACGTCGCAGGAGGTTAGCTGAGCGTATTTCAACGCCATCACCTCTTTGACAGCGAGTTTGTCTGTGACGGTTCTCGTGTCACCAGTGTAGGATCCTCCAAGAACCTGCGACACCTTTCGCATGAAAGCAAGTCCCACATTTTTCTGCATACAAGTCTTGAACTTCATTTGCACGGAGGCACCACGAGGTCCATTCACTTCACTCAACTTGCACTCCACACTGTCCAGGATGGTAAAGGTTTGCTCCATGGATAAATTAGCGTCCTCAAGTTGCTTGATTTTTCCAGGCAGAAAACCAAAGTTGCTTGCCACGCAAACCAAGTCCAGAGGTAGATTCTCGTTCAGGATCAACGCTCTGGCTTTTTCCACGCATGCCGCGTCATCATCGCTATCGATTTTGTTTCAATGATCTAAATTTTTAACACGCATAACTGTGTTCAAAAGCTTTTTATTTTATTCTATTTTTTTAACTATATTTTCGAGAAGAAAATAACTAAAAAATATACTAGAATGTGTCAAAAAGTCTCTAAAAGTCACCTTTTGCCGAAATAGTCGTAAAATCACAAAATAGTCTAAAAAGTCGCTTTTTTTATAGGCTCATTTTAATCCATTTCCGGAGATCGGTGGACATCCTAAATGACATTAAAATAGGCCCCATATACACAAAAAGTCCAAAAGACTTTTTTCCGCGCTCTAGTTATATGGTGCTTTTTTTTTAAACAATATAACTGTTTGTATATCGGAAGAAAAGCAACAACGTATTTTTTGCTTCGATCATTTTATAATCCGTTAGATGCTATATAATCTATATATATTATATATGACTGTATATTATGATATAACATGCATGCATGGTCTGTGAGGTAGGTCATTGTTATAGGAGAGAGAAAAGATAAATTTTAATGCAGGTACGTGCTTCTATGTTATATATATTATTGTTCGATTATTAATTATATTTACTAGCTAGAGTTACTCATATTAAATATATTATTTTCCAGCAACTTAATTAATTCAGTATTTCTTTGTAATTATTATTCCTTAAGCCGGTATTACACGATACAATTTTTCTAACTATTGCATACAATTTTTCCTTTCAAGAAAACTGAACTCGATCCATATAATACAAATAACAAATGGAATTCAAGTTTTCTTGAAAGAAAAAAATTGTATGCAATATAGTTAGAAAAATTGTATCGTGTAATACCGGCTTTAGATTCTCGTTGATATATATATTTTTTTAATACCAGTCAAGGATAAAGGGGGAAGTAAACTGCAGTACCGACGAGCAATGGTCACGCGCGTGAGCTGGTGCATCATCGTGCTGCAGCCGTGTGGCGGCATGATTGCTTGTGGGAGCAGGTCCCGCGCGCTATATTACCGCGAGCCCGCGAGTATGACAATGTCGAGAGGTTAATAAAAGTATGTGACCTGTATATTGTATAATATTATATTGCTGCAGTTATTTTAATTCTTTATTATTATTTAAAATTAAATAACCTTTTACGCGACACTATTCATCGCAACCGTCCCGCAGACAGAAAGCAGCAGCCGCTGCCGGCCGCCTCGCCCCCACAACACCGCCAGCGACCGCCAGCAGCAACACCACGAGGGCGGAGCCGAGGAGACCCGAGCGGCTCCGAGCGCAACCAGCAGCAGGAGCAGCGGAGCGGAGCAGCCAGCCGCGGAGCGGGCGGAGCCAGCTCGGAGCTGCGGCGACTAAAAATTCTCGAGGTAGCTCTCTTTATCTCGCTAGTCCTTGGAATTGAGCAGTGCTAGGGTGAAAACAATTGTACTGAAGCAAACTAGAAGATATGTACCACGCTTTGGCAGTGAAAAATGTTAACTTTTATCTTCTTTCGTACCTTCCTCGCGGTTCACAAAATTTTCCCCCCATCTTCGTAACACATTGTTTCGCAAAAACACCTCCTCACTGTACACGGAGTTGTAGCGCCACTCACAGATGGCGGTGGAACACTTTATGGACATATGGCCTATTAATGAAGAATGAAGATCATTTTTCACTTTTTGTCAGCTGCACGAATAACAACGCAATGCGTCACTCATTTGATTTGATTTTTTTATGGAAGTAAAACGAACTGTGATTGGTCGGATTGGTGGTTTTGTTAAATAGCGCCAAAGTTTTAAAAGTAAGTAAATATAAATAATTAAAAAATAATACCCTTGACACCATTTTACCCTTTCGGTTGTGGCCAGGCCGATATTTAGCCTTGTCAGTAAGAGTTATCTTGCGACCATGCTTACCAGGCTCCCAGAACACTTTCCTGCACTCTTCTGGGCTCCTACTACCAGATCTGTGCAGCCTGCAGTGGCAGTGCAATACTGCAGTGCAGCAAAGTATAGACCAGCTGTAAGCTGCCTTCCTCCTACCAACTCCATAATCTAGTAATCAGTCACACCCATCCCAATTAAGTCACGAAAAGTCTGCCGTGTTCGGGAATCGAACCGGGGACCTCTCGGACCAGAGCCAGAGGTATCACCATGCACGTACTATTGAGTACATAAAGGACCAAGAGATAGCGCTGAGCGCTGAAATTTTGGAGAGGCTACAGCAATACCTATAGCATTGGGAGAATCACAAAAACAACAAATTTTATATGAAATACATCTTTTATGAAGTTGAAATATTTTTTTATATTTGTCCGAACGTATTTGACAACTAATCATGGTGTTGTCGTCACTTCTGTAAAATTATGCTGTGGCTGCTGAGAGAGCATTTACATGATTTTAAAATGTTAAACATATACAATGGGCCTCGCTAGACGCACGTAGTTCAGCTGTTTCCCGTCAGTTTCCGCGAGGGGCGCTACTAACTTTATGACGTCAATTGCAAATCAACAATTTTGAGGATGGGCATATAAATGCTCTCACTAAATTTGCACCTAACTTTGCATGGCTATACAGTTTATAATATACTATTGCATATATGATACACAAAATTTTATAGAATGAACTAGGGAAAGGCAAATTTCTGTAAGTATAGTTTACACAGTACAGTATAAAAACATATATGACATATTTTTTACAATAGCACAGTACATGTTACTTTGTTACTGCATAGATTAGCTATAGGGCTAGTTGATGACGAAAGAATATTTTACCTATATGAAAATAAAAAAATTGTATATAAATTTTAACAATTCTTTATTTCTTTCAAAATCTAACAATTTATTTTTCCTTTAATTGTGCTTTTAAAAATTAGAATAGACATGTTAGTATAAATTTAAATATATTATTTAAATTAGACGGTGGATCTGACACATAATTTCAGATAAACATACAAGTTATGATACGTTTTTAAAAATAAAATATATATATACATATAAAAAAAATTGTGCCGAGCATTGCTGAAAATGCACTCTTGTAGTTTAATCCACGTTCCAGCCGTATGTGGGGGGTGGATTGCGGCGGAAAGAGTTCTGATAGAAAGACGCTGATGGGTTCTGACGGTAAGAGTAGTTGTACGAAGATGACGAGTAGGAAGAAGAGGATGAAGAGGTGCTGTACGGGTTGCCATTCACCCTGTTACCTGGACAAGAAGAGGAACATCATTAACATTATTATTAAAGACAAAAGACAATACAATATTTCCTAGTTTTCTAGTTCTACTGTAGACAGATTCTTGAATGTTATGTAGCTTCACTCCTAATTTAATATAAAGCATGCTTACTCTCTGCGAGAATTTTATAAATAATGATTTCATGGTTTTGTAATAAACCACTGTTGAAAGCAGTCACAATTTGACATTATATATTTGGTGCACATTAATTCTGAAACATACAGGAAACACGACTTCATTTATTTGCATTTCCCCATTAAAAATTATACATAAAGGCACACAATGCTGTATTTATATGCCCAAATAAAATTATCACGTTATACTGCATTAGAGGTTTGGCTTAATTGTTTACTTTTTAGCAGTTTGACACATTAATTTTTGACAATAATTATGGACTGTATCAATGGTGGAGAAAATAAGAAACCTGCGGTCTTTATAAAATGAACTTGCAGATCAAATTTTGAGTTTGTCAGTTTATAATTATCAGTGTGTGCTAGCTGGTACCTGTGATGCCCTCCATGATCTTCCTGATGAAGGTACCAAGTCTGGTCTTAGTAAAGGTGAGTCCTGCTAGGATACCAGCCAGGTGACCCATGAAGGAGGAGCCGGGCACCAGCAGGTAGATGAGCACCAGCTCTGTCCACACTGCGTACTTCATCGACGTGCTCTGATCCTCAGACGTCAGCACTTTCAGAGCAAACAGCACGCCTGCAACAATCCATTTAACAATGCTGTCAGCAAGTATTGGTAAACAAATGTATTTGCAAAAACACTGAGCTACATTATATAGTTAATTAAACTAAAACCTTATTTTAAAATTAAAGATTAAAGTAGACAATTCTTACAAAGTATAGATAATAATTAGATTCATTCTCATTTAATTCTCTTATGGGTGATGCAATCATTGCAATCAATATTATTGAGTCATAACAACATCACTGCATGAAAAAAAAAAAATGTTGCTAATATCATACACAGTTAAGTGTAATTTTAGTTACTGCATGTATTTGAATGGAGGGTACATCTGTACATTCTGTACATTGAACAGTATGTATGTACATTGCATACATTTCATTCAAATTTTAGAGCAATAATAAATAGTCCAAGAGCACCTTTTTTTAAAAATGAATATATATCCCAATGCAATACAGTACTGTTATTTCTATTTAATACAGCTAGCATATAACTATGAAATACAGGGGCGGATCCAGCCCGCGGCTTTGGGGGGGAAGGGGGTGGGGCGGTGCAATATCCCGCAATGTTAAATTTTGGGTTGGGATGTTCGACGGGTGGGGGGTGGTAATACTTTCAATGTATTTTGGGAGCTTTGGAGGGGGGGGGGGGTGATCGCCCTCATTGCCCCCCCCCCCTTGGATTTGCGCCTGGTGAAATGTATTTTACACGAACATAATAAAAAAGAGCGGGCATCATAAACATATCCATTTGAGGTGTCATACATTTTATGTATGCAAAATATTATACTGCGGAACTGTCCTGAAACCTGTAACTGAATTACTACATGATGCATATTTACCTGAGAATCCAATAGCACATGTTTTCATATAGTGTCCATCATTCATAAAGGTGGAACAAGCCCATCCTAATCCCACATAAATGCTGCTCGTCAGAACTGTTAGGATCATCAAAAGTAAAGCAAAGTTCTTGCTGCCCATGCGCCGTTCCAGAGTACGTCCTTTGATGAGTAGCGATATCATGTTGTAGTAAAGGTGCATGTCATCTCCATGTTCAACAGCTGATAAAAAAAGTCTACGATACTCTTTATTCTTCATAATGTTGCGAGAACTTAAACAAACATCCCATTTGTCCCATGGGACGTTCAGGATGCCTGTGTACAGGCCAATCTGAAAAAATTAAGAATAGACATAAGAATTATGTACAAAAATGCAGTATAGAGTTTATATGCTAGCACAGATATTATAATTATGTTCACAGGTTCACAACATGCATTTGGTGGAGAACTTACTTGTCCAAGAATGGATATCAGTGTCACAGGAGGAATGTTTGTGATGCCCAAGTTAAATATCTCCAACAGGAGCAAAATCACACCATATTCTAGACCACGTCCTCTTCTTTGTTGCATGATTATTTGAATATTTTATAAACTTACTACAAAATAAAATAAAAATCAATAAAAAAAGAAAGGTAATAATTTCTGAAGGTCCTCTCCACCTACACTTTCCACGTTATGTGCAACGATCGTGCTTCGATTTTCTTGGCAATTCTTGTTTTAAGTTCCAACATAATACATTCACTAAGTTTCTCTTCGTTCACTAATATGTTCTATCGTAACATTCTAGAGAAATTCATGATTTAATGCTATGAATATTTTTTTGGGTTTGAAGGATTCATTGCACAGCTGATTTTATGCATAACAATTTTTAATTAATTTGATTGGTTATCGTCATTTACAGCCGCCAATGAAAATCCAGAAAATGTTACGCTGCGCACTTTACATAATGCCGCAATTTTTTTAAACACAGAAAGTATCCAAAGTTTCTCATAAAAACTGCAAATTAAGGCGACCAAACTTATATATATTTTAATTTTTTTAAATATAACCAAAGAGCTTACATTGTACAATATAAGATCTCTTGTATAAATTTGCGAAATTGCTATCTACCATGAACCTCCAGGTCTGTGACTTTTTACATCATGCAAAGGCTTATAGTTGGTATCATATGATGCAAAGACGGCATCGGTGGTCAAAAAAATTAAAATTAATAATTTTATTATTAAAATTAATATTTATATTATATTATATATTTATGGAATTATGATCGAGCTGTATAATATCCCTAGGCAAAAAATAAAGTGCTAAGTGATAATTTGAGCAGAGTAGTCAAGTAGTTGACTACTTGTTTCTAAGTATAATAGTCAACTACTTAAAACAAGTAGTTGACTACTTAAAAACAAGTAGTCAACTACTTGACTACTGCTCAAATTATCACTTAGCACTCTTACTTTTCGACTAGGGATATAGTAGCTTAATATTATATAGCCCTGCATATATGATATAGATCAAACAACTGTGTCTTTCTTATCTATATATAGTAAATATACGGGTTTTTCACCATACGTACGTCATAAAACAATATGTCTATATACGTCACGATTTTGTATATTAAGCAAAATATTGTCAGCGGCATATATTGCAGATCGTGCGCGCTATAAAGTTGGTCTTGAAATCATAATTTATCCTGCATGGCTATTATATTTCTATATTTGCATCATTTTTCTTAGATTTTTCTTTCATAAATGGTAACAAGAAGGACAAATTAAAAGTAGAGTGATCGAGCGATATTTCATTTTTTTACAATATTTTATTTTCAAAAAACAGTTTAACCTGCATGTATGCCTTCTATTGAGAAATGAAAACCAAAAAATTCCATCTCAAATAGCTTCACCACACAAAATTCCCAAAATTGGTGTTTCGGAGGCCTTTAACATGACGCATCCTTATGGAACAGAAAAAGGCACTTCGTCTGAACTAGATATGGTACCAATTAAAAAATACGTACGTAATCTATGATGAATTCTTTAATGGATTTTCAGATAAAAAAAAATTTTTACGGAGCCGTTTCCCCCCCGCCCCCCCCAAAAAAAATAATAATAATAATGATCCATGATCAAATGTTTGCGGCATATATTCCCATAAGGATTTTCAAGATTTTTTTCCGGAAAAACGACTCCGTAAATTTTTTTTTTATTTGAAAATTCATTAAAGAATTCATCATAGATTACGTACGTATTTTTTATGAGATGGAATTTTTGGTTTTCATTTCTCAATAGAGGGCGAGTTAAACTAATTTTAGAAAATAAAATATTCAAAAAAAATGAAATCGCTCACATTTACGCTCTACTTTATGCTATTGAAAAAAAAATACTTGGCGACCAAAACAATGGAGTATTGACCTAAATTTTTTTTTATTACAGAAATGGATAGAGCGTGCAAAGTTATGCTACCCTGATTTTTTTCAGATTTTTTAGAGCCCGGAAACTATTTTTAAAAAAATTTTGAAAGTTATTTTTGTGACGTCACGAGACGCCGCTCCTTAAGAAAAAGATAGGACTTGTCGCCGCGTAACGTCACAAAAAGGACTTTCAATAATTTTTTAAAAATACTTCCCGGGCTCTAAAAAATTTGAAAAAAATCAGGGTAACATAACTTTGCACGCTCTATCCATTTCTGCAATAAAAAAAAATTGAGGACAATACTCCATTATTAAAAAAGAGATGTTGTGACACTTGTGACGATCGATCGAGTTAAGTTAACCTGCACAGCATAGGATTTTAGGGTTCTGCGGGTTCTGCCTATATATCCCGAAGATCTTCGGGCGGCTTCGGGCAACTCTGTGCTACCCAAAATGTCAAAATAATAGGTCTGTTAGTAAATACACAATCAGAAAGAATCGATTTTTTGTGATGAACCTACTTCTATACATGGAACATAAGGTTCAGCACAAATAATCAATTAATTTCTTTCTGATTGTGTATTTACGAACAGACCTCATTATATAACATATACAATATATACTGCACATATATGAGTACAGTAACAATTTTAACTCGTTGATGACTTAATATCAGAGATGATTTACAAGAATTACACAAGCTGGAAATTTTGATAAAAAATTCAAAATTAATAAAATATATTAAATATATAATATCTGAATTAGGATAAATTGATTTAAATATTATAATATCCCAAATCCAAATAATTATAGTTACTTTGTATTTTGTTTGGAGACAATCACTCGATCATTGACTTTTTAAAAAATAAAAAATGCATCGGCCGATTAATTTTTATAAATATTTTATTTTTTCTTTAATTAAATACAAATGTCATGATTTTTAATAATAATAATAATAAAATCAGCATTTAATAAAATACAATCCAACCTCCATATTCACCCAGTCCTTTTTAAGTTTTCACAGTTTGTTTTTTTTATTTAATGAAGAATATAATAAAGATATAAATAAAGTTCAGCCACTAACACAATTGAAAAACAAAAATACTCTAACACACTACACACAAATCATATGATGATGATGATGATGATAATGAAAAATATTATTTTCTAAAAATGTTGTTATTATTATATATTTATATTTTTTTGGCAGCATTATTCAAAATTAATATTTTATCTAAATGTAATCATTATTATAATAAATCACTGGAAAACACTGAGGAAGAAATATTGTAACAAAATTTTAAAAAAAGATAAATATTTTTTTTGTTACAAAACATTTTTAGTTGGACAGTTTGTACTGTATCACTTGTCCTGAGGGTGCATGGACAGTTGAGGTCAGACGAGGGTGGACAGTTCATGGGGGTTCACAACGAGAGTGCTGAGGTCAAGAGTTGCTGCGGGCATTCCTGGGGAGCCAGGGGACACCGGGGTGTCTTGACGCATGGACAGGTGCATGCGGTGGCTGTCTGAAGAGGTCACGGTGGTGTGCTCAGACGCTGCGACGGAGAGTTGGTGTTGCTGTTGAGCCAGCGCCTTCACAGCATTCGTTTTCTCCTGGGGATTTGGTAATTAAATTAAATTTTTATTTAGTTCTGTGGGATATGTAATGTATTATGTGTATTTAGTTCTGTGTTGTATATCACACAACATTGATACACAAGAAAAAATTTGTTTGATTATACAATTAAAAATGTTTTTAAATGAATATTATTGACACTATAACAATTTTTTTTAATCATTTGAGAATATAATTATGCTTAGATATTTTAAACTGTTTAAATGAATTTTTTCATATATTTTCAGGTAGTTGATTGCACATTGTTATATGGATAATAAGTAATGATTTGTTCATGCAAGGACAAATTTGAAATTACTAAATAATTAACGACAATATAATACAATTAAGTTAATTTTACTATAATTATAATTTCTTGCATATTTTTACATGTCATATTCTGTAGCGATTCCAAGTTAAATCGTACAAGCAACCAAATTTTGTCTATAAAAGTCATTTAACCTAATAAGAATTAATTAACTATCTTTAACCATCTTCATACTTTTACAAATTAATAAATAAAAAAAAATGTATGTGTGGCAGCTAGATGTTTATGAATTAAAATCAGAGTCCTTTGAGTCTCTGTTAACAAATATAAATTAACTATAATTATGCTTATAGATATAGATGATTATGTTCAGTAGCGGTCCATCAGAGGCCGGGTAGGGGGAATTCTTGCCAAGGGGGGCCGATTTTGAGAGAAAAAGGGAAGAGGCACTACTGACTGACAGAATTGGGTCTGACTTTGAAATTCCCCCCTTCCGACAATTTGGCGGACCGCCACTGTATGTATGTTAAATGGCACTGTGATGTACTGACCCTCTGCCACACGAACACGTTGTGGACCATGGCACAGCCGCAGAAAATTATGCCCAGACCAATGAACACGCTCGTGATGATCGCGGGCGTCGAGTGAAATTGAATGAACGTATATAAAATAATGCCTGCAAAAAAAAAATTAAGTACACAGTATATTAGAATGTAACAAGAATCTTAAATTATGTTGAACATACATTTTTACGATATAATCAAACATATATTTATCAATGAACACATTATGATCTAAATGTGCGCCAGGCGCAGATCCAGGGGGGCAGCCCCCCCCCCCCCCCCACCAAATTTTGGATTTAACATGGGCATTTCCCCCATTCCAAAATTTTTTTTTAACATTGGCCTTATGAAGGCAGCCCCTACCGAAATTTTTTTCTGGATATGCGCCTGATGTGCGCTCTAGCATCTCTAGCTCCTACAGTATAGGCAACTTCTTTTACAGAAACTTTAATGTCTGCAAAATTACACGATCGTGTATGAAACTGTATTTACAATCTATAGCTGTTCATTATTTCTGTGTATAAAAGTATGTTGAGAGGGTACATGATTGTGCAATGTACTGTAACTTGTGAATATTAAATTTTAGGCCAAATCACTTAATTAAACGCTGCATGCGTGGGAGTGATATTTAGAATAATAATAATTAAATTACACTTTAAATTTCAATATAAAAAGCCTAATAGTGGGTTAGGGATGAAAAATTGAATTATTATAATTATTAAGAACTTGGCAAACTGTAGTTACATTATAATTTAAATTTCATTAATTTTTAAGGGCATTGGGTGTAGCACCGGTAGGTGGCAGCACTGACGTATCTTCACCATGTTAATTTTTTATCATTGCTCCTCGGAGTAATTTTTATGCTAGAGCTAAGCTGATTGCTGTAGTATCAAGATAATTAGTAGCCCAAGTCCACAATTTGGCTAAATAAAGCCTGATTTAAAGAAAAGTATTTTTTTTATATTTTAGAAAAATGCATGTAAATTTAAAAAATTACTAAAAAAATACTTTTCTTTAAATCAGGCTTTATTTAGCCAAATTGTGCACTTGGGCTACTAATTATCTTGATACTACAGCAATCAGCTTAGCTCTAGCATAAAAATTACTCCGAGGAGCAATGATCAAAAATTAACATGGTGAAGATACGTCAGTGTTGCCAACTACCGGTGCTACACCCAATGCCCTTAAATTAAATATTTAGCTTTCAAATAACATAAAGAAAATAATAGAAAAATATATGAACAATATAATTATGTTTAATAAATTACCACACATTGTATGCAAGTTATATATTTATGTATTTCAGTGATATTTTTAATATTTACCTGTAAGAAAGACTGGAATAGAAACGAAAAAGCCACCGACGGCACAAACTCGGGTGACCGAAGATTTTTGCAGGTACATGTTGGTTCTGAAAAATAATAATAATTATATAATGAAAAAAAAAAGAAGACCGAAGTGATTTCTTTTAAAACAAGTATATAAATTTCACATAAAAAAATAAAATTCAAAAGAAATTTACATAATGCATCATGATACTTCATGAATATCTTGCATGCTCATTATGAAACGAAGAACATAATTATTGAATCAAATTTTATACTTTTAAAAGTTATAAAATTTTATTAGAATCTGTTCACTTTTGAAATAAAAAAACAATAAAAAAACAATATAGAAACTAATGATATTTTATTTCCCTCTAAACTTATATGTATTTGACAATACATTAAATTTTAGTAAGGTATAATTTGTGTGACCATCTAATGATATAAATTTAAAAAGAAACACTCATTTAATATTATATATGATTATATCTGATGTAAGAGAAAAAGGTCAATAAACTTTCAAAATTCATCAAGGGCGTGGCTAAAGACTTTTCACCTCTCTTTTTCTCTCTCCTCCTTTTTAATATAATATCTCTGTTGGTGACGTGTCATTTAACTTCTCAAAGTTCAAACTTAATACATGATTACAAATAAATGTATAGTAGAAATATCGTCATATTTGATATTGAATAACCATGTAAATCTGAAGACTATATTTACTTAGCATTTTTTTTATATTATTATATAAACGAGTGAGCTGCCTTAGGCATTAATAAGCCTCTTTTTTTTTCATTATTAAACTTTGAGTAGCGGCTGGCTGATGTTGCTGCAGGATTGCGTGAGATGAGAGGTAAGCTGACGATAGAGAGAGAGAGAGAGAGAGAGAGAGAGAGAGAGAGAGAGAGAGAGAGAGAGAGAGAGAGAGAGAGAGAGAGAGAGAGAGAGAGAGAGAGAGAGAGAGAGATCAGAGAGGAGGAGAAGAAGCAAGGTAAGGTGGAGAGAGAAGTGGTCGGCAAGGTATTCCCTTGGAATGCTACCAGCTATACAGCAGCTTGGTTAAGCCGGTGTTGCTGCTGCTCTGCGCGAGTTCTCGTCGACATGATGCGTGGAATGAACGCCGCAGGAGAGGAGCAAAACTATAAGCAGCAACCTGAGTAGACCGCGAGCAACGAGGTAAAAACGAACTAGGAAGAATAATAAAAGAAAAACAGGAGGAGGATGAAGAGATTTTTAAAAGCCAGGGACCGCGACCTTGTGGTCGGCCTACAGTAATACAATAACAGTGTTAGGGAGAAAGAGAGAGAGAAAAAAAGTTTAGATGATAATACATTGAGATATTTTCACGACATACGATATCAGTCCTATATAAATAACTTTTTATAAATTATGATGATTATACAATAATTTATTATAACATGATTTTTGTTAAAACATTAAAGTCACAAATTTGTATGAATTGAAATTTCTCAAGAAGTTTAACTGTTTTGTTTTTTTCCTATTGCTATTGCAATGATCTGTAGTTGCTTTTTTACAAGTTAGAAAGATCTAACGACTTGGCAGCAATCAAGTGCTATGTTACCTAGACAATGCTGAGAACAAGTTGTTGCATTTTTATGATAATGGGAGTCGAAAATAAAATAAAAAACAAGAAAGAAAAGGACTACTGAAATGCATTGTCTTTCATAGTAGACTTTATTACAGCTTTTACCTCGAGGTGTTGCAATAAAAATTCTATTTTTCCTTCACTATTTAAATGGCTTCATTTTATAAAATTATGGTAATTTTGTTTAGCATACATGCAATATATTAGGACACATTTCCTTATTTTATTCTCACAAAAAAAAAAAAAAAAAAAACTTTCAATTTAATTAAAATTAATTTAACAGTGTATTTTTTTCCTACTTTCATGATAGCTTTTCACGAACGTGAATGAAGTTTGTTTTTAGGTGATCGTAATCAAATTAAGTGTATTTTTACAGTATTTAACTGCATTCATCCCCCTCCCCGGCCCCCTTTAAACTATATTATTTTTTATTTTTTTAAATTGGGAGTTAATTTTTCATGGATAAATGACGTCCATTAGTTACGTTAATTACATTTCCATGCAACTTAAAAGGTCACATAAACAGGTGAGGTTGGTGCTCACCTCTCTCCACCTTGCGGTGCTCTGGCGAGTTTCACTGCGAAGAGGAACTGGATGGCGCACACCAACAGACAACACAAGTTCAGCGAAAGCGTGAGCGCGCACAAAGCTAAAGTCACCTCGTACACCACCACGTACTCCTCGAAGCTCACGATGGTCTGTTCTGAGGCCGCAGGGCTTCGTGAGGCCGGTGACACCTCCGCGGCAGGTGAGATCTTCAATAGGAAGATTAGCGCGAGGAGGGCGAGTAGAAGTGACACGAGACACAGAAGGCCGAGAGACGTCAGCATCTCTCGCACGCCCGCTGCACTGTTGGTGTGCCGTCCTGACAATCGCGTGATTTGAGTGGCTGCAGGAGGCACACGTCTCGCAATATGAAGCCCACCATTAGCAAGCTTTGGTACAGGCGATATAATTTGTGGTGCAAGACTTAAAGCTGGATGATGATTTAAACTCACTCCTGCACCAGGACTTACACTACTAGAATTCCCAAGAGAATGTTTAGAAGTACTTAAAGTTGATAAAGCATGGGAATGATTCAATCTTTGAGATTGAATACTTAAGTTCAATTGTTGAGGGGATAATGTTGTAATTGGATGTCTTAATGGACCTGAATGATGATTATGATGATGGTGCCGAGGTCCTCCCAACCCTAGATCCACGGGTTGGGCTCTAGGGCCCGGCGTGGTGGCAGTAAGCATATGTTTCAACATGGGCCCTGCAGGGGGCGCGTGTTGCGGCGGCTTCTCCTCATGATTGCTCGGCACTCTACATCACTGGCACTGCATGGCTACTCGCACCTCACGACACTGGTGCATGTATGACGACGACGGGGGAAAGGGGACGCGGCTCGGATGGGCCGCTAGAGACGCCGTCAAGTGAAGACGCATAGTCCCTTAAAACACTCAAGGGAACGGAGGTGATTCCTTACAAGTGCTCGTGACGTCACGATGAAGCCTTGCAGAATTCCTGTGAACAAACCAGAGTAATAAGATCATTTTGCCAAGAAGGGCGTGACCTCAACTAACAAAGTTTTTTTAGAAAGATATATAGTAAAATAAGAAAAACGTTTCAGTCCTAATATATATGATATTATATATAAAAGTAATAATGACAATTAGAGGAACCTACATTTACACCAAGGCCATTCTTTACTTTGATAACAATTGATAAGAGTGACCTTTTGATCTAGATAATTAATTTGTGTTCTATATAAAATGAAGTTACGTCATTTTACGATAATTATATTAGCATGCCATAATTATATGTCACATATTTATAATTATACATGCTAATGTTGCGCTGATAATTTCTATTGTATCCAATAATATCAGTATATTATTTTATTGCCTGTAAAATACATTTTGCGTGTTTAATTAATAAAAGAAGATTGCTAAAATAATTCCTTCGCGAGGTTGAACAAATTATTAATTAAGAGATTATGTTCTGTTTAGTGAATTTTAAATAAAGATTTAAATGTTTTGTTTAATCTTATTCTTATTTGTTTTCTCTATAAATAGGATTAATTTCATGAGTAGATTGGGAGAAGTTCTCGCGGAAACAACCCGCTTGACACTTGCAGCTCGCTATACCAGGTGGCTTATTTTAATTTTTTAGTGGATCTGTCTAACCAAATTTGTAAAAATTGAGGCATATGTTTAGCATGGAGCCTCATGGACAAAATTGGAAAATGTAACTGTTGTGAGAAAACTTCCACTTGAATTTGCCCAAACCACAGTGGTATAAGAAAAATAGAACTAATAGATGGTACACAGCTCTGAAAATCGAAGCAAACCTTCCTGACACTATGAAATTATTTTTCATGAAAAAAGAAAAAAAAAAATCAGTGAAAGAAATTTGTGAAATATATTCCGCATTCAAGTTTAGCATTGTCTTAAAGAGACTGATGTGGCTTTTTATCAGCATCTTTTTCACACGAAAAAAATAATTACTCAAAATTTGTTTGTTGTTGTTTTTTACGTCAGCAAACTAATAATTATTTTGTCTTTTAATTATTTTATGGACTAAAAATATTTTCAGTTTACCAACGGAAAATATTGAACAATATGTGTCCGCCACGGGGACATAATCTTCCAATAATTCGAATTTTTAAAATTTATTGCATTCGATTCCGTCTGACATAAATTTTCAATGTAACAAAATATAATACAATATATTATATATAATTATGACTCTGGATGGTAACTTACTTGTTAGATGAATCGTTAAATTAAAACATAAAGAACAATATTATAGAGTAATATACAATACAATAAAGCAATAATAGTATATAGACTCGCTTTTTACTTGTATTCAATGTATTGTATAATACATTTGTGTGAGCAATGTGGTTGCTGCTGCCACTGTTATGGCCTCGATCGTTTCTGCTCCATTCACAAACTGAAAGAGAAAGCTCAGCTGCCACTGATACACGCCGCGCGAATGCGACACTCTCGAAGAATGACTGCAGCAGATCTGCAAGAGAACCTAACGATCGCATTTCGCAGCGACATATTCAAGGTGTTCTATAACTAAACCTGTAACTGCAGCTGTTGCACCTGCCGACCAGACAGATCTCAGGTCGCGCATTCCGAGAGCGGCCGCAACACGATCTTATTTCCTATATAGTGTACGATTTCCTTTGCTTGCTCTCACATCATCACACTATATGTACTGAAGGAAAAATGTCCTGTTGTTTATATCATGTATGTATTGAATATCACGCCCGTTAACCTTACGTTACAATGAAGTGCTTCAATTACAATTAAACGTTGAAAATGACGCCATCTATATATGTGTTAAAAAAAAAACTCTGAAAAATAATGTAAAATTGTGATGATTATTTATTGAAATAAATATAAAATTACAAGTGATCATCTTGTAGTCACTTATACGTCAGCTACGTAATGACAAGAACAATTATTGTAAAATAAAGTTAGTATAATTATTTGTCTTATTATACCCTCGTTTCGTAATTGAAATAAACTTGTGTCAGTAAAAAAATATACATACATAAGAATGAAATTGAAAACTTTCTATATACTTGTAGTTATAAATAATGAAGTCATTGATTTATTATATTTATATATTATAAATAATATGTAGTATACTATAGGATTTTTTTTTTTTTTTTTATCGATTGCAATGCAATGATGGATAAGGCGTTTCCATTATATGGCGTTTCTATATAATAACATGCACTTATATAATTAATATAAAACTGCAATATGTGCAATAAATCTGCGTTAAAAAGTTGTACACATCATGCATATTGTACAGTCGTCGCCTCGGAAAATTTCCCTTTGCGGCCTTATTAATCACCGTGTCCCATAAGAATAACACAGGATATGGTGATTAACAAGGCTGCAAGTGGGAAATTTTCCAATGCGACGAGTGTACATAAAAAGTGACATTTATGCATGCAACCATGCAACTCGCTTGACCTGTGTTTGTGATTATTTACATAAAAATATTTTTTTCAATAAATATAGATCTGTTCGCAAATACATGACAAGACAATCAAATTTGTCACATTTTCCTCATGTTCCCTGTAGAGATGGTCCATCTGATTATTGAATTGATTTATGCAAAATTATACGATTAATGATTATTGATTAAGCAAGGATTTGTAAAAAATATGTATAAATTAAAATTACGAAATCTTGATTGTTTTGAAACTTCATCTGTTTTATTGGAAATGTCCCTGAAATTATTTAAATATTATTTATTTAGTAAAAAAATGTAATTGCGGTATGAATAAATTCTTCTTTTATTATCTCAATTTAATAATAAAGTAAGTAATCATGAAAAAAAAGTAAAATCCATTAACAACATAGAGGAACCAAATTACCCGCCTGCATTTTTTTTGTTTCATATATGAGCAATTTTCTTATCTTTAAAAAGCAATGCATATAAAAAGATTTACACAGTAATCCTTTATGAAAACTCATAAAAAACTATTCCTTTTTAGTTTAAAAAAATGTAATTTATTGCTGAAAGACTGTTTACCTGTTTGCTGCATGTACAAGAAGAATTTTTATTACCTCAATCCTACGCTTTACTTTAGACTTTCCCTCTTGCAAGAAACATTCACTAAATAAAAGCTTGTCATGAAAAAGGGGGGTCAGTTTAAACTGAATAATAACAAATGTACGTGCTTATGTTCACATTTCAAGATATAGAAGAAAGAAAAAAAACTCATGTTATTTAACTTTTATACCTGTTAGTAAGTAAAGTTAAATTCTTTCTAGCCCGCATTATATAGGAATGACTTTGACAAATTTATAAACTAATATTCTATTCATTATCATGTAAATTTAACTATTTTTCTCGTAACATCACACGTTTAATTTTCACCCATCAAGGTACATGTTTAAGTGGCAGATTCCAGAGAGAGGTGAGAGGAATTTGATATCTTTGTGGTGTAGCTTACATACATGCAGTCTGAAGTGCACCACAGCGTGCAAGTTGTGAGAACCGGCGGGCAGCACACGTTGAGTGCATGCACTTAAAGTGGTGTTGGAAGCTTAAATAAAGCAGAGCCAAGAGACTCTTTATACTTGAATAGTATGTACAAAAAAAATTATCCATGATATTATCATAAAATTTAGCCTGGGAAAATTTTGAACACCTTAAAATTCTCTGCTGTGTATTCAAGTGTAACAGATTTTCATTCTGAGATTTGTTTTTATAACTAAAAAATACAACAAAATGACTTCTTAGAATTATTTTCAATTGTGTTATTCTTTTAAGGTAAATGGATGTAATTATTAATTATTTGTTAGTATTTATTTTTATTGCTTTTATTATACGTGCTCTGTTTTTATATTCTATAACTTTGTTATTATTTTAATTGTATATTGGCTATATTGTAAAAGTTGCTTACATTGAGTCAGAAAAAAACTACGAAAGGCGAAGTATATAATATTCTCCAATATAATTTTCACGCAAGAAATCTTAATGATGTGATTTATTTAATTATTGACTCAGTTTGACTGTTAGAAATATAAAAGAAAAATATTAAATTTATTTTTAAAGGTTATATATTATTTATTTTCATAGTAACTAATAATATTATATATAAAATGAATAAACAATTTTGTTTGTAATCATACATTGCTATTAAGATTACATGAAATGAAAAGTCGGTACATATAAAAATGTTCTTTATTATAGAATAGCTCTTGTATAAGATACATTGGAATGCATGCAGCTATAAAAAAAAGAAAACTAACGATATAACGACGGCGAGTTACAATATTAATATAAAAGTATATATAAAGTACATAGAGAGTGCATATAGCAAGAAGGCAGACGTACGGTAGAGTAAGTCAAGGCCGAATGTTTGCATGACATTCCTCTACCATTATATTGAACGTGCCAGGTCTTACTCTTCGCCGCTCCTTATTATCAACCGAGAGGCCTACTTTGCTATCACCCAGCATGATAGGTCACCCTCGCTGTTATGTCACCCTGGCACCGAATTGAGTCATTGTAGGAGGACGATCATAAAGCCTGTATTACATCATACAATTTTGCATACAATTTTTCCTTGCATAAAAAATTCCATCTCCGTACAAACAAATGGAGTTCAGCTTTTCATGAAAGGAAAAATTGTATGCAATAGTTAGAAAAATTGTATCGTGTAATATATATACCGGCTTAAAAAATTATTGAAACTCAAAAGCTTTAATAGTATCGTATTGCTGATGCATAAAACTTACAGATGAAGTGTATTATCCCTATTATGCATGATCATAGTAATTATAATTATTGCCAATAATATATTTATAATTTATACTTAACATATTATGATTATTACAATTTTTAATTTGCAATTTGCAAACTGTATTAATTTTATCTGCGTTGAGAGGCAATTAAGTCATGCATGCAAATTTGCACACAGAGTATTTTTAACCTTTTCAAATGATCCTTTAATAATCTAATCATTCTAATCGATATATTAATGGGCTATACTGCACCCCACTTCTGTACGAAAAATAAAGTTACATGTTCTACGAGGATACTGCTATAAATTTGAAAATTGCTTTATAAGTTAACGTTTAATTATAACACCAGGCCTGCTCCGATAAAAATATGTACGTTTCAGATGCTGATCTGACTACAATTAAATAATAATAATAATGTCCCCAGTAAAATAAATATAAATAATATGCAGCTTATTTTCACCTGGTCTATATCAAGAAAGCCAACACAAAATTTGAAAATTCAGTAATATGAAAAATATACCAAAGAGTTTACATTATAAACATTACATTATAATAAAAAATCTCTGTATATATAATACTTAGTATATATAAGTATACCTTATCTGTTCAAGGAAAAAAGTTTGTTTCGCAGACGACAACATTCATTGTTCTCTGTTTGATGGACAAGTTGAAAATTTTACATTTTGGGAAGATGAGATGAATATGAAAAGCATATAGTTAATCTGGTTGTAGTTAATCCCTAAGTCCCTATTAACTTTACATTATAGTAGAAATAAATAATAAAGAAAACGTTTGGGAGGAAGTTACGTGAGTGCAGTACATTAAGGGCCCGATCTAGTAGGAACGGCCATAAGGAAAAAACAGTGTTTTCTATCAGTTCTGTAGGGTACAATATTTGCTTCACAAAAAATTAAAAAACATCATTGAAAAGAGGAGACTGATATGTAATCCGCCAATGAATTTGTTTTTACACCACGACCACCAATTAATTTTTAATTAATTATTAAAAGCGGTAAAAGAGTGTCAACTTTACTTCATCATAACACTTGTAAAAAAAATAATTTCAACAATAGGGTCGAATAGCGGTCTAGAAAATGTTGTCGGCTTTAATATAGTGTACGCTGAAAGTATTAATTCATGTTATTAAATTTACTGGAACTTATAGACTAGAGCTACTTTTTTGCAATTTCTGGTTCCTAAAACCACTGAATGCAGCGCCGTGCGGAATTGCGGAAATATGCGAAATACTGAACTACAAGTGCGGCCGAGAGAGAGGAGAAGGGAGAGCCGAGAGAGAACAATAAAAGAATTTACCTGCCTGCAGTCCTCCCGCTCTCAACCCTTTCTCAAACCTTATCTTGCTTTACCATCATCCACTCGCTCCGCAGTTCTATCTTTACTCCTTACATTTTGCTATTATGTACACTGAATTCAGATTTAGCTGTCTCTACATAATAATGGAATATTACACTATAGGAACACCTCAAGGTTCATTATCACCTAGTATAGAGAAAATTGAAAATTACTTTGGGGCTTTCAAATCTTTGTTCACAGTATACTAAATTCTAACAGAACACAACTAATCAGTTATATAGCAGCGAGATGGCTCGCCGTCCAGTTCGTTGTGTAACAAAATAATTTTTTCATTTTCAAATCATGTAAAATAGTAAGAATACAATTTTTGTAATAAATTCAACTTGTATATCATTATCGGCATTTTATATAACAATGAATTAAAAACAAAAATATATTTATCGATATATATATATATATATATATATATATATATATATTAAAACATATATCGAATGTATGTTTTTAATTGTTTTTAATAAACAATTAAATAATAATTTATTTATAATATTAATTGCAAGATAAGATTAATTGACTAACACATTTTGTGACTCTTCCTCATTCATGACTCTTCCTAATCATTTATACTGTCTTCATGTTATACTATAATATAAAAATAATGTCTTTGCAATAAACATAAATTTATAATTATATCACATCTAAAAATAATTAAAAGTCTCAGATCACTGCTACTGTAATTTCTTATAATCGGAAAAGAAATAATAATTATTAGTAATTTATTGAACATAATATAAACATGATTGACAGCGGTTCATTTTCTGAGTCTCCGAATTTTCTCCTCCCCTAGCAGCAGGTGTTCGCAGGAGCACTTTACTCTATTGTGGTCTATAACAATGTCAGCGGATTAGTGACCGCTACCCATCTCAACAATGACATTTTTATGGAAATATAATTTTTATCTTCCTTATCGATCTCATCACGTATTCGCAAAAAAGTATTGATCTGGTTGTTTAAAGCTGTATAAAAATGAACTTGTCATTAAAAAGTAGACCAAAGTCATTTTTGTCCGAAGTTTCTGTGACATTTATTACCGAATACATAAATGAAAAAATGCGATGAAGAGCAGGTAGAGCCTGTTTTTCCTTTCGAGCTAAAAACCGCGTGGTTGCCTACATTTTGCCGCGTAAGGTGTTTTACCTCTACTAGATCGGGCCCTTAGTGCAGGGAATAACAACATTCATCGGGCGTTTCTTGAAGAAATCACCAAAATTTCAAGGTTGATAGGGATCATCACAAGGATCATTTTTATAAGGGGGGCAGAGTTGAGGTCACTTCCGGTTGACCTGTGGTGACCTCCGAAGTTTACCCCTTTCCCGTCCTAGCTTTTATTTTTTTGCGGCTTTATGGTTGCTCGGAGGAAGAAAACTGTTATGACAAAAAAGTTTTATTACAATATGAGCTACTTTGCAAAAAAAATTGGCTGACCGGATATGCATAATTACAAAATGGCGGCCACAAATATGGCGCACGGGGCGTTAATGACACCACGTTTTCTTGAATTACTTAAAATATAAGCAATTACGAGCTAAAAGGTTCGTACAAAGCCTTTTCTAAATAATTTTATCTTTAATATCGTAGTACTTTCATCTTCCTAACGACATTACTTCTCGAGATATACCTCCAAACGTAACCACAGAGCGGGCCACGCGTAGCCTCTCGCGCTATGTTTACAATGCAAACACAGGGAAGAAAGCTTCCAAAGCTGCATAGTGAAATACAACAATTCTTAAAATAATTGTTTTATATTGTTTTCATGATGTTTATTAAATATTGATTAATTATTCAAATAATAATAATTAATTAAATAGTAATTAATCTCTGTAAAAATTTGCATATATTGGTGAAAATTATTTTTTAACTTGTAAGCATTATAACACATGCTGTAGGGAAACCGTACTTTAATGAACTTAATGCATTATATAATAAATAATAGCAATATATCATTCATTATATACACGTTCATGCAGCTATATAATATATACAGTATATTATGTATGTATATTAATTTCATAATCATAATACAATATGATACTAAATTAAAACATAAAAAATTTACGTGATTTCAAATAAATTATTTTTATTTGTCTAATTCAAAGTAAGTGTATAATTTTTTATTTACTTATACAGAGTTAATTACATATTTGATACATCATATAATTTTATTATAGAATATACGGTATAAAATAAGAATCTTCATTTTTATATTTATCATATTACACGTGCATGCGCGTGAACTGCAAATGTAAGCTGATCAAGTGAAAACAAGGGAATTTTATGCCATGGCATACTGTGATATTTGACAATGTTTTACTGTGCATGGTTTTCCTTCGTCGATCCAAGGAAATAACGGGGCAGTTCCTAACACAATTAAGGCCACGGCCGCTTCCTTACCTATCCTAAAATCGCCATCCATTCACTTTACTCCTCTCATCCTAAGGGTTGTCGGACCACCGAGGGTTCCGATTCTTATACTCCTAGCTTGAGAAGGCAAGTTAGGCATTCGGGAAACTAATTAATATAAATATACATACGAGTATTATGTGTGTGCTGACCTGAGTTCAACAACAACCCTTAAATCGATACTATCTTCAAATTTATTGTATTGTATAGCTGGATAGGTACATAATTTTATTATTGTAATATACGTGGTATTGAGAAGAAAAACAGCGAAATATTATGATTTTCTTTACGAAATACAATATAAAGAATAACACATTGCTTAAAAAGTGTTAATAATTCATAAAGAATATTATGATGTAAAAGAATGTTTTCAGTGATATTATAAAACAGCATATTATACAGATTAAGAAAAAAATATTGGACAATATTCATAACAATGTATGGGATATAGTAAAAGATGGTATAATTGTGCAAATCTTGCGATTCAAATTTGTATCTTAATTATATACATAAATAGTGCGAAAATCTGGGGACATGACAAACTTCTTTGTGCTTCGATTTATTATATAAATTAAGCATATAAAACTTGACAAGATCTATTGCAAGTAAGTAATAAAAGATTTTTTAATATTACATAGCTATTTTTTCGGAAATTTTTTACCCTTACTTCTCAATACCAAATTAAAATAATAAAATTATGTATCTAGCTATACAATAAATTTGAAGATAATATCGATTTAAGGGTTGTTGTTGAACTCAGGTCAGCACACACGCACACACATAATACTCGTATGTATATTTATATTAATTATTTTCCCGAATGCCTAACTTGCCTTCTCAAGCTAGGAGTATAAGAATCGGAACCCTCGGTGGTCCGACAACCCTTAGGATGAGAGGAGTAAAGTGAATGGATGGCGATTTTAGGATAGGTAAGGAAGCGGCCGTGGCCTTAATTGTGTTAGGAACTGCCCCGTTATTTCCTTGGATCGACGAAGGAAAACCATGCACAGTAAAACATTGTCAAATATCACAGTATGCCATGGCATAAAATTCCCTTGTTTTCACTTGATCAGCTTACATTTGCAGTTCACGCGCATGCACGTGTAATATGATAAATATAAAAATGAAGATTCTTATTTTATACCGTATATTCTATAATAAAATTATATGATGTATCAAATATGTAATTAACTCTGTATAAGTAAATAAAAAATTATACACTTACTTTGAATTAGACAAATAAAAATAATTTATTTGAAATCACGTAAATTTTTTATGTTTTAATTTAGTATCATATTGTATTATGATTATGAAATTAATATACATACATAATATACTGTATATATTATATAGCTGCATGAACGTGTATATAATGAATGATATATTGCTATTATTTATTATATAATGCATTAAGTTCATTAAAGTACGGTTTCCCTACAGCATGTGTTATAATGCTTACAGGTTAAAAAATAATTTTCACCAATATATGCAACTTTTTACAGAGATTAATTACTATTTAATTAATTATTATTATTTGAATAATTAATCAATATTTAATAAACATCATGAAAACAATATAAAACAATTATTTTAAGAATTGTTGTATTTCACTATGCAGCTTTGGAAGCTTTCTTCCCTGTGTTTGCATTGTAAACATTGCGCGAGAGGCTACGCGTGGCCCGCTCTGTGGTTACGTTTGGAGGTATATCTCGAGAAGTAATGTCGTTAGGAAGATGAAAGTACTACGATATTAAAGATAAAATTATTTAGAAAAGGCTTTGTACGAACCTTTTAGCTCGTAATTGCTTATATTTTAAGTAATTCAAGAAAACGTGGTGTCATTAACGCCCCGTGCGCCATATTTGTGGCCGCCATTTTGTAATTATGCATATCCGGTCAGCCAATTTTTTTTGCAAAGTAGCTCATATTGTAATAAAACTTTTTTGTCATAACAGTTTTCTTCCTCCGAGCAACCATAAAGCCGCAAAAAAATAAAAGCTAGGACGGGAAAGGGGTAAACTTCGGAGGTCACCACAGGTCAACCGGAAGTGACCTCAACTCTGCCCCCCTTATAAAAATGATCCTTGTGATGATCCCTATCAACCCTGAAATTTTGGTGATTTCTTCAAGAAACGCCCAATCAAGCTGATATTTTGTCGTTATTCCCCGCACTACCTTAATGCATTTTAAAACAACTCTTGGAATTAAATGAACATTAAATTATACGCCCTGTAGCTGAAGAAAGACGATAAAATTTTACTGCTCTGTTTTTAAACAATCTGTATACATAAACACAAAAATCATAAAAAAAACCTAATTCATTTAATTAAAATAAATAATTAAAAAAAATATTTTGAATTTTTAGTCAATAATATTGTTTAATATATAATTATATTTATAAGCACAGCTTCTTTCTTCTCTGTAAATACTAATTGAGAAAACATCTCATGTCTTTAGAAATGTCATGACGTTGATGTTTTATAGATACGTTTTAATTGACATATTTATTATTATTAATACGTGTTGATGTATTAATTTGTAGATATCGCGAAGCCCACGAAGACTGCTGACTTTGTAGAACGATGCGTGCGTGAGTATGTTGAGCTGGAGAACGCGTGCCTCGCGGCTTCCTGCTCGGACATCAACACCTACTTGTCACCGCGGTGTCACTTGATAGCCATCACTCAGGCGTGATGCACGTGACTCTCTCCAATGCTCAGCTCTTCTGAGGTTTCCTGCATGCCTACCCGACCTCGCACCCTCTATATAACTGCGTGTCAACATATTGACAGTCGAATTTTACATAAAAGTTTCTGTTTGGAAAAATAATATTATCATATTTTGTAATATTTTATCATAACAATAGATTTAATATATGAAAGAACCTTTTTTTTTTTTTTCTAAATGTTTAAAAAATTGTATATTTTAAATTTTAAACAAAAAGAACACAATGTTCTTTTATTACATGAACGACTGCTTCATAAGAAGCGAATATTTTAGCATTAACTTAATTGGAAATTAAACTATGTTTACTGTACACAAACCTGCATTATTAAGAATATCTTATCTTTTGTTGGTTTTGCATCTTATCAAATTTTGTACACAGTATACTATATTGCAATACAACTGATTTGCTGAAGCTGATGCAGCTTCAAAAAAGATGCATGCAGATTTTCGATTTTGGGAGCGGCAAGAAGAGCACCAAAACCCTAAAATCGTTTGGTTCACCAAGGTTAGTTACTGCGTGACAACGCGCCTCAAGATCATGAGTGTTGTCCCAAGGTGTACATGCAGTGTGATTGTAAATGTGCTGTGGGCTTTATATTTGTAATACCCAAGCTATGGTTGTTTTCTTTACAGTAATATATTTAAAATTCAAGCTTCAAATTCAATAATATATATACGTACACATGCAGAGTGTATATAAAATAATATTTATATATATGAGTATAGATGCTATATAAATTTAGAATTTAATTAAATATCAATCTATTAATTTATGCTCGGTTTCTAATTACATGTTTTAAAATTAAATTGGGTTCCCATGGCATATAAGCTTAAAAATAATTAATAAGACTTACATATGCTTATAATACAGTATACGAGAATCATGCATGCACATGATAAAATAAGAAAATTGAATAATAAAATCCATAAAATTGAGCAGTATAATTGAAAAAATAATGATATATAAATTAAAATATTCATTAATCCTACAATAAAATAAAACATTTCCATGCACATTAGAATATTAAAACATTAATAATCAAGATAAAGATCTTTAAAATAAGTGAACCATATAAAAAGTAAGTTGTATTAAGAGATCATGAGGGCAGCAGCTAAAGTTTTAAAATTTAATGGTCAATGATTTCAGTTTCAGTGCAGTGGGCACCAAGTAGTCTGGGGAACCAGCGGAGCACGGAGAACACAAGACGTGCGCACGCCTCGCCCCCTGAGTAACGCGCCCCACGCTGCAGTGGGCAACGCCTCTCACAAGACTTGGCAGCAGCAGCAGCAGCATCTTGGCATGCCCAGACGATGAGACGTGTACACACTTAATGGACAATCCTTATGAAACAACAAGACAACTTTAGTATAAAGTGAACGCAATAAACTTTTTACATCTGACAGATAAAATGCTACTGTATAATATTTTTATATGCATTATAATTGTAATATTAATAAATTTATATTATATAAATTTGATGATAATCTTGATTTAAAGGTATTATTTTTTTATTATTATTATTATGACGAGAATGGAATTTTGTTTATCTTTTGTCACATATTTAAAAGGAAAATGTTTTATGTGTTTTTTTTTTATATTTTATATATAAAAAAAGTTTCTTAATTCCATATGAGGTTTTGTTATTACTTTTTTTTCTTCGTCAAGCAAGGACAAACATAGGTAAGTATTTGAGTTGGTCCATTGGGTTTGCAGCAGTCTCATGAGTATGACACCTGACGAGGTCTACACACACTTTCGCTCTCAACGTTAATATAACATCGGCCAGCAGCATCTCTTTGCTCAGTTCGTTCGCTCTCACTCGCTGCTCGCATATAAGAAACTGGTTTCCTAGCACCACTACCACCACCACCACACTCCTGAGGAAAGACGACGACCAAGCCATGACGCCGCCACTCCTACTCTAATGTGCTTGCCAAGAGCTAGCATAATATTATATAGCAGCTAGATGAACCCAACGGGTAGCCTCTTTTAATAATAATATTTTTTTTTTATACGCATGTTATCTTAAAGTAATCATTTTTAGGGGCGGAAGTTCTGTCAAGTAGTAGCCCCTCTTCTTTAACATTGTGAGAATGAAGAAAAAAAAATCCTCACCATCCTCTGCAAAAGTTTTAACCATATGTAGAAAAAAAAAATTATCTCATCTTTTATGGATCGCGATGTTGCAAGTTTTACATAATATATTTAAGTTAAAGATGATGACCAAAAAAGATGGAGTTATTTTGTTGACTGGGCACCTTTAAAATAGCCAACACCCATTCACTCAAGTTTTTAGTATATACGAAGGTGAGGGAGGCTTGTGGAGGTGGCGCAATGAAGGAATGGAAAAAAGAAGGTCCATCATTCTTTTTAGGTGACTTGCCCAATGATTCAGAAACAAACCAAAAAAAAAAAAAAAGGCTTGGCTCTTATCTATCTTTATTTTGGCATCCATAAAAAAAACAGCTGCTTATGTATTCGACGTGTGTCATTCAAAAATACCAAAGATGCAGATTTAGTTCTAAATAAGCTCGAGGCAAAACATTTTTTGTTTATTTATTTTTTGGTAACTGACATTACATTCTAACTATTCGTATTCGACCTCGACTTATCTTTTTTTAAAAGAAAGTTTTTTTTTATTATTTTTTTTTTTATTTGGCCATGACTTAAAAAATATTTGACCTTTTTAATCATTATTACTATTTCATCATGTGGTACGTATAAGTACGTATGTATCATGCGTTAATCCTTTTTAATTCAGTTAAGATAATTTAATAGAAAATTTTAAATCTGAGATAAAAACTTTATTCATGGTCAATTAATTTAGTAACTATGCAAAAAATAATAAAAAATGTATGGGTAAATGACGTCATAAGATTGGCGCGCATATGAGCCAAGCAAGTTTGAACGAAGCACAATCGCATGGCTAAGGAATTTATTTACCCACAAGCAGGTGATAGCATTAAACTTTCCTAAATACCTGTGGTGAGAAACAACGTGTGGAAATATTATTTTCCAAAATTTTACCTTTGTAAATCAACGGTAAAAAAAAAATATGTGATTTGAGGGGGAAATATAACAGTTTAATTTTTTTACTTTCAATTTAAATATTAAAAATTGTGGTTAACTGCGGTCACTTTTTTTTTCAGATGAGATGAATAAAAAACTGTGATGAAAAAAATTCACACGTAATTAATATTATTATTGTACCGTAAAAAAACACTTCAAAAATAAATTTCATACACTGTCTAGAATCTCACCATCATGCAATGTCCTACGCCTGAAATGCCTGCTACCCTTCGAGCACATGAGGGTTAAATTTAAAGATATTAAATTACTATAATAAGCAATATGCTTAATTATTTGAATTTAAAAACAAGAGTATGTTATTATTTAATCATAATCATTGATTTTATTTACTATAATAATTACTATTTAATTATATAGCCAAAAACCTTCATAATATTTTCACTGAACTTGATTTTTTTTGTCGATCTGTTGACGTGTCTTTTATAATAGACCAATAAAATTATTATTTATAATAACTGTCTCTGTATAGTATGTCTGACATTACTATTATAAATATCGTATATACAATTTAATTGACGCATTAAATTATAATTATAAATGCTAATTCACGCGTGACAATTGAACTATAAAATGAGAAGGTGACAAGGTAATGCACCCACACGATGAAGATGAAATGATTAAGTTCCTATATAATGTGTAAATTGATCTCACTATGAGATAATTCAAAGTTAATGAGCCACAAAGAGTATGAGAGATTTTCTTGAACAACCTCACCTCTCAGATTCTCTCTCGCTTTATTACATTTGTGAAGGTGAAGAAAAAGAGGATTGCCCAGATTGCCCTCTTAAAAGCATCAGCAAAAGAAGCAGAGGACTTGAGTATATAAATTAAATATTTACATTTATTTACCATGTTAGAAAACTTTACCCTAATATTTACACTATTTTGTAAACTAAAGTGACAGAGTATTTTTTTTTTTTACATGTAATATATTTGTTTTGATAGATACTTATTTTTTTTGTTTAATATATAATTACATATTTTATGTTATGCTGAGTGGTTTACAAATTGAATTCTTAGAATAGAACTGAATGTGAGGATTCAGGAAATACAAATTTTAAGGTTAATTACAGGCTGTTAATATTCAAGTTTATGTAATAAGTATTATAAACAAAGAGAGCTAAAAGTTAAATGTAAAACAAGATTTTTCGTTCCCATAAAATAAACCGTTATAATGCATAATCTTATAAAGTTGAGAGCTCAAAGGAAGCGCAATAATGCGGGGTAACTGCTTCCTTTGGCTATCACGGCCGTTGAAGTCTCTGATGTAAAATCGTAGGCATTATAATGCTTGATAATAATAATTATCTTTGTAATAATAGTGCACATTTGACAGGCTTTTTGATTTTATAGTTGAAATGAAAATTTTATAAAAGTAGCATTCAAATAATGATATAAGCAATAAAATGTAGCATTCTATTTTATTTTTCATTATAGTGCATACAATTAAATAATATGTTCATATATAGCTGAAATCTTCTGTTTAATTTTAAAATGCGTAAATATGTTTGCTTTTAGAATTATGATGTAGTATTTAAAGTAAAAAATTTATATTACTTTTCTCTAAGAAAAACACGATAATATTGTAATTTACATAACTTCACTCTAAAATTTTTCTTAGAAATAATTTTCATTTAAATATAATTTAAAAATATAAATTTAATTTTTATCATATTTTGAATAACATAACGAAACATTACGTAAAATATATTTTCTGTGAAAACTATAAAAAATGTTGTATTTATATAATTATATTTATTATAATTTATAATTATATCAGTTGTGGAATGTGAAGTGCATTGCATTTGACATACCACTCATATATATTATATTATATGAAATAACCTTTTTAAGTCTTTATAGCAATTATTATAATAGAAAGACGAGTAGCACCACTTACAATTTTTTTATTATATAGAGTTCCGTCTTTACAGCGGTAAAAATATGTTTCCCTCCCAGACGAAGAGCACCTGTCTTCCGGCTAGCCCCCCATTTTTTTTTTTTTTTTTTTTTAACCCTCGGGCCTCTTGAGCCTCGGTAAAAATTGTCTTAAAAGATGTGGGAAACAATCAAGACTTCTACTAAACTCTTTTCTAACAAACGAGGAACTTCTTGAGGTAGAATTGCCATTATAAAAACATTTCAAAAACAAGTTTTCCTATACATTTTATATATAAAAGTTGTATATTCGAATCAGGGAAGCGGAATTAAAATGACGATTGAATGCAATACAGCAGCCTTGTAGTCCGTGCAAGTATCTTTGCTGCTCGCTAAAGACGTCGTATAAAAGCGTGATGTGATAAGAATTACAAAGTATGTTTACAGCTTACAGTACGTCGATCTGTCTTTATATTCTTTTAAATTTATATTCAGGGAACGTATTCAACCATCACAAGATGCTCAAAAGACGTTTTGTAAACTCCTGTAGCACTGACCATGATGCAAAGGACTGGTTTTTTAAATGACATAACCCCTCAGACGGTAATGACCTCTTTAATCACGTAATCGATTTGATTACAAATAATTTAGTTTAATTGTTGATGCAATTAAGAGGAAATAAAAGTAAAAACGTAAACTATTAAATACAAAGTGAGCATTGTTTCCAAATATTTTCAACAATTTTCTTAATTTACACAATGGAAGTACAATATTGAAGACAAATTTAAGAATTTATACACCTTCCGGCGATATTAAGTGTATATTGATCAATCGCGTATCGATCCGACCCTTTTCCATTGCTGTAGCATATATTTTTACAAGGATAAACCCCTAAGAGCTTACAGCTCGCGGCGGGGTAATGGGTAAGGATAAGGTAGGGAACGGATGATGGCCACGGCCTGTTACGGCGTCCCAGCATTCGCTGAGGGCTGAGGTGAGACTGAGGGAACCGTGGAAAACCTCAGTCAGAACGGACACCTCTATCACTTTTTCTCAATGGACCAAAGCGATGTCCAAAGCCTGGGGAACCACACACTTCTAGAGGGTAAGAGGTTCTCTAACAACTAATGAATGCATCGTCCTTGCATGCAACTCATCTGTAATTAATATATCATCAACTGTGAAATTTTCTTTCCAAGAGAAATCTTTAATAATAATACATTACATTGATACAATACATATTTCATTATATAATATACACAGTATACTTTAATTAAAATTATTTACTTAATTTATAATTGTTTTTTATATATAATATATTATATGGTAAAAATTTTACTGTTTTTGCATTGTTAATTGCGACAGCTAGGATCTAAGCAAATCAAACAATTGATTAATGTAACGACATACAATAGTATAAAAAATATACATATAATATATATATTAATGCCGCGAAGCATGTAATTTTGGTTCATTGAACAGTGAACAATTAGCAACATATATTATATATATTATACTCAGTTGTTAAATTATTGAACTATGAATAACACTTTAAAGAGTATATTTCATATCACCTGCAATTGAAAATCTTAATAAAATCTTTAAAAGCCCTGCTATAAAACTGCGCGCGCGCAAAAACTAATGAAGCGACGCGGGCGGCCCCACCGTTGCGCGACCGTTGCCGCTGATCACGACGTAATTCAACTGCCATCGTATAATCGTTGTATAGTTTGTATACATAAATATAACGATGCCACTTCCTCGCGAGTGCCAGCTGTATTATAAAAGAGGGTTATATCTGAGGAAAGAGGGTTGGGCAGAGCAGCCGGCCGGCGGCTCTTATAATTCTTCCCAATATATATAATATTATAATAAAGTAACATTTTTCATTTTTTTATATTTCTGAAATTTCAACTCACCTTTATTAAAAATAAATATCCCTGTGTACACTGGTCAATATTTTGTTATGTAGACACCCACATTATATCACATAATCCATATGAGGCTTTACACTTGGTCCTTGTTCGTTACGATCTCTTTGCAGTACTGAGTTGGCGCGTTGGCGCGCTTACTTGATCTCGCGAGTGTCTGCTCAGTTATGCCGTCGCCCGCCGCGCCACTCGCTCCACACCGGTCTCAAGAAGGCTACAGTTAGGAGGTGCCACGCTCCGTGCTGCCCCCAAGCGGATAACGCAGAACTAGCAAATGCAGATGACAGTCTGATATCTGAAGCAGATTTTGTCCGCGAAAAATTCAAACGATGGAACTATAAAAGCCAGCAAAAGTCTTATTTACAGTACAAATGTGGGTAAAATTGTGATAGAAATAAATTCTACGTTAAATTCTGAAGAAGATAGACTTAATTTAAAAGAATTTTAATGGATCATCGGCCCGATGTTGACGGATTTAATTTACACCGTTTGAATTTTTCGCGGACAAAATCTGTTTCAGAAATCAGACTGTCATCTGCATTCGCTAGTTCTGCGCTATCCGCTTGAGGGCAGCACGGAGCGTGGCACCTCCTAACTGTAGCCTTCTTGACCGGTCTTGAAGGCAGCAGCGCCACCCGAGCGCTCGCACTTCACCGCTACCTGAGCCCATAGCTAGGTAGAGGTGGCGTGCTCCTGGCCGTGCCGAGACTCGCTATACCTCACCTCAAATATCTCATGCTGAGGTGTGCAAGTAGTACGTCTTCCCCCCACATCTGGCTCTACATGACGGACAGCACCTAATAAGTCTTTTATCTCGTTATCCGTACAAAATATATAATATTTTTATTTTTACATAAAATTTTCATTATTACGTGTGTCAAATTCTTTAATTTTGACTAATACATAAATGATGAAATACACAGCTATTTTAATCATTATTATTTTAAATTATGGAAAATTTCGTAATTAAAATAACTCCTTTTTCGAAAATATATGATTTTGTTTTATAATTACAATAGTTTTAATTATATTATTAATAATATTTCAATTATCATACAATTATATACAAAAGATAAATATGTTCTGTGTTTAATTATTTTTCATTGCTAATTATTCAGGAGGGTAGAAAAGAGAAAGTGGGGGTCCAGGAGGTCCAACTACTATATGGCATTAGATAGGAGAAATGATAATAAAAATAAAAAAATAGTTTTGATTGTTCTATAATGATGGGATTCTTTTATACTAATCTATCGTTTATTGGCGTATTTTTAGAATTTTTTAAACCTGATTTGTTTTGTTTAATAAAGTGAAAAAAAAATCAATACATATAATTTGTTTATATACTAGTCTGTGCATTCTGGTCCTCCATAGGGTAGCCTAACTTACAGGGGCATGACGTCAGCGCAATCAGCTCTATACAAATACGATCTAGTTTTTGAGTTATGAATTTTTAAAGTTGACTAATTTAATTAAGGGTAAGGTAACGCCACCAATGTTAAAAAAAATCCCTCACACAAAAATTCTGAAAAAAATTTAAAATGTTCTCCTCTACACCCCCTATCAGTAGCTAAAATATCAGGTATACAAATACGATCTAGTTTTTGAGTTATAAATTTTTAAAGTTGACTACTTTAACATGGAGAAATGAAACTTCCATTTCCATGGAAGTTCCATTTTTCCATGTTATAACTAAAAAACTAGATCGTATTTGTATACCCGATATTTTAGCTATAACTGATAGGGGGTGTAGAGGAGATCATTTTAAATTTTTTTCATAATTTTTGTGCGAGGGATTTTTTTTTTTTTAACATTGGTGGCGTTATCTTACCCTTAGAGCTTTTTCAGGATAGCCATACCAAAGAAAATGTTTGATGGTTATTTTTTGGTTATGATTCCATCATATATGACAAAAAAGTCCCAAACCAAAGATGATTAATAATTGATATAAAAAGTATAATTTAGGTTTAGTTCGTACATAGTAAAAGTAGATAAATTTCGTTTGATTATTTTTTATTGAAATTTTATATTACAAAGGTAATAATAATGTGTATACATTATAAAACGTAAATTGTTAGTGAATTTAAAAAAGGTTTTTATTATTTTTATAATTTTCACACAAAATTTTATCAAAGCAATAAAAATAAAGCATAATTTTGCAACAAGTCTTTTTAGAATTAGTAAATCCGTTATCCGTTAGATATAAGTATAATGTTTTAAATTTTAACGATAACTATTTATCAAATACAAATTCATTAAGTTCCGAAATGTCATTTTTATAATGCATCAATGTTTAATGATTAATAATTATCAATTACGTAGTCGAGAGAATACAAAAGTTTGATATTTTTTAAAACTTTCATGAATTGCGTAAAACTGAATGTTATTGTTTATAGTAAAAAAACATGCGTATTGACGGAGCGTACATACCACAAAAATATTAAAAATAGACCATAATTTTTACTTAAAGATATCATGCAGACAAACAGGCAAGGAACTGACAGTGCAATTTCACTAAGGTCAGTAACTTAGTTTTCTTTATAACTTTCATTATAAGTATGGAATTATTAATTACATTTTTATTAACACCATGTAATTTCTGTAGAGGGAGATCTAAGAAATTTGTAGCGATCAAAGTTCCGTGCCTGCTTGAGAAAAATGTGTACAAACATAAATTACAGACAACTGAAAGCTGAATAAAATTTAATGCGTATTCTGAGTACATAAAAAAACAGATCTTCTTTGTGTTTGTATAACATTTTTTTTTTTGGAAAAAAAATTACATACTAAACTTAACCTAACAAAGTAAAATATATAATGTAGTTTTTGCAACTAGCATTCATATGCTTGACATAAAAATTATAAGATTTTAAAATAGATCACCAAGATATATTTACTATGATTGATAATTACCTTAATTACTTTTAAAAAAATTTCGTACTATGGCAGAGGATGAATTCGTAAGACTATTGCACATTATTTAGTGATTGTGAAAAAAAAAAAAAATGTTAACCATAGCTTTATTAGCTTTTTATAGCTTTAAAGGACGTATTTGTGTGTTTAACAACGTGCTTTCTATTTAAACTAATCGTAATACTGCATAATTATAGGGGAATTAAAATATTGATAAGATTTTTGTAGTCTAGAAAAAAAATTGTTAACTTGTTAACTAATATGTTGTGGCAACTCTGTTGCATGTATTAATTAACAGAGTGCGCCCGCCACTGCTATACCCGTCCATTACAATGCGCAGTTGCCACATTTGTTTGTTAACTATTTTGATATACTTAACAAATTAACATTTTTTTTTCTAGGCTACGAAAAACTTATCAATATTTTAATTCCACTATAATTATTCAGTTTTACGATTATTTTAGACATAAAATACGTTGTTAAACCCACGGATACGTCCTTTATAGATATCAATTTGTATATTGAAGTTCTATGTTACCAAAAAAAAAAAAAAAATACTTGTTTTTGAATCGTAATAACATTAATATAATTATGGATTTTGTTTGATCAAGTATACTGACATAATAGCGTCTAAATATCCAAAGTCAACTTGACAGATTTTGGCGAAATATCCAAATTTTAGATGCTGTGCAACACAAACAAATTATGGTCAATAAAAATTATTTTATAGATTAAAAAAAGAAAAATGCATATTGCATACTTCTAAAACAAACAGGCTATCTCCCCAAAACACTTCCCACACTAACGGATGATGACCATAGTGTCACTACAGACGGCAATTTGTTGCCAAGGAAAGTTATCCTGGGAGACAGCTGTACATTTAAAACAGAAAATTATACACCTTATTAGCTATTACATATTTAAAATAATAATATTGTAAACAACTCGTACCGTTTTATTCATGCACCAAAAACTTGAATTTTGAAAACTTACTGATTTTGTAGCAGGCATGCAGCTAAAAATTAAGATAACCAATAATCAAAATTTACATACTCAAAGACGTGCACACACATGCTGCACCAACACCAAGAGACGTTTTCAACGTTAGACAGTGGCTAAATGCCACCATGTCAAGGCTGGGAAGAGGAGGACCTCGGACCTTACACAAAAGGTCTTATACGAGTCACTTCATTAGGCCAGCCCTGAATTTCATTTAGTCGTATTTCTACGCAACAAAGATGTTTGCAAACTGTAATCGATTTAACAATTTGAGATGGCATGCTTTTTAATTTGCAGACGATCTTAGTTAATTATTTCTTAGACAAGTAAATGGAGAACAATACCGTTATCATACAAACTTGAGGATCGTAGCAAACTATGAAATGTGAATTAACCAGTGGTGTTGGGAGGATAAAAAATATAATTTATGCTCGTTTACTTAAAAATTATGTTACAACAATATCAGAACAATATTTTCAATTATTATTATTTCTTGTTTGTTTTTTCTAGCACAATCAATTTTGTGCTACACCACTGGTTGTAATAAATTCATTATTTCAATATACAGTAATAAATTACTCGTATGTGAATATTTATCAATTTTTAAAACTATCTTAAAAACTATTCATTTATATTTCAAGTAAAACAAAAAAAGATTTTTTTTTTTTAAAAAAAAGGACCTCTATAGGTCTATTTGTCAATACACAATCAGAAAGAATTGATTATTTGTGACCAACCTTATACAGTACACAGAAGGTTCATCACAAAAAATTGATTCTTTCTGATTGTGTATTTACGAACAGACCTAATGTCTTATTTTAAATAAACTTACTATAAAGTAATCACTAAGATTAAAAATGCAAAAATTATTTAAAAAGAAAAGAATCTGTATTTATTAACTGTACCCTATTATAAAAAAAGAGATTTTAAATGTAGAACGCGATCTTTAATTTTGTCAAGAAATATTAAAATTAAAACGACTTAATAAGAAGCCAAGGAACGACACGTGTACGTACATGATAGGAATGGTGTAGTGAGATTTCTTTCAGAATTGTTTTCAAAATGTTAAAAAAAAAATATATATATATATATATATACATCGTTGAAGAGTTCTGTTAACACATGTATGACGTATTGAAATTCAACCAACAAGACCAATTCTGTAACTAACCGTAAATAAACAAGACAAAATAATTAGATATGATCAAAATACACATTTTAAAAATAAAGAATATTTTAATTTTTAAAATTATATTTACCAGAAATAATTTATTATTTTATTTTATATATATATATTTTTTTTTTTTAATGCAGACCTCTTTAGGATTAAGGTACTTTGCATAGGATTTTTTTTAGATGCTTCGTTGAATGAAATCTAGAGTAGTAAACCATACCTTCGCAAAACTCTAATCAGATCTAAGATTGATGTGCTGTCTTTTTCAGTGGCTTCTTTCCTCCAAGGGCATTCTGCTTGAGCGTGGCGACACGATCAGTTTTTGTCTTGTTCAAGCCGATGGCGATAAGATCCTCAGCAAGCCTCACGATGAGGCGTTTTCCAATGAAACTCATGTTATCTATCGCCAGCAACTCTCTCATCTTGTGAGGCGATGCCACCTTAACGTTACAGTACCGCCTGGAAAATAAGAATAATAAAGGGGTAAGTAAAGTCCATGATGCTCGTACAGGCCTTTTAAATTCACATTCTTTTTATTCCAACAATTCAAAACATATCTACTATATATACTGGTAGCAAGTACCAGTACAAATTGTGAATGAGTAAGATACAAAGAACAGACAAAGGCAAAGAATACAATAAATGGTAATTGCAGAATTGACTGTAAAATTTTAAAACATTTATTTTATAATACACAATGAAAATTACACTTGGGAGAAATATTTTATCCTCACCCCCATTATACTGGTACACTGATTAATTATTATAAAGCTGAATAAATTTAAAATAATATTTATGCAAAGGACCATTGTCAATTAACTGAATCCTACTTTGAGGAGAGAGTATTGTTTTATTTACATTTCTAGTACAGTCCTATAGGAATCAGTTTTTTCTTTAACAGTCTGAAACATTTACATATGAAAGGTTGTTGCAGGAACCGACTGATAATTTAGACTCAACATTAAAAGACCTAACTAAATCTCTGCTATCACAGTTTCAAGGACTGTTGCATTAAGCTAAAGACTTTATTATATATTTGATACTTACATGGTATCGGTACTGTGTAGGGTCAGATGTTGAACACCTTCCCCACACATCTCCCACAGGTCGTCCTCAGAGTAATCTTTGGGGTAATTAGCAATGATAATGTCCGTGTACGCATCCTCATCCCACTCCTCCTCTAGCTCCTCATCGTAGTCCAGCTCTGGCAAAGTCTCATCGTATTCTTCTACCTCCTCTTCGTCTATTAAGGGAAAAAAATTGTATTAGCGATGAGGTAAAATTTTATGACCAAAATAAGAGAGGTTTCAGTTAGAAAGGGGATCTCAAATTACATGGGAGGAGTTACTTACAGTGTTACCCACCTCCCCTAATAAGCATGCTGGATCTGCCCTGGACTCAGGAGATGCATTTAATGGGTTACTTACTTCTAGTCTTTCAGGCAAGAGTTTACTTCTGGAAATTTTCAGCAATGACATACTGTAAATTCTCTTTCCCGTTGCAGGTAATACCAATGCAATTGGAAGCGGAAACTACATAATTTACATCATTTTTTAATTTCACAGATGAAAACTTCTGCTTAAATATCTGTAGGCACTTCAGTACTAAGACAAGGTGCTAAGGATTGAAGGTTTTTAATGTTAACAAACTATTGCAAAAAAATTATGTACAGTAAAAAAAATATTGTATGGCAATTAAGTTTGTAAAAGTAGCAACTTGATGGTTGACAACTTAAAGAAAAAAAAAAAAAAAAAAAAATAGCCAACTGATAACTGGTATGATAATTGGCAGCTGTATAAGCTATGAGTGTATGAACTTAAGTTACCTAAATTGTCATTTCGGACGGTACGAGTTAGGGCAACTTCTTCCAGACGTTGACGGATATTCAGCCGAGCCAAATTATTGACCTCAATGGAATGTGCACCTTCAGGTGCATTTGGAGATTTAGATTGAGTGTTTTGAGCTTTTGAAGCTGCTTTTGAGTCATTGCTTTGAGCTTGATTTCCCGATGATCTCTTCATCCTGTCAGGAGTGTTTCGCTGAACTCCCTCAGGAGCAAAATCTTTTTCTTCCTGGGTAGATGACTTTGGTCCTTCGTGTCTTCTAAATTCTTGCTCAGCTGAATACTGCCCATTATTGAACGACCCAGCTTGTCCACCAGTGTATTGTAAGTCATTTTGAACATAACTGTGATGAGGAAACTGCTTTGCATTTCGAGCCCTATTCTGATTAAATCCAGGTTTTCTGCTGTCTCCATGGTATGGGTTAAATCCTTGTTGATCTGCTTCATATGCACCAGGAGGTGGTCCTCTAGGCTGGTTATTCTGGTAGTACTGATTAGCTTGACCACCTTCAGCCTGATTTTGTGGACCTCTATTGCCAAATCTCTGTCCATTATTTCCTTGATATGGTCCACCATATTGTCTGGGAGGTCCTCTAGCAGGCATTCCACCTTCAGTGAAATAGTCTTGATTATTTGGATTATTTTGGGCTTCTTGGTTTGGGCCACCATACTGTCCAGGATATCTCCTAGGCTGTTGACCGCCTGGTGGGAATCTGTACGATTGTTGGTTTGATGGCAGATAGCCTCCTCGAGGAGGGTACTGGGGTCTTCCGTTTCCTTGACCAGGCTGGGTATTATTTCCTTGGTAAGGGCGTCCTTGGTTAGAGGTGAATGGTCTGTTGGAACCAGATGATTCGCTTGAATTCTTTCCTGCGCCAGTGGGACCAGCAGCAGCGGTAGAGTTTGAATCAGTAGTAGATTTGGAATCATTTCCAGCAGGAGCAGAGCTCACATCATTTTGTGCAGGAGCAGATTTGGGAGCATTTTCTGCAGGAGAAGAGTTGGAAGTATTATCTACAGCAGAAGCAGGTGGATACTGTCTGTTAATTTGACCATATTGTTGGTTCATTGGGGCCTTGTTAGACAAGTTCTGAGAATTTGTTGGAAACCCTCCTCGATTATTGAAGTTCCCCTGGCCACCCACATTTCCTAGCATGGGGTTATTTGGATTATTTGGACTAGGCTCCATCTTTTTCGCATCGTCTTGATTCCTGAAATCATACAACTATGTTTGTAATCTCATTGCAAAGGGTAAAAAAAAGTACTGTATTTAACTTTATTCATTTTTTGAAGGAAAAACGTGGGAAGGTAGGAGATAAATATTTTTAACAGGCTCTATAAATTAAATTAGCACATTCCTAACGCAATTTATTTTACAACATTCTTCTACGCAATTTCAGTCTTTCGCATATTGAAGCAAAATCTTCTGATGAAATCCAATTCTAATTCCATCACACTATTATTGTGAACTTTTTTATTTTCGGAATTCCTTGATTCATGCTGTTGTGTTACTTTGATGAGGGTATATAAAAGGTTTACCAATAGCCATTTCATGGACGACAAACCTAAATCAATATGACAGTCGGTGTACGTACACTTACATACTGTGAAATATTACTGATCCTACTCTATGGTGTAGTGACTAGTGTGCTTGTCTCTTGTTTTAGAGATCTATGATTCAAATCCAGAAAACAGCAAACTTTTCGGGACTTAGGATGGGTCAGGACGGACTAAGATGTCGAATTGAGGAACCTCAACACTCTACAATTTTTGTCAACTTTTGGAAAATTCTGCTGAATAAGCCACGCACTTATGTGGTCTGCTTTATGATGTCAAAGATTTGACAGCATAGTGATTATACCTGATGGCTTGTAAAGCGGCATATTTGACAGCGGCACCTTTGCAGTTACTGCAAAATAACAAATAGTACTAGTAGCGCTAGCTGATCAAATGCGCTTTTAAAAGTCAGTGTGGTGATTTATCAGGATTCTGACATGGTGTCGCATTGGCGGCAAAACTGGCTGGTTTGAAAGTTAATCCGTCCTCCCAGTAGTTATTGGGGATGAGTGTCTGACAACAAGATGATGGAGTTGGTAGGAGGAAGGCAGCTTTGGGCTGTGTATACAACATGACACATACATGTATATATTCAAATCAACATACAAGCTACACTAATAAGGTACTGGTATTGTGCGTCTGGCATGCAGACTGTATTAGGAGTATTAGTATTAGGAGCCCCAGAGAGCACTGTGGACAATGTTTAAGTTTTGCCATTGTTAAACAGCAACAAAATGTATTATTGATAGTTGCAAGTCGTTCAAATTAACTCTGTAATTGAGTCTGCAGCATTTATTATTATATTATTATTATTTTTTTTTCTTTGAAGGGGGGGGGGGGTACTTTTAATTGTCATTTGGAGGACCGATTTAAATTTCAAAATTTCGTTGGAAGCTTCCTAATAAGTTTTAAGGAAGCTTTCACCAATTGGGATAAAAAAACTTATATTTTTAGCTGATGACGTGTTCAAATTATTTTCTTCGTCTATGATAAATATGATTATTTTTTGCACCAACTAAAAAAATCAATAACAAATAAACAGTTTAATAAAATTTGTTACGATTTACCCGCCAGGACCCCCGGAGAGTTCATTTTTGGTGCACCTTGCAGCCTTGACGGCATCTCCCAGAGAGCTTTGAATTCCAGGGTCTTCCATGGAAGCCCTTGCTTCTGCCTCGGTGTGGAATCTCACGAACGTCCAGACACCAGAGCTGCGAATGGGACCCACATCTCCGTACTGGGTGAAAATCAGTCTGATCTCCCTCTCGTCTTGATTCAGGAGATTACGGAAGCAGACAGCCCACATACCGTCCTTGCCTTCAATCAGGTCATCTGCACCTCCCTAAAAATAATATTCACATTGCATTACTATAAAGGTCTTCAGGCAAGTGTCCTAAAAACACAGACGTTTGTGCTTGCTTCTACAATGGTTCTAGTTTTTTAAAATAGAAACCACCTTTCAATAAAAACAGGCCGTTAGAGATGTTGAGAGATTTCTCAATGAAAAATTTACATTCACTTCAATTTGAGAAATGTTTGGGTACGTTATCAGCTGGTTCTGATAGTAGTCTTGAAGCTTCAGAACTGAATTATGGACTGCTGATATTTAGTTCAGAACCATTTTCATTCTCAACCAGTAAAAAAATGCGTCTACGGTAATGCTAGAGCAAGCACTCAACCTAGTCTGTGAAAATTTTAAAATTTAATTATCTAAGTCACAAAATGTTGCATTAAATCCTCCATGTGTTTATAACAATAAGAGAGCACTTGACACAGTGGAATGCTTATCCGATTGGTATGCATAATCAGATGGTCGTGAGTTTGATCTGAGGCACCAATTTGAATCAACAAACTTTTCTACACGGCGGTTTGGAACTCCTGCTTCCAGGAGGTGATAGGTGATTGATCATGATTGATGGCATCCTCTAACAATTAATTGCTGATCATCCTGAAATTCCTCAGTTGTAACTACCAAGTAGATTATAAATAATAGTATGGACTCTTATAAGGGCATGCATGGCACCTGAAGGGGATGACATACAAAATCCTCAGCATTAATTGCTACAATGTCCGTTACTGTCACATTCAACTAGGCTTTCGTCATGTTTAACACAATCAATCATTCATAACAAAGGATATTATTGATCGACATGAGCCGAAGGAATGAGCTCACGGGGTGTAATTTATTTACTGGCTCAATCAAAAGAGAAGGTCGAAAAATATCACTTAAATTTTTATTGCAATTCTTTTTAGCACTGTGTCATACCTAAAATGGAGATTAAAAATATCACGTGACCTGGAGGCTCCGTCCGACACGCCTATGACATCATTACATTCTTTGGGTCAACTATATAATGCTTCTAAACGATCAAGTTGCTATGGAAATAAATGACAATTTTTTATAAACAAGCAACAATGCAATAATTTTTTACAAGTGTTATACTGTACTGTATAGTTGAACCAAAGAATGTAATGACGTCATAGGTAACGTTCCTTTATACCAGGTACAATGTTAAAGGCCTTAGCCAATCAGATTCAAGTACATATTTCAGGACCCATCGTGCCGCGAAACTTTGAATGCGCCCATCATGCAATGCTATTTTTGAAATTTCGCGGTGCAATGGGTCCTGAAGAAACTGAACAAATGACATATAAAATTCACGCGTGTCTTAACCTGGTATAAAGGAACGTTGGTCATAGGCGTTGAGGATAGAGCGTGACTTCTTTTAATCTCTATTTTAGGTATGATGCAGTGTTAAAAAAAATTGCATAAAATTCAAAGGATTATTTTATAACCTACTTTTTTGATTGAGCTAGTAAAAAAATGGCATCCCATAAGCCCATTCCGACTATTCCGAGCAGTCAGAACTAGTACTACTGACATATACTGCCAGTTGTGCGACCAGCGAGAGCCATCAGCTCCTCGTAATGCACACCATGTGGAGATGGCTAATTGGCAGTAACCGCCCGGGCCGTGCTGATGTGTAGCGGCACCATGCTCAGACCCCGCAAAGCTCTGCCGCATGAATCGCATGATGCTTGTCAATAGGTGACTTGTCCTTACACTGATCCTCGCCATCTGTGCGAGTGGCGCTGCAACTTCGTGTACGGTCAAAGCATGTAGAAACAAAATAATACATTGCGAAGATGGGGGAAAAATTTTGTGAACCGCGAGTTAGGTACGAAAGAAAATAAAAAGTTAACATTTTTCACTGCCAAAACGTGGTATAACTATTCTAGTTTGCTTCAGTGCAATTGTTTTCACCCTAGCACTGCTCAATTCCAAATACTAGCGAGATAAAGACAACTACCTCGGGCTACCGCGGCTCGTGTGTGACGCCATGCTGCCAAGCGATTCTGCGATTGGTTGACCACAGAGCAGCCATTGATGGATTAGAACGGCATGACGTCATGTTGTCAAGTGATTGGTCGACTTTGAACTGCAAGTTGCAAAAAGTTGCAGCGCCACTCACAGATGGCAAGGATCAGTGTAAGGACAAGTCATCTATTTTCTAGCCATAAGACACATAGGTCTCTGTGCAATGTACATACATACTGTATATGCATATTATATAATTATATATATGAAATAGCATACCATTTCTATACATAAACTGCAAATTTACAAAATGGTGGTAATTAAGTATCATACCATTATTTTATGCATACTGTAAGAAATGCATATTTTGCAATAAGTATATGCATACAGTACATAATGTGCAATGTGCACTACATATATGATAATCTATATAAATATACATGATATGCATACTGTATGCATAGTGTACGTATGCATACTGTACGTATGCATATGCATACTGTATTATATCAGACTGTATGATATATACTGCATCATAGAGTATGATCCGTTTAATATATACACATTGGCTACAGTACAGGATACATCACAATTCAGTAAAATTTCACACCATGACTCTAGCGAAGACAACTTACCGAGAACTTTCCCCGATGCCCAAGCTGTTGGTTCATGCTGCTGTCGCTGTTGAACGCTTGCTGCCCAACCAGTGTTTTCAAGCTTTTAACACAAAAAAATATTGTTAATACACCATTTATATGCTAAATTTTTGTAGCACTGGGCTATAATGAAAAAGCAAAGTTCGTCACACTTACCCTTTAAAAGATTCAGCGACAATTTCTACAAAAATAAATTGCGGTACAGTACTTGACTTCTTGTGTTTGGATTTGGATGCGTACACAATGAAATGAAATCATGAATGCGGGTCGGGCGTCGGGCCGGTCGGGCGTCGGGCGAGCGCCGCGAGCGGGGCGCGGGGGCCGCGGGGCAGTGCGGGCTGCGGGGCCTGCGGGGCGAGTCGGCCCAAATTCCTTGTTCCAGCTTCTTCCTGCGTTGCCGCCGTTGCCGGTTGCTGGCCGGTTCGCCCCAAAGGGCCAAAGCGCAAAGCCAAAGGGTTCGCCCGCTCGCCGCCCTCGCCGGTTGTAAAAAGCCTCTTGAAGTTCAGAATACCTTTTACAAAAATCTCGCTGATTCGCGCTGATTGGCTTACCTAATTACGCTCGAAACTTTGAACATGCAGTATACAGAGCCAAGATGATCGATGCACAGAGTTCTCTGATGTGTGTACGTATAATATATATATATATATATATATATATATATATATATATATATATATATATATATATATATATATATATATATATATATATATATATATATATATATATATGCACAGAGAACAATTAATGTAGTATGCAGCAGTACATTGTATTGTATATATTGTATCAAACTTAATTTCGAATAATAATTATATATAATATAATGAAAAAGTATAAAATACGTACACACATTATAATTTTTTAATTTTGCGCGGCTGCATATATATATGGCCTATACGGGTCTTTCACCATACGTCACAAAAACATGACGTCACGTGAATGTAGGCAAAAAGCACCTATTTAACATGGTAGTAGCATACCAAAAACTATTTATTTTCTGCGATATGACGATTGTGATACCTTTGACAATTATTTTATTTGATAGATTGAAATGTCAAGTAAATGGAAAAAAATGCAATATTTGCCAATGATATCTGTGAAAAATACAATAAATCATTAAATAAAATGTAAATCGACTCCAAATTTCACGTCAATAATGACCATTTTACGACACTTATGCACTGATATTGACCCTAACATTCTGAAAAAAAATCAGCCAATCACCGACCATTGCTTTCCCCGCGGACTTTTGAATACGAGGGGGAAACGGCACAACAAAGAATAATGATAAAGAAACTAGGTAAAATAAAAAAAATATATTTGTTCAAGTTATGTATATTAATTTCTTACGTATAAATTATTGTTAAAAAAAATTAAAAATATGTTAAATTAGGAGCAATAAATCAAGTGATTCCAGTTCCCCCTAAGTACCTACTGATGAATGTAAACAACAACAAAGCCAAGCAAACACCGTCCTATATATATTATAGCTACATATATATGTAGCTATAAATTAAAAATTAAAATTAAAAAAATTAAAAAATTATAATGTGTACGTATTATACTTTTTTATTATATTATATATAATTATTATTCGAAATTAAGTTTGATACAATATAATATATACAATACAATGTACTGCTGCATACTATAATACATTAATTGTTCTCTGTGCATATATATATATATATATATATATATATATATATATATATATATATATATATATATATATATATATATATATATATATATATGCAGGCGTACGTGGATCCAGAAAAAAATTTCGGAGGGGGCTGCCTCCATCATATAAGGCCATGCCATGATGTTAAACAAAAATGGAGTGGGGGAAATATATTGCCCATGTTAAATCCAAAATTTCGGGGGGGAGGGGGGCTGGATCCGCGCCTGTAATGCCTTGTATATGTACGTGTCAGGTGATCTGAGGAAGAGAAATTAAGATAGCGATCGAATATTATTAAGAGAGCGGAATTGACTCGATCTCGAAACGTATATTATTATAGTGATATGTGTATATATGTGTACGTATACTATAGTACATCATGCAAGTGTTAGTGACGTGCACGAACACTAATTTAACTAACCAAGTAAGGGACCAATCGCAACATACTACACACAGAAGGATTACATCGAACACCGCGGCAATTAAAGGTAAAAGTCCGAAACGTGAAAAATAACATTCAATAGGATATGAATATTTTTTTGAATGAATAATTTTTTTTATTTTTTTATTTTTTAATCAACCCCTATTGGGTACTTCTATTTACTAATTACGTACTACTTTGAAACCCCAATATGAATATATCCTTTGCACGAAAAAGTATATTTATAATTAATACTAAAAAGTAATAACTTTTATAGTCCAGGAAAATTAGATATTTTGCTCGGGGAAATTAGTATAAAGCTGAAATTTGGTACACACATCCCTTGATACTGTCTGAACACCCAAAAAAAGTCTCCTAAAATCCGAGCATAGGGGACCCCGTTTTTTGGGTTTTTGCCCAATACCCATAATAATTCCAAAAACAATTAATATCTTTGGAAAAAATTATCACAGAAGAACAGTTGGGATAAAAAAAAAACATTTCACACCCTAAATTTTATTATCAAACAGGTTTTACAATATTATCCTTTGAAATTTTCAAAATTCCCCAAAAAGCATCCGCAGTAGCTCTTTCAACATTATTTAGAATATTGTTACATTTTATTTAAATGGCTGAAGCATCTCTTCATTAATTTAATATCCAGCTGCAGTAAAAAGTTCATATGATGGTCACAACATTAAAAAATTAATTTTAATTTATTTATTTGGGATTTCTGAGTTAAAAGGGGGCGTGGTTATGTTGTACGTATAATATATTTATGGCTATATCCATAGTATAGTAAATAACTGCTATAACTTCACGGAGCTCTAGCTATGTTTAATTTTTTTTAAATTGTTGTACTGCTCTTCATCCCCCCCCCCCAAAGAAAGTCCCCCCCTCCCCCCCAATAGGTTACTCTAGTGTCACATTGAAAGTCGATTATTTGAAGGGTGACTGTGTATTCCGTACCAAAATTCAATAAATTGTGTGTTCAATAAGAAATTTGTGATTAATAATTTTATTGTAATAAAAAAAAAACACTCTAATTTCCTAATAAGTTAATTGTTAATAGTTAACATATAAATATATCCTATATAATTTTATTGTGCTATCAACGAAATTGGGGCTCTTGGATGCATGTTTTTTGCTTCCAAGTCTCAATTTAATTTCAATTCACTCTATTTATGTGTTAAATAAATTATGCATCATATTTTGGCAATGTACTTTTTCTTAAATAATATATAATATGAGACTTAAAAGACTTGCCGAAAAGATATTACATACTGTATAACATTTTTTTTTTCAAAAATGGGTACATCAAATATTAATGATAGTTGTATATTCTGTACATTAATTAATGTGATCAATAATTTACACTGAAAATATTCACCAACTGCAAATTTATGTTTTTTTAACTTAATTCAATTTATCATAAGCAAATCAAATCGCCAAATGAAAGAATTATTTATTCTTCTTCTTTGAGTGGTTTTCAAGACTATATAGAATAAGTATGGCATCAAAATTATTTACAAGAAAAAGTATTAATTTCAAATTTTGCTGCATGTTTATCTAATACATCAATTCATATAACATGCACGAACGTTCTTTTATATAAGTTCATTTGCCAATACATATATATATTTTTATGCTTCTTCAGTGCTAATCAGCGTTAGTTAATTTTTTACTTACTAATAATAAAATATCAATGATACACTTTGATAGTATATACTATGCATACTATCATTGATATTCGATGGATACTTTTTTAAATGATTAAAAATATTTTTGACCATAATTATGGCGTTTTAACAAAAGAAAATATGTAACCTCTATTTGTTTGGTTATCACGGACACTGTAATTAACCAATAAAAAGTAAAATTAATGTCAAATATTTGACGTAAATATACAATATAATAAAATTATGATACACAAATAAAGTGAATTGAAATTAATAACTGAGATTTAGTGGCAAAAAGACATGCATCCAAGAGCCTTAATTTCGTTGATAACATAATTATATAGGATATATTTATATGTTAACAATATACCTATTAGCAAATTAAAGTTTTTTTTTTACTACAATAAAATAATTAATCACAAATTTCTTATTGAAGACACAATTTATTGAATTTTGGTACGGAATACACACAGTCACCCTTCAAATAATCGACTTTCAATGTGACACTCTAGAGGTGTGGTGTGTTTTTTTTTATCTCAACTGTTCTTCTGTAACTATTATTTCCAAATATATTAATTTTTTTGGAATTATTATGGGTATTGGGCAAAACCCAAAAAACGGGGTCCTCTATGCTCGGATTTTAGGGGACTTTTTTTTGGGTGTTCAGACAGTATCAAAGGATGTGTGTACCAAATTTCATCTTTATACTAATTTCCCCGACCTGACCCATGTTATTTTCCCTAATATTCCTGGACTATTATGTTGCTCACGTTTTGCTCGACAGGTGTCGCGGCCTGTAGGCCCGGCAATGGGCAACAAGAGCTAAGTTGGCTTTATATCGTTGATAGGCAAAAAGAGCCTCGAAAGCTCGAATCTGCATGCATGGTAGATAAGGGGAATGGGAATAAAATCTAGTGTGACGTGTGACTGATGTATAATGGATCCGAGTGGACGCGTGTGGACACAATGGACGGGTACATGCATCACATGCATGTAACTTTGCAACTTGGAAGATCGCGCAATTAAGGTGCGCTGCGAGGCAGAGGCGGCCGGGACGAATAAGCGGCCGGGCCACAAGTATGTGCCACATGCATGCATGTGCGGCGCGTCATACGTATTGTACGCGAGCCACTGCATTATATGCAGGCGCGCGCGGATTTAGAAATTTCAGAACCAAATTTCGGGGGGGGGGGGGGAAGATCTGTCTCCATAAGGCCATATTTTTTTAACATATATATGCAATATATATTATGTTAAAAAAAATTGGAGTGAAGGGGAAATGCCGGCCTATATATTGGTATTGCCCATAAATCATATTATGTAATTTTGTTTAATTATATATTCTATGTATTATGTAATGTCAATAATATCTTTCTTTCAGATAAATTGTATATATTAGTATGTAGTCACAATGTATCAAATTTCATTTCATTTTTATTCAACCACTGGTTATACAAGTACAACATGGATTACGTCAGTATAAAAAAATAATAGGAAACTAAAAGTCACAGTACAATCAACAATAGCATCCATAATATTAAAACAAGAATCTTACATACATGCAAGTAATAAAAAAAAAAACTAAAAAATATAATAGCACTACATAAAACATCTTCTGGCAACTTATTAGCAAAAAACATTTTTACAGAATACATTTCTTTGTTAATGAGAATATTCTTTAAACCATTTTTAAATATATTTATATTATCCATTTCTCTTAGACAAGCTGGCAAAAAATCATAAATTTTAGCTGTCTGATAAGCAGAACTCTTTTCTTAAAGGCTTGAATTATGCGCCTAGCTGTAAGACTATTTTATAAATGATATTTAATGTGAGTAAATAAATAAAATAAAAAAAATGTTAAATCCAGATTTTCTTGGGGGCGGGGGGGGGGGGTTACAGCCAACCCAGCCACCCTCTGGATCTATTAACTGCATGCGCTTATATATATGCGCTAGAACCATGTCAATCGATGACTATGTACCAAGGGAGATGTTGTCTGACTCCTAAGAACTATAATAATGAATAATATATATTAATATAATAATTTCTTTCATGAAATAGTAAAACTTATACCTTAAATACCATTTCTAGATTAATTTCAGATCATTAAATGGAAACAAAAGTCAAGCTACATTGTTGTTGATCTTCATTCCACCCATGCATAAGATATTTCCACAGTTTTTTTTCCTTTAAGCTTAAATTTTTGCAAAATAAAATGTTTACCTCACAACTTTATTTTATCGTTTTACTTGCGGGCATGAATGACGTCAGACTCAAGTTTCCTTATGGCAAATTAAATTGCGCATTCAGTACAGGTCGAAAAACAAAGTTGGTTAAACAGCTCTTTGTACTGTATACAACAGCATCAGTTTTATAAGTTTTATTATATTAATATTTGATGCTGAATAAGTTGCCTAACTTCACGGCGAAATGGATAATTTTTAACTGTTGATTTATTGCATATATACTGTATATATATATATATATATATATATATATATATATATATATATATATATGTATATATATATATATATATATAATGATAGCAAAAAGACCATACAAATCTAACTAATAGTGAGTTTCTGGGCTAGAAAACTGCATCCGATGATAGCATTTTTTACTTCCAAGCTTTCAGCCTGTGTTATTTGCATTAGTCAGCTCCTATACAGTGGACATCAATAATTTCCCATGTCCCATGAGCACTATTAAAGCGGTAGAAATTTTAACTACAGAGTATGTATTTGTCTTGAAAATCTCCATTCACTACGTTTACATAACGGTGTTTAATGCGTATTCGTTGACGACGCCTCATAAGAATAACATTATCCGTCGTCAACGAATACGTATTAAACACCGTCATGTAAACGTAGTGATTGTAATATTATAGCGGCCGTCTCGTGTTGTCTTTGTTACCATTAATTCTGTACCTATATATACATGATATTGGTGGACCGGTGACGTGCTGTAGGTGCATGTGGGGACGAGCGGTTAGTTGATGACGAGGAAGAAGTGCAGGCAATGTTATACTAGTTATACTATTATACCGGACACCGAATGCTAGAGGGCCGTGCCCCAACTATCAGCCCGAGAACGCCACCCCTCTTACCAAGACTCCCAATGAGCACCATGCGATCGACCCTTGCACGGAAGGTCGGATCATGATGTTTAGACACCGCAAGAGAGAATAGACGTGGGCCCGCAAGCAGGCACTCGTGCTGAGAAGGCTGAGAGGAGCCAAGCCCACACGTTTCGTGTGTGACTTACTGGAAATTGGGGAGAGATTCGTACCAGTTAGTGTGTATAAAACTTGGGTGAGAGTTTGCAGCAGTAAATCATGTATTAGTGCTATAAAATATTGAATTTTTACACGTAAAAAAAGTATTTATATATAACTTTAGTTAAAAATCTAAAAAAGAATATTTTTTTTGTTCACAAATTCAATTTTAGTACAAAAGTGATGCTATAAAAAAGAAACCATATAAATACGGCCCAATTAACTCATATAAGAATAAAATATACATATATGACTTTTAATTTTTAATTAATTAAATTAGATTAGTTAAAAAGAGTCTTACAAAGATTTTCCTTCTTCTGCAGAATCTGCATTGCAGGTGCAGGGCCACCTTTGTCTTGCTTGCAGTAATTAATGCCTCAGGCTTGCCAACTGTACAGGCCGTTCTAATTCAACATCTCCGCGAGCGTCCCATGGTGTAATCGAGACGTCTCGGAGAAAACTTCTCGTATGATGATAAACCTCTGATGCAAATTTATTGCTTCATTATTATTTTGTTATGATATAATTAAACTGTCAGAGATTTGAAATGAAAATAGGAAAATACTCATTATATAATGCAATATTTTGCATCATTTATTAATAAAATTATAAATAATAATACTTCGTATTTATTTTAATAATTATCATATTATAATAATTATTCTAAAATTAAACAATGTGTATGTTTTTTATTTTTATTTTTTTTTTAACTTGTCTTAATTGTCTAAAATAAAACTAGTAAAACTGTACAAACGTAAAACTATATTTATTAAACTTTATTATAATTTAATACCTATAACTTTGCAATGCAAGTTTCTTTTAATAATAAAACAAGATATTAAATTAATTTTTTGCATTGAGAGTTGAAGTGAAATTAAAGCCCATTTTAAAGTGTAGCTTTTTGTTTGCAAGGATAATAGAAGCAAGAGGATGGATTAGAACAGAAAATTAAATAAATCCAGAGAGTCGAGAGAGAGAGAGAGAGAGAGAGAGAGAGAGAGAGAGAGAATAATATATATGCTGTATAATACATTAATTTTCTGGAATTATGGTCTTCGACTATTTTCGTCAACATTCTGATCTCAGTTCCCATGCAAATTAACAATTAACACAGCCGACTAAATAGTAAATATTATATTTAATTAAATCCTAGATAAATATTGATTATCAGTACATGTATATATAGCAGCAACCAGTTTATGACAGCTGGTCAATCAAAGCGCGCTCCTAAATACGACATGATGACGTCACTGGGAGACGAAACAATTGCAGCTCACTTCAACCTGAACCATCCTCTCTAAATTCTGTTATCCTTGACTTGTTTGTTCTCCAGCACGCCGCACTCCCGCGGGCTCTGTGGACACACATCAGGTGTGTGTACGGTCTGCAGATCTTACGGCTGATTAAATCACCATTAGTCTGCCCCCTCTCACCTGAACTCGTAGTATGGTCCATTCAACTCGATAAAACGCGTTTCTAATTTCATTTTTTTTTTTATTAACCTGACTCATTAAATGCCTTGTATGTTAAGTTTAACGGTATATAGACCTTTAACAATGGCGTATGCATGAGTGCATAATAATTAAAGTTATTGGTGGGGTCTGATTCTCTAATTGTAGTGACATTAATCCCACCCAAGCCCTTAGGACCTTTTTGGAGAATGCTGCTTGAATAAAATTAATTAGAACTAATTAATGCAAGAATAATTTAAGTGGGAGAAAATCGTGTAAAAAAAATATATGTGCGCGCATATATGTGACAAAATTTCAACAATATTTCTTGGCAGATTTGAATTTTTACTGCTTTAATTAACAAAAAATCTTAACGTCTGAAAGTTTTAATTTTACTAAGCTTCATTTTAAATAATGAATTTAAAACATTTTGTAATACGAATACATTCATGTTTTTTTTTTCTCATTTCGCTTTTAATAAGCAATTTAACTTTTCTTCGTTTTCTGTTTAATCAAAAGATTGCAAACAAAATGTAAAAATAGAATGGGGAATTCTCTTACAACTCAAATTTTAATTTAACTACTATATTATGATAGGGTACATATTAACAATAAGTTTGACTTAAGTTTCAACTTTTTAAACTCAAATTTGGGGACTCTGAAGGGATTATTAGAATAGGGGCAAAGTATGCAACCCGCGCGCAAAACTGAAAATTGTGACGTAGAAACTCCCTAGTTAACACACAACAACTGCCTGATATCATAGTTTGAGCGTCAAGTAGTGATTGGCTATAAATTTTAGTAACACGATCGAAATCAGCGGGGTTTTCTACCCTAGTATCAATAGTTTTGTTTCTAATATCAGTTTATTTTAAGAGTGATAATCGAAAATATAAATTTATTGCAGGAAAATTTCGCCTGCTAGGCAGTTTCTACGTCACGTTTTGGCGCTAAATTCAAAAGAAGGAAGATTTTTAAAAAATTCCCTTGTCTCCAATTTTGAAGATTGAAACTTTTTTGTTTTGGGACATTTAATTTCAAGGCATAGAGCATCTGAAAAAAAAAAATTAAAATAAATGTAGGAGAATTCCCCATTGTGGAAGCCTAAAGCTAAAAAAAGGGTCTGTTTGATTTTCAATGGTGGAAATTTTTAATTGCGGCATGTTTCTGATTGGAGGCTGGACACGAGATTTTAATGAAAGAGAAGCCAAATATTATTATATGGAGAAGCTTTCACTGCACGTTTTAATTATGCCCCCCGGCAGAGATGACCATCTGCACTCAGTAAATGCGCCAATCTATATAATATGTACATACATGATGATAATAATATATAATATTATATTTTTGGCGAGATAGTATATAAATAGTCTTTATTCATAATAATAATCATAATTAATAATTATTATAATTACTAGGTTAATAAAGTTTGGATCGAATTGTTATAATTATACAGTAATAAAAATATTAAAAATTAATAGCTGAAATGTATGTTTTATTCGTTTATGTGTTTACACTTCATATAGAGGCTAAACCTATTTAAAAAAAATATATAATGTCCACATCGTTATGAACACTGCGCAAAAGTGAATTCCATGAGGGCTCATATGCATATTTAATAAAAAGGGATGTAAAAGGCACAAGTCAATTGACAGTGGAAATGGAGGTGGTAAAGAATCAATGATTAATCAATCATTGATAATTGATTAATCATTGATAATTAATTTGACTGTTAAAAACAAATGAAAATCGGTACTTGAGCTGAGTTTTTATAACTTTTTATTTATTTATTTATTTATTTATTTATTTATTTATTTATTTATTTATTTATTTATTTATTTATTTATTTATTTATTTATTTATTTATTTATTTATTTATTTATTTATTTATTTATTTATTTATTTACTTTCAAACACTGGTTGTACAAACAACATGGATCCCGTCAGGAACTAAAACTAAATACAAAATGAAAGATAATATTGCACTGTTATGTATATATATATATGGGTGAGAAAAAGAAAATGCTGTTGTATGTCTTCTCTGGTGCACAATATATGACGGCCAAGGTTAGTTAAATAGATTGAAAGCTGCATGGAGCTAACTACCACCGGGGGATGTGAATGTTTTGCGGGGCTCGTCCTTTCATGGTCTTTGGTCCACATTGCTAAGAGAATATGTCACCTGGGAGTGGCTGGCGTAGGTGGGCTCCTCGGTGTGATCGGTTTGTGGGTCACGGCCGGCACCCTCTCACAATCAGGCAGATATCACGACAAGTTCAGATGAAGGTTCTTATCAAGTCTGACCTTGAATTTTGAGGCATTTTTTGTCGAATTCTTATATCAGTATGATCAAGGTGATCTCAAAAATGTTCTCCAGAGAAATTAGCAGCATGTTGAAATAAAAATGATTTCTATAAAAAATAATAAAGGAACAAATTGGCCAAATTGCATTGCACGTTGAAATTATTTTTTAGCAACGATATATCGTAACTGCACAACGCCGTAATTTTTATTATCTACATCTCTTAATTGTCCGCCACTGTAGAACATTGGTGATACGACGCTCGATCGAAGGAGGGTATTGACAAGTTGAGTAGCGCAGCTTCAAGGGCTTCTGGCTAAATAAGCAAACTAATAAACAGGCTGACAGCCCTCTCTTCTCGCCGACCATCGATTTTCAATCACGGGTTTGTTTTTCCAACATTAAAATATGACAGCTTGTTTTCAATGTCTGTTTTAATTCTTTTTTAAAAGGATGTTATTGTTATGATAAAGATGATAAAGAGAGTTGTCCGAGAGAGGGTATTACGTCAACGTCATGCATCATACACCGCTTCATCAACAATAAAGACTATGTTTTTAAAATAAATAATTTATAAAATAATTAATAAATGTTTAAAACTTTAAATTAGTTTAAAAAACAAACAAACAATTTTTCATGACACTCATGACTTTTCTTGATAACTTCAGTGAAATTCATTAAAGATTTGATTAATGTAGTAACGTATTAGTATTTGCATCTTTACGTAAGACTTTACGATAGAATGTAGTCCAAAATTTAGTTACTATATGATACAGAAAAGAAAATCATATTAATTTAAATATTTGTTTTTATATTTTAATATATAATTTCCTTAATTACAATGTATTGCATTACAAAATTACACATATTGTACAGTTTTTTTTTCTTTTTAAAATTTCGTAACTGTTACTTCAGTTAAAGTATATAAGATAAATACTTACAGTACGTTTTTATAATAAAAATCACATTAAAATGATGAACAAATTAATGTAGGTCTGTAATTACGTATGTAAATTGAATGACGTTATTTATGCTACGAGCAGGTATGTATTGAAAAGTTCCCACAGGCCGCTGAGTGATTGGTGGCCGGCCGTGGCCCCTCACCAGCAGTCGGTTCACGGCACTCGAGCTGCTCCCGGCGGCGAACACTCTGGCGGTAACTGCTCCTTAATTGACCTACAATGAGCGCCCCCGGGCGCCGACTGCATGCAACAACATTCCTCGAGACACCACCTTCATCAAGTGCATCATGTGATCCGAGGTTTAATTCTGACGGTCCCTCAAGACACGTAACTCTTGAGTCTGTAGAGAGTAGTTGAAATATGACTCTGTGAGACATACTTGATAGATAGCCTCGAATGGCGCGGTACGTATATACACTTGATGAATATAAAAATATAACCACTCCAACTTTTTTTTTTCAGACCTTTCTATAAGCTAAGGATTTAAAATAAAAATGACCTCATATATAGATTTTTCAATAAAAGTCAAATTTTTTTTTTATTGGAGAATGGTGTCAAATTTATGTTACTATACCCCAAATTGGTAGTGATTAGGGGAGATATAATAAATTGGAAGGACTGATTGTCTTTTTCTCTAGATATGCTTTACATGGCAAAACCTTTCAGGAAAACGTTTCTGCATGACTGCGTCTTTGTCATAGGTTCTATATACTATGTGAGTATGTATTAATGAAACATTTAATTATTTTAAAAAAATCAGAAAAATGTGGATTTTTCTTCTCTATAAATAAAATCATGTATAAATTTGTATAATGTGACAATATATAATTAATTATATAATGTTATATCACATGAAGTGCATATTTGTGCTATATTAATAATGACATAATGACTATAACAGAGTACCGACCTAAAAAAATTTATTGCAGAAATGGTATAGAGTATAGAGGGTGCAAAGTTATGCCAGTCTGTTTTTTTTTTTTCAGATTTTTTAGAGCCCTATTATAGAACTTCCTTCGATTTTTTTTTGCAAGTTTGGCTTTAACGACCACGCCCCTTTTTATGGTGACAAAGTGCCGCCTGTGACGTCATAAAATGGACTTTTAATAATTTAAAAAAAAAATAGTTCCTGGACTAAAAAAAAAAAAAAAACGCTGAAAAAAATCAGAGTGGCATAACTTTGCACCCTCTATCCATTTTCACAAAAAAAAAAAAATGAGGTCGCTATTCCACTATCCACTATTCCACTAATTTCAACTCCACAGAGTCGTTGAAATACTTTGCATGTGAGAACTACATTTATATGAATTACATCGTGGGCAGAATTTTAACTAAATCAGACACCATTCATGTCTCTACGTCGATTATGATCAACGCCACCTTCGTAATTACAAAATTTCATTCATTCAACTGCAGAGGGGAGAAGAACTACTATATATAGTTCAACACTATATAAGGAGGACGTGATTTCATGAGCTTTAATAATCCACAAATGGGCAATTTTAGTAATCTTTTCAATGTGTTTTCAAACTGGGAGCACTCTTCCCTCTTCCTCCCCCCTCCTAACCATCACCATGCAGTGAAACTTTTTCCCTCGATATCTGTAAACGTTCCTTGATCTGCAGACTTTTCTCAAGGTGGTACTTGGTGGAGAACTCGGCAGGTGGTTGTGAACGCGCCTCCTCGCGGTGTCATAACCTGCAGATTTGATCGGTGGTGAACAAAGAGACCGGGCGTCACCGAGACAGCCCAGTTATAGAGTGTGCGCCCAGCTGTGAGATGTTGTGACTCGCGAGGCTCGGAGCGTGAAGAAATATCGCAGCAGCACTTGTGGAGAGATTAGTCAGTAACTGGATTGAACGGTACTGTACGTCCCCATTCATTCAACACTACGTATGTACTCGCGTGGAGTGGTGGAGAGAGAGAGAGGGAGAGAGAGAGAGAGAGAGAGAGAGAGAGAGAGAGAGAGAGAGAGAGAGAGAGAGAGAGAGAGAGAGAGAGAGAGAGAGAGAGAGAGAGAGAGAGAGAGAGAAATAAATAAATAAAGTAGGTTAAAAGTTTTAGGCACTTATATACACATTGCATGAGGTGATGCCAACCTTGATAATAAATTTAGTATGCAAATGAGTAAAGGGAATATTATAAAATATATATATAGTCATTTTTTTATTTTTCCTTTCTATATCTATCATTTAAGATTTACGGTAAAAATCCATTAAATAAACGTTAACATGTTGTCAATGATTAAATAGAATGATTTTTGATACTACATATGTTTACTTTTATACTATTAATTAAATCACAAAAAAAAAGCATATTTGAATATATTATTTGATTAATTCATTTATAAAAGTATATTTGAAGTTTTAGGATTTTTCATGCTACATTATACCTTTAAACTTTAAACCTGTTATATTTTTATAGCTTAATAAAGCAAGCAATTAACGCTTATTGCGGCACGTGTACTAACTTTTGAGCACAAAACGTGTGGTGAATGTGTTTTAAATATCGACACTGCGCATTTCAACTCTCTCTCTCTCTCTCTCTCTCTCTCTCTCTCTCTCTCTCTCTCTCTCTCTCTCTCTCTCTCTCTCTCTCTCTCTCTCTCTCTCTCTCTCTCTCTCTCTCTCTCTCTCAATATTTATTTTTGAAATTTAAATTGGTAGAACTATTGTCATATTTATATCTTTCTATTATAATTCCATTCAAGAACGTGTTTTGTGTTGTTTTTTTTTCTCTTTTGCTAAAAAAGAAGATTTAGGTTACCGTTTAAAAATAATATTATATAATTGATGACGATGTGTTTGTCTCTACGTTGCTACAATCACGTTTACTTGTTGATTATTTAAATATTCTTAATTGCTTGATGTTGTCTCACGGAAATGCCTTGAACTAAGTGCACTGCAGGTAATATTTAAGTCACATCATGTTGAAATCTGTTTGTTGGAACGCTGCATGTCACTGATGATAACGACTTTCTATGTTTAAAGCAGAAAAACGCACTTGCAGAATTACGCACTATGGAAAAAGCCAATGTAAAAACTCATAAAAGCGTTGTTTATAAGTCATTTGCAAAAGTGAAAACGCATTTTGTGCATTTTCTCAGAAAAGCATTGACACACTTGCATAGAGATTTCTGACATAACTATATTATGACATAAGTAACTTGATTTGAATAATAACAACATACATAAGTACGCAGCATCGATAAAATGTTTGCAGTGCAAACTTTGCATAATTAAATTTGTATCATTTGTTCAGCATAAATATTATGAAAAAAATAATAATTATACTGTTGTTCAATGGTTAAATTTAAATTTTATTTTATAATTTTATAAAATTATGAGCGCGACTGACCGGACTGGCAGACAGAGGCCAATTTGAGTCCACTGATGGCTGAAAGAATAAAACCGGCCCTAACAAAGAACACCTTCGGGCTATGGCGAATAAATGGCGGTACTTTATATTCATGGCATGTAAATATATCATTACCGCGAAGGAGCAAGTCACCTTGCAGTCTGAAAAGATATAGATGACGTCACGTCAGTCTAACCGTGGGTGGCACTCCCCCTATTAAAGTGTGCTTTCATACATCTTATTGGTTATTTGCAGAGAACTTTTACATTCAATATAAGCTCTCTGTTATTTGTTATTTATTTATTTATTTATTTATTTATTTATTTATTTATTTATTTATTTATTTATTTATTTATTTATTTATTTATTTATTTATTTATTTATTTATTTATTTATTTATTTATTTATTTATTTATTTATTTATTTATTTATTTATTTATTTATTTATTTATTTATTTATTTATTTATTTATTTATTTATTTATTTATTTATTTATTTACTTATTTACTTATTTACTTATTTATTTATTTATTTATTTATTTATTTATTTATTATTTTTTTTATTTTTTTATTTTTTAATTTTTTTTTTTTTTTGTAAACTCAAATTATTTTTCTTGTAAATCTAAAATCATCAGCACTACATGTGCTTCAGAATCGTAAAAAAACGTTTTGTATTTTCTATTACACTTTTTACAGTACATTTACTTCAAAATATTTTAGGTAACACCATAAATAAGAATAAAATATTGTTGTAGTTATTGAAAAGTAAAAACTAAGCTAACATGGTTTTATTTTACAGTATAATTCCTTGCATCATCCCATTGAAGATCAGTGGCAGCTCTGATTACCGTATCTATTCCAATATATACTCAGAGAATTTCCCAGGTATAATATAATATTATATTCTCATACATTTTTTTATAAATCACAGACAATTCTTGGAAAATTCTAAGACAATACCCGTTCCACTCTCAGACGAGTCTTTTCTCAGATATTTCATTTCTCAAACAATTCTCAGACTATTCCAATAATGCTCGGGAACAGTTCTGATAAACACTTAAGCCGGTCCGTAATTCAGTTCTGAAGCTTCACATCTCAGTTTCATATACCTCTCCTGTTACCTACTAAAGCATGCTTCCTAATATCACCACCCCTCCGTTTATATTTCTTGGACGAGGATAGGTGCAAGTGTGACGTCACACCCACGTGGACCCAGCTTGGATACACCCTCACCCTTCGATCAAAACGTGCTCCTCCGTTTACATGCCACTTAAAGCATAGAAACTGGCTCTTGCGAAATAACGAGCGATATGCGATAGTATCCTCTCATAACGAACGTCCATGCTCACGTAATCAGGGAGGTATTATGGCGAAAGAGGGAAGGGCGGGGGTTGGTCAAAAGCAACTCAATGTCATGATTGTCATGAATGTGCCAACAAGGTCATCTGCACTGCGCAGGCCAGCTATAATTTTGTGAAGCCACGAGATAATATTTTGTTGTCTATGCAGCTGTGTTGCATGTTAATAAATTTATTTCAATTTTCCAATATTTGTTGATACGTACTTATGTAGTGCCAGGGTTACCAGTTACCACAATATATTAAATAGGAAAAATGAGGGCATATAACACATGACCGAAATACTCTATTGTCCCGAAAAATACAAACCAATTAATCAGAATATATAGGAAAAAAAAAATCATTCTATTTAAAAGTGCGTAGAGGTCAGTTTGCTTATCATTGCTCTTGGTATCCCTCTCGATCACACTCACCTACTTACCCATCTTTTTTCTCTCTCTCTCTCTCTCTCTCTCTCTCTCTCTCTCTCTCTCTCTCTCTCTCTCTCTCTCTCTCCCTCCCTGTCAAAAGAAAATCTAGCACGTAATATGCAATCAGCATGATAGAGAGAAACCAACAGCAAAAAGATGATAAGCAAACTGCGTTTTGTACTTCATCTGCAATGGATATACAAAAGATCTTTTGTGACAGCTGCTGTACATTTTATTTCAAATTGGTGACAAATTCAATTCAATTCAATTCAATTCAATTCAATTCAATTCAATTCAATTCAATTCAATTCAATTCAATTCAATTCAATTATTCAATCAACTGGCTGTACAGGTACAACATGGATTAAGTCATTCCTAATAATAACATTAAAATTACATTAACATAAAAACACATCAAAATAACAATAATTCATAAAACTATCAAGATATGAAATACAATAGATACAATCAATTAAAAAACAACATTAGACAGTATATCTTCTGGCAACTTATTACAAAAGTACATTTTTACAGAGTACAATTCCTTATTTATAAGAATATTTTTTAATTTTTCTTTAAATAATTTTTCACTTTCAACTTTTCTGAGACATGCTGGTAAAAAGTCATAAATTTTTGCAGTCTGGTAAGCGGAACTTTTTTCTAATAAACTCGAATTATGCATTTCTAACACTATTTTATCTCTATTTCTAGTATTATAAGAGTGAAATTCACCATTATGAATATATAACTCTGGATATTTCTTCTTTAACATTGCACAATTCAAAATATACATGCTTGGCAGTGTTAGTATTTTAAGTCTCTTAAAATGACCAACACATGAGTCATGCTTTTTAAAACGTAAAATTGTTCTAATTGATCGCTTTTGTAATACAAATAGTCTGTTTAAATGGTTTGAATAACTACCCCAAAAAATAATGCCATACGCCAAATGAGAATAGACATATGCATAATAAATGGAGAGTAATGTATCTTGTGATACATAATCTCTAATTAAATAAAGTGCAAAATTAGCATGATTAATCTTCTTACAAATCTCGTCAATATGAATACTCCAATCCAACGATTCATGTATATTGAGTCCAAGAAATTTAATATGTTGTACCCTATTTATTAATCCTGTTTCGGACTTAATGTAGTAACTATGATCTGGTTCCCTTATTTTCGTATGGAATTGAATATAAAATGTCTTGCTAGTATTTAATAGAAGTCTGTTATTTGAACACCAGGTTTCTACTTCTTTCACAGTTTTATTAGCTTTATAAATTAGCTCCTCCTCTGTGTTTGCTGATATTAAAGCAGTCGTATCGTCTGCAAATTTTATAATATCAGCAAAAGTTACATTATTAGATAAGTCATTCGTTCCAATACTAAACAGGGTTGGAGAAAATTTTCCACCCTGTGGCACCCCTAATGAGATATAGCGGGTAGTAGAGATGCTACCTAATTTTACATATTGAGATCTTTCAGAAAGATATGATTGTAATAGTGTTAAACTACTTGAATCGCAACCGAACAAATCGCTTAGCTGTCGGATTGACAGCTCTCTGTGAAATTAATTATAGATCCGGATGTTCGCATCAGATAATTACAATATATGTTGGGAGATCAAATGTGACTGTTTGTTATCTACACAGACCGTTTTGTATAACTTTATCAGTTATATCCCCGTCGTAATCCTTGTGATTATCCCTCCAAACAACACAAGTACTTTAATATTATAGTATGTACTATATCTTTTAAAGAGAAAGAGAGAGAAAGATAATATATTATCATGCGCAGCATGGCTCACACGAAAGTCGCACGTTTTATATTTTTCTAATAAATAAAAGTATTTTAATTTAAGAAAAGTGGAACTCGTTACTTATTAATAATGATGCTACATAATAATTAATAATGTGCCTTAATTTTTGTGTGGATGTACTTGTTTACTATACTATATATGAAAAAATTAGTATTCCTTAGTTATCCATCAAACAACGTTTTTCCGAATATATATATATATATATATATATATATATATATATATATATATATATATATCATAGGGATATAGGGATTTAACTTGGGTTTCGTTTCACCACCACCCCTCCTCCTTATATATTAAAGCGTGGGACGGACAAAGAATATTGCTATACTATATGCTACAATATATAGAATTAATATCCAATTATATAGATATGTCATTATATTCGTTATTTTTGTCAATTGAATGCTAACTCATTCCTTATTTTTATAATTTTAATTATGCGTACAAATAACCCATTTCAAACAATTTTAATGATATTAAAAAGAAAATCTTAACTTAAATTTTGCAAAACAATAATTTGCAAATTTGCAGTGAAATATATGTCACTTTCATGTATGAAACTTTTGACTGTGAGTATAATTAAGATCGATTTCAATTTGTTTTCCATTAAGCTCGTTATACTTGGAGAATTCTGGTTTAAACCAGCTGACGTATAATCGCTGCTCACTCGATTACATTTTGTTCTCAAGGCAACATTTTCTCGCAGCTTAAGATTTGTACTCCAAAATTAAATATTGAGCAGCCGAGAATTTAAATTGAATTTTAAAACTGAAGCAATATTATTTTGCTTGCGTATGCAGCGATGCGTTCATCAATCGATGCCAGAGGTCCTCGCTTTCATTTTTAAATAAATACCAACCATTCTATAGCACTATACTGAACAATTCAAGCTACTATATATAGAGTTCTGGTGGCACCTTTAATTTCGTAACGTTGACCCCCCCTCCCCCTCTCAATTGCTGTGTGTTTTTTTGTCAATATCGGAGCACATGATATGGTTTCAATTATAAATATAAAAGCTAAAAAATTTATGAAAGAATGGAATATTATTGTTTTCTCATAATATAGTAATTTTCAGGTTTTTAGTATATAAAGATTATAAAGTAGCTACAAAAAGTCGTGAGTATATATAGTACTCGAATTAAGAATCTAGTTCATTTATTTTATTTCAACCTCTATACAAGAAGTACATTTTATTTGCGACAGTTCTGGGATAAATTTCTTGAATATTTTATATTTATAAAATTAAGTTACTCTAGAAGTAAGCTTGGTAATATATAGAGAAATCTTGTTTGCATTGCAATTTAAAGACGATGTTGCTACACAGAAACGCTTATAGAAGTGGGTATTGCAGATGAGAGACTGCACTTGAGCTATATACTGCCTCAAATCGAATCGACCATTCGAGATTTGCCCGATGTTAAAAGAAAATTTCTGTGACTACTCGCCTGTAAAACTGCGGTGTGGGCTACAGTCGGACTGATTTAACGTGCAACCGGAAGTGCAAGCTCTTCGGTCTCCATGTTGTATTTCAAATATCAAATTTTGTACGCACAGAGAGAAGAAGTGGATAAAATAGTTTTTTTTTTTAAATTTTAGGGCTCTTAGACTGCTGCAGGCTTGCGATTGGTCGCTTCCGGTAGGAAGGTTAATTAATTCTACTATATATTTGGGGGGCATTGCAAAGTATGTACCTGCATGGAGTGCTGGATATAAAAGAAGTTAACGTAACGTAATTTGCATGTGGCCAGGTGGGGAAAATAGCATCAGCAATTTTTACCACTTACCACAGTAACCACGCACGGTACATGCAGTTTTAAAATGATGTAGTTTTTTTTTTCTGGTCGTTATGTCGATCGTTATAACGAATAACGATGGTTCTATCTTTAATATCTGTATTATAAACGACATATTATATCGAATTTTAATTAGTACGTAAAATAAATATGGATTAATAATTAAATTTTGTAAAAAAAAAAATTATTTAAACACATATTCATGAGCTAAAAGAATTTCATATTCAAGTTTTACAACTTCATCATTTTTCCATGAAAATTTTATATATTTTATAATCACGTAGTTTCTATTAATTATGCTATAGATGTTATAATCGTTCTATTAATACATAATTATAGAGTTGTTACACGCGTGTCCGAAATACCTTACTTTGTACAAAAGCATTAACGTGAGGTCACGCAACAACAGTGGGGCCGCCGCGCTGTCTAGCAGCAGGCAGATGTGGGAGCAGCGATGAATGGATTGCCAGACAAGCGTCTGGACCATACCGCCACGAACTTTCTCTCTCTCTCTCAATGATTTGCATGACTCGCCTTTTTAGCTGCCAACTCAATTGAAAGGAAAGTGCAATAAAACTGTTTACAATAGTAAGAAGATGACCCATAGGTACATAAACAATAATCCTCCTACCTGGCATAATATTTCTTTCGTTCTGTCTCCATAGAAATATAACGTAATTAGTGTTTACCTTGCTACTGCCAGTCGTTTGCTGTGACCCAGTTTGACTAGTAAATCTGTCTAACTGCTATATACTACTACTATATGTTTTAGAATATTATATTAGTATAGGTTAATATCAAGAGGGATTGGCCATTGCATCATTTTATTTTAACTTGACCTCATCTTAATGTGATTTTGATACCATTTTTGTTGCAAAGTTCTAACACCATATGTTGTGTAAGGAGCCGATAGGAAATTCAAACATATATATAATACACTCTCTATAGTCTATACAATAAATTTACATTTGCTGAATTTAATTTTAGGAATTAACAAACTTTAATTTACAGTGCTTGATTTAAGAGAAATTCTCTTTTTTTTTCTCTTTTTTTATATTCTGGGTATTGAGTAAGGATGTGATCAGAGTCAGGGTCAGTTTAGCCCTGACTTTCAGCCACTGTAATATTGATGAGTTTGCGTGATGGATGCAGAAGCTGCGTGTTCTTGAATCTCTTGATCAAGTTTCAGAAATAGCAAGTACGAAAGTGCCTTTTTTTTTCTTTTTCTTTTCTGTTTCACCTTAATTTCAAGATATATTATACTTTAATTTCAAGTTTCAAAATATTTTATAAATATATAAATTTATCAAAAGGATACTCTTGTTGGTTTCTTGGAACTACTGCAAAGTTAATGATTTTATTCTGATGTAACAGTTTAAATATAATTTATTCATAAAGTAAAAATTCAAGCTATTTTCTCCATTTATTCTCCGAAATAATCATTGTGATTTTTTAAACTATATTTTTATCTTTAAGGCCGGGGTTGTGGTGCAATCTCTATGTATATATATAGCTCCGTCCTTTCCTAACCGCCCTCCTACCCTGTCTATCAAGGTTCTACAGCTCACTTAATTCATCGTCTTGATTGATTACGCTGATTCGCTTGATGCAGGCGCGGTAGCAATGCATGTGTAGCATGCCGCGTGATAAAGCACGCACTGCAGCGCCTGGTCGCGTGCCCATGCCGCAGCGGCGCCACACCCCCACAACGCGCGATCGATGCGACCCAACCAATTTCATCGAATCACGGATAAAATACCCTTTGATAAAATACCCTCGGATATAATACCCAGACAAAATACCCTAGGACAAAATACCCTTGGACAAAATACCCTCGGACAATTAACCCTTGGACAAAATACCCTTAGACAATTAACCCTTGGAAAAAATACCCTTAGACAATTAACCCTTGGACAAAATACCCTCGGACAAAATACCCTGGGATAAAATACCCTTGGAAAAAATACCCTTGGACAATTTACCCACAGATAAAATACCCTTGGACAAAGTACCCTTAGACAAAATACCCTTGGACAAAATACCCTCAGACAAAATACCCTTGGACAAAATACCCTTAGACGAAATACCCTTGGACAAAATACCCTCGGATAAAATACCCATCACTTTGAGGTTGGGAAAAATTTCAGTTTCAATTCAGGGCGAGAAATTCACATTTTTGAAAATACTGGAATATTTCATTTGCAATACATTCATAAACTAGCTCATTCAAAGAATAATCATCGTTTTGAATAATATATAATAGATATATATATGAATCTCAATTCCAAAACGCTTGGGTAAAAATGCATGTCCCCACTCGTGTTCAGTTCGTTCATATATAGCCGTCTCACTCAAATATCTTTTAATATACTATACACATCAATGCTCGTTTTTTCCTAACGGGGCCGGCTCCGTAGTCTGGTCTTTTTGTCAAAATTATATAACTAAAAGTTCGGTAAGAAAGAAGCATATGATTTTTTTCCCCGTTGTCTCAATATTTTTAAGTCACTAATATGCATTAAGAAGTTATAAAGGCTTTTTAACACAACTAAATACTTTTTAAGATAATTTTTTATGTACCATGTGACTAGTGTTGTAAAAAAGTGAAAGTTCACTGCGAACATTCAAGAAGTTCGCTCGCGAACATATAAAGTTCACTCATGCAATGTTCGTTCGCGAACTTGTGAAACCTAATTCAAAAATCCCGCGTAAATTTCAGCGTTCTGATTGGTTACATCTGTGTTCTTAAATAAAAAGTTAAAATTAAATAGAAATTTGAATTAAAACACCTTATTTGTAACTATTACTACTATTTTGGTTGCCAAAAATGAAAGGACACGATACTAAATGTATATTTTAACTCCCAAAGGCTATGACAGTACAAAAAAAATAATTACTTTTTTGCGAGGGTAAATTTATTCAATTTATATCTTTAACTTGCTTTCATGAAGTTAATTGTCATTAAATGTGAACATCTTGCTGTTTAGTTTGCTGAATATCGAATTAAGTGTACTTTTGTACAGAATTCAAACGTTCCCGGTTTTTTACATGTTCGCGAACTTTGTAATGTTCGCGAAGTGAACTTGTGAAAGTTCACTCATCAGAAGTTCCTTTCGTTTTTTACAACACTACCATGTGTACATGTAATTCTATATCTTCAAAAATATAAAATTTCTTCTCATCATTAAAAATGTGAATTAAATATAATTTTTTCTGGTAAATAATGATTTTGTACAATAAAATAACAAATAAATAACTGAAATAGCAATACGTATTTTACTATCATGCTTTGTGCTGGTTGTTACCCGTGACAACATAAATTTTAAAACCATTATGAACATTTAATTTTATAGCTGGTTTCCATGAGTAAGTTTATAGAACATTCTACTGCAAAAAGCAATGTATCTCTTGTCGACCTTACAATGTAACATTATGTTAATACGTAAAAAATTGGGTGGGGAAGCAATGTTTTCTTCTATTCATGAGGTGACGATTTTTTATTTTTACTTTTTGTTTTGTTTTTGCTCTTTATTAAAAAATAATGAAAAAAATGCATTCATACATTCATTGTAAAATAATTATACCATAATAATTATGCGATGTTTTATTTAGTATCCCCTGTTCATTTACATTTACTTATTTCCCCCCCCCCCCCAAAGTCCTTTTTGCCTGGGTTGGCTCAAATTTATTGCACCCAAATTAACCTACATTAAGGGTAAGATAACACGAACAATCGATTGTTGTAGTCCCATTTGATTAACATGTAAACCTTAGCAACGTCATAATGATTCTGAATGTTTTTTGAGAGACAGTTCTTGGCACCAAAAAAATATGGAAAATATTTCAAAACAATCGGACGACCCAATTTTTTTAAATTATTTTCTTAGTTTAGGTCTCCATGGGAAAGCCTTACACTAAAAATTTAAAAAATTCGTTTAAAACAATTGGATCGTCCGATTGTTTTGAAATTTTTTCCATATTTTTTTGGTGCCAAAAACTGTCTCTCAAAAAAAGATTCAGAATTATTATGAGGTTGCTAAGATTTACATGTTAATCAAATGGGACTACAACAATCGATTCTTCGTGTTATCTTACCCTTTCAAAAATAACATGATAAATAATAAAATAATTAAAAGGTGCTAAATATTTAATTATTATACTCTACAACTAAACGCATAAAAAAAATAAATTATGCTGTGAAAGTATCATGCGCAGGATTCAGTGAAATTTATTTTACCTTTTTCATGGGCAATTCGCAATAACATATTATAAATTATAGAAACTATAATCATAAATTTATGATTATAATTATTGGTACTGTTGAAATCCGAAATATCATATATTTTTAATTTTGGTTGGTTATTTGGTATTTTGGGGCAATTGACACATTATATTTTTAATTTTATTATATCAATAGGAAACTTTTTATGCAACATGAAAATTATTGTACCCTGTCCCTTTAATAATAATAATATTAATACTGTACTGTACAGTGTATATACAATACATGTGTGCAAAATGTTTGCATGATGTAGGTATAATTTTTATCATTCTACGAAATACCTAAGATGCTGTTAAATATTATAATATATGGTAAATTGTCTGAGGGTATTCTGTCCAAGAGTGTTTCGTCTAAGGGTATTTCGTCTAAGGGTATTTTGTCCGAGGGTATTTCGTCCAAGGGTATTTTGTCCATGGGTATTTTGTCTGAGGGTATTTTATCTGAGGGTATTTTATCTGAGGGTATTTTGTCCAAGGGTATTTTGTCCTAGGGTATTTTGTCCTAGGGTTAATTGTCCAAGGGTATTTTGTCCTAGGGTAAATTATCCAAGGGTATTTTGTCCTAGGGTATTTTGTCCAAGGGTATTTTATCCCAGGGTATTTTGTCCAAGGGTATTTTGTCCTAGGGTTAATTGTCCAAGGGTATTTTGTCCTAGGGTAAATTATCCAAGGGTATTTTGTCCTAGGGTAAATTGTCTGAGGGTATTTTGTCCTAGGGTATTTTGTCTGGGTATTATATCTGAGGGTATTTTATCAAAGGGTATTTTCTCCGTTTACCATTTCATCCTTCATCTGCTGTATTCACCGTATCTCATCACAGGATTCACAGGCACTGCAGCAGTTGCATCATCAGCAGCCGCTACCGTTCAGTCTATTTCTATAGGGAGATAGCACCCAGCAGAATATGTGACAAAAGTTACTTCAATATATTATAATATACTTCTTTATACTGAAACTTTCAAAAGGTGCTATCATTCTATGGTCTCATTTTTTTTTTCTTTATCACAAAGAAAATCTTAAATATTGCATTTTATTTCTATAACCATTTAGTTAAATTTAAATCAAAATATTAGCAGTGATACAGTATGAATTAAATTGCACAAAATCATGAATAATTTGATTTTAACAAACACAAATTTGGAACCATTCCAAAGAAAATTATTAGAGGGATGAGGCAATGGTAGGATAGGAAGAGACGTTAGATTGATATAGTGTACAAAATTGTTGATATAATTGATATAATTATATTTTATTAGGTTAAGTATGAATAAGTAGTAAGGAATTACTTTTATTATTGAAACATTTGATCTCAATTTAGTTTTGCTTGAGAGGTGAAATAATTGTGAAATATTTCAAGATTCAAAGTTTAATTAATTTTTCAATCCGTTGAAAAGTTTTGATGAGGTATAATTTTAATTTGAAACTCTCAAATGTGTTATCAAAAAATTTGTAAAAATCAAGTGAAAAGCCGAATAATTCACCTCCGTATATTATATGTAAAACTTCAAAATTTCATGTCTATGATCCAATATTGCAAAAATAAAGTTATAAAATATTCTCAAATATATTGCATGCATGCTAGCATACTTAAATGTAATTTCAAATTTTAAGCCATAATAAATTATGATACAATGAACCAATGAACTAACACTATACACTTTTTTTAAATAAATAAATAAAATTAACGAAGTTTCGTACTACCAAGGAAGATTGTGTGCAGTAGCGGTGGCTCGTGATTGGCTGACACCAGTGACGTCACGAGAGCGCGCGCGGGATTGTGCGCTCGGTTCTCGCACCGTCAGTGTGTGGTGTACGGGTCTCGTGGACACATCTGCAGTTCTCTCGTCTGTGGTGTGCGAGTCTCGTGGACATATCTGCAGTTCTCCATGGCTGACGAGGCGCCGGCCAGGATGGACGAGGAGGAGTGCTGGATAGCCGAGAGTGAGAGGGAGCGACTTCTCGTGAACGAGTACAAACTAGGAGACGTGATCGGGAGGTTCGTTATAATTTAATTGCTCCAGATTTAACGCAAATGTAGACGAGGAACTTATTCCTAAATAATTAGTTTCTTAACTAACTATGATAAATGTCAAATAAGATTCACACAGGGGGTAGGAAGTGATACCCCTTCCTCCCACCAGAAATTTGGATTTAATAATATCTAGCACTTATTCAATTTTATTAAATAGCACCGACTTTTATCATGAGAACACCCCCCCCCACTGAATTTCGATCTAAAAATACAAAATTTATATAGCATTGGGAATATATACAAATTAAGAATTGATTTTCCGATTAAATCTATCGACGTATGTATTGCAGCAGTTGTGAGGCGTCTGTAACAAACTGTCATTAAAAAAAATGGAGCTAAAAATAAAAGAAGTATAAAATGTTGTGCTTCATAAGAAGTCAAACTTAATGTGTCTTAAAGTGGAGTAGAATAAATGTTTTAGCTTTTGTCTGGAAACGTGAAAGTTGCCGCTGAGACAAGTGTCACATAAATTGCCCGTGAAATGTTAACTTCATTCTTAATTATACACGGGAGATAAATTAAAAAAAAAAAAAACTCGTTGTGAAATATCTCATTGGAGGACCAATAAAATTATAATCGTTTAATAAATTTTGTTCTCCAGCTTGTCACTTATTATATTATACTATTATCACTTAACTGATAACACATGATGATAAAATATTGATGATTGTTTTATTTAAAATTTACACATATGAAAAAGAACAATCAGCATGACATAAACTAGAAAATACTGGTTTAATAATTTACAGTCGTGACTTTCTTTATAAACTTATGTTTGCCAATGTAAAGCCATGCTAGTGTCATAACTCTTGATAAGCACGGTATAATTAATGAATTCAACGATGGGAAACTGAAAGGAACAATATTTTACTTAATTTAAAAGTCATTGCAATGTTATTATATTTTACCTTGTAGATATATTAATTTCTGTATATTTTTATTTAAAAAACGGTTAATTATATAAAAAAAATTATTTTCATTTAATTAATTTGTAAAAAAAAACACTATTATTGTAAAATATTTTAAGATTGAAACGATTTTAATTTTCTTAATGGAGAGTTTTGGTTAAGCCAAAGTGGTTAACAATTTGAAGCCACATGATATAAAAAAAAGTGGACGATTGAGTGGTTATTTAAAGAAATAACACACCAATAAAATCTTTTTTCTTGCTACATATTTCATCAGCAGGTTTATGTTTACCGGCTGTTGCCTCAAAGTTTTTAGTTTTTACTCTTCGCCAAGTAGCTCGTCGCTCGTCGTAATAACGAACTGTGCAGGCACCAAGCACACTTAATTGAGAGAGAGCAGAACGAGAATTAATAAATTTTCAGACTATTATTGTGTTGTAGAATTTTATGATTATTTTACTTAAATTCCACAATTTCAATTATACTTGAATGCACTAGCAACACGAGAAGTATACACATATAATTTTGCCCTAGAGGTAAAAGTTAGAGTATACCTAATAAAACTTTCAATCTTAAGTGTAATTGCTTTAAGTCTCATGTGAATAATATTAATATAATGTTCAATGCCATAAAAGACTGCTATAGAAATATTAAACGTCGTTCATAAAAGTTTTTATATTTACATACAGCATTATTAAGTAATTACGAAATATAAATTGCGATATTCTAAATTACAACTAAGAACATCTCCAACGTTACTCCACCGCCTGATTTTATAAAGCAACTACAAACAAAGAGATGTAAATTTGCATGCTTGGAAGAGATGTCACTCGATTCATAAAAAAAAAAAAAAAAATAATGGCAATAATAAAAATAATAATAATAAAAATGCTTGGTTCACCTATACTATAGCAGAGCGCGTGCATGCTGTTCAGAAGTATAGAGTATTTATTTTTTTTTATTATTTTATTATTTATTTTTTTTTTATTATTATTTTTTTATTTTTTTTTTGTCATTACTGTACGGAGAGTTGTTCATTATTTTAAATTTACTTTTTCCATACATGACATACAATATACAATTAAAACAAACAAGAATTAAAATAACTCGTTCTTTAAATAACTGTGAAATACACTGCAGTGTTTACTTAATAAACTTAATTACACAAAATATTCAATTAAAAGCCATGTACAGTACAAAATCCACAACATTAATTTCGCTCCAATGGTTTAATTGAAATTGCGACTCTAGTAGATTTAATTGAGTTTACTCGTTGTATATATTGATATTGGATTGTGCAAGACGCCGTGAGTTAATTTACTGATGTGCCTGTTGAGACAATAATTCTATCCTATAGTGACAGCATAGAGATAAAATAGAATACTAATGTCGCTGCAATGCAGGACAATGAAGAAAGAACAATAATTAAGATGGTATAACCCGCATACTGTCCTTGCTTTTACTTCACCGCACATTTATAGCACAATTGAATTATATAAAGGCCTGTGAAACTGTCAACTTTTTTCAAAAACTATTATAATTACTATTTATCCCGTATTTTTGTGTTCCCCTCCTCCCTTCACCCTAAAAAAAATGTTTGCTTGCAGAATTCAAAATTCTATTCATGAACATGAAGTTTGAAAACTATAATAAATGTAAAATAAATAAATTATTGCATAATTAGATATGCAATTGACTATAATTTCAACACTTAATTACACAATTAACATTTCTTTATATTAAAGTATGAGTGAATTTTGTTGTTATCGTTTCTAAAGAAATTTAATTTCAATGAATTAGCGTACAAACGTGACATTAATTTGATATTATTATTTCCACAACGTAGATCTACAACTATAATCTAATTTTGGAAGACTTAAGTATTCACTTTTAAATTGTCCCTTGAAATGATCAGATATAGCTGTTGCAGTCTATCGTTCTGCACTTGAGTGGCATATTGAGTGGCATTACAAAGACGACGTAATATGATTTTAAGATAATAATTGCGCCTTTCTCGCTGTTGGAAAGTTAGGTAAGAAAAATTTACAACAACAAATTATCACTTTTTAAATTGTATATTTTTTACTTCTGATAGAACTAGAACATTATTGAGTGAAAATAGTAGGGATGTCTTTGGAAAATTGATTATTTTGCATCTTTCCAGACGATAAAAAAAATCAAATTTGTTAAACTGCAGGGAATTCTTATATACATCTAAACCCTGGTAACGACTATAATAGTGGATATATATTTTATGTTCATTTTTGATCTGGCAGGAATTTTTTTACTGTTGCTTATAACGAATAAAATATATATGGTGGTGTGAACAGATAGCGGTGTGGAGGTGTAACATTGATCTGGAGTAGAATATATGGACGGGTCGCAAGGTTCTGCAAGTCTCGTAGGCATAAATTTTAAGGCGCAGGAAATCTAAAACACTTACAGAACGTTTCAAATATACACCTCGAGAAATTCGGAACGTTTCCTCCAACTATCACGTATAAGCGAAGCAATTATTTTTTGGACCTTCCCTAGAATTGCAAATCTGAATCTTAGCCTTTTTAAAGCAGTGATTTAAATAAATTAGAATACAGTTAATACGTTTCGTTTATCCCGAGGTATACTTCTTTCTCCTCAAATGTTAAGTGCCAATTAAAAATATGTACATTTTTTTAAACTAGATTATTTTCCTTTTTATAATAACATGTACAATAAATTGTTGTAATAAAAATAACTGTAATACAATTACTATATAGTAGTGAAATGAAGATATTATAAAGTTTCTTGGAATATATACTTGTCTTGTTTGAGTGTGCGATTTATTATCATTTTATCTTCTCACTAAATCAGTTCTCGTATGTATGTACAATACAGATGCACTCATATAAAAAGTATTAAACCAGACAGCATGCCATGGTGCTTGTAGCGTGCCTCCAAGTCATATAATATACAACCTTATAAGATTGCCTTAATTACATAGCATAGAAGCTATCTTTGCTATATATTATAATTACATAAGAATATCAAACACTTTTTGTCTGATAGTGAAGTTGCGAAATTAATTAACACAATTTAATTGCAATTAATTAATTATTTTGTTTCAGGGGAGCCTCCTCGACAGTATATAGATGTCTACACAAAGGTCGCACAGAATGGGCCTGCAAAGTTTTCCGTAAGGTAATGTAAATAATAATTAGAAGTAAATTAATTCTTCATTGTGAAGAAGCCAAAAAGTTATTGGCAATTAAAACGCTAGCTCAATCTTTCTTACAGTGATTTGTGATGTGAACGTAAGAAAGTTAAACGAAAAACCTCCTTTCCTGACTCTTCAAAAAGTTCAAATTAGTATAGGGTATCTTTAACAGCTGATACTGCACAAAGTTTTATGGAGCGCTTTCTGCAACCCTTCGATATATTTAAACTAATCCTATAAGCTTACAGTCAGAGTCAAAAAAGTAGACAGTTGAATAAGGTAAACTGTTCACTGCTCTGAATTTGTTTGTTATAAATGTATATATACGAGTAGCTTAAGTCAATATTATACAGTACAAAAGTACTCCTTGCAATCCTTGCATGTATAATTTATACAGGTCTAATACTTATTATAATTTAGTATTTGAATGAGTAAAAGTTTTTCTTTTTATTTTTTATCTTTCATTTCAATTAGCTGCAAGTTTTTGGAGTTTAATATTTCTCATGGTCTCTCATCATTATTATTTAAAAAAAAATACAGAGGTCCTGTATATTTGCAAACAATGAAGCAAATATGCCCAGTTTATACACTCAAACAATGAAAAGCGTCCATCCTTGAGGTTAGGTAACTTGTTTAGCACCCATGCAAATATAGAGCGGGCATGCATATTCAGCAAGGGCCAGGTAACGTCAAGCCTTCAGAATTGCTTGCTAGCTCCCGGGGAGATCAGGCACATTTTATCGTTTGAGTGAACGTAAAAAAATCGAGTGCGAAAATCCCGCACCTTTACAAACAACCCCCCCAAAAAAATGTGTGACAATTTTGATGTATTAATTGTAAAGGAAAAAAAATGTATTTTACAAATTTCATTTTTACTATATATGAATATTATTTCGTGAAAAGTGAGCAAACTGATTTTCATGTCAGTACGTGCAAAAAGGGGACATTCGCTATAAAAGAAATGTAATTGGAAACAAAGAAATCAGTTACTGCAAGTACGAATTGTCTTTGGTGGCGCTTTCAAAAAGAAACTCTTTGACTAATACACAAAGCTCCACAAATATTACTGCGTGTTTATCGACCTGGATTCATGGTAGTAATCTTCAACCGTTGTAGACTGGGTGCAGTAAGTAATCGTTGAGTGATCTTGCTCAGTCTCTAGATTAACATTAAAAAATGTTTTATGATCTTTTTATATATTGTGTGCCAATAAAATTATAACGCTGAACGTTTATACTACTAAGGTTTTCAGCTATAAAATTTGTGAATTTACTGAATTAAGTTATTGCAACACAAATAAATTACTGGAAAAAGTTAGTGTATCAAAGAAGTAGAAATTTGTGTTTTGAAGAAATACAGTTATATTTTATTATATATAAAAAAAAAAAAAAAAACTTAAATTATGAGTTGAAGTAAGACTTGAAAAGGGAGGCAAGAAGGAAGGGTGGAATTGACTGTTGTATGGCCGCATCGCAAACACGGAGACACTGTAAATCAATTGCACCTTTAAGTTGAGGTTTGTGATGCCATATACGTACGTGCCTTGTTCTAGAAACAATTTATAATTTTTCACTTCAGTAAACAATTCCAGGGTTCACGTATATTGTACTTATATTTTCGGTACTCGGACTTATAATGCTCTAGGTAGTTCCTATGTGCTAGGACCACGGTACAATGTAACCGCAGCAAATACTTTGGTTGCAGTCTGGGTTGAACCGGCGAGCCGCGGAGACGGAGATTGGAGTGCTGCTTCGCCTTCGCCACCCCAACATTGTGAGTACACCAATACAACAAAGTAATACAGCTAGGCAGAATTCACAAATTCACATGCGAGTCAGCTTTTAAGTTTCACTTGGAGTTTGGCAAGTGAATATACACTATACTTGACTTTGGAATACCAAAATAGTTTGTTTTATTGCATTTGATAGCTTTGTATCATATTTTTTTTTTTATTTTTTTTTGTTTACTTTTTTTTTCTTTTTCAAAAGAACAGGACCGAGGGGTTTCACAAAGCACTTAAGCCCCAGTTTATTTTTTAGATAAAATATATTTTATTGTTAAATCGTGTACTAAATATGCCATGGTATACTTAAACATGGACCCATAATTTCACCAGAAAATAACATCATATATGTAGCTAAAATATATATATATATATATATATATATATATATATATATATATATATATATATATATATATATATATGTTAAAAAATTCATGAACTCTGAACTTTCTGGAATCAAAAATTCATTCTCTATAATTATATTCATTATAGCAAAAGTCAGATCAGCGACTTACTATACATTCATTGCGAGTCATACGCCGACACACAAGATTGATTGCGTGAACTCTTTTTATATAAATAGAGATTGCGTAGAGCCGGCGGTAAAATCTGTATAGGCCGTTGTCCGTCTTAACTAAAGCTGCCTTTCAAAATAATAATAAAAATAATAATAAAATTGACATGCCCAGCGCCTGTTATTATAATTTTTATAATACAACGCTTCAATGACACACAACAAGATAAATAAATTTAACTCACAATGGCAGAATGAGTGCATGCAAATGAGAGCATTATTTCTACATTTGAAAATCTTTTCTTGAGATAAGTCCACATCATATTTCTAGGAACTAATCAAGGACTTCACATCTGAAGCTTTCATTTTACAACCTAGTGCGCAGTTATAGCGGTGAAGGTTCATTGATAAAAAAAAAAATTAGTACGCTGACTTTAAAAGATGAATTATTATTACATTTTTTTCCTTCTCTCTGTGTTCTTGCTGTATTGTCAAAACATGATGGATGGTTTGGATGACGCCGCCTGCAGGTTGCAAGGGGGAACAGATACCATTCAAATGTCAAAGACATTGTTGTTAAGATGTAATAACTTTTTACCAGCTATTTTTATAGTCGCGTGACGTAAGGGGGGCGGGGCAGCCTCGTCACTCATGTGGGGGTCAAGTGCACGCTCAGCACGTGCTCAAGCACCGGACAACAAACGCAACATACGACGACCTCACATAATTTATACGTGGAGAAAATATTATCGTGTTTGTTCATCATGAAAATTAATTAATGTGTCGGAGATACGAAATAGTGATTTTCATTCAACTGTCTTGTTCTCTCTCTCTCTCTCTCTCTCTCTCTCTCTCTCTCTCTCTCTCTCTCTCTCTCTCTCTCTCTCTCTCTCTCTCTCTCTCTCACTCATATTATATGTCTACCTACCAGTGTCAAGTTTCCAAAGGCGTAAAACACTCGCACATATTAAAGAACTATTTTTATACACTGCCGTGTTGACTTGACTAACAGCGTATCCCTATTCTGGAGATAGGTGAACTAAATAAACAATGAAATTTAACTCAAAGTGAATTCCAGCCAAAAACACGAGGCAGCAGCTTCCTTTGTCTGCATGTTCACGCTACGCTTGTTATGTATCGATCAAAATCTTGCAAATGTTAGAGCAATTTTACTCTCTTAGTCATATTTATATATGTGCATATTAATTAAGACACTGTATTTTGGAACGCTATAATAATACATAATACATATATATCATACGACGACAAAATTAGTGTCATCAAATGAATATTTTATCAAAAAGCATGTTCACGTATAGATTTTAAATATGAAGCAACGATGTACGAATGATGTGTGGTACGAAAAGTTTAATTAGAAAAAAAAAAAAAAAAAAACTGACAATGTTCATCCCTTCGATTTTTTAAACATACTAAAGATGGAGCAACGTTGCTCAGAGTCTAATAGATGGTCTAGATGGAGAGAGGGTGGTAAACCCTCTCATGGTACTCTCGAACTTCATGGTACTCTCGAACTTTGCTTCCCAATTCACGCCAACGAAAGACCCTGACTTTCATCCTGACAGATCGGTCTGCGCGAGGTTTTCGAGACGCGCACGGAGATCCAGCTGGTGCTCGAACTGGTCACGGGAGGCGAGCTGTTCGAGCGGATCGTCGAGAGGGGGCACTACAGCGAGCAGGACGCGGCCAGCGCCGTGCGGCAGATCCTCGGCGCGCTCGAGGTGAGAGGCTTTTAGGGGGCGATGCACGAAAGAATTATCCAGAAAGTTATCCAGGTTTCTCACTAACCGCGGTTAGCGCCAGCCTAATTCAATGACACTAAACGTGGTTATTGAGAAACCTGGATAACTCTCTTCGTGAATCGCGCTCGATAGTTTTCATCTGCAAACTAGATGCGCATGGTCTCTCATCATGTTGTGAAAAAAATGGTCCGAATGAATGTAAGAATATAAGATTCCTCCCGAATCACTGCTTATTTTTATTTTTTTTTCAATGCATTTTAATCATTATTATAGACATTACAAGACGAATAATGGAGGTTTTTATCATACATTACAGTTTTATTTTTAGCTTAGTCATCCTTTTGTAAGGCACTTATTTATAATAATTTTTTTTTTTTTTTTTTTTTTTTCCATTTTCACAGTTCTCCAAACTAATTTGACTGGAATTTCAGCTATTTTTTTTAAATGTCCTGGTCTAATTTTTCAGTTAGATTTTGCTGCCTTATAGTGCTTAAAGTGCTCTTAGAATTGCTACATTTGCGGGAGTGGTCCCACGTGACTGACACGTGTTGTGTCCGCAGTACCTCCACAAGAACGGGGTGGTGCACCGGGACATCAAGCCGGAGAACCTTCTTTACGAGACTGAGGAGGAGGGGGCGCGCCTCAAGCTTGCAGATTTCGGTCTCAGTAAGATTCTGCAGCCCCAGCAGCCAGCCAGCATGTCTACCCTCTGCGGCACCGTCGGCTACTGCGGTAACTAATCCTTACATGGGGGAAGGGGGGTGAATTCCCACTATACATACATTTATTTCCTTATATTATAGCATGATCCGTTCGGGGGTTCAACACCCTTGGCTACGCCACTGCATGCGTTCCAAATTTTAGTATCGATATGCATGCAGGTATAAAATATTTTATTTTCTTTCTAGTATGCAATCAAGCATTGCCATATATACTGTATACAAGATCAATAAATCATGTTTGTCCTGTGTGCTCTGTTGATAGGTATTAGGTATTTTTTTCCTATTTTGTTATAACCTGAAGGTTAATATTGCAATATATATAGCATTATTTTGTTTAGTTTCATAAATATTACATTGTTTGGAGTAGTGAAAATAAATCAACTTAATAGCATAATACACATGACACACCACTAATGAGAAAAGAAACTACTTTATCAAATAAAAACACACAAAATTATATCACATGTATGAAAAATAAATTAGTAAATATCTGACTGCATGTACGTAAAATAATCAATTATCAGAGGAAAAATTAGAAAGTTAATTATAGGTCTTAAAATCTAAACAACAATACCTTGAAATTTCGGGTCCAAATGTCAAAAGAAGAGAGTCAGAAGGAGACCAAACTTTTTGTAAATATTCTATACATGCATATTTATTATTACATTATTAAGTTAATATCTTAAGTGCAAAGTTTTTCATCGTGTAAATCATGCAATACAGGTTATCAAATCTTAGATTCCTTCTGGATATTTGGAAACTTTCCAAATTTGTTAGGTCATATTATGATGTTAATAATAAATATATAAGATTTCTTCATTTCTAAATAATATAATGTTATAGGGAATAAGATACTTTTGGCTCCAATTAGTTTTAGACAGACTTCCTTCCTTTTTATTATTATATATACAGTATATTTGGTAACTTAGTACTACGTTTACATGACAGTGTTTAATGCGTATCCGTTGACGACGCCTCATAAGAATAACATTATCCGTCGTCAACGGATCCGTATTAAACACCGTCATCGTAGTGTTTGTTTTGTCACATTGAAAACCTCTCACTTTGGTTTCCTTTACGTGAAGTCAATTGAAGTACACTTCAATGAGATTAATTACACGGTCTTCATTAAAGAAGATTCTTTTATAAAATAATATACAAAAGCGGCATCATCACATGTTTTTAAAATAAAAATATTATTTATTAATATAACATTGCAATTTGTAGCCTTCACACAACCATAAATACATGCATGTTTTGAATATTAAAGCACCGCCAGTGATTTTTTTTTCAACGTACTTCAAAGGTATGAGTTACATTCAAAGTACTTTATAATAGACAAGCCAGGCATTTACATTTAATCAAATAAACTTGCTGATTAATAGCTTAATATGTAATTTTTTTAGCTTGTGTATTTTGAAAGGAGTATTTTTTTTTCTAAACTTGTTTCATATATTTTAACTAAGTAGGCTTCCTTTCACAAAAATGAAATATTTTTTTTTACATTCAAGCAGTCAAAGAAAGGTCACCTTTGAAAATGATTGATTATTTTTAATAATTTCATAATCCTATTATATGTATATAGAGCAAGCGTGGATACCCAATTCATTAAAATTGTGTATGTTTCTAAATGAATATTATATGTATAAGTACAGTACATGACAAATTATTACATACACCTTGGGACAACACGAACGTTAGCCTGCGCTGAATTCTTATGGCATTAGTTTTGGCACGCAGTTTTGGAGGTGTGGGTGAGTTACAACTTTTTGGCGATTATATATATTATAATATACTGTATATAATGTATAAAATATATTATATATAATATATTATATGTATAATATATATATACATTCAAGGAATATCCAAAGCCTGAGGGACCATGCATGGCACACAAGTGCACTGGGTGAAAAGTGAAATGAATTTTACGAATTTTGAATTTTTTTTGGGGTGAATTTTAAGTGATTGCTCGTATATATCTCAGAGAGAGAACAATTTAAATTTTACTTGAAACAGCAAACAATATAATATATATAATATATATTATAACCATGTACGCTTGACGTTGCTTGACTTCATTAGATGATCTGATGAGAACCGGTGAACGCACTGAAGGGAGGGACGTTACTCATTAACGATGAACTCGTGATAATAAAAACTTGCATTGGTTGCAGCTCCTGAGGTGTTGCTGCAGAAGAACTACGATGCCTCCGTGGACCTTTGGAGTTTGGGGGTCGTCACATACATTATGTAAGTACCCTTGGCGTGACCTTGGCGTGACGAGCATGCAACATTCGGACGTGACAGGTGGCAGATAAACCAATCAATTGTGAGCGTTTTATTTATTGGCATCCCAATTGTTTGCAAATTTATCAATATGCAATTTATATTCAGTATAATAAAATAACAATAAATGCTTTCTATTATTTATTAGTTCCTGATTGTTTTATTATTTTATAATTATAAATTTGCATAGTAATAAATTTGAAGGTGACTAAATGTATAATACTTTAGATCCGTGAGATAATGTACTTCGTGATGGAATTATTGTCTGGCACATGGTGCTTGACCATGCACGTAGTGAAATTCTAATTGACAGCAATAAACATCGCAACAAAATGTCTGTTTTTACAGAAAATTATATTCCTAAATTTTATCGTACGCATTTTGAAGAAAGGTTTAAATTTTTTCTATATTATTTATTTTTACTCGAATCTGACTATACATTATAAATCAACTTATTATTATTTTGACGCTTATTGTTATTGGTGACTGTTATATTTTTATGAAATTAGATTAACATTTGTTAATAATTATATAAATTTAAATTTCTGTATCACGAACTTACTACATTCAAATTTATTTTATAGTAGCCGGAATAAAGTGCATGCTTTCTATGTAGTCTTCCTGTCATGTCTAAGTTTTTAAAAATTCAAGAAAAAAAAATGAGAATTCTTATACAAGTTTTTAAAAATTCAAGAAAAAAAAATGAGAATTCTTATACTGCAAACCACTTTACGAAAATACAATCTAATAATAAATATAGAAAGGACAGAGAAACCTATCACTTCCGGCAGGAACCCAAAATTAATTTGAGTGTAGTTAAATATCTTACAAAACCACAAAGCTTGTAAGATTAACAAAAGGAACTAGCCGCAAAAGAATTCGTTTTTTTTTTTCTCTCAATTTATACTTGAAATCTGTAATCTGAAAACGACTTTGGTCAAATTGGATTAAAAATGTGGGCTAATAAATGATCATTCTCAGAATTGCATGCAGCAAACTAAACCTTTTCTCATAATATTACGCTATTTTAAAAAATACAAATTCAAATAAATCAAAAGATCTTTTTTTAAATACTTCCTGTTGGTATTGATGAATTGTGTAGAATACCAATAATTTTAAATTTACAATTTTATTGGTAGAGAACATAAATATAATGAACACATGACATCGTCAAGAGACAAAACACTTGCGGCGGCGTGGATGGTAATGTTCTCAATTTACTGTGGTTGCAGGCTGTGTGGCTTCGAGCCGTTCTGGGACGAGGCGGGCGAGCTGGCCGTGTGCCGCCGTGTGGTGGAGGGAGCCTTCAGCTTCAACTCGCCGTGGTGGGACGACATCTCGGACAGCGCCAAGGACCTCATCTCACAGGTAATAATGTCACCTGGGGTCAATGTATCTTACGAGTAGACGCTAGAGCCATATGCTCGTCCTTGGAATTTTCAATGATTACAAGTGTAGAGTTTGCACTCTGCACAGAAATGATAATATGGATATTGAGAACAATATACTGTATGGTATAGTAGAAATACTTGGGTCAGGGAAATTTCCAAGAGCCACGAGTAACATGGATAAAATTAATTTAATTTTCTAATCAGTGTTCTTAACTTATTAGCGTGTCAATTTTGTTTTTCTTCAAAGTAATTAACGCGTGCCTATACATGTTATACTTTTTTTTATCCGTGTTAAATAAACTAAAACGTGCTAATTTATAATATATTTGCTCGGTTAAATTATGATTATATTAATATATTATAACGTTCATCCTACAAATATGTTTATATACCAAGGACTGCATGGCTTTTTTTTTATTGGGTTACGCCTCTTTCCTCAATTACGTGTCCTGCAGATAACAAGTTGAATTAAAGAAAACAAAAATAAATATTGCTCCATATTTTAACATAATAATACTTCAGTTTGAAGTGTGTTTACTATACAAAATTCATCTTACCTTACTAGTTGTAAGTAAATTGTAATATAACCGAGGTTTCACAAAAGACAGCGTATAAGATGTAAGCCTATAAAGTTTTAGTCACAAATCATGTACTAAATCGAGTATTAAAATAATGTGGTACATTAGTCTTCCAATATGACGGCTCCCCACCCTAAGTATGGATTAAAACTCCACAATGATAATCTATGACCAGGGAGAAATGTCTCCCGGTTACGAGATGTTACTAACCCCCTGCCGGTGTACAGTTGCTGCAGGTGGACTCCAGCAAGCGCCCCACGGCCGCAGAGGCGACGCGCCACCCTTGGGTCCGCGGAGAGACGCCCCGCACCCTGCACATGACCAAGACTATCAAGAAACTGCGAGAGTTCAACGCGAGACGCAAGTTCCGCGTGAGTACAATACTGGAAAGAGGCAGCGGGGGGGGGGGGGGGGGGGTCATTACCTTGGAATGATAACATTATAACACTATTTATCAGACAGACCACGTACAGCAGTAAATCTTTCCACAATATTTTGTATAAATGTAAAAGTTATATATACCTGGTTGAAGCTTGTATCTAAATTACAAAATTAAATTATTGGATATTTACTGCACTAAAAATCCTTTATAACTTATCCTGACGCGAGGGGCAGATTGGAATTAAATGATTGATGAAAGCTGCGGTCAAACCACCCTGTCACTCAAAATTTATCACCTAATGTATTGTGTAGTTTTGTTTTATTAGCTTGCGGTACAAATCCCTCCATATTGTAGTTGTAGTGAGGAGCTGAACAAGTTGCCTACAACCAGGGGTTAAAAACCTCTATTTTCTCTCTCTCCTTTCTCCATTCCTCCTCCTTTATCGTCTCTGTGTCTCCTATTTTATAGCGTAATAACAAACAAGCGTTGGCATTCTGCCTACAAACGCTTTCCTACTCTCTCGCCCTACAACGTGACATTTAATAATCTCCCTTCCAAGCTATAATAGCTCTGCACGAAGTCTTATAAAAACTCTGTCAGTCAATTTTTTAATAATCTTGACTTCATTGATATTTCCAAACAGTTTAACATTGCTGCAAAGTTTATACCATTGTGTCCATAAAATTTTATATTAAATTGTATAACTTCACATTTGGTTGTTTTAAAATTACAATTCATTTTTGACGCACTGGTACAAAGGATGATTTGCAACATGTTTTTTTTTTTTAAAACACAATAGATTTTTTGTTTTACTTTGACACTAATCTGTCTTCCTTATCTTTCAATTACGATCGCTTTGATACTCGCAAACAAAAATCTCTCTTATCACGAAGGGGTGAGCACGCAAGGGTGTGCAATATTTTTTTATAGGGCTGCCGGCTGTATATATATATTCGAGGACTGGCAAAACTGGTATCCGCCTGGCTTGAAGATTTTATGTGATTACCAAATTTTTGATCACATTACACTTCATTTAACCAAAATTAAAAAAAAAAACAAAAAAAAAAACAATAAAAAAACGTTTTGATACTTAAATTTAAAAAAAAAACAGTTAATTGACTAAATTGTAAATATAAAAATCATGTAAATATAAAAAATGACAATATCGATCGACGAGTTGGGTTAAAATTAGTCTGTAACCAATCGAGGTTCCGTAGAGACTTTCGTGTCTCATGGCCAGAAGTTTTAACACATATATCAGAGCCACTGTTGCGCAAAAGCAATACATGTTTCTCAGGTGCTCTCTGGAGGTTCCATGATCAATTATTTAAAATGTGCACGTGAAGACTTTGAACAAGCGAATTCAACTTTATCATTATTAAAACATGAAGTCTGACATTCAGTAACCTCCAATTCTCTTGTTGCAGGCCGCCACGCACGTCGTACTGGCCACCAAGCGGGCGCTCTTCTTCGTATCTCCCGAGGGCCGGGTCGCCCAGGGACTCAAGAGGGATGAAGAGGGCACAGCCGCCTCCTCCTCCAAGTCAACTTAACCTGTCGATCCAGAAGTATCTGCAGCAATCACAGCTTCTCAAATTTAAATGATTGGCAGCCACGACTCCAATGAAAATCACCGTACCATGCGGTGAATCCTCAGGTTAAACATCACACCACATCTGCAACTTTATGAACCTAACTTATCCTGAACTTAAATTAACCTGAAGTCTTGAGGAGCTTAGCATGCAGTATGATGCAGTGCAGTATATAGACTTGTGGATGGTGCTGGCAATGGTACTTAAGACCGGGTACAGAATATTTTTCTGTTATTTAATTGTAGCGTCACACAAATTTGTTCATTTTAAGGAATTTTCTATTTACCTTGACTGCAATACTAACTGTGTCATTTAAATAAAATACACTGGATTTTTTCCTAATAAGTCCCGAATTGTCAAGATAATTACGACAAATTATCAACGTTTCCAAAATAGGTGTCAAAATATATATCTAAACATGTAAGATTAAAGATATTATAATAAAGGTAAATGATCCCCACTTCTATTACAGCAGCTGTACATTACATATTATGAGGCCACGAGATGTAAGAAAAGACAACTGTAATTTTTAATAAGAGCCATTTTCTTATCTCTTTACATTGAATTTTAAGAAATGCTGTAAATTTTTACTAACTTATTTTTATGTAAATTCTCCTTCAATGTTCACCAAGGGATAACCCGCACTAATCACTCAAAACATTTATCAATTCTATTGTTATCGTACCCTAAAACTGGTTAAATTTGTCACTCTACTGTAAGATGATAAAAAATATACTTCAAAATCGAAAGGAAATGTTACAAGATAACTGATTGTCAATAACCTTAATCACATAATTTTTATCTGGCTTTTTCAACTATTTTACGCCTTGCATGTATGCAACTTTTCATGAGATGTTTCATTTCACTGACTGTTTTCGTTCGTATATTCTTGGGTTTATTTTTTTTTATTTATATATATTTTTTTTTACAAGGATATACCCCTAAGAGCTTACAGCTCGCGGCGGGGTACTGGGTAGGGATAAGGTAAGGAACGGATAGTGGCCACGGCCTGCATGCTTACGCGTCTCAGCATTCTCTGAGGTGAGACTGAGGGAACCGTGGAAAACCTCAGTCAAGACGGACACCTCTACTTTTTCTCAATGGACCAAAGCGATGTCCAAAGCCTGGGGAACCACACACAAGTGCATCACTGCACTGGGTGGAAAGCGAGACGAATTTACCCCAGGGAGGGAGCAGCGTATTTTTTACTTGAAACGGTCACCCATCCAAGTACTCCTTGAGATGTGTCAATAGGTCATTGCCAGTTTGAACATCAAGATTTTTACATAGTTATATTAATTAGCTCTTGAGATGAGATTCGAGTTTCCAAGTATTAATTGTCATATGAATTGATTGCTGCAGTATAAATTGCTATTTTCAGATTGTGTAAAAATAAATCTTGGTATGTTTGTATATTAATTATTCTTCCGTTTTGTGCCACAAATTTATATATAAAATGTTATAATATTTCAATGGTTATATTAAGGATGCTTAGTTACAGACCCTGACGATCTTTACTTTTCTATGGGTCACATGCAGAGACACAACAATAAAATGCTATATAGATTGGTGGGGTGTTCAAACACGACATTGAAGGCCGATCAAAGTTAAAGAGCTCCTTTCGCTTCTTTAAAAAAATGCAGTATATTGTGTGTTATTCACGAAGGAGCTATCCAGAAAGATAATTTAGGTTTCTCACTAACAATGGTTAAGTGTCATCATTGATTTAGGCTAACTTTAAATGTAATGAGTGAGAAATCTGAATTTCTTAATGGAGTATCGATATCAACAAATTTTATTGCAGAAATGCATTTGGATATAGCGGGTGCAATAGATTTTTTTTTTTTTTTTTTTTCAGATTTTTAAGGACAAGAGAACTATTTTCAAAAAGTTATTGAAAGTCCACTTTCACTTTCAACAACCATATATATATGCCTCTTTTTGCGGCGGCAAAGATTAAGACGTGATGCCTGCCTATGTATGGCGATCGACAACACCGGAAAGTAAATTTGAAATAAATAGTTTTTCTGATCTAAAAGATCTGAAAAAAAAAAAAATGAGTACTTTTGCACCCTTTATCTGGATAAAGCCTTTATCCAATATCTCTGCTATAATTTTTTTAAGATGATTATTTGCTTCGAGACTCGCACTAAAGATGGAAAATTCACTCCATGTGTTTCGGTGTTACGAAAGCTTTGATGGACATTTATTTTGTACATTCCATACAACCATGCAACAAAAATAGATATACATAAAATAGAAGGATCGAGGCACAGTTTACATGTTGGTGAAAATTGCCCAGCACAAACGATAAACAATTAACCATGATAATTAAGGTTAATGAAAAGTATTTTACGTTCCCATGGAAATCGTGACACGATTATGTATTATATATCCTTGCGTTTCGGTACTCGACTACTCTTTGTTTCTGTCTAATAATGATTTTATGGTAAACATATTTGTAAATTAAACTGTACATAATTTGTATTGGTTGAATATAATTATATTTTGTAAATAAAACAAAGTGAAACAACTTAAATTTTAATTTATTATAATATTACTTTAAATATAAGATTCTGTACGTTCTGTATGTGTATATAGGCAATGTATTAATTTTTGTACTTTATGTATAATATACATTTTACTTTATACCCTGACTCAAAGGCACAGTTGGGCACAGTTAGCTACCCAGTTCAATATTCATGTCTTTTTCCAATGTTATTTGAACTTGGCAGCCTAGTTCATAATCCCCTTGTGGCTGGTCTCAAATGGGACGTACAGTTGAACCAAGTTGAATTAACATGTGAATTTTGAGAGTGAACTGTAACTAAATGGGAGTCCCATTTAGTCCAACTGTGAAGAGCAACTGTGCCCAACTGCGCCCTACTGTACCTTTTAGACAGGGTATATTGGGGCCGTGGGTGAAATAAATAAATTAAATGCTTGTGTCATGATTATAATGTTCGACATCATTGAACTTGCTATAAATTTTATCATAGGGAGCCTGAATTTGTTGCATGATTCAATTTTCATCACAAGAAAAATTAATTTTCTCCTTTAATTTAATATCAGTATATACATGATACGACAGATACGTACGTTTTCTCCCTCATCAAATTATTCATTTGGCGGCCTGCATGAAGAAATTTTCATCTCCTTTTTTTGTCAGTGACTTTCAATTTTGTTGAGAACTTTAAAATATTTTAAGTTATTTTAACCCAAATTTTGTTGCGATTTTAACTTACTAGACATAAAATTGACAAAAAAAGGGGAAATTGTGAATTGTGTGTAAAAATGGTGTTACCTAAATAGAAAGGCTAACTGGTTAGTAGCAAACGTTTATAACGCTACTGCTTGACTAACGTGACTGAGGGAACCATGCGACCTTATTACCGCAGGCCCTCGGGTTCGCCAGCGCCACACTCTCTTCCGCTACGATGGCTCGTACATGCCTAGCCCTGAAATGACCCGTACAGTAGGTCGCTACAATGTAGGGTGGCAAACTAGCAATTAACCCTCCTACGATATTAGGCCTGATTGATGAGATAAGGGACAGGATTATAAACATAGGCACAATTAAAGATTGCAAAATCAGGTAAAATCGATCCATATATTGAATAATTGATTTAGATACAGTAAGATAGCCGAAAAGATTGGTCGAAGTTAATTAACGGAACCTAATATTGAATAGTGAATAAAAATATGATTGTTAACAGGTGGTGACGTCATGAAACATAAAGCAAGACAATAATGACATGATCAAATATTACGTCGACATGACGTCATGACTTTTGTATGTGACGTCACCCGTTGGAATGTGGCTGAAGGCCCAAAGTCAAAATGTTATGATTGAATTTATCCCCGTTAAAATACATAGTAAACCCTCCAAAACACAAGACAACAAATAAAAGGCTGGCCAGCACGTATACTCAATGACAATAATATGATGAAACGTCGTTCGCCGGTCGCTGCATGTCACGACACGCGTACGCGCACCATACGCGTACGCTGGGACTTCTCGTTGGCGGACGTCTTCATCGACGAACAGGGTTGGAAATTAGACGGGAGGGTGGAAGGAAGATAAGGATATAAGACAGGGTAGGTGGGTTAGTACGTAGTTACAGTGGTGGACGTGTAGACGACATCAGGCGTTAGGTGAGGCGTTGGCCACGACTGTGCACGATGCATACAGGCCCTATCTCTACGGTCTGGTTGAACCTGGTAAGGTGCCTGGTAACAAACTTGGCCATCTGCTGGTACAATTTAACATTATATCCGTACCAGCCTGGCTGGTAAGAAATGGTCACTCTGCATAGCCTGGCTGGTAAGATTTTACCTGGTGTGCTGGTATGGGATACCAGGTCTTACCTGGCAAGCTTAGATCAAAATTTCCCTCCCCCTCCTCCTGCCTTAAAATATGCTGTTTGCTAGTTTTTTTTAGTATCAAAAATCATTTTTTAATTTTCTATATACGAAAAAGTACAGAAAAAATAAATTTAAAATTTTTATTTGGTACTTAAATGATACACTCAAAACTTGTTTTGACTTATGCAGTGCTGACATCTGAGAGGTGGGGACGGGGTGGGGATATGCGGGTAAAATGGCGGCCACAGAAATCATATTTAGAAATAAATTTAAGGAATGGAAGGAAACTTTTTAAAGGGACTCTTCTTGCATCTCTTCCATCCATAATACTGTAGTCTGGGATCTTTCAGTGGCTCACAGTATGCCAATTCCTGCAGGGCACAGTACATTAAACATTAAAACTTTGATTCAAAATGTTGTGGCATAATCTTGATTCTGATCATTCAATTCGATCTTTGAAATAAATAAAAAAAACATGAAGGTATGCTTTTATTAAATATTTGATTTTAATTTGAATGATGAGAAACATAAAATATTCAAAATAAAAATATGTACTTACCATGCAAGGAAAATAATGAAGAGCAAGAAGAACAAACTGCTGGCATTGTGTCTGCAATGATCTGCAGTTGACTTATGGTTTTTCCTTGATTATGGGTTTCTGTGAGCACAAAAGTAAATCATTAATGCCTACACCTAAGCAGTATGATTTATTTATTACTGTTAAGATGTTTTTTTACCTCCAAAGTCACTTTATAACACAATTTTAACAGTAAAACAGGTCATTTTCACGGTTGTTGACATCTTCAATCACTTCCATATGTTTTGCTATGATGCTTCACTTTTTCACCACCAGGTGTCAGTGACTAATAAAAACGACTGAAAATTTGTATTAATTTTTAAATAAATTATTAATTAAAATAAATCAATTCATTCCATAATTAATGTGCAAAAAAATTTTTTTTTTTTTTTGTTTTTTTTTTTTTTTAGTATTTTGGTAAATTCTCATCAACAGTCGATCCACACAGTATAAAAATTAAATTGTATAATTAATCTATATTTACAGTGTATATCAATAAATTATTTAATTAAATAATTTATGTATAAATTATAAATATAATATAAAATATTATTATATTTTAATTAATATGTTAAATTAATAATATTTAAAAAATAATAACAATTTAGTATATATAGTTACAAGATCTTCTGGTAAATCATACCAGGCAATACCAGACAGTGGCTGGTATTGCCTGGTATGCCCTGGTTCGGCTTATCAGCATTTCATGATGGCTGGTAAGAACAGGTACGGCTTACCAGCACTGCTGGTTTAGTGCTTGTAAGAGTCTACCAGCCACCTTACCAGGTTCAACCAGACCGTAGAGATAGGGGGCCCAAATCCGACGAACGCCGCATGACCACTGTCCCAACATTTGGGGCAGTGGACCACAAAAGCCTGCAGCAACCCCTAACGACGGTCAGCCAACTACAACAATGGCTATCCCGTGGCCAGGGTTTTGCAAGCCGCACGCACTCACAAAACCGGTACAATTTTTACATCACCAAAACTGTAAGATACGTCCGAGCAGGCCGGTAGATAGACTCAGACTGACTCAATCACGAGCTTAATGCCCCGTGATTGGCCGAAACGATGACGCGTGATCCTAGCCTGCATGCCAGTGACCACCGTAGGAGACAAAATGTACTGGGAGAATTTCTGTTATCCCAGACGGCGAAAAATGTAACAAACATAGACGAAACTTGACAGACAGTCACACAAAATGTCTTATGACATATATGTGACCTAAACACGAGTATAACATTTTATACTTGTTACGGTCCGAAATAAACCGTAACAATGGGAAAATTTGAAAAAAAAAAAAAAAAATTGAATATGAAAATCATGACCACAAAAAATATGGTATTAAGGCTCATTTCCATGGAGCGATAAAGGCGGATTTCCATGGAGCGTGGAATGCGAGAAAATCGCGTGCCATAGCCAATCAAAGGCTCGGAATTTCCTCGCCTTGCCGGGGGCGTTTTTTTGCCAACATGGCCGCCATACGAGATTGAAGCAAGTGCGCTTTTCTCGCCCCGCCAAGCCTCGCTCGACATCGCTCCATGGAAATGATGAAATGAGCCTTTAAATATGAGCATTTTTTTTTTTTTTTTATAAAATAAATATTGGGATCGATGTTTTCATCACTAGCGCTTTTTGTTATGTGTGCAATGTGCATGGCATAATAAAAATTATACATGCATGTTTAGATCATATATACAACAATTTAGCGTTGAATATTTTGCAGGAAATTTAATATACTTATTGTTATCATCATGAGAGAGAATAATCTTCATCGAATCATTAATGCATTTGATGCCACACATATATATTGCGCGTGGTGAATGGTGACACATACAGTATAACAGATCTTGGTTTACCACTAAACAGCTCAGTAGACTAGACGCCCACGTCTAAATCTAGACTACATCTGAACTGCAGCAGTCCAGATCAGTTCAAAATTATGCTAGTTCAGATAGTTGTAAATAGTATAAAATTGGCCGGTTTTGAACTGTTTGAGCTACCAATTTTGAACTGGCCACAGTTGTAAATAGCTCATAGCAGTCCAGACAATACAGCTCAGAACAGTCCAGCCTAGCTCAAACTAGCTCGTTTACGCTGATACTCAGGCAGTCCATTATAGCTCAAACCAGTTCATTGCTGCTATACATGCAACAGTCCATTCTAGCTCAGAACAGTCCAGCCTAGCTCAAAAGAGTCCAATGTACTGTAGCAGCTGTACTGCAGTCCAGGGCAGTCCATTCTAGCTCAGAACAGTCCAGCCTAGCTCAAAAGAGTCCAATGCACTGTAGCAGCTTTACTATAGTCCAGGACAGTCCATCGCAGCTCAGAATAGTCCAGCCTAGTTCAAATGCGTCCAATACATTATAGCAGCTGTACTGCAGTCCAGGACAGTCCATCGCAGCTCAGAATAGTCCAGCCTAGCTCAAACGCGTCCAATACATTATAGCAGTTGTACTGCAGTCCAGGACTGTCCATTCTAGCTCAGAATAGTCCAGCCTAGTTCAAACGCGTCCAATACATTATAGCAGCTGTACTGCAGTCCAGGACTGTCCATCGCAGCTCAGAATAGTCCAGCCTAGCTCAAACGCGTCCAATACATTATAGCAGCTGTACTGCAGTCCAGGACTGTCCATTCTAGCTCAGAATAGTCCAGTCTAGTTCAAACACGTCCAATACATTATAGCAGCTGTACTGCAGTCCAGGACTGTCCATCGCAGCTCAGAACAGTCCAGCCTAGCTCAAAAGAGTGCAATACATTATAGCAGCTGTACTGCAGTCCAGGACTGTCCATCGCAGCTCAGAATAGTCCAGTCTAGCTCAAATGAGTCCAATGCAATGTAGTAACTTTACCGCAGTCCAGGACTGTCTAAAGCAGCTCAGAACTGCACACAGGTAGCGCTACAACATTCAAATGTTGACACACAAAATGGTACTCACCCGCTACCTTAATGCCCCCGGGTGTCGGTCCGGACGGTCGTGGCTAGGTCCAGGTTACTAAACACAGGTAGTGCTACAACATTTACCTGAACATTCAAATGGTGATCTCGACACACAAAACGGTACTCACTTATGGCTACCTGCATGCCCCATGGTGTCGGTCTGGAGTGTCCTGTCAGTCATGTCTTCGTCAAAGTTGTAACAGTAAAGTATTATATAAATGCACTCACTCATGCTACACAAAAAGAAAATACTGGTAATGTGAAGAAAATGAACTCAATAGATAGCTGTTAACACTAAAAACCCTGGCAAATGTACAGTATCAATAATTATGCATACCCAGTACTGTAAGTATTTTTATATGGAAAAAGTGTAAGTAAGAGAATCAAAGAAAAACTACAATAGTGTATATATTATACAAAACTAAAAAAAAAAAAAACATGCATACAGATAGAAAATGTATTAAGCTTCTTACACATAATCAAAAATTGCTGCAGAGTGTCTTATAAATAGAGATCCGAAAGAAAATGAAGTAATTTTTCTGCGGAAAGCCGTGGCAAATTACGACTTTGCATGTAGTATCCCAGGGACCGCAGGTGTATCCCCGGGGCGTTCCAGGGATACCCCTCAAACGTTCCTCCGGAGTGCCCCAAGGTGTATCCCCTATTTCCATGCACAAAAGGGTACCCCTTGGGGACATTCCAGGGATACACCCTGAAGTCATTGCAGGGATACCTAGGGTTATATAGCAAATATGCTTATAATTATAACCAATTAAAAGATGTTTTTATCAATTATAATGATGTTATCAAAGAGAAAGAATAGCAAAAAAAAAAATAAAAAAACTGGCATAGGTGAGACTCGAACTCGGGACCATCAGATTTGAAGTCTGGTGTCTTTACCACTAGGACACATGTCTTCATACTAAAATGTTGAAAACTTAACTTTATAAACTATAAATTATGAAATCGACTTGTATATTTTTGATACTTTAGGATATTTTACAATCTATGGTTTCTTTTATAAATTTTAATAATAATAATGAGAAACTTCCAATACGGCACATAAATAATGTTTATATCTTCAAATTTTAACAATTTTTTATTTTTTAATTTTTTAGAAAAAAAACTACGTCTCATGAATGACCCCCAGGTGCACTTACGGGACATTCTGTTTACTAATTAAAATTATTCAAAATTGTGATTAAAAATTCAATCAGCTACATACTTAAGCAAAGAAAATTGTCGTTATTTTACAATTTTCGACAATACCCCGCCCCGTGTGTCCCACAGAGACATCTGCGAGACATTCATCGATAGTTATCAAATTAATCAAAATCTTCTCGAGATGAAGCTAAACGTTTTAAAATACTATAATTTAACCAATTAAAACCAATATTAAAAAAACAGTAACGTCCTAGGAGTGCACCTGCGGGGCATACATGGGATACCCCTGGTGTATCCCTGCGAGACACTCAAAGGACGTTTGATCAAAAAGTTCAATATAATTGCGTTATTTTCTTCTGTGTCCCTTCTACACTATAAGTTAAGCAATTCCTAAAAATTTTAAATTTTAAAAAGCATTAAATTAATATAATATAGACCACGGGACATTCGCGGGGCATTGCAAGGACGTTCCGCTGTGTCCCGGGGATACCCATGCGGTCCCTGGGATGCATATGCATAATATGTGAAAGCTCTTTTACAGCAATAAAAACAGGCATAATGCATAGAGTATTATGTATGCATACTGTAATGTTACAGTACAGTATATGTACAGTATGCATGTCATACCGGTACAGTGTGCATACATAGTTGTTAGGCTCGAACATACACTATGATATACAGTATGCATACAAGGCCTCAATATTTAAAAGAAAGTTACTGTACCTCTGACCACAGGATCTTACTGGTATACGTTATCAGTGAGATGAGGTAGTATTCGTTCCCAAATATTCACACTTTGGCAGCGTCTCGGGCCTGTTAGAGAGAGAGTGCCAATTGGACAGCAGCAGGGAAAAGAAAAATATTCCGATCAGATTTAACCCTGATAGTTGTCATACGGACTTAATACACAAAATATCTTACCTTATAAAGTTCCTTTCACATGGTCCGATTTTTTTGCAAAAATATGCCGCAACAAACGTACCGCCGTAAGAAAATCAAGTGAAGCTTGATTTTTTTGCAAAATGTTGCGGCGTGATTGTGAAAGAAGCCTAATAGATTACATGCCGAAGAGTTTGAAATATAGTAGTTTAATTAATACGTCAAATAGTACACAAAACAATAATTTGTATCACAACACCACACGCTAGCTAGCAGCCAACTATAAGCAGCATTGAGATAAAATAATAGCAGCGACTGGTCGCCGGTCGGACCGGTACAAATTTCAAAACCGTTTCAAAACAAGATGGCGCTTTGTGCGGCTCAGTTCTTGGCGCAATGCATGATGGGCATTGATGGTGAAAACACACCACTTTCTTCAAAATAAATGCTGCTGCACGACGAAAGTTCAGTTTTTATAGTTTATTATTTCTACCTCTTTGATTTTTATAGACTTCACTAATTATGTAATTTAATTAAATTTTGTAATTTATATGTGAGCATTTGCATGTCATGATGGTGTTTTATAATTATAATATCTTATAAATATGTAATAAAAGAACTAAGCTAGCTTCTCAATAAACTAATTTGAACTAGACTGGACTGTCTGAGCTGCATTGGACTGCCGCTGTACTGGTTTGAGCTAAACTGGACTGTCTGAGCTGCGGTGGACTAACCTGGACTACAGTGGACTGTCTGAACTAGACTGGACTGTCTGAGCTGCGGTGGACTGTCCTGGACTGCTGTGGACTGTCTGAGCTTCAATTAACTAATTTGAACTAGACTGGACTCTCTGAACTGCATTGGACTGCCGCTGTACTGGTTTGAGCTAAACTGGACTGTCTAAGCTGCGGTGGACTGTCCTGGACTACAGTGGACTGTCTGAGCTTCAATGGACTAATTTGAACTAGACTCTGGACTGTCTGAGCTGCGGTGGACTGTCCTGGACTGCAGTGGACTGTCTGAGCTTTAATGGACTAATTTGAACTAGACTGGACTGTCTGAGCTGCGGTGGACTGTCTGAGCTTCAATTAACTAATTTGAACTAGACTGGACTGTCTGAGCTGCATTGGACTGCCGCTGTACTGGTTTGAACTAAACTGGACTGTCTGAGCTGCGGTAGACTGTCCTGGACTACAGTGGACTGTCTGAGCTTCAATGGACTTATTTTAACTAGACTGGACTGTCTGAGCTGCAGTGGACTGTCCTGGACTGCAGTGGACTGTCTGAGCTTCAATTAACTAATTTGAACTAGACTGGACTCTCTGAACTGCATTGGACTGCCGCTGTACTGGTTTGAGCTAAACTGGACTGTCTAAGCTGCGGTGGACTGTCCTGGACTACAGTGGACTGTCTGAGCTTCAATGGACTAATTTGAACTAGACTCTGGACTGTCTGAGCTGCGGTGGACTGTCCTGGACTGCAGTGGACTGTCTGAGCTTTAATGGACTAATTTGAACTAGACTGGACTGTCTGAGCTGCGGTGAACTGTCCTGGACTGCAGTGGACTATCTGAGCTTTAATGGACTAATTTGAACTAGACTGGACTGTCTGAGCTTCAATTAACTAATTTGAACTAGACTGGACTGTCTGAGCTGCATTGGACTGCCACTGTACTGGTTTGAACTAAACTGGACTGTCTGAGCTGCGGTAGACTGTCCTGGACTACAGTGGACTGTCTGAGCTTCAATGGACTAATTTTAACTAGACTGGACTGTCTGAGCTGCGGTGAACTGTCCTGGACTGCAGTGGACTGTCTGAGCTTCAATTAACTAATTTGAACTAGACTGGACTGTCTGAGCTGCATTGGACTGCCGCTGAGCTGTTTTGAGCTAAACTGGACTGTCTGAGCTGTGGTGGACTGTCCTGGACTGCAGTGGACTGTCTGAGCTTCAATGGACTAATTTGAACTAGACTGGACTGTCTGAGCTGCGTTGGACTTTCGCTGAACAGGTTTGAGCTAAACTGGCCTGTCTAAGCTGCGGTGGGCTGTCCTGGACTACAGTGGCCGTTTGAGCTTAAATGGACTAATTTGAACTAGACGGGACTGTCTGAGCTGAAGTGGACTGTCTGAGCTTCAATAAACTAATTGGAACTAGACTGGACTGTCTGAGCTGCATTGGACTGCCGCTGAATTGGTTTGAACTAAACTGGACTTTCTGAGCTGCGGTGGACTGTCCTGGACTACAGGACTAGTTTGAGCTAGCTGAAGCTACTTTGAGCTGCAGAAAGGTTATGAGCTGATATGAACTAATTCAAACTGCATTGAACTGCAGCAATTTTGAGCAGGAAACAGCTCAGAATAGTTAAAAAAACATTTGAACTGATTTGAGCTTCACTGTTCAAAACAGTCCAGAATATTAGCTCATTTGAACTGCATGAGCTGATTTGAACTACCTTAATCAGCTCAGACCAGTCCAGATTTAGACGTGGGCGGCGCCAGATATATGAGCCAATGAAAAGGCTAGAATGTCAGCTGGCCACCTTTTCATTGGCTGATATATCTGACGCCGTCTAGTCTACTGAACTGTTTAGTGGTAAACTAAGATCTGTTATACTGTATTATACAACGTTGCCAGTTTGACGGGGAGTTTCCGTATGCGGGTTCCATGTATGATTTTCGTATGCGGAGCCCATAGCCCAGGCATGGAGGGCATGGAGGAACGAGGGAACGACCGACCTCAAGCGCCTCAAGTTTGTGTATGGTGTATATATTGAGTGCGTTTGAATTCACGGGCCAGCCCGGGCTGGCCTGGGCTGAAGCGTTTTTTGTCGTCAAGTGGGGCCAGCCCGGCGGCCATTTTTCCTCCTCTCATAACGTCACTTCCTGGCTGGCCCAGGCTGACGCGGGCGGACTCTACAGTGCGCCTGAGACCTGGCGGACAGACTGGGAACTAATTATGACGAAATTATGACGTTTCATACCAGGCGACCAAGGTCACCGCCATTTTACCCAGCCCGGGCCAGCCCGGGCTGGCCCGTGAATTCAAACGCACTCATTATATGCATACAGGGCCGTCCCATGCGCACGGTGCATACGTTTAATTTTTTCTGCTCTATTATAGAGTTTTCCGTAAATTAATAGCCACGGCTTAGAAAAGCTGCGCAGAAACGAGTTTTAAATGTTAGTAGTCTACTGCGCATGGCTCTGCAAAGTGTTCATGATAAAAAAGCTTGAATCCATATGAAGCTGCGCAAACGCTAGGTGACTAATCTGCGCACAGTCAATAGCAACTTTGTATGCTTTATGAACAAAGATACGAACTTCTACCCCAGATTGCTTGCGAATTGCAGTGTTTAAAAATTCTTTTAATACGTTACTGCAACCGGTTTTTGGCTTGTAGTATTGCAAATAAATATCAAATTTGAGATGAGATAAAAAGCAACGTTCTCGCTAATGTTGAACAAAAATTCTGCTCCGGTAGGGGCCCCTCGTGCAGCAAAACAGCTGTTTTGAGCTCACTACGTGACGTCACCTTGGGTGCAGGGCTATTCTCCTATAATAGAGGGTATACGCGCCACTGTCTGGCTTATGGCGCTAAATACTGAATTCTGATTGGCTTAAAAGTGGTCATTTGGAATTGCTGTGATTGGCCAAAATAAAGTTGTTGATTTTTTTCTAATTGGCTGAAATTTTAATTGTTGAAAATTTTCGAGCGATATCATTGGTTAAAGAATGTCCACTTTTAAACCAATCAGAGAGCTGCAATAAAAAAAAAAACACTTTTTGCCCATAATTTAATTTTAAAAAAGACTTTTTATGTTATGAAAATTATTTAAAAAATAATAAATGGTAGAAAATAGTGTTATAAATTGTTATATTTATTTATTTCAAAAATATTAATTATTTATACAGGGACCAAGCGCAAATTTTCAACAATAGGAATTTGCAACTGAAAAAATCAACAAATTCTGATCAGCCAATCAGAAGCGTCCAACTTTTAATGCATTAAAATCAATGATTTCACTGAGTGAATGTCTCCATCGTCTCAAAAATCGTTCTTTTCACCCTTTAAAACCCCTAGGTGCATTTGATTAAGAATGTAAATCCTCTGGAGCTCCAGAAAAAGTATCGAAAAAATCGATTTTAACATTGAGTTACATATCCCCAACAATGAAAATGTCCACTTTTTCTGATGCGCGTATACCCGATAACAATAGGAGAATAACAATAGGAGAATAACCCTGCTTGGGTGTTTTTGGCCAAAAATGCGCAGATCAGTCCAAATTCGTAGGGCTGATGGACCTATCTATTATAGTTGTATCATGTATCATAGCCCTCTGGTGGAAGGCCAAGACCAGCAGGGGCGATCGTCAACTGTCAAGATATTAGCCGTCTGAAATTTAAAAAATAACACGCAAAGTAATGGGGAGGAAATATTTTTTTAAAAATATTTACCTGATATTATTGAAGGTATCTTGTAGTGCGATACTACTTTAATGTAGTCTCCTGCGTGCTGATTATTTTATTTAGTTGATAAATATTATACTACCTGAGAAATATTACGGTAAAGTCAGGGCGGGAACTTAGTTATATCTTCCAAGCTTTGGATATGTATCATGACGTCACGGAATATTGAAAATGCAAAAAAGTACTTGCATCAACTTTCATACATTATTTTCGATGTAGTAAATAACTTTACTTGATATACAAAGTAAAGAAATTGCAATTAAGTAAAGTGAAAGTCACTCGCTATGAAGAAAGGTTTTCAATGTTAATATGACGTCATCGCCAGTAAACTGACTTTTTCCTTCGCGGCTTCGCGCATGCGCAGATGTAACAGAAGTCGGGTTCATAAAACATTAATTGGAGTGTATTAATATTGGTTTTGCGTGAAAAAGAAGGTTGTTACGCAAGATTAGACTATATTAGAGTTAAACTAGTTTCATTTTCAAAACTCTAGCACACAGCGCAATTGTCGTAAACCGCGACCAAAGTGAAGTCCTCTGCCATTTGATTACACGCAAACCTGCTGCTCAGTAGGACGGCTATTGAAAAGTGGGCGCGGTCAGGTCTTGGCCTTCCACCAGAGGGCTATGCATGTATGCATACTTTGTTTTCTGTTTTGTGTATGCATACTAGCGCTTTTTTTCAACTTCCCTTTTATATAATAATATCAGTATTTTATCACAGCCTTGTCACATCATTATCAAAGTGTAAATAATAACGACTTCAACTTGTCTGGCTTGTCAAATAGAAGCTATAAAAGGTTATCACAACTTATCACCAAGTTTTTTAATTAAAGTAAAACAGAGAGAAAACGTGAACCATTGTACATGCAGTATTATACCGTATGATACATGATACAGTGGTGAAAGAGTCAGAGCCGAACTTCTTTCTCTTCAAGTCGGAAGGCAGCTGTAGTAAAGGTATCATAAAGATAGGAAATATTTCATGCAATAGCAAACCTATATACAATTATGTATATCCCAGTATGCATATGCATTTATAAAATTATATAAAAACAACTCTGTCGGTCGGGTCGGTCCAGTGCCGGCCTGCAGGGGTCCAGGGGCCATGCAGGGCGGTCCATCAGCTCATATATAGTGATGATCGAATCACTGAAGCCAGCATGCAAACATTGCAAACACATTCATGCATAATTTTTTTATATGTATGCATATACTATAATTATATCACATTTGAGAATTTTGCATCATTGAAAACATCTTCATTTTTTTCAAAACGTTTTGGGTGCATTTTCCATTGTATGCATACCATATATATTATGCATACTGTATGCATATCATACTGTATTTAACATTGTTCACAATATCACAGACAATAGAACAATATGCGTTGGAATTATTTTCATATTTTCGTAACGCATCTTTGATATGGGAGCGAATTGTTTTGATCCCAAGGCATTGAAGGGCCCATGAACGCGTTCAGTTCAAAATATTATAGTAGTGTTGGTACCAAATGCATATATATTTATAATGTTAGCATCCAGAAGCGAATTTGCCTCTGGATGCTATGCATGTATAAATTCATGTCATATAAGCTGTGCCATTGCAACACTATAATATACTGTGTATGCATATACATACTGTATGCCATACAGATATGATACATAAATACTACAGACAATTAATTAATACAGGTCATGGTGGGTGTATATTAGTAAATATAAAATCCAACACTTTTTGACACCCTGTGTTAATACATACATGTATATCGATGGTGTTCCGTCAAAAACGACTAACTCATTTTATCGCGTCCTCTCAAAAATGACTAACTCGTTTTATCGCGAGCCGAGGTGGTCGGTTTTGCACTATGGGTTTCCAGGTATAAAAAAAATGTATACCTGGAAACCCATAGTGCAAAAGCGACCATCTCGGCTCGCGATAAAACGAGTTAGTCGGTTTTGAGAGGACGCGATAAAATGAGATACATGTAGTCGTTTTTGACGGAACACCATCGATATGGGATATATGCATACCACTATAATTTTTTAAGCTTTTTCAGGTCCTAGAAAAGTATGGTACAATGTATACTGTACTGTATGCATAATACAATATGGTATACACGGGTACTGTGTACTGTACACATACAGTAGGAATGTTATTTAAGAATTATCATGAGCCGCCTAATTATGTACTGCGTCTCTCAACAGACAAGCAATATGTCACCCCCCCTGGTTGTGGTGGACACGGACCCAGGCACGGACGATGCCCTTGCCCTGTTCATGTTGCTGGGTGCTCATGACAGAGGGCGCATCAATCTCCTAGCAATCACCTGTGTGCGTGGTAACACAGACGTTGACAACTGTACGAGGAACGCTTTGAGAGTCCTGGACTCTGTCAACAAGTTAGATGTAGTAAGTGATTTTATTCCAGAGAGTTTTGGTGAACGGAATTCTCGGTGCAAAGTTTTGGTGAACTATACAGTTTTATAGTACAAAACATTAATATTATTGTAGACCAAAAGTCAAAGAGCCTCTGGAGATTCCGTAATAGCATACATAATAATTATATATATATATATATATATATATATATTATATATATATATATTACTGCATTTCCGCTTCCTAATGACATATTAAAGTTATTAATATTAAACCAATGACATTAAATTAAATTATGAAATTAGCAAATAAGCATCAAAGTAAATATTATATTAATTTGTGAAACTTTTTGAAAATCATAAATTTTACTGAACTAAAAAAGTGATATAAATTGATTCCATCGTTTTGAACTGTTTGAAGCACTGTTACGTAATGCATAATGCAGCATACTCTTAAAATGGAGGCTATGGGGGGTAGAGGAAGCAAGTGAATAGCTTTCCCACTAGAGAACCCCAGCAGCTTCTACTTTGACTGCTAGAGGACAAGATGGACCAATGGTTTGGTTTCAGATTCCTGTGTACCGTGGCGCCTCAGAACCCATCATAATTGAGCCCAAGGAGAAGGACGCTCCAGTATCCAACGAAGAGCCCTACCATGGCAAAGACGGCTTTGGAGGAGCAGTCTTTCCCAGAGAGCCTAACATGAGCGTTCTATGCAAGGAGCCAGCAGTACTGATGCTATCAAAACTTGCTCGTGAACATAAAGGTATAATAACGAGAACTCATTGTTTGTAAAAACTAGTGGAAATGAAAACAATGAAAATACAATGTTGACATTTATCTGTATAAAATCACTTGAACTTGCAATATTTATGTTCTTACACTGTAGTACATCATAATTTTAATGTTCCCCTGAATTCGAATATGTCTAAATATGTGGTTTCATATTATGTTGGGTTGGGTTGGATGGAAGAGTGGGCCTAATGGCCTAAATCCCGCCCCCAATAAAGACAATTTTATTTATTTATTTATTTATTTATTTATTTATTTATTTATTTATTTATTTATTTATTTATTTGTTTATTTTTTTATTTATGTTTCAGGAGAACTGAATATTATATGTCTGGGACCTCTAACAAATATTGCTCTCGCCATCAAAACTGATCCAGAATTTGCTGGAAATTTGAAACAAATTTATGCCATGGGAGGAAATTTTACAGGTGGGTAAAGAAAAGAAACATGTGTCCTTCCTAAATATTGCATAGTACTTGGTACTTCTGTTTTTATCTGTAGCACTAACAAGGAGAGCCCCATCTAAGGGCTAAATCCAATTGCATGCTAAGGTGAGATCTACTTTGAGAATCTCTGTATTGGCATAGATGAATTAACCTGACCGCAGCCATTGCTTCTTTGCACTCTCCTCTACCCACCTCTCCTTTGTCACTGAGAATAACTTTTTATCCTCAAAAGAAGAATAAAAGACTTACAAAGAGTACTGTAAAATGGCAATAATTTTGATTTTGTTGGTTGATTTAGAAAGTAAAACAGTGAGTAACTCAAGGTCACCAATCAAAGTCACACTAGTTTGGCATCCTCGTATCACAACTCGACTACAAGAAAGAATGGAATTGGAATGACGCTCCACTAGCTGTTCCTCAGAAATCTATGGCTTAGCACTATTTTTTTTTCCCCCAGCGCAAGGCAACGTAACTTCAACAGCAGAGTTCAACTTCCATATGGACCCTGAAGCAGCCCACATTGTCCTGGCCAGTGCTCAGAGCCACATCACCCTGGCACCGTGGGAAACCTGTGGCCTAGTCGGCATCCCTTATGTAGGTCGCAAATTGAGTATCCTGAAAATACAAAAAAGGGCACTTTCTTCAGCCTTATACAGTGTTTAATATATTTTACTGTTTTTTAAAATAGTTTAAAGGTACTTTAAACATTTAAACTGCTTTAGTTAATTGAATAAGAAAATTCTTTGGCAAAAAAAAAAAAAAAAGCTTAATTTTGTTCTAGATTTTTGATTTTTTTAATATCACTTTACAATTATTGATGATGTAAAAAAAAAGCTAAATAATTAAATACAACTGCAGCCAATTAGTGTGGTTCACATGGAGAAGTGTACAACTTTTTTTTTTTTTTTTTTTTTTTTTTTTTTTTTGCTTCCACTTGCAAGCTATAAAACCATATTCTTTTCAGTTTTTAGTTTTTTCAAGTCCTCAGGACACAAACAAAGCAATATTTAACCACTGTAAACCATCTCACTTGCTTCAAGTCGATCTAGTTTTGTACCACAACCGAAGTTCACAACTGCTGACCATGTGTTGTTACTTGCAGGAGTGGCGGAACAATGTGCTGGGTAAGGCGGGCACTCCTCAGGCACAGCTGATAAATGACATTGAGGCCTCAGTGTTCAAGCGCACTAGGAATCCCAAGTGGTACCCTTGTGACTCCCTCATTGTGTCTGTGTTTCTCAAGCCAAGCATGGTCACCAAGCAAAAAAAGTAAGCCAGATCTGTGCTTCTCATGCTGGACGCAAACTCAGGCAATGGTGATCATATGTCCTGCATTGTCCTAGGTGCCACCTGACTGTGGAGCTTCACGGAAGCAGGACGCGCGGCCAGGTGGTGATGGACCACCTGAATAAGCATGACAAGGAGAACGTGCAGCTTGTGCAGGACGCAGATGTTGAGACATTGAAGCAGCTAGTGATGATGGCAGTGGGACATCCTGACTGTAGCATCAGCTTCTAGCAACGAGGACTCTGCCAACATGACCTACATAATACATGTTTACATCTCAAAGCTTGTACTAGCATGTCCAATGCTATATTAATTAGTTTACATAACTACTTATGTTACCTTATGTAGCTTCCTTTTTATTATTTCTCCATAATGGTTTATTATTATTTTTTTTATTTTTTATAAAATAGAGTTATTTGTCAATACTCTGCACTAATTTAACAAGCAACTGGCTGTAGCTTTGTTGCTGTTTGTCTATGAGGAGGGGAAGGGGAGAGGTAAAAACAAAACTCCCCACCCTTTAAAAAAAATGTACCTCTGGGACAAAAATTATTTAGAGAAAAAAATCAGGTCGATAGGCACTTGTCTTGACACTTGTGTATTTTAAAAAAATGGGGGGCGACGGTCAATTGGTTCAGCTTGTCATACTACTCCATATACAAGTACTCTAGCTTGGTTGGCCTGTTTTTGCTTACTGCTCACAGTGGCTGTCCAAGATAAAACAGTCACTTCCAATTTAAAAAAAAAAAATAATAATAATAATTAATACTTTTCATAATAATATCAATAATATAATCAATGTTAAATTGTTAAATTAACAATATGAATTTATGTAAGTTTTGAAAAAAGTTAATTGTGATTTCATGCTTTTGCATGAGTTTTGTTGAATATTTTTCTATAATTGTTGTTTGTAAAAATATGGCATATATAAGATAAATAATTTGACAACTTATTATAATTATATAGTGAATAATGATTCGAGATAATTACATAATATACTTAAATAAAATTAATTCAAAATCTTAACTGCTGTTCCTGGCATCCAATACATATGACTTTGTAGATCCGTTATATAATTGTTAATCAGCTTCATTTTATTTCCTAAATATCCTATCTATTTTTCAGTAGGATCACATCAATACATAAATTAAACAGGGGTTGCCCGTAAAATGTACACACACTTTATTGATCTGGTTTAAAAAAAAAAAAAAAAATTGTCTGCCCTTTTACATCAATAAATATAATCAGTTAAACAATATTTATACTATTTTTGTAAAAAAAATGGTAATTAATACTAAATTGTGATTTCATGTATTTTGTTGAGTTTTAATTTTTGCGTGTAAAAATTGCATGCAAGATCAATAATGTACAAGTGCCAAATTCTTTAAGGGTAAGGTAACGCCACCAATGTTAAAAAAAATCCCTCTCACAAAAATTCTGAAAAAAATTTAAAATGTTCTCCTCTACACCCCCTATCAGTAGCTAAAATATCAGGTATACAAATACGATCTAGTTTTTGAGTTATGAATTTTTAAAGTTGACCAATTTAACATGGGAGTTTCATTTCTCCATGTTAAAGTAGTCAACTTTAAAATTTTATAACTCAAAAACTAGATCGTATTTGTATACCTGATATTTTAGGTACTGATAGGGGGTATAGAGGAGAACATTTTAAATTTTTTTCAGAATTTTTGTGAGAGGGATTTTTTTTTAACATTGGTGGCGTTACCTTACCCTTAATAGTGTATAATAGTTAATTCAAAATTTGGCTTGCAGTTCATCCATAACTTTTTTCTTGGCTTCATAATATACTGCTAGCTTCATTTTACTGTCTGAATTTCTCAATTTTTATGTATAAGATCACATTAACACAAATTAAGTTTACAAATAACCTAATATTTAGTACGTGACTACTTAAGGTAGAGATAACGTCGAACAGCTGTTCGACATAATCCCCTTTGATTAACATGTAAACCTTAGCAAATTGACAAAAATTCTGAAATTTTTTTGAGAGGCAGATATTAGTGCCTAAAAGCCATAGAAAAAGTTTCAAATACATTTAACTAGCCGATTTTTTTAAATTAATTTTTTAGTCTGGCTCTCCATGGGAAAGTCTTGTGCTGAAAATTAAAATTAAGGGTAAGATAACAAACGCCACCAATGTTAAAAAAAAAATATATATATATGAAAAAAAAAATTAAAATGTTCTCCTCTACACCCCCTATCGGTAGCTAAAATATCAGGTATACAAATACGATCTAGTTTTTGAGTTATGAATTTTTAAAGTTGACTAATTTAACATGGAAGTTCCATTTCTCCATGTTAAAGTAGTCAACTTTAAAAATTCATAACTCAAAAATTAGATCGTATTTGTATACCTGATATTTTAGCTACTGATAAGGGGTGTAGAGGAGAACATTTTATTATTATTTTTTTTTTCATTGTGTGAAGATTTTTTTTTTTTTTTTAACATTGGTGGTGTTTATCTTACCCTGAATCATTTCATAGAACTAATAAACTTATATTATAAAAATCATTGTTGAATTGGCTAAGTCGGTGGTCAAATAATTCTATTCTATATCTAGCTCATATATAGTCTGGTTGAAAATATTCTTAAAATTTTGGTATTCCTATAACGTCTGATTTGAAGTCTGACATATACATTTTGAAAAAGTAAGATTTTTTGGGGGGTTGTAGCGTATATATGTATTATTAGATGAACGCTCATCACTTCGATGCACCTGCATCGAAGCAAGGAATACATGCAAAAATCACTCCTGGCTGTCAAGTAACAAAAACTATACCTTCAAAGATAACTTTGATGTAATTATTTCCTGCATCTTTCTTAAAAATTTTAAAAATACGCTGTGATTGAATAACATAATAATTATATACAAGTTACTGCTGTAACCCTGCTCAAAAATCTTGAGCATATCTTTGCAAGATCTTGACAAGATCTTGCCAAGTAAACACGAGAAGACCAAGAAAGAGGCGCAACAGGGTTGAGTGCTGGTCTGTAATATTATTATTGGATATTATCCTTCTAAAAATAATATTTTAGCCAAAAATGTGAAAAAAATTACAAAATAAGATATTTTTGGTTCAACAAGATCTTGAGCAAGATAATAATCTTATTCAAGACGTCATTTCTTACGCAAGATCACAATCTTAACAAGAAACTCACTTGCGCAAGAAAATATTCTTTGCAAGATAGAAAATCTTGCTCGTGTTTTCGAATTTATCTCAAGATTATTTCTTGAGCTAGTTACCGTCTTGCGCACGATGGTAATCTTGTTCAAGAAGTCATTTTTTACGCAAGAACAACATCTTGGCAAGTAATTAACTTGCTCAAGAAAAAAATCTTAAACAAGTTATCATATTTTTCTCAAGATTATTTCTTGGAGAAGTTACCGTTTTGTTTAAAATGACAATCTTGTTCAAGAAGTCATTTCGTACTCAAGATTTATATCTTGAGCAAGTAATAGACTTGAGCAAGAAAAAATCTTACACAATTTTTCATATTTTTCTCAAGATTATTTCTTGGACAAGTTATCATCTTGCTTAAAATGACAATCTTGTTCAAGAAGTCATTTCTTACGCAATATTTATATCTTGAGCAAGTAATAGACTTGAGCAAGTAAAAATCTTAGACAAGTTTTCATATTTTTCTCAAGATTATTTCTTGGAGAAGTTACCGTTTTGTTTAAAATGACAATCTTGTTCAAGAAGTCATTTCGTACTCAAGATTTATATCTTGAGCAAGTAATAGACTTGAGCAAGAAAAAATCTTACACAATTTTTCATATTTTTCTCAAGATTATTTCTTGGACAAGTTATCATCTTGTTTAAAATGACAATCTTGTTCAAGAAGTCATTTCGTACTCAAGATTTACATCTTGAGCAAGTAATAGACTTGAGCAAGAAAAAATCTTACACAATTTTTCATATTTTTCTAAGTATTATTTCTTAGAGAAGTTATCATCTTGATTAAAATGACAATCTTGTTCAAGAAATCGTTTCTTACGCAAGATTTAATCTTGAGCAAGAAAAAATCTTCAACATGTTTTCATATTTATCTCAATATTATTTCTTGGACAAGTTACCATCATGTTTAAAATGACAATCTTGTTCAAAAAGTTTTTTCTTACCCAAGATTTTTTATCTTGAGCATTGCAAGTAATAGACTTGAGCAAGAAGAAATCTTGCGCGCGTTTTCATTGCGCAAGTGGACTGCGCAAGTGGACGATGTGAAACAAATGCAATGCGCATGACCATTTTTTTATAACACTTAAGATGGATGGTTGGTGAAAATTGAAGCTGGTGAAGAAACATTAAGATTTTGTGTGTTTTTGTGCTAATTAGTAGTTATTACACAGTTCCAGGTAAGCTTTAACTTATGTATAGTTGTTTTTGTTTAATATATTGTTAAGCTCACACAAAATTGTCTGTTTTTTTAATGAAATTTCGGTGGCTTGACCTGCTTCCTGCTTGCTGAGCGGCTTGCAAACATGGCCGGGATGTGATGGATTCTGATCAAGGATTCGACAACCATACCAGATCGACAAAAGTTGGCTGTTGTGCGCATAAATCAATGGCATAGCAGTATTTGGTTTGTATAAAGTTGATAAAGGTATGTATACTAGTACTGCAATGTATGCATACTGTGTATGCATATTATACAATATGCATGCATTTAAGTTAATGCAATAAATTGTGGTTGTATATGTATTAAATTAACATCGTTGTACAGTAGTGAAGTGTTTAAATTTGTTTTACAGTACAAAAATTGTTAATCATGCATTTAAATATATACTGTATATAATGCATCCCTGCTCAAAATTCTTGAGCAAGATCTTGGGCAAGATTTGCACAATACCTTTTGCAATTGTCTTGAGCTAGATTTGCACAATACCTTTTGCAATTGTCTTGAGCAAGATCTTGCATGTCTAATTTTATCGAATATCCTTTAAATATGTCTTTGATCCCCAGGTTCCGCAGGCCTAGCCGTTGCGTACGTGCATGGATAGAGTGAGAGGATTCATTGTGCGCTGAGCGGAAAGATGAAGCAGGATGATGAATATCCACAGAAAGGAAACCAGCAAGACAATTAACTGCCGAACTTATAACGAAAACTATAATGTACTATGCATACCAGAAAACAACTAATTAAACTCTTTATTTTTTTTCAGATGATGGATAAATGTATGTGACGACTGTGAGGATTCTACTAGGTACCACATCTTGCAACCAAATCTTGAAAATCTTGTCAAGATCTTGCATTTACTTACACAAATTTTTTCAAGTACAAATCAGTTGCAAGTCTTGTGAAAGATCTTGAACCCCAATAATGTTACCAAGATCTTGCACAAGAAAATATCTTGCCAAGATCTTGCACAAGATCTTGCCAAGATCTTACCAAGATCTTGCGCAAGATCTTGCCAAGATCTTGGCAAGATCTTGGTAAGATTATTTGGGCTCAAGATCTTGGGCAAAATTTGCGCAAGTCTTGAAGAAGTTTTGAACAAGATCTTGTGCAAGTCTTGGACAAGTTTTGAGTTTTGACCAAGATCTTGAGCAATAATCTTACCAAGATCTTGTCAAGATCTTCCACAAGAAAATATCTTGCCAAGATCTTGCACAAGATCTTGCCAAGATCTTGCCAAGATCTTGCGCAAGATCTTGCCAAGATCTTGCCAAGATCTTGGCAAGATTATTGCACAAGATCTTGGTCAAAACTTGTTCAAGACTTGTACAAGATCTTGTTCAAGAAATTTCAGCAGGGAAGCTAGATTATAAGCAGCATGGAGGGCCAATAAGTTTTATTGGATCTTCCCCAAAACCAAAAATTAAGATTTGAATTGTTTATTAAAAAACGTTTAGAACTGGAGAACTGCATCTCGTCAGTTAAATTTTATAAAAAATTGTAATCCCTAATCACATGTTATTGTAAAAAAAATTGTTCATAATATGACACAATTAATATTGTGGCCCTGATAAAAAATATTTCAACATGATGTTGACTCAGTATAATTAAGCAGAGCTAGTATATTATTATACATTGTAATCATGTAATTCAATTTACATGGATTGTATTAAAATTGGGAAATTTAAGCTATTATACTACTTATGTTTCTTGGTATCTTTTTGGTGCTAGTTGCGTTCTTTCTTTACCCTATTTATTTATTTTTAATGTAGGTGAAATAAATAAATATCTCTGATCCAACTATGCATTGATATAATACATAGTAAATATAGTTATAGTGTTTACTCTTTTGTAATGAAATTTTGTACTAATTTTGGTAGTATTTTATACAAAATAATAAAAAAAAAATGTTTGAAAATCTGATACAGCGTGTATATATATTATATTACATTCATGATGCGCCCATTGGTAGAGCTCCCTATGGAGGTTACAGTAAAATAATTAAGGGTAAGGTAACACACCCAATGTTAAAAATATTTCCACACATTAAAATTTGAAACACATCTTAAAATGTTCTCCTCTACGTTTAAACGAATTCGATCTTATTTTCGAGTTAAATTATGAATCGATCTTTAAAGTTGACTTATTTAACAAGGAAAAATTAATTTTCCATGTTAAATTAGTCAAATTTAAAAAATAATAACTCGAAAACTAGATGGAATTTGTACACCTGATATTTTAACTACTGATAGAGGGAATGTAGAGGAGAATATTTTAAGATATGTTTCATCATTTTCATGTGTGGGAATTTTTTTAACATTGCATGGTCGTGTTACCTTATACACTTATGCATAACATAAATTTTTAAAATTAATGAAAACCTCCTTTTAAGGGTAAGGTAACGCCACCAATGTAAAAAAAAAATCCCTCACAAAAATTCTGAAAAAAATTTAAAATGTTCTCCTCTACACCCCCTATCAGTAGCTAAAATATCAGGTATACAAATACGATCTAGTTTTTGAGTTATGAATTTTTAAAGTTGACCAATTTAACATGGGAGTTTCATTTCTCCATGTTAAAGTAGTCAACTTTAAAATTTTATAACTCAAAAACTAGATCGTATTTGTATACCTGATATTTTAGGTACTGATAGGGGGTATAGAGGAGAACATTTTAAATTTTTTTCAGAATTTTTGTGAGAGGGATTTTTTTTAACATTGGTGGCGTTACCTTACCCTTAACTTTCTTAGATGAATTGCTTTAAAATACAACTCTAGGTAAAAACATATAATACAATAATATATAAATATTATTATATATAATTTATTATTTTGCTACAGTTAAGGTAGAGATAATACGGATCAGCTGGCCCAATGCTAAAAAAATCCCATTCATAAAAATTATGAAAAAAATTTAAAATATTCTCCTCTACATCCCCTATCAGTAGGTAAAATATCAGGTATACAAAAACGAGCTAGTTTTCGAGTTATTAATTTTTAAAGTTCTCTAATTTAACATGGAGAAATTGAACTTCCATGTTAAATTAGTCAACTTTAAAAATTAATAACTCAAAAACTAGCTCGTTTTTGTATACCTGATATTTTACCTACTGATAGGGGATGTAGAGGAGAATATTTTAAAAAAAATTCATAATTTTTATGAATGGGATTTTTTTAGCATTGGGCCAGCTGATCCGTATTATCTCTACCTTAAGTGTAGGACTTGTAGCTTGTAGGACAAACAATTAATGATCATTTTTACCTTGAAGTTAGGCAACTTGTTCCGCACCAAAATTTAGAGGGTTGCATATGCAGCAGGGACAGTGAGTGGCTAGCCACTAGCCAGCCGGCTCCGTCTTTAAGCACGTACATATAACAGCCATCATGCCCATCATGCACCTGTATTTAATATATATATAAGTAGGTAAGGTTGAAACCTTACCTACTTATATATATATAATATACTTCATACTTTTTCAAAGTTATTCAATTTTCTAGTACTACTTGTGCCATATGGGCCATGGTTCATTTCTTAAACATTAATTCAGTTTTATTATATCTATCTGGGAAACTAATAAAATTATGTTTTACATTATATGGCTCTTGTGAGTTGTGATCGTCTAAATATTAAGTTGAGAATGGTGTAGGTGCGAAACGATTACGAAAGGATCCCGCGGCGACGCTTTCAAGACAAACGGACCGACGGATATGGCAAGTTGCCAGAGGTGCGGCTTCAAAACAAAGTCTCTGAAAATAGGAAGGGAGGAGCAGCCAAGACGTCCTCCCACCACCGGTTCCTCAGTTGCGACTCCGCGCGCGAGCCTCAGTCGGCCGCGATGTGTGCACCTCGCGAGCTATTGTTGCTGGCCTGCTGTTTGCTGAGCTGCACCGCCTTGTCGCCGATACAACAGGTGCGAGCCTCGTGGTCTCAACTAAATTCTCGTAAAATTTAATTCGTGAACTTAGAACTTACATTACTTGAGAGAAACTAATTGTATATTTGTATACATCTGTATATATATTTATTACATGATAAAATTATAATGTATTATTATAAATTATAATATTTTATTTCACATATTGATGAATTGCTTGCTGAAAAAATATAATTAGGAGAGATTGAGTTTACTTACATTCCTGGTGACGTGATGAGCTATTGAAATTTCGGTGACACTTGACCCATGGTTGTTGCAGGAAGATGGCGCGTGCGTGGTGCGCAGCTATGTGATGCGCAGTGACGTGCACCTTCGCTACGCCACGACGTTGCTGCAGGTGCGCGTGATGAACCCAAGCCGCCGCCGCGCAGCACCGGACTGCGGCCTCAGCGTGGTGGTGCCCGAGGCCGCTTTCGTTTCCAGCATGCTCGTGTGAGGAACAATGGCATTTTTTTAATAGATAATGTATGATTACGTATATGCTTCCTATATATGCTAATAATAGTCATTGCATGCATGTACCGTGCGATAGAGTGTATTGTTATATATTATACTGATATAAACAACATTACACTTTTTACTTCCATCGGTACTGCATGCATGCAGCACAATCCAGCATATCCATCCAGTCTTTGGGCGTAAGCTCAAATACGTCTGAGTCGTCGTCTAAGAGACAACTTTCCTTGGCCTACCAACTACCCAGCACACTGCTCACAAATATATAAAAAGGTTAACAATTAACTTGATTGATGTATGGTCTACTTATATTGAGGCCAAGTCTGCGAACTCCTAAATGCAGTAATTAATTAACATGTAACTACTATGCACGTGCCAATTAATATAATATACCATGATTTCGCTAAAATCAATGTAAAATATAATAAGGTAAATAAAATCTTAAAGAAAATTATGTCATCAGACTAAAAGAATTAAGAGAAACAGGTCACGTGTATCAACACTTGAGTTGCGTGTGACAAACAATTAAGAGTTAATTTGTGGGGCCAAGTGGCGAGGAGTCTCCATAACTTAACCTTCGCTCGATAATAATCACTGTTACTGTTGACGCACCACGAGTACTGTAAAATGTTTTCAAAATATATTCGTTACAGTTCAAATAGCACGGTCATAGGTATACGGGATTAATTGACACCAATGAAGTTTAAAAAAAAAAAAAAAAAAAAAAAACTTTTCTTCAATAACGTATTATGCAGAGATAGAGAAAATCTCATGTTTTATATTTTGTGTTACAATAACATAATAATATTAAATTTAATCAAAATTTTATAAAATTTGATGTGAAACACGATATGACGTCATGATCATGTAAAAAAAGAAATATATTAAAAGATACTCTGACCGCAGTTTGACGTTATGGGTCTCTGCACTCGTGTAATAAATTATTTTTTTTCTGCGGGCAGGGAGGTGGGTGAGCAGGTGTTTCACTCCGTGGTGACGGCCCGCCAGGACGAGGACCAAGGAGACGAGGAGATACCAGTAGACGTGCTGGAGACGCTCAGGTAAGAGAGTGTTCACGTCCTTTAGTTTTACACCCAACATCGTGTGCATTCTATTATATAAAGTGGTGGTGCATGTGGAGTAGGAAAATAGGTTCCAATGGTTGTAGGAGCACAGTTTGTCTGACAGGCCGCCTCGAGACTCAAAGGTGCTGTACGCGAGCGTCTCACTGGCAGCTCGACAGGAGGCCACGTTCTACGTCACGTACGAACAGCTGTTGGCGCGCCATCTCGGTATCTACGAGCTCGTGCTCAACATACACCCCGGCCAGGTAACACGCCTTTCACTAGGCTATACAACCAAGGGTGGAATTACAAAACTCTTCCTTCTCCCCCACAATGTCTCAAAATAAAGGAATGAAAAATGGAGGGGCATGTACTAGTCCCACCCCGTGACCAGGGCTCGTTTTTCGTCCCCCCCCCCACCCCCCAACCCTCCTGTGTCATAAACAGGCTAATAGCTGCTGTCGAGTTTCATGGTATAGAATAAGACTGACATTTTTTTATTACATCATATAATAAATGGAAAATACAAAATTTATGTTATCCTGAATTTTTAGATATTTTTCAGGGTTCAGTATTAAAACAAAAATCTGAAAACTGAATCAGAGTGGCATAATAACATTTAGTACACCCTGTTATACCCTCTATTTATTTATGCAATTAAATAATCATGATAGTTGATGTTCATTCACAATTTACACATCGTATTAACTGTCCATCTTTAATGTCCTTGCCATGGCAGAAGTAGACAGAAGGGAAAATGGATTGCACGATTTATTGTTCTAATGAATTATTTTACATTTAATGATTCCCACCAAGGTAATTCCCGAGCTGCGAGTCGAGGCTTACATCTACGAGGCCCGCGAGCTGGTGGTGTTGCGCGTGCCTGGTCTTCGCTCGGGCCATGACATCAATCCTCTCGAGCTACAGGCAGGTACGTGACGTCACCGCGGAGGGGTCAGCGGTCTGCAGCTCACTGTGGTGCTTGGCAGAGTTCCCGCTGGCGAGGGTGCGACGCGCGTCTCGCCACGAGGCACACGTCAGCTTCGTGCCCACCCAGGAGCAGCAGATGCAGTTGGAGAACACGCAGTCATGGACACGCGACAATCGGGACAGTCGAAGTCGGGGCGTCACGGGACAGCTTGTGGTGCAGTTCGAGCTTGCCAGACCTCGCGACGGTGAGGTCACGGTGCGTTCATATTTAATAAGTTACAGCCCTTATCACTATATAGGACTCTCCATGAACGTCATATATCTTGAATCTTAAGTGGACAAATTTTATGGCTATCAGCAATTTTAATATGTTCTAATGTTACTCTCACTTGTATTTTAGATTATGTGTTATAAGAATGGCTGTTAGGACAATTAAACATCATCTCATATATTTTTTTTATTCTATTCCATCCTACATCTATGGGAAACATACAAGATCTTATAGTTATAAAAACCTTGGGGAAAATAAATTTCATTTAACTTAGGTTTTTTAACAAAAATTCACATTTAAGGCAGCTTGAATTGCACGCAGGTGCACGAGGGCTTCTTCGCGCACCATTTCGCTCCCACCGCGCTCAGCGTGCTGCCCAAACACGTAGTGTTCGTGCTGGACCTGAGCAGCTCGATGGCAGGGCGTAAGATCGAGCAACTCAAGACCGCCATGGTGGCCATCCTGGACGAGCTGCGCCGCGGGGACTTCTTCTCCATCATCCAGTTCAACAGCTTTAAGTCGGTGAGTTCAACAGCTTCAAGTTTGGTAATAAAATAAATACTTTCTTTCTTTCAAAAACAAAAGCTTCTTTGTTCAGGAAAAAAAAAATATCAAATTTTGAAACAAAAAGAATTATTTAAAAGGAAAAAAAACTAACTTGATGAATTCAAATTAATTTCATTTAATGCTTCTACATGTAAAACACTAAAAGAGCCATCAAACATAACATTTGCTAAGACTTGTTCTACACAGAATGTTCGTTGCAGGTCTGGAGTCCGTTCGGCCGCGACAAGAAGCGCAGCAAGACGGGCGGGGGCGGACGCGTGGTGCCGGTCAAGGCCCGCTACGTCGCCAAGGCCAAGAAGTACATTAGTCAGCTGGAGGCCATGGGAGGTACAGTACAAGTGCACCTCCATGCCCTACAAATATGCAATCAATCTACAAACATGCGTGGCTGTACCAACCAAAAGTTGCCTATATATATAAGGGTGAAAATTGCAGCATTTATAGCGTGCGGAGAAAACGTTGAGGCAAAGGACACATTAATTTTCAAATACTGAAGATATAATATGTTACATTAATTCTCTATTCTCTTATGACTTTATATAATTAAAAATGCCTATACTTCATATAATATTGTATTGAATTTTATTTCACTTGTCGGACTTTTACCTTTGCCGGTGTTCGATGTAATCCTTCTGTGTGTAATATGTTGCGATGGTCACCTGAGGAAGAGAGCGGTTGACTCTCGAAACGTAGTGATATGTGCAGTACATGCAAGTGTTAGTGACGTGCATGAATACTAAGTGACCATCGCAACATACTACACACAGAAGGATTACATCGAACACCGGCAAAGGTAAAAGTCCGACAAGTGAAATAAAATTCAATATGAATATCCTTTGCACGAAAAAGTTATTTACTAATATAATATTGTATACAGTATAACTAATATTGCAGGTTATTAGGGAAAACATGATCAATGATGTACATGTCAATTGGGGTCTATTGCCCTATATAAAATTAAATGACTTAATCAAGTAATCGGGACATTGACTCGTGGTCTGCAGGCACCAACATCCAGCGCGCCCTCGTCAAGGCTCTGGACGTGGCTCACGCGGCCACGTCACCCCTGTCGCTCGTGGTGCTGCTGACCGACGGGGAGACAACGGTGGGGGAGAGCGAGCCCGCCCGCATCGTGCAGGCCGTCCGTGCCGCCAACAAGCACTCCAGTGAGTTCATCTGTTATCTCACGATGTCTTATCAGATTGCAGCAAGGAAAATAGAATTATACCTTCTTAAACAAACCTGCAATTTCTTTAGTCCCTCTCAATGTTGATCAAAACCATAGTGAGCTCAGTTCAGAACTTTGCTGCACATTTAATAAAAACCAATCTTGATAGCATTATTCCAGCATGCATACAGCTTACTATTAAAATTAAACAATGTAAAATTTTATTGATTTGAGAGTCATAATTATAACCTGTAAATTTATTTCGAATGATTTAAAAAAAATGTGACAACAGTTTGAACCCCCATCTGATAGTTCATAATAATTTGTGTACAAATTCACAGATATATAGTGATCCTTTATATTGTGGATGAACGCTTGCCGTTACAGACACGTCGTCTCGTCACATTCCCGTGTACAGCCTGGCCTTCGGTGAGGAGGCAGACTTCGCGTTTCTTCGGCGTCTCTCGTCTGAGAACTTCGGGTTTGCTCGGCGTATTTACGACGCTGAGGACGCAGCCATCCAGCTGCATGAAGTATACGCCGAGCTGTCCGCGCCCGTGCTGGCTGACCTGACTTTCACCTATCCAGACACCGTGGTGCGTCACTGGCCGTCATTTCGACCACCTTGTCAAGTCTCATAGTTGACCCGAGATGACGACAAAAACCTAGTTTGACCTGATGCCTCCTGTAGCAACCTCAGCTATATACCTGAACTAAAAAATGATCAGGATATATGCAGACAATGGTTTTGTCATACTGGTTGCTTGCGTACAGTACTACGTATAATTTACACCATGAACTTTACTGCATGCTCTCTCTGATTTTATTTTTTCTTCAGTTTTTTTCTGCTACTTAGCAAATATTAAAAAAAAAATAATAATAAATAAACATAATATTCTCTTATAATATCGAAATATTCTTCATACATAATTATATTTTATTTATACATATACACTGTATATTGTAAGTATATCAGAGCTCAGTGGCGTTCCATTGTTTTTTTAACTTGTAATTAAGATGAAGATTTTCAGGGACTGTCTCGAAACTAACCCAGCCATGGCTTGCAGGTGGAGGCGAGTTCTCTGACCCAACATCGCTTCGCCGCGGCCTACATGGGCTCGGAACTCGTGGTGGCCGGCCGTCTTCAGCCAGACGTGGACGTGCTGGCGGACATGTGGGGCGAGGTGCACGGCAGGGATGCCAAGGGCTCGCAAGCCACATTGCACCTTCCACCCCCAGTCTCAGCCCCCGCGCCCCCGCAGCGACTCTCCCCGCCTCTCTCCCGTCTCTGGGCCTACCTCACAGTGCAGCAGTTACTACTGGGTGGAGCAGCTTCTACAGACGCCCGCCAAGAGGCCACGCAACTTGCCCTAGAGGTAAACAAGGTCACCCAGAGGTTAGTGCCTTTGACTGACGTGCATGGTGTGCGGTGTTACAGTACTCGTTCGTGACGGCTACCACCTCGCTCACCATGATATGCAATGACGAGCCCTCGCAGCAAGGTAATTTGCAGTTTTACATGTAGCAAGTGCAACAAATTTGTGGGGAATGACTCTTACGTGAAGGTGGATTTACTTGAGCGATTTTGAGTACGCGATGCGCAAATTGCGAATTTGCTATAATTTTCACTAGCTGCCATTTTTGGCGATTAAAAAATTCACAACGTCGAAGCTGTCTCTCATGTTAATCCACCTATACTGAGCCTATGATTGGATTCACGAGAATGAATTGGAAATACTCCAAAAGCTCGATCATGATTTCAAAACTTGCATGGTATATGAATGCGACGCTTGATTTCAGCCGCTCAGCTGGACGTGACGATTCTTCTTCCCGCGAGCCAGGAGGTCGGCAGCGAGGCACGGGGGGGTCGCGGGGGGGATGACGCGTGCTCGGAGGGCGGTGACGGCGAGTATTGGTTCCCTCTACAGCAGGCTTTCATCCCTTGTGGGGAGCGGAGGGTGACGCCGGCCCCCGCGCCCTCTCCTGCCAAACGACCCCCACCCCCTCCACCTCCCAATCCGGAGAGCCACGAGAGCGAAGAGACCAGCAGTAAGTGCCACTCAGTAAAACGTTCTAGTCTCCACAGTGCTGCCACCCAATCATGTGACTTCAGTGTTCCAGCTGTCGTCATTGGAGAAACTCGCCTGGTTGAGAGATGTACGCTACGGTCTGAGGTACCTGGTGCTCCCCAAGGGCCGAGCTGGGGCCGATCAGTTGTTTTCTTTGGGACTTAACGAGGTAAGATTTTCTAGAAAAAATCCTAAGCATGCTGGGCGATGGATATAATTATTATGTATAGTTTTTATTCAGGAAATGTACAGTCGTTGCTTGGGATAATTTCCCTTTGCGTCCTTGTTAATCACCATTCCCCAAAAGAATAACACAGGACTTGGTGATAAGTGATTTAACAAGATATTAGGATATTTTCCGAGGCGACGAGTGTACACTGCAAACTCAACTGTCTCCATAAGAAACCCATTGGAAAAGTTTGCATTTTACATATTCTTGTGAAACATTACATTAGTTGTCATATTTATTTTGGGCTTCGTTGGAATCGCTCGGGACTTCTTCGGCTTGTGTCGCCCAGTGAATTCCTTCGTCACAAACCGGCTACCAACGACTGAGGGCGTTATGAAAACCTAAATGAATATGACGACAAATGTAGTGAATGTGGAAAACCAGGAAGTTACTTTAGTTATGACTGATGCACGATACATGTATTGCTAATTTATTACTCAAAGAAATCATTTCAAAACATAAGCGCCTGGGAGGCCGGCCACTTGTCGAGCGCTGGTGTGAAGCGGGTTGCCTAACGTGCCCCTGTTTGCAGACGAACGAACCGCACGCGCCGTGCTTGTCCCCGGTCGGCGAGCCCAGCCACTGCCGACACTTGCACTTCTGCCCTCTAGCGGAATTCGCCGACAACTACCACTACTTCCTGCACTTCTTCTGTCCCATCAACCAGTGAGTCCGATTCAGTTACTATATGATTGTAGAAGAGGATCCTTCCACTAATCCTAAGTTACTATGCAAATAAGCTGTTTCATTTTTTGAGAAATATTGCAAGCAAACTTGCCTCTCAGAATGCGATTTTAGTCAGTCACATGAAGTCTCCACAGCTAAATTTGCCACTGGAGCCCATCATGCACAAATTAATACCCAATCAAGACTCTGAGGTTTGCAGACTTTGATAGTAAAATTTATACCTCGAACCGAGTCTATATATTTTAATAACACAAGTTTCCCTTCACGACTGCTCTCAACAAAATGGCATATTTTCAAACAAATAGAAAATTTAGCTTACAACGCTAACAAACAAAACAAATTTTTGAAATTTTTAATGGTCTCCTCTATAACTGTCTGGTATTTGTTTCAGTTTTGCTGGGGTTTGCTGTCCTGATTCGATCTTCATACAAGAAAATGCTCCTCACTATTAGTTTAATTATACGTTATCCAATAAAAAGATCAACACGAAAATTTCCTCAATGTGTGAGCGGAATCATAAATTATATTTATTTTCTTATAATAAACAATTTAAATTATATTTCAAGTTAACTTTAATTACATAACATTGTTTAGTTTCATAATTAAATGTTATCACGATGTCGCATTTAAAGACCTTCAGAAATTATACAATGCTTTCTGACACCTTCGAATGTCAACAAAAAACGTTGACATTTTCACTTATCTTTCATCAACGGAAGTTAAAATTAAATCATACATCAGATCGAATGATTTGTCAACTGTATTTTTTTTTGAACAGTCTTTTTCATGTCCATAGCACATAAAAATAAGTTACGTCATTGTAATAGTAATTAAATTGACGTAAAATGTTAGGAAATTATATAATTAATGTAATTATTAATAATTCTCACACTTGAAAATTGCCCAGTCTAACTGCTGCAGTTGAAAATTTCCTAGATATTCACTATATAGATATATATATATATATATATATATATATATATATATATATATATATATATATATATATATATATATATATATATATATATATATATATATATATATATATATAAAAAGAACTTCTCTTCAAAATATTTCAAAGGTTTAGATTGTAAACCAAGAAACTTCCAAGTTGTTGTTGGACTGCAGATAGTACTGATATGTTGGTGGAGTAACTTAGACAAACCTGGCACGTGTCACTCAACTTATTGCTGGGTAAACATTATTATATGTATATACTATACCCAGGCATTCTATAACCTAAACATAAAATATTACGGGCTTTAGGGAACCGTACGTGGAAACGTAATCAGTTCAATAAGTTCTTAATTGTCCTGCAATGGTCTGAAGCTATAGGAGAACTACCGAATTGCTCGACTCTGGCTGAACAATTTTCTCCTGCTTTGGAGAAATCTGTTCAAATTTTATCACCCACCAAAATACCAAACTACTAGCCACGCTGGGGGATGCTTTACTTAGGTGCATGGTATATAGTACATCAGTGTTGAGTGCGGCAGTTCCCGCAATGCCCTCGAATCTTATAACTAAGTCCTGTTCGTTTAGAAAGAAGAGTCGTGATCGAGCATAAATGATGAGGCTTTATTTAAATATGATATTCACTCCAACTTTGAATAGCATTGATAATCAGTCAATGAGGAGCCACTCCTTACAAGGTTTCTCTTTCACAACATGAGCATCATAGCATGCACTGATCAATTCATGCTTCAAACAGATATCGTTTTATTTTATTATAAACATTAAAATACACAATGAAACCAATTTGTTTTCAATAGCAAAATGTTGAACGGTCTGATAAATGTTAATAAAATTACTTAAAGTTATATGAACATTATATATATATATATATATATATATATATATATATATATATATATAGTTTAATTTGTTTCTCAACGCTCAAACTAATTTGATTTTTCAAGCAACATTTTTACAATGGAGAATACAAAATTTGTGAATTAGTTCAACATAATTTGTTATACTTTATTCTGAACATTCATTTCCAGTGATTTCTGATGTGCAGTCATTTCAGACAAATCTACATCAGAGACGAGAAATAATTACAAAACACTAAATATTATTTCGTAACCAAATCAATTTAAATATTACAGCTTATAGAAAAATTATATAAATAAATTTAAAATTATAATTCAATTTATTATACTATAATATTTATGTTAAATTGTTCAACGCAGATTTTTTTAATATTTTATTCAGCTCACCAGCTAGGACTCCTACGAGAAGGAAGGGAGGGAGGGGAAAAGGGTTAAACTTTAAACCCTAACGATGAAATCGAATTTTCGCTACTTAATAATTATTTTCGGATAGATATTTGTTATATATTGTACATTTTCAGCAGTAAAATATATTAATATAATATTAATCACCAATTTTAAAATTTTAACGAACCAGTTCCTATATTAAAATTTGGCGGGTTGACCTCTTTCTCTAACATTGCTTAATTAAAGGGTTTAATGTTAACATATTTTAGGGTATAATCATTAGATTGGAAAAGTATGCTGCATATAATTTTAGTGTTATGTTTGAAATAACCAGCATAACATTTTTTTCGAAGTAATGAAAAAGTGAAAAAAAAAAAAAAAAAAAAAAAAAAAAAAAAAAAAAAACGTTCATCCACTGCAAGATCAACTGAAAGGACTAAACATGTGATAAATAAAATGAAGAAATGTAATAACAATAACATTGCTTTTTTATATGTAAAAATTATCACATTAAACCAACTAAAAAAAATGGTATATTTCAAATATTTGAAATGGTATCAGGTATAAAACACAAATGAACATTTAACAACAAATAATAAGTTTTTGTGATCATTTTACGCCTGGTGAGGCCTCCGTGTTGGTACAATTATCCTCGGCTTTGATATTAGAAGGCACCTAAAAAAAGAAGGGGGCGAACACCCGCGTTCCGGCACGTCGGTGTGAATTAGGAATCATTTTGCGGTGGCCCTCGCGTCTCGTACGGCGGTGGGCTTCCAAATGACAAGGTGGAGGATTCAATTACATTAGCTCGCACCAAGCAGTGGCTGAATACGTCGCTCCCGGCTCACCCGCACCGTCAGAATGACACCATTTATCTCAAACCATAAAACACGACGCCGTTGCATCTTATAAATATCATACACAAATGCTTCATGTGTAAAACTAAAAGCAGAGAATTGTTATTTACTGCGGCTCGTTTTTGATGTGGTTTGTTAAAACTTGCCGCGGACCAAAGCTGCTAGAATTATGATTTTACATGACACGTGATAGTTTGTATCTCTGCTGTGTGTAACGTGGCTTCATCAATATAATATAGATAAGATGGATGAAGAGGAAATGATGAAATGGAAAATGGAAACACAATTAAAATTGAGCAAAACATCTAAAAGTGTGAAAAAATTATTGAAACAATTTGTTATAATATTGATGTTTGTATGTGAAACAGTTTCACAACACTTACAACGTGGCAGGATATGAAAAAATATAACATGTTTATTGTCTATCAATTAAAAAAAAAAATACCAGACCGTACGTGTATCAATTATAATTGTGAAACAATATTTTCTAATTTGATTTTTATAAAATTGTATAAGATAATTATAATAGTGCAGTGTGTGAAAATGGAGCTTCTATATTGTTTTTAGATGTTGAAAATAAATTATTGTATTCGCCTTATGTGACATATTTAATACCATAAATCATAATTATCCTTGAATTATATTATTTTTTATGCTGTATGCAAATCTCTTTTAAAAAATTCTAATTAGGTTTACAATCTATAGTAAAACAATTATTACTTTTTTGTTCTTGTAGCACGTTAAATTTGTAGTAGCTGCCACAGGATTCTCCTTAAAAATATTTTAATTTTTAAATGTAATTATAATAATTATATAATATATAATTAATTTTATATATGAGACCAATGTACGAGCTTTAAAATCAGACAGTTGCAAATTTCTGATAATATAAATTTTTCTTATTATAATTATCTTTTAACGTTGCAAATACTTTCATAAATACCATAGAATTTTAGTACAACAAGGAAAAAAAATATTTAATTATTTTTGGCAGTGTGTATTTTTCTATAATATCCATTCTTATTAACACAGAAATTGAATTGTTTAGTAGTCAATTACATAAAAGAAAGTTATACTTTATTTATATGCTGTTCTATAAATTCTGGTCTTCCAGCAAGGCATGCACTTACAGAGGCATGACATTAATTGTCATCGTATCGTTGTTGTTGTAAAATTATCGGAGAAACATTAAGTGTATGCAAATTCGAATGTGAAGCGTTGCACTCTGCACACCATGATGTAAAATATAGAACATTTTTGTTCTTATGGTTTATAATATTAACACATGTAGAAAATGCACTTGGCCCAACTTGTGACTGCATCTCCTTATAGCTTGCATATTAGCTTTTGATTCGCTAAATGTAGAAAATGCATTTTCATTATATTTTCGAAAAAAGTCATATTTTCAGCTTAATTTGAATTTACGGATCTTCAGTATTGAATAATTTTATTTACATAGCCATAAAATCTTTAAAATTTTTGGTCTCGATTCATAAAGGAATATATCAAGATTTCTCAACAACCACGGTTAGTGTCAGCCTATAACATTTTATAATTTAATGTCACTATTACATAATTATAATATAAAACGCAGTTGGTGAGAAAACTGGCTATCTTTCTGGATAACTCCTTCGTGCGCCCATTATATAATGTACTTCTTGTGTGATGCCAGCAGTTGTTACAACTAAATAATTTCTGGATTAAATCTAATCTTGTATTTTTAATAAATCGATTAGTAATTACCGTAACTACATACATATTTTATCTAAACAAGTTCCCTCTATTATTAAATTCAAATTATCAGATTACAAAATTTAACATAAAGATTGAATATCTTCATTCCTTGACAAAATAGTAATTAATAATTTTGTGTCACTGTAGAGCAGCTGTTTTAAATGTAGTGATAATTATCGCGGTATAAGACAGCTCGACGACCACGCCCCCTTTGTCGCGACACTGATGGTGATCCAAGAGAGGGTGAGCACGGGCAGGTAGGAGTCGCACAGGAAGCGAGCGATTTCGCTAATAAACTCGCTAAGATAGTTATCACTATAAAGAAACACGTTTGAATTAAAAGATTAAATACGTAAGATAAGTATGGACTTTTTGTGAGAATTTTAAAACAAACTGCATGTGTTTTTATATAATATTATAGATCTATATAATACATCATTCTTATATATTTTATGTTATAACCCTTTAATTACATCATATATAGCTAAAGGCTTTTTATATTAATATTAAATTTAATAATAATAACTTTTATAATGCATATTAATACAAAAATTGCTATTCAAATTAATATAGTTTGAGGCTATATTCTGTTATTAGTGCTGAAGCACGACCATCTAAATTGACATATTATGGTAAAATGCAACGTCCGCTCCTGGCGTTGTTGTTGTTCGTTCTGTCATTAAAGATGTTTTGTTAAATATTACGTTACATGAGACCATCAGCAGTGTAAGAAGATGTAACGTGTAGATACGTATAAAGACCACCGTTCACGAAAATAAGTTCATTTTGTTGTGCACAGATTAACGTTATACCTTCTGTCACGGATATTAAGTTACAAAATTCTCAATTTTATTACGCATATATTTTAATTTTTAATTTTCCCACAGTTTACTAATGAATGAAAAGTCTCATGGAAACTTTGTAATTTAATTATTAAGCCCAATTGTTATTAAATATTTTGTGATAATTGTTTCTGACATGAATTCAAATCAAAATTCTTTATTCAAGTTTTGTTTCCTTGAGAAACGAGATAAGATTTAAAACAAAATTAATTGTCTTAACAAAAAGTTATTAATAATAATTAATTATATCTTATTATCAGGCTACAATGCATACAATTTTTACCCAAGCAATCAATAATTAGTTTTATGTAACTGAGACTGTATAGTATACAGCTATATTAGCAGTACAAAACAGTCCCAAAATATTTAACTTTTTAGCTTTTAAAGCAGTTAATGTAAAAAAATTTCAATTTTGTGATGTTTAAGTTTTACAGAGAAAATAAAATCATACTTGACTAAATGTACTCGATCGATCGAGGTTTATAAATAAAGATCTCTCTTTTTCAATATAATATATATATATATATATATTATATATATATATATATATATATATATATATATATATTATATATATATATATAATATATATATAGATATATATCTATATCTATATATATTTATCTTTAAATATATATAGATAAAAGCTGCACGGAAGAAAGACAAAGGAAAAAACGTATATTGCATAAGATCTGTCTCTCTACACAATGCAAGAGTAATCCATCATAAATAGTGGAGTTGTTGATAAACTATATAGTGGTGTTTGTATATTTATTCAGACTTCTATCAAATCATATTAAAGTATAAATGTTTTTGCGCAACACAATTAAGATCATGTTGAATTTTTGCCAACTTTATCCAGTAAAATTAACGTATGGCTGAGGTTCAACAAACTTGAATAATAACACATTTTATATACATTTAGGCGGTCTTATTATTTTACTGTCAGGGTAGAGCATATTGCATATGTAATACATTATAATATTACTGATTATATGTTATGTTTCATGCAAAAATATATAAGCATGCATCCATGCATATAGATTATCTATATATATAGCTAGCAAGCAGCAAGGGCGGGTACATCTGTCGAGCACTGAAAAGTTAATGTGGGTCTGTTCGTAAATTGTGTAAATAAATGTAAATATACAGTACAATTAAATACATTGAGAATCAATAATAATTTTTTCCTTATGTATAAGAATGGTTAATCTGATTCTTTATTAATTTCATAAATCAATTTTGTATAATAATATTTACGGACAGACTTGCAGGTTAGTGACATTAAATTTATGATGATAATATAATAAATTAAAAATAAATCAGATTTTTACCTTTGCCTTAAAGTGTCCAACACCACGAAACAGTGGATTAATTACATCACATACCGGCAAAGGTAAAAGTCCGATTTAATTTCAATTTATTATATTATCACAATGAGAATATCCATTGCTCGTCAAATGCAATTACAAATATTTCTTATTTATTAAATGCTTAAGCTCCCCTGTTTTCTGATGAGATAACCGGCAATGAGTGCATCCTTCTTTCAAAATAAAATTTAAAAGTGTAGTATTATGATTCTTTGAATTCGACCGCTTGTCGGCATATTTCGCTAAAATGTATTGGTGTTTTGTGCAGGTAACAAATCCACCGCGGCGCTGCCTATGTGATCTCCACACGTATAGGTAGGTGGGTGTTGGGGATCGGACTGCGATTGGTCGGAGATGGCAGCAGCATCCCGGAGGATCAGTTCGGGTGTTCTGGAAGGAGGCGTTCTGGAGAACACGCCTCCGTCTCGCGAGGCCTCGCCACTACGGCGCTGCCAACCTTCGCGGCTCGTCCCTAGATCGGCACAAGCCAATCCTCAAGTGTTTTGTTTGCGATATAATAAAGTTCCAATCGCCGCTAAGTTCCAATAAAAATTCTGATGTTTTAATTCAACATAAAAGTTAATTTTATTTTTTTTATCTTGTTGAGTAATATATCAACGTGTTGGTTAAATAAAATTTAAATTGAAGCCGTGATATACAATATTAAAATTTACGTCTTTATGAAAGAACAAAAGTTTTAGTTTCACTGTTGTAAAAGATATAAAACATGACACAAATTTTTTAATTATTTTAAAATCGGGACTTATTGATATGGAATAAAACATTCTGCGCCCAAGCGCATCATGTCAGTCATCTAATCTCGACATTCGTGCTGTTCGTGCAAAATCTGCATTTATTTATTATTATTATTTTTTCAAATCACTATTTTTTTAACATTAAACGTCAATTCTTTGCCGTCAAGAACTCGTATATTTTAAATAATAATAAAATGTAGACTTACTTACAATTGAAACGAAATTTATTCCACAATCTCTGCAAGTATTTTTAATTTTCCCCTGTAAAACGACGTTATTATATTTTAATTATTGCAAAAAGAAATCAAATATATAATTTGGATGAAAAAAAAGTTAAATAAAATCAATAAATAAATGAAAAAATAATGTCCAAATCAAGGCCATCAAGGGAGAGAAAATGAAGAGAATTTTCCGACAGAAAAAAAGTCTTGTTTGAAACTTGCAGAAAGAATATGGCTTTGAATATGGATGCAAATCTGAATGAGGGAACCTTGGAAAACATAATTAAGTCAGCATGCACGGACACTTATAAATTATAAATAAATAAATTTTCTATTACTATATAGTTCGAAGCTCTGAGTTTGGGAGAGGGAAAGATTCACATATTATACATATAAAAAAGCAATGTATTGGGTTGGGAAATGATAAAAAGATGCTTGAGTTTCAGTATAAGAACTATATATATATTTTATAATGTATATTTCTAATATTATTTTGTATGTACACTTTTTGTGTTTAATAAAAGACTAATAATATATATATATATACACACATGTAAACGATTGCTCATCTAAATATTGACCAGACACGCGTTGATTGATGAGAACAGGCCAGTCTACATTGCTATAAATAATTATACTTATAAATTGATTTTAAGTAAAATATAAATGGCAACTCAATCAACAACAGTTTTCACTAACAATAATTAATAATGTAAATTATTTTTCTACTCTGATTTTTATCATGCATATATTAACTTTCAAAAATTTCAGCATGATTTTAAAATTATTTTTATTTTTCCTAACCAACACCAAATAAGGCATCTAAAATTATCACAAACCTGCCATTTCTACGATGAGCTCCAACTCCGTGAGGTTGGCCCCCCTGCTCTTCTGGCTGACGGGTGGAGGGGCTACAGGCGGCCCCTCGCGCGCCGGTGTGCTCGCGTCGCGCGGGCGGTGACCACGCGTGGCCACGAGGGGCGGGGGAGGAGCGGCGGCGGTGAGCAAAGGACGGCGGTGCAGATGACAGACAGGTGCCGCACACAGACGCACGGGCCGCGCGCACGGGGTGACAAGTGATGGACGTGACGACACCTCCGTGACACCTCCGCCAGCTGCAGTGCTGCAAAGCGCAGGTAATTCTCCGGCCGTGATTGTTGACATGGGTTTGAATGTAAATTACTCTAATGATCTTTTAAAATGTATCCACATATAATCTTTACTGAATGTGGAATGAAGTTTTTATTTCCTTCGTTGTTTCTACTTTGTTGTGTTTTGTATTTTCTGAACATTTTTAAAAGCCAGTCTGAGGACCAAGATTTTTAAAAATCTTGCTCAGGATTATAATTGATATCAAATTGTAAAAATTGGTTGTTAAATTGTATCATTATTTTTATTAATATAATTATGTAATGCTAGATGATCAATTTAAAACCAGTATACCGTTTTCTTTCAAATTATCCATGCAATTATTGTATAATAGATATTAAAATACTATATAATATACATTTTTTTCAAAAGATTTGACAAGTTGGATTTATAGTTTATAAAATAATTTATTATGTATCATGATGAAATAATTTCTGTTTAATATATAATATACTGAATTCATATGCACTGATTTTCGTTTTAATAAAAAAATCTCTCGATAAAGATACTGATCTCCTGCGAATAAACCAGGCGTGCTGCAGTTTTATGAGAAATAGACAATGAACAACAAACTCCTCCATTATGTATTTATTATAGGTATATAACATACGCAATATTTAAAATTATTTTGTCGAGTTCATTGTTTTACATCTTTAAATTGATAAGATAAAAAATTAAATTACAATTTACAACCACCAAACTTTTTATTTAAAATTTCATTCATCGCTGCATTGCAGGGAGCATGAAAAAGTAGTCATTTATGATAAGACATTCCTCTCTTATACACATAGTTCATCACTCATTTTTCTAAAACTCATGCGTGCTTGTGAAGTCTTCAAAAATAGTGTATAAAATTTATCATCGATGCATTCAACTCTAAAAAAATCAACGTGGATACACAAAAGTCAGAATAATCAGTTTTCTCATCATAACGAGTAAATATTCCTCAAAATTAAAATGCACTGTGTTAAATCATTATGTGGATTTTACATTTATTTATAACAATTATATAATACATTACAACGGTCAACAGTATTTCCAACATTTTGTGAGATTTCATTTTGGTAATGTCAGGAGCCCATGCAAGTATATTAGTATAATTATATTAGAATTTATAGAGGACATCAGCTAGTACACATAATTGTATGGTGTATAGAGAGTATAGTATAACATGTGTTTTATTTTCATACATCGTCACTTCAGGGACAACCCTTTAAATTGTTAACTTTAATTCTGCAGCCATGTTTATACCTGGTGACTAACACGTCTCGTGATGTTACAGCCCTCTCCGCACACGTGGGTCTACCAAAATGCCTCGTCCAAGCCGCGAGTCGTACGGCGACCAGAAGCCACCCTACTCGTACATCTCGCTGACAGCCATGGCCATCTGGAGCTCTCCGGAGAAAATGCTGCCGCTGTCCGACATCTACCACTTCATCATGGAGCGCTTCCCGTACTACCGCAAGAACACGCAGCGCTGGCAGAATTCGCTCAGACACAACCTCTCGTTTAACGACTGCTTCATCAAGATCCCCCGCCGGCCAGACCGGCCCGGTAAGGGTGCCTATTGGGCTCTACATCCCTCAGCGTTGGACATGTTTGAGAATGGTAGCTTCTTAAGAAGACGTAAGAGATTCAAGCTTACTAATGGACCACTGAAAGCGTCCATGCCATCAGAGAGTTCTCACGTTCCACGCCGACCGTCTCCAGAGCCGGCTCCGTCGTCTTTCAAGACTCCATTCAGCATTGAGAGCATCATGAACACGTCGCCGCCTCCACCGCAGTCACAACATGGTCTCGCCGTGCCCCAACCTATTCTGCCCCCTGCGTGGCTGCGTCACCACTTCTCCCCAACCCATTGTGGACTGCCACCCCTGCTCGCGTTCCACCCCGCCTTTCTAGCGGCCGCGGCAGCCGCAGCAGCAGCCTTCTCGAACTCGTGTGGTCCGGCGATGCCCGTGAAGCCCCAGCCTCTTTTGTCCCTGCCTTCGCCACACTTGCTCCACGCGGCCGCTGCGGCGATGATGCACCCTCACCAGAGACTCGGAGCCTTCCCGCTAGAGGCAGCGCCACCACCGGCCCTTGCAGACGTGCCCTCATCGTCTCTGGACGTGGAGGAGGACTCGTCCTCATGCTCGTCCGACTCTGTGGTGTCCCTGAGCAGCCTTGGACGTTCTGCAACTCAGGATGTGACGTAACGCCTCCTGTGTTGGCCACCGTGTGATCTCTGAAGTGTAAAAAGAACTATAGCTCCACGGGGCAAGTCTTTTTTTAAAACAAAAATCCCTTTTTTTCTTTACTACAAATTTCCCACCAATGTGATCTTGTTTATATGAACAAAAATAATGTTATTTCATTTCAAGTAATTAAATTATAAATAATTTTCTCAAAAGTTTTTAGTGCATCATTTTGTGTATAGACTATATTAATTTTACTAGCAGCTTGTAAAAGAAGAGGCTTCTGAGTTATAAATATGTTGCCATGGTTGTAATTACAGTTTATTATTAAATGGAGGTTTCCAAAATAATGAAATTTCTCTAATCAATATTGCTCGTTTGATTTGATTGGTTAGACCTCATACAGTATAACAACCGTGTCTGGGCACGCGGGGTGCTGCTACAAAACTCACCCCCATCAACCCCTGCTGGTAGGACATCAAGGGGAACAACAGTTAAAGTAATCACTTTTATCAAATTAAATATTGTATTGCATGACATAATATTATAATATGAATAATCTTATATATAACTCAGAGTTTCAAGTTTTCTCTAAAAGATGGCGTAGTTAACTCTCTTAAGAAATCGTTGGTTAAATGTTTACCTGTCCATTATTTTATTGGAAATTCAGCATCATAAATTACAATAAAAATAAAATCTTGATTTTTCTAAAGACGTAATTATGACGATAAATTTTTATTACTAGTAATGATGATAAGATAATTATTTGTGTTGTTTTCGATAAAATATTTAATTAATCTAACAATAATAATTTATATGTAAATTTTAATAAAATAAATTTGAATTAAAAACAGCCCATGAAAATATTTAAGATAATTTAATTTTGACACGCAGAACATTTTTTCTTCTCTGCTTGATGTGAAATTCGAAGTAAATTTTAATTAATTAACAATTTCTAGGTTCCAATAAACTAAATATTATTAAATTTAAATTAATTTAATTTATAATATAGAACAAATTAGTTCAGAACGTGTTTAAAGTCAAATCTTACGGTGTAATTCAATCATGCTTAATTATTCATGCATTTCTGCATCGTTAGCTCATTCTTACATCAATCATTATTTTAATTGGTGTATAAATTTAATTTTATGCTTCAAGCTTATATATATTTTATATATATATATATATATATATATATATATATTTGTAAATTCAACATTTCTGTATATTTTACATCCATCAGCAATACAAAGAATTATTCATAAAAAAATCTCCATAACATTTTCTAATTAAAACAAGCATTTAAATATAAATGTGCTGGATTTGTTGACTTAGAGCTTAGAGCCGTGAAAAGATTTCTGTTAGTATATATTGGGTGGATGAAATAACTCTTATATACACTTCTACATCCCTGTGGAATTCGTTCCTCAATTTACCATGGTGATGAAAAGTTACTATATAATTACAATAGATCAATCAGCGTATTACTTGCAACGAAGTATAAATAAAAGCTGATACAACACGAATTTTACTTCCATTTGCCTCAATATGAATTTTTGGTTCTTCTCAGATGACTTGAAAGCGACTTGCACATGCGATTTTTGCTTTCAATTCATTTATAGGTTTTATATATTATAACTCCATTGCAAGAAAAAAAAATTAAATTGTTTACAGGATGAAATAAAAATTTATTGAAAGCAAAATTGTAAGAAAAATTGTATCGTGTCACTTCCAAAATATATAGAGGGAACAGCTAATATCCGACAATAATAATTGACACAATAATGCTCTGTTATAATAGAACCGAATTTAGACAAATCCATTCTTGCACCGCTACCTTGCAATGCTAAAAACACCTGATGGGGACAGCTCGATGTTATCCTTGCTTGATTTGCCGACGATTCAGCTCCAATTATATAAATGACGATGTAAAGATTCAATTTGGGGTGTGAAGAAAATACATCCGTCCAATTTTATTATTACCACATTGATTTCATGGGGTCCATGAGTACATATAAACGTAAGACAAATTTGAAACCAATTATAATAGAAGACTGATGCCAACAGCCAACTGGTCAAACGTACGATATCATACTAATCTATGTGTACACTTCGGGATCGCTCGAACGTCACCCCTGCCTGATTTGCTACAATATTATATAGCTCTCAAGAGACAAAGAGAATATTATAATTATCATGCAATTTTGAAAGGGAAATGTATATAAGAAGAGCATTTCTTCTATCCCAAAAAAATTCCAAATTAGCTACGCCTTCATATAGACTGCGTAACAAACAAAAAGCAAACGTTCGTGCTTTCCCGAGTTGAATGTAATAATTATCCAAATGATTTAGCCATACATATTTTCACTGAAAAATCAAGAAACGATGAAATACGTGGCTGTGAGAATCATTCAATCGAAAAATATCCTTTTCTAATGCATAGTTTTATGGTCTGTTTTTTGTTTGTTTATTTTTTATGATAACCACATATAAATAAAAATCAAATATACAAACAAATGATGCGCCTCACTGCATATGCAATTTAGTGCAACGCTGGCTTCTATATATATTTAATGTAAGCACAGAAAAAAAAAATGAAGTATTATAACACATTTATTTACATCGCATCATAACATGAGCTTGTGGAGTGATTATTATATTGTGATAATTTTAGGGTGGAAAAAAAACAAAACAAAACAGGTTGTAAAATTTATACACAAAATGTGAAAATATGAAAATCCAAAACTGCATTCAACCATGCAGTTTATAGCATTTTTAACATTTCTTTACCAACGTTTTTTTGATAGTTTTTTCTTTTCATTTATTCTCCCACATATTACGCTCCTGCTGACAAAAGAATTAAGCTTTGTAAAGCTCCTGTCACATGAACATCAATTTTCTGTAATGTTGAATTTCGAAATTTTCATTACAAGAAATTATCTTAATATTTGTATTTGATAATATTTATGTACTTTATATTTATAAGATGCTGAGCTAAATTTACTATACATTTAACATTCATATGAATGTCATATGACAGTGTTTAAAAATATTCGTTGACGACGGATAATGTTATTCTTATGAGGCGTCGTCATGAATGAATCCGCATTAAACACCGTCATGTGAACGTTAGTAATTGGCTCACATTTATATTCTTTTTTAATTTTATCAGAAAACTCGGAGGCTAAATCATTGATAACCAATAACCATGTTATAATATTAGGATATATCCATCGAGTTTACTAATGATAATATAATGGAATTAAGGATTCACCCCACAAAATTTATCAGAATTATCAGTTTTCATAATATTGCGATGACATTTTGTAAAGGCAGGCTCCTCGAAAAAGACCCCCTCCTTCCTCTTCTCCACTGGTGCCCCGCGGGGGTAAGAGCTAGCAGGTGCCCCGCGAAGAGCCGGCCGACACTTTGCAGGGTGAACTCCGCCAATGTTTCCTCGACTGTCACGCCCGTCGATCAATTACCGACTCCTCCCCCTGTGTTTTCAGCTAATAGACCTTTATCTGTGTATCCATATCTATACCTATGTTTTCCGCTTTATCTATGATTAACGCACTAGATTAATATCAACACAAGAATTAAGGTTGCAATTTTACTGCTGTCACCAACCGTAAAGCTTGTATTTATTAGCGTTGACTATGTTCATGTCTGTATTTTAAGCATGAGAAGCATGTGAAATTTAATTTTAATATTATGTACACTTCCTCAAAAAACAAAATTGCAGTTATTAGCAACTCATCTCTCATTAATTTGACGCGGAAGGTAACAATTAAGTCACGTTTTATATAAAAATATTTTATACAACGGAAAATTATAATTTTTAAAAATATTTAAGTGTAAATAGGTTGTGCTAAAATATCACAATCTTGTATAATATTAAGTATGGCCAGATATGTAATCTTGTATTTTTGGTATAATAATCTAGTACTACATTATTATTGTGCTCATAACATTTAATTTGGATACATTAAACATCATAAAATTATATTAACCTTGCCTTGTTACTGGGTGGGTTTTTAAAAATAAAATTAATTGCTGCATGCATGGCCATGCTATATGTTTAGAGATTTTGTTATAATTTATTTTTGTACTTGAGAAGTAAATTATGTACCGTTTGCGAAACATATTACAATTTTAGACCAGGAGAAAGGGAACGTCACTGTGCTATTTTTCGTAGATTAATAATTATGCTGCAATTAAAAAGCACTGGCTACCATTTGACTGATATTACAACGATTGACAAGTATAAAAAACTTTAAATTTCATAAAATTAAATAACTTATATTTCATCGTTGTAATCTCATTCAAATTTCAAAAAATTGTAAATATCTATAAGAAATATAATCTTAATTGCATCAGATTATCAGATTACTCCATATTCCAATGCAAACTTTTTTTTTTTTTTTTTTTTAAATAAAACTTGTGCTTAGCGGAGAACAAGATTTGTTTAACAAATCTTGGCGGAGAACATTGATTTATGATTCCTAGATTTAAATTGTTTTTACAACTCGGATGTTAGCTAAAAACATATATTTATTAAAAAAAAATCCTCCTGGTCATCAGCTGTTCATCCCTATAACATAACCTTATCTCCACCTGATTTATAGTGGAGAAAGGTCACTCAGGTGCAGCCGATTAAAATCGAATAAATTTCAGAGATAAGGGATTATCTATTCAGGGAAGATAAAAAAATACCTTTAGTGTACCTTTGCAATGAATTTTTTTATTTTTTATTGGCAAGTCAAATTGCTTGTGGGGAATTGATGAAATTGTAACTGCTACTTTAAATGTAACTTCACACTAAATTTTTAGATGCTGAATTGGTTTCAGTACTTTATGTCAGTACAAAATTGCTCCAGTCAGTACAAAATTTCTCTAGTTTCATCTTACATCCAGCGCTTTTGACCTATAAAACACTTATTCCAAGTACAAATTTGGTACTAGTTGCAAAAAGAGAGTAAAAAAAAGTACAAAAAATTGACTCTATTTTTTCAGTACCAAATTTGTACTTGGATTAAGTGTTTTATAGGTCAAAAGTGCTGGATGTAAGATGAAACTAGAGAAATTTTGTACTGACTGGAGCAATTTTGTACTGACATAAAGTACTGAAACCAATTCAGCATCTAAAAATTTAGTGTGTTATTTATATAACTTGTGCTTAAATTGCTATTTTACTATACTGATTCAATGCATGGCGAAGCACAAGGTTCTATGTCACATATAATTTCAGTTATAGGACATGCCAAATATGACAAATTATTATGACAAACCAATTTAAAACTATAAACAATAAGAATTAAACGTATTACATGTAGTCAGTATATATATACATGAGCAGCGCAGTAATATCATAGTCCCTTTAAGTTAAAAAACGAGCAATCTACGAAAAAAAAGTTTCAATAACGAATCTCCACCAATTATAATTATTATATAGATTGGTTGTTAGTAATTAACTCTTTAAGGGGTTCATAAAACGACGAGCGGCGATGATTATATCACTTGATTGGAGCGGCGGACACGCCCTCTTATCATCTCAGCTCGTCGCAATGTTTGGTCGACGCCAGCGGTACAACAAAGAAGATAACAATATAAATCGACTGACGGCCGCGGGGTTGTATTGTTGTGAGTGCTCCAACAATATGTAACCTATTGTTAAACTTGTTATAATAACCGCATGATACTGCAAAGAGTAGATATTAATAAGCAAAAGTTGTGTGTTAAGTAACAATAACCATAATTCCTAGAACTCTGTACACATATTATATATATTGATATATTATTGTACCAAATTACTTGTAAAAATAAATTAACTTTTGTTATGTATGTGATAAGTTTAATGAGTTGGCACTCATGTACCGAGGTAAGTGAATGATAAAACCAAGACGATTTACATACAGTAATCAAATCATGACAAACAATACTTGAAAACAAAAGAACGGTGATATTTACGCTGCTGCGGTCTCTCAAGTTGCTTTGTTGGGCTTACTTTGTATTACCAAGTCAATGAAAATATCTGACTGCGGTTCCTTTGTTTCCTTCATCAAACTGACACAATACTGCAGTAATTACAAGCGTAAATATTTCTATTCAATTGTATAAACACCTGTCTTTTGTATTGAAAGAACGAATAAAAACGAGATTAAATTAACGCTTTCGTTGGTGTGACCAGAATTTTGGTCGTTGGTCATATAAATATATTTTTGCGAAACAATAACCAAACTTGTTTAATTACACTTTTCTGTGTTGACGTCACTCATCACGATAAGTTTATAGCTTCCCTGGACGTGACTCTAGCTGAAATTAATAATATATCATCCCTGAAAACATTAGAACTCTTCTTTCCAAAATGCAATACTTTTCTTAAAAAAAAAAGTGATTTTTTTGTAAGATTTCAGTGTTCAATAGTATATAATTAATAATAATAATAATAAATAAAATAATAATAAAATAAAATAATATGTTAATTATTCGTGATTTGTCACTTTTACTGTACTGCATGAATATTAAACATATTAATTCTGTATTATAAAATAATTATATATAATAATTATAGTACATAATAATAAAAATATATTTTGTAATAATGTTAATTTGATTGAAAATATAAAATTAATTACTGTTTTTTAATTAATAAAAAAATCAATGACAAAATGTAAATGGAGCAACGTCATAATTGCTTAAAGAGCTATTAATTAACATTTAAATTTCACACAAATAAGCAAAAACAAGATCAACAAAGCCACATGTATAATATAAACAAAAGTTTCCTACGACTGTGATACGGATCTTCCGTGTCTCAGCACGAACTTTGTGATCACGCTCTGTAATTACACGTCGGTAGGTGGCGCTCCGGTGGACGAGGCGCCGGCCCACTCGGTATTTAAGCTGTCAGCTTCACCCCGGGGCCCTTCTGATGGCGTAACGTTGGCGTGACACGCAACCACCGCGCTCTAAATAGAGTAAATATTAGCCCGGAGCCGAGCCGCGGTGGACCGTCAAAGGCTTATCAGACGACGGTCCGGTATCCATGAGGTTGATCGGTGACGTGTGGCCGCCGCGTGATTCTGGGCAATGTGTCACTCTACTGCAGTAAGGGTGCAGCAATTAAGTGCCTAATTTTATATAAATATAAACCAAGTCAATGTTATTCGTTGTTTTTTTGTACTTAATTAAGCACAATGTTATTATTATAGGGTACTGTAACTTTTGAAACTTCCTAATTGGATTGTTCATGGACGCGACCTAGATGTTTCTCAGAATATAAATACAAAATGCAAATTAACATTAACGGCTCGTCGAAATGATGACAGCATGGCACAATCCAATCTAAGATTCTGCTTATAAATAATTGAAATTAACAATAAATCTAAAAAATTAATTTATAGCTAAGATGCCTAATGTCTGTATGGTGTATTAATGAAACTGAATCATGTTTATATAAAAAAAAAAAATTAGCATTGAAAATATTGTATTTATTTTTTACTTATGACATCATTTTGACTGTAGCACCTTTTTATACTAAAGCATTTGAAAATAAATACTAAACAATCTTTTCATACCTTTTGCCACGACATTCAGCAAGATTTAAATTTTTTGCTGGTCTAGAGCTTGCTGCGTGCTGTGGAATACGATGGGATTAAAGGGCTTTGTGTAGGGCACTGAGCAACAGGGCGGGCACTTCAAACCGATTTTCTTACATGTAGTGCCGCCTTAAGCTGCGATTACATGGGTCGTATTTTAAAAAAAAAAAATGTATATACCAGCAGCCATCTTGTTTACAATGATACTACAGTTTACCACAGTACGTACTGTACTGTCCGCCAATATGGCCGATCCTCTGTGTTTATAATGCAGTGGATTAAACCGTATAGAGGGCGAGGCAAAAAATCGAATTAAATCTCACGCATGTATTTCAGAATCATTTTAGGGGGAAAGGTCTATCTGTACGCCCTCCTGCGAGTTCGCCCTGTTGGTCTTCATGTAAGTACTACTTTATATGTCACCGCCCGATCACGCGGCTTCTTGTAAACATTTGTTGTAAATAATAAGCGTCATCGGTTGAGTTATGTCAGCTGCCCGAGCGCCGCCTCATTTTCACGCTCACGCGGTGCTAATGGGACCACAACAATAATAATATTAGGATTTGCAAAGAAGGTCACAGCTTAATACGTGACCTTTCACAGGTCAAATTAACCAAATTGAATATTTTTTCATAGAATTACTTTTTTCCATAAAAAAATCCTAAAATTATAAATTCTATATTTTCTTTTTACAGTTTTTACTACAATGCCGTGAAATCCATATAATTATTAATTTTTATGCTCTAATTTCTAATTCTTAATATTTTTTATATTATATTTTTATATTTTTTACAAAATCTTAAGAAGAAATAAAGGAAAGTTAATTAAAAGCAACTTGAAATAAATTTGCAATATTTTGATTATAGCTGCAGGCATGTTCAACTGCATGATCGCTATAGCTGCTCAAACTATTTTAAGAAATACAAATTCAAATTTTACTTCGATCAATTAAGGCTGTATAGCATGGATTACGTTAGCGTTATAACTTTTCCAAGTTTGTTTTTAACTTGGTATCTTTGCCGTCTTTGGCTTCTAAATAAAAAAGCATTAAATGAGAGGTTTGTAGTAAAATTTATATTATGATATTTTCTCCGGAAGTAGCCGGAAGTGTAAGGTTTCTGACCATCCTATATTTATATACCATCAGCGATGCCGTTGCAATTTCACATGCACATGGACAGTATACCTCTCAGCAAATCTCTTTAAAAAGTTTAATAACTATATAAATTAATTATTTCCAAGTCTACATTTGTGAAAAAACTTTGAATGAATAGGTTTTTTGACACGTCAACTATATAAATGCAGGCGCGGATCCAGAAAAAAATTTCGGGGGGGGGGGGGGGCTGTCTCCATAAGGCCAATGTTAAAAAAAATTGGAGTGGGGGAAATGCCTATATTGCCCATGTTACATCCAAAATTTCAGGGGGGGGGCTACAGCCCCCCCAGCCCCCCTGGATCCGCGCCTGTATAAATGAACCAGAAACTTTATTATTTCCAAATAAGCATTAACACTAAATTTTCTTAAAGCAATTAATCAATAAGTTTAATCAGCATTTTCTTTGTATCTTTTTTCTTCAATCTTTGTTATATTTACTAAACCAATAAACAATTATTATTTATTATTGTATAATTTGAAATTTCTTTTTCGCAAAATCTGTACATATATTATTATGCATAATGTATCTTATATAACAGACATTGAAAGGTGCTTTATTTGAAAGTTTGAGATGGGATGGAGTTGAAGTTAAATTCTTGTTACTTGAGTCAGATAATTATATTTCTTTGGTACTTAAAAATATTCTTCTATACTTGCTGGGTTACTGCTAATATATTTACAATATATATGGACTTATATAGAAGTGCACCCCACGCGTGTGTGTTAAAGCACCGCTGGCTTTTACAGCGTGATATTGATAGTTTTATGTGCGTTAAGGTCAACACAAACAAATTTCAATGCTTTCTTTCACATTATAAACTGTTAGCTAAGATAAATTATGGGGCAATCATTTACCCGGACGATAACATCTTCAAAGGGAGGTGAAACTGCTGGACCAGCAGATCATTAAGCTCGCTGCAGTGCCATCACACCAAAATCAAAGGAAAAACACCTCCAAATTAATGTACATTACTAATAATTATAGCTATTATGTTGTAACTTGAAATATATTTTGAAAACCAACAAAATTGTTAATTTCTGTTTTAATGACAGAAATATTATGAACCGGTAGCTTCATTCCTTTGTAATTACTGTATAATTATATATTAAGAAATTAAAAATGAAAAATAGTTGTCGAACCGTCCCACGCGTGATGGTTCCTTCAATTTTTTGGGGACAACTTGATCTTCTAAAAAGGTGAACTTGTTTTTTTTTGTTTTGTTTTTTTTATCGACAAACTAAATCCTCTGCTCGCTTCTGCCAAACTGTAGCATTCAAATGATGATACGGATCTGTTGATGACAGGTAATGTTGTTCTTATGAGGCCTGTCAAAGGATCACATGTATACTGTCATGTGAAAACTTATAAGTATTAATTTGTACTTAATGTCTGAAAGGGGTAACGTTACCCCAGTTCCGAGGTGTGATGGCAGCAGTACACTCGCTATAATTCTGTTGATATTTTGCGTGTCTGTGCCCGTGGAAAGTATATAGTGATGGCGGCTGTTGGCGAACGTTCAGATGGTAATGATAGTCGGAGAGCGAGCCGCGGGCCTCAACATTGTCGGAATGCTAAGGCAGCAATCAAGCGGCTATCGGCACATCGCGCCGCGTGTATAGTAATTACATCTCGTCCTCGCACCTGCAGAGCAATGAGCCGCGCTCCCTGTCTTAACTTCAACAAACTGGAGGGTTCTTCACCAGATCGATTTGTTTGATCAATACTTTTAACGAAAAAAGCAGCTGCAAATCGTTTTATAAAACTTTTGATTCAATCTTATTATATATCTGAAGTTTTGTTGCAGAGCAAATATTGTATAGAAGGAGCGGCATCTCTTTTTGGATAGAGTGGGTAGATCGGATCTGCAAAGGTGGAACAGGGCGGCCAATGTAATAATGGCGAGGTGTTTTGATAAGATCACTGCTGGAATGAAACTCAGAACAATGAAATATCGCACCGGGCAGTCTATTGGACATAATGTAATCTACAGACTGAGGGCGAGGTGTAAATGAGATGAGACTCAGATAGAAAGGCAGGAAACTTGGCGAGTCATTATTGCTTCAGCCCCTACCATCAGCCCTTAATATGTATGAGGCTGTTGTATAATATATAATGATTATAATAGCGATCTCTTTTTTTATGACCGCACTGCATTACGGAACTGACAAACTGTTAAATGATGATAACGAAATTTGATGAAAGGATCACTTGGTCATGTAGTACATAATTATATTACAATTCATATTTTAATTTATTATAATATAACAATAGGCAATAATATTATTTATTTTGATGATACATCATTCATTTGAGCTGAAATGTTTACTGTGTTTGAAATTTTAATTTAGAAATAATGATTAAATTTATGTACGATTTCAAAATTCAGCAGCAGTTTGAGCTAAAAAATGTTTATTTCCTAAATTATATAAAAAAGTGCATGTAGCAAAATTGTTGAAATTTACTCTCATGGTGTCAGGGTTGTCAATAATTCTATCCTGTAAAATTGATGTGCGGGTTGCGGCGTTGCAGGAGCGAGGTTGATTGAAATAAACAATAAACACATGAAACTATGGCTCTTTTTTATTTATTTTTTATTAAGTTTCATAACATATTATTCAATGTAATGTATTCAAGAGTTGTATGTTTTAATTTTGAATCATTTAAGTTTAATTAATTTTATTTGTTGAAGTGATCCATGTTGTGTCTATATATATATATGATTGAATGGAAACTTAGTTTGCGTCCTTGAAATATCGAGTTATTCTTTGTACAAAATCATTGCGTTTATTCAGAGAAATTGTGGTATAAATATAAAATGCATAATAAATCAATTGTAGAATTTGTATTAAGCATTCATAATTGATTTTTTTTAACAATTTGAAAAGGTATATTTTGAAAAAAATTTTGTAGCATTTTCCTCTGTTTGTCCAATCAAGAATTTTCTTGTTTTGTTTCACGCGAGATTGTCCAGCTGTTCGACATCTTCCTCTCCGGACAGTCAGTAACAGCCGAGGAACTCGCAAGTCAGCTGACGGTGAATGTCGGGCGGGAGGCCCGGGAACACGCTGTGTCTGCCGCAGGGCGAAGGGTGGCCGCAGGGCGAAGGTTTGTCACAAGGACACGGCTTGTCACAGGGCGAAGGGTGGTCACAGGGACGCGGCTTGCCGCAGGGACACTTACAAAGGCTAGGGGATGAAGTGGGAGAGGCAGTTGATGGACTCGTGACTACTGGACTCACAGTTGTTGGACTCAACAGTTCTGAACTCGCAGTTGCTGAAATTGTGGGATCTGGATTTGTCGGTTCTGGACTTGCGGTGTTTGGATTCGAGGTTACTGAACTCGTGGGTTCTGGACTTGTCATGGGTAGTGGAACACTGCATCCTGCCATAAACGTTGGAGTACATGCTCTAGTGAGCATGTTGAACTCGAATCCAGGCTCGCAGGCCCAGTATGATACTTTGAAGCCATCTCGATCATTTTTACAAGTGTAGAACGCAGTGCAGCTTCCTGACAACATAAACATAATTTATTGTATTAATTATTGTGTTACGAATTAATATATATTATAATTTTAAACTTAAAAATGCTTGATGCCATGCATACTATATAATCTTTCGATATAAATTTAATGTTTAAAAATTAACCATTAATTGCGTTAATAGCTTCATGTTGACTGTATGGATATTACTGGGATATCATATTGCAAATATCTATCAAGAACCTTCAGAATTGTGCTTTGAATTTGTGCACTCCAGTGTTAAGACGTGGAGTGACGTGTTTTCTATTACATGTTTTCACTGAATATTTATAAATATGAAGCTTTTTAAAATGTATCAGTATAATTATGTTTACAGTATTTTCGTGTTTTATTCAGCATATAATTATATAAAAGATAGACAGAGAAAAACTTATTTACAAAATAAATGTACAATTTGATACACATGCACCCACATGACGTCGAGTGTTATACCTGGTAAACCGAAAGCGCCGGCCTGCACACACATGGATGGTTTTCTCCCACACGGACTGTTCGTGCCGACGTTGCCTCCATAGCAAACCTCCCCCGCGGGGCACGCGACAGCCACGGCACATTGAGACTTAGGGGGACACTTTCCACCGACCGAGATCACTTTGTCGGGGAACTTGAGCCCTGCACAATTTACGTAGGTGTTTTCGTTGATACAGCTGACGTACTGGGTGGCACCTCCCGCGATGCTGCTGCCACGCATGCACGTGCCCGTGTTATCTTCACTCGATTTGCTGTTATCCTCGTCCGATTTGGGCCCGCCGTGAGCCACTGCCACACCATACGCCACCTGCAATGTCACGTGTGAGTCTAATAGTTGACTTTGAGATGCATGAGTATGTATAGCCAGGATTATTTTTTTAGCCATTTTAGCAATGGTACCCTAATTAAGTGTGGTGAACGTAACAAAAATGTCCAAAAGGCCACTGCAATTACAGGTCATGTGGACTTTCCACAGTCTTTCCACCCCTTACTTCTCTGTTGTGGCAGTGGCGTCCATGTTTCAAAGATAATTTACTTGCCACTACAGTGAAATTCTGACGTTCTCCAAGATGGCTGCCTGCATGTATTATAATTATACCTCAGGTGGGTTATTGTTCATCATATCATTGTTTAAATAAATAAATATTATCAAGTACAAATCAAATGCATTTTTTATATTAACTTGACATGTTATTTGACTAAATTCGTATTTTCGTATTCGCATAACTTTTTATTTTAAATTTCTTTTTGATACTTTCATGTATAGCAAATTTTTTAGTAGCTACTTACAAATTCTTCTATAAAAGATCTGGAACTTTTGAAATATAATAATATATATACAACTCCCTATGTATAGTTTTCTCCTGTTCAGAGTACTCAATGTTATACTGATGAAAAATAAATAATGGAGCAATGGTACGGTGACTATATACGGTAGTGAATTTTTTCTTTTTTATAGTTATTTTGGCAGCAAAAAAAAAAAAGTATTTCCACTAATACCTCCGATGGTGACTATTAATCGTCAGAGTGCTTGCAAGCTGTATGGAATTGCAGTTTTCAAATTCAGTTATATACTTACCATTAGAACTGCCAGATGCCACTTCATGGTGTGAACTAAGTAAGTCTGCCTAATTCGTGTTCTATTTGTAGCAAAAATAAGAGCATCTAGCATTATAGCTAGCCAAATAGTCAAAGTAAAGCAAAGAGAAGATAAATTGTGCAAATTTAAGTTGACTAATGACGGGGTAAAACAATTAAAAGATACACAAATTTAGGTCCGTTTAAGGCCGTTCTAACGTATTAATTTACATAACAAAGAAGGAAACACGCTAAGTACTGTCGATGTCAGAAAAGATGTGCCATCAAATAGCACTTGAGCCCGTAAAGGGAAGAATAACTCATTTTGACAATGACAGTATGTAGTCTAGTTCTTAATGTTTACTTTTATAGCTTTTTGAGAGCACGCCCATACTCTTCCTACGTAGATTAAGTGTGCAAGGTTACCTCATAATAAATATTATTACCTCACTTGCGTAATCAGCACTGCATGTTTGTTTATTAATTACATTTATTAATATACGTATAGTAAAAAAATAATGTTTAAAATAAGATAATAAAATAATATACATATTAAAATATACTGCAATAATTATAATTATTATACTGTAATATTCTAAAATCTAATACAAGAGAAAGTAATGCATAAATAAATAAATTTATATTATACATTATATACATCAGTACCATACTACCATCTATAATAGTGTATTTATATATTATAATATATGTCAAGATAATATTCTGTTGTCACTGTTGAAAAATTGTATTTAATTTGAGAAAAATAGTCAATTTAGCAAATTTTGCATATATTGTTAAAATACTGTTTAGTTAGAAAATTATGAAATAGTAACTCATTATGATGGAAATAATTTACATGAAAGAAAAATCTATAATTATTGACACTATATTGGTATAAGAAATCAGTATTTAAAGTCACTTATCATAAAATATACATTATCTTAAAATATATTCTTAATTCCATCAGATTTCACGCACTGCTAAGTTTAAAAAAGATCCACAATATAATTTTTTTTCTTAAATCTTCATTGCCTGCAGCTTATCTTAAATATAATTTTTTTAAAAATAAAAATTTAATAGCATTCTCTCTGCAGCAGAGGGAGCTAAAATTTCATCGACGCGGCTAATAGCATCTCTATAGGCGTTGTCCATAAGCAACATAAGCAAGCAAGAGTACGGCCGCCTCAGCCCCATGTAAAAAACGAAGGGGGGGGGCAGTACCCGGGGGCAGTTTGGAGGCTGCGGCGGCGGCTTTGCCCAACACCTTTTCTGATTTATGATCACCGCCGATAAACAGCTGATGATAATCCTACATCGCTTTAGTCAAGGAGAGCTGCTTTAAACGCTCAAACAATATTCGGATTTCAAGAAAAACTATAAAATATATTATGTGATTTTTTTTTTTCTCTAGTTGAAATAAAACTTTAATTTTTTTCCCCTGTTGTTAAAAGAGTCAACCCTTTTAATCTTTAAATACTCGAATTATGTCCTGTTTTATTTAAAATAAAATATTAATAAATTTTAAAAGGTGAATTTTGACATGTTAGTGTAAAAAGGTCTCGTGTGTCCTAACTTAAAAAGACTTATATCTATTCGAATATATCATGTCCTCTTTAACATAATATAATATGATAATATTATCGTTTGGTTTGATTAGCTATAAAAAAAAAACACATAATGTACACCGCGGTACAGCAAAAACTTTGATTTGCTGAAACTGCAGCTTTAAGAGAAAATATGCAGATTTGAAGTGTTTGGGGAGTAAACAGGAGCATTCAGTTTATCCTAGAATTGTCCATATAGTTCACCACACCTCCATTGGCTGCGAGACCAATAGGGAGGGCATCAGGAGTAAAGAAGTGTACGCACTTCTGGACACCACGCTTTGTTTTTGGGTGTTACCACGCAGTCTAATGGAGGAGTGGTGACCAAAAATCTTTTGATATAGGTAGACTATAAGTGGTTGTATTCTTACCTCACCCAAAACTGCAAATCTCTGTCTATTGAAGCTGCAGCTCTATAGCAAGTGAAGCAGGAGTAACGTTCGTGGTGTCCAGAGGTGTATATATATTATATCTTGCGCTGCTAATATATGTCAGCTTGTGTTTGTAATTTAAATGTTTAAAGTAGAGTAGGTTTTCATCGTTCAATTTGATTATAATGACAGGTATCGTAAATAGTAGAAGGATCGAGCTTGCAGCTTGAGGATTTATTGCACCAGTTTATATAAATACATGCAATAAATCTATCATTGCTACTAGTGATTTTAATTTTATAACTCTTAATTTATATATTATCCCTCTTACTCTGTTTGTAAAATAATATAGAAAACTACCTTCGAACACGCATATAACAATAAAAATAATATATGAAAATAAATTAAAATTTTATGATACAACTTCAATAACTCTTTTGTTAAAAAAAAAATCTTATCGTCACTTATTTTGTTTCATTAAAATTGTTATCCATAAAATTATTATATATAAAAGTTATGATTTGATATCACGCTACATATTTGATGTGTGTAAATGTGTTTGCATAAACATATTATGCATTCATGCAATATGCTATTAACATTATTATATTTTTTTATATACAACATGTTACGCGAGTGTTATTCGTATAGTCATTAGAAAAAATTTATAAGTCTACCTTTATACCTGAGCCGCGCATGCATAATGCGAACGGTCGGCGTTGTTTTGACTTGCCGACGGCACACTGAGACTTGGCTCACAACGAGTGTCCATATATATTCATGTGCCAACTTCACTCTCCTTGTCACGGATCTCGTTTGATGAGGTCCATCATCTGACATGTCACCACCTGTCACATTTTGTCGTCCTCAGGTTCATTCTCCATGTTGAGATCATTGGCCGTATTTGATTTCATATATTGTACCAGTTTGCTTCTTTTTTTGTTTGTCTGTGTTTTTCGTTTTGCTTATAGAGGTACAGAGGGTATATATATAGTTATTACTATGACATGTTCATTTAAATTTCTGTCATTTAGTTTGAATATAAACAATCTTAAAATTATAAGTATAATTTATAATTGTAATAATCACGTTCTATAATAAATTAAAAAAATATATTGAAAGCATTAAGAATGCTTTTATTTTATTTTTATTATTTTTTTTTAAAACAAGTTTTGATTTTCATTATTTATAAGCCTATAATGCTTCGATCGGAACAAAACCACATAAAATTACATCATGGCATAGAAAGAAAAATACCAACATTGACAATTAAAATTTGGAATTACGGTGACTGATTCACACGAAACAGAAAGGGGGGCAGGTAAATCACTGAGAACGCACATGACCACTATTAAGTTTTGTTTATTGATTCAACTGTTACTACTTCCTCTCAAAATGCTTAAGTTGACATTTAGATCACATCTACATCTCCATTTTGAAATTTTTTTGGGGAACTATTCAGAACATGGATTTTTCGATTAGAATTTCTTCTTCTTCAACCGACCTGGGTTCCTCCGGAGGCTAGGAGGTGAGAGAGTGACAGAAGGGGGCGTGTCCCAGGATCACCCTGCTGTCCGGCAGAGAGGTGAGAAGCAACAATTAGCGGCTCGCGTAATGAGTGGCCATTGCCGGCACCCTTGCTCTCTCCAGCTGTGAGAGAGCTGTCGCAAACGTTTACTTGTAATTATCTTAACTGCGGGGTAACACTGCTTATTATAACACATCCTCCTTGTCTTTATGCAGCAGCCCACTGAAACGTTTCATTATATATAAATACCAAGACATAAAAGTTATATATTTTTGTAATTATATTCGAAACAGTTGTTTGATAAAGGTTTTATATAATATTATAATTTGTAAATATTTAAATTATCATAAAGAAAAAAAAAGAGTGGTTATAGAGTTTAAAAATAATTAAATTAAATGTACATGTTATACATAATATTTTTGTAATGTATTATAATTGAACAAATTACGTATACATAGATCATTTTATATAAATGTTAATTTATTCTTGTATAAAGAAACTTATTTGAGTATGCATAAAATCTACGGGTGTCCTATAGTTTGGTCTTAAAGAAGCGAGCGGTAATTACAAAGTGGAGTTTAGTAGCAAAGTTATCTCACACCAGATTAGGAGAGAGAGAGGGAGGGAGGGAAAACAACCATCATGTTGTATACTACGATGATGCTGCTGCTGCTGCGATTCTTATATTATAGCATCAATGTATGTATATAAAAGTTCAATATTATATATAGTGTGAGGCTGGCAGCCAGGTTTAAAGGTGCCTTAATTGATGTTTACCCGAGCGAGGAGTCCGTTTGATCTGGGAACGAGGCCGGCCGGCTTTGGTATACGGGCTCTGTTATTTGGTCGAAGAGCCGCCACCGCCGCCGTCTAAGTATACCCAAGCATAAGGAGGCGGTGGCTACTAACGCCTGCTCGCGCGAGAAGATGTTCTGATGAGAATACCTCATCCTCATCTCAACCTTCAAATTACCTCAGGGTCCAGCAGCAACCAGGTACACCAACCTGAGCACCATCACAAGGGTCACACGTGCAACAAGACTAAGGTCAACTCAAGTTGGCTAGCCTGAGATTAATGCAGAGTTTAGTCGGCTCATCAGCAACTTGCTAATTAGCGATGACCACGATTCATGTTTTTTTTTTATTATTTTTTATTATAAGGTTCAGGTAAGTTCAAGTAAACGAGGTAAAATATATTAATGGAGCTTTGATCTCAACTCTCAATCATCTCTAATGTAATTTTTAATATTATAAGTGCTAATCGGACGTATGATAATGGTTAACGATGTAATTCGGTAGATAAAGTTTTTTTTTGTGTATACGAAATTACTTTTTGAAAGGATCTTCAACTTCATTATTAATAAACTGATATTTTGTGCTCATTTCATAAATAACATGAGAAGTGAAGTCTTTGCTTCTGCTCTGATTTTTGAAATTGTAAAAACATTAAGTGCAGTGACGTCACAGGTAACACTTTTAATGAAAGCAGGGCTAACATTTCTGTGAGTTTTAAAAGTATAGTTTTCCAACTCTTAAAAGCCATGATGAAGGATCATTTATATATGTAACAAATTTCATTTCAGCCATCATGTATATGGTACACTCGTCGTCTTGGAAAATTTCCCACTTGTAGCCTTGTTAATCACCATGCCCTTTGTTATTCTTACGAAGAATGGCGATTGTGATTAACAAGGCCTCAAAGGGAAATTTTCAGAGGCGACGACTGTACATTGAAATAAAATTAATTAAATTCTATAATACAGTAAAGAAAAAGAGAATTAATTTTATTATTTATTCATATTATTATTTAAAGTCTCTCTTATTTATTTGCAGAAGTGTCAACATAAATAAATATAAAAATAATTCGAGTCTGTTTTCATGACTAGCTTGCATTAAACTTGCTTGATGTAATACCGCTCAAGAGATTCCAACGCACGATAAAAAAAAAGTTCTTGTAACGCCGACTGGATCAAGAATCTCTCCGTTGTATGGAATTTCATCAGCTTTAATTATAAATCCATTTATCAATTTAATCTTATTAAATTTATAAAAATACATATTTTATATTTATATACCTTTTCTTGTGTTATTTTATATTTGAAATATAAATATTACTAAAGTAAAGATTATTGAAATACGTTTAAAAAAATTGTTTTTCTTTTTTTTTTATCTAAAGATAAAATCAAATTCTTTAACCAAATTATGGAGTCTTATTGGATTAGTTATTATGTAAAAACAATGTTTGTGTCGGCTTGAAAGATTTACTGACGAGAGAGGGGGGGGGAAAGAAGGGAACATCCCACTCTGCATGCTGAGAGAGAGAGAGAGAGAGAGAGAGAGAGAGAGAGAGAGAGAGAGAGAGAGAGAGAGAGAGAGAGAGAGAGAGAGAGAGAGAGAGTGTAATTTACCATCGTTCCCCTCAAAGCAAGCGGCAACAACGATCGTCCTGATGCAGACCTGCAATTATGGTGCCAGTCCGCGCGTCAAAACACATAGCCTAATGGCGCATTAACCACTCGCTGTGCTGACTAAAGTATAGAGCGCAACACCAACACACACAAGGTACAACGACTCGCAAATTTATCATCACTCGCGAGTCAAGTCGCGGTGTGTTGTGTGATGCTCTTAAGGTATCCTTCAGTTCAGTCGGCTGCACGATGCTGTGTAAATAGTGGCTGAGCCGCGGGCCCGAGCGGGGCGAGAAGTGGCGGCTAGAACGGCCGCTCTACCCGCCAATGTGGGTTATCTGCGGCCCGCCAAATTACAGACGTCTCGACACTCAATCACACCTCTCACACGCAGCAGCCCGTGAATACCAACTTAAAAAAAAAAAACAAAAAAAACATTCCTTTATTATTACAAAGAAAAACAAACTTTTTTGTATTTACTAATTTTGTATTATTAATCGACAATATAATATCAACAAAATTTTGTTATATATATTTATTATATATAGTGGGATATCATAACATACAAAAAGCCAGCGGTCGTATTTCTCTTGGTTTGACGACAGCTGGCCGCAACTCCAGGAGCTCTGGCTGCAACGTATAGACCAGCCCAGATGCACTCCGATAACGGCCCATATCTCGATTGATCAACACCACCAATTATATGGAAGCTAATTTTCTAATCTTATTTTTTATACATTCATTGGCATGTGAGTTTTTTTTTTTTTTTTTAATATACAAAATTTTAAGATTTATTTTCTTCATCCGGTTAATCTTAATAAAATAGATGTTAAACAATATCGCATGTTTAAAAGGTAATTACTTCATCCGGATTTATTATAAAACTTCCTTTCTAAAGGTGCACAATTTCGCAGCATGTAGGGACACGGTGATTAGGCCGGCCAGCATGTCGCGAGGATCGGCGCATGGTGGTCCCAGCTGATCGTCAAAATATTTGTAAAAATTCCAGCGGCGGTGACGGCACGCAAGCCATTAACTTACCTTTCACACAAATTCCAAGAAATGTAATTAATATGTTATACATTTTGATGATGATGCATGGAAATTGACTATTAATGTTTAAATTTAAAGAAATAATAATGACTTCATTTTCTTTATTGCTCGTAAAAGTTGTTAAGTTTTAGCATTAAAACATATGCATTTTTTTATGATATAAAAGAGGGGTGGGGAGCGTATTAAAAATTTCGTTGTATTGTATTTTTTTAACGTTTGCTTTACTAAAAGCTGGCAAACTGTAAAATAAAAATCATAGTTTAACAATAAAAAGGTTTTGCGTTTGCATGCAGTTAATCATATTTTTATACCATATTTTAAATTATAATGTTTATAAAAACAGGTAAAATTTAAAACAAAAAATGGCATTGTTTATAATGCCGAACTAATTTCTTTTTAATTTATCTTAACACATTTTTTTTCCTGTGTATAAAAGACTAATTTTTTAGGATGAAGAGGTTTATTATTTTCAATTTAGAAAGCTACTAAAAAGGCATTAAATTTAATTTTAAATTGGTTGCTATACACCCTATATTTTTCTCGCCCTAGGAGTGAAACAAAGGCATTGTTGCCGGTCTGCCAGCTGTTGCTTCCCTCGCACCCCCGCCCGCCTCCACCCCCAAGATGTACAACAACAACGTGCCACAAAAGATCTTGATTTTGTTTGTTAAATTAGTAACATGAAAAAAATACGAGAAAAACTAATTAACCTTTTTATAATAATATAAGTAAACCTTTAATTATTCAACAGACAATTTTTTTATCAATAAATATAAATTTATCTGATGAAATTTATAATTAAATTTAATTTTAGTTAGGAATGAACATGACCAAGGAAGAAAATAATAGTATTATAGTAGAGAGGAAAATGCTGCATGATATTCTAATTTTAATAAATATATATTTCAAATATTCATTTTAAATTGGAATCATTACATTTTGATGATATAACAATATATTACTTTCACGCCTCTTTAGTATCGTGTAATATTCATAAGAGAGGAGACATCGCCACCTTCAGTGTTACCACGCTATGCATCTTATATATAAAATGTAATTTTTTGTTACGATCCTATACTATATATAGCTTAATATCGAGGAGGCACGAAATAGTTTTTGCCAGCGTTCCTTGTCGATTAAATTTTTAGACTAAAGAATGTTAACATATATATTTTTTTTAATATACTATGATCGTCTAAAAAGTATGTTATTTTCCTTGATAGGGTGTTCTCCTATGATGACTGCGATACTAGCTGATGAGTGATGGACGTACCCCATTGTTACAGTAAACGAGTATTGGTATTGGCGTGTCACAAGCTTGATTGGCCATCGGCAATATAGCAATCTGTCTTCTGACAGCCGCGTGATAGCGCCTAATAGCTTGGCCAGCTTCCAGACATCATTAGAAGCAACAACACGCTACACAAAGAAAAACTGACTACTTGTACCGTGTTTTTTTTTAAACCAATCAAATTTCTATCCTATTGTAGAGTTAATAGTTGTTTGGGCTTATTAAAAATATGTCCAGGTAACACTTTGTCAGTTCATCTTAAAATAATTTGATCTATTTTATATATAATACCACTTCGTATGTCGAAGATGTTGTGTACAGAACAAATGAGGTATGGTGTACAAAAAATCACACAATATATATATATTTTTTTTGTACAAAAAAAAAAGAGGAATTCAAATTTGAAGTTTTATTATAGTCTACTGTATGATGCTATACTTTTAAGCAGAATTTCAAATATGAAAAAAATCCTCTCAATTTTCTCCTTATTAATATTATTAACTAAAATGACAATCTATAATACATAAAAAATCTGCATGATTTTTATGCATTATATTTGAATAGAGGACCTCGAGTCATGTAGTATCATTTTTCTCTGATTTTTTGTAATTATCTAACCACTCTTAAAATCGTGCTTCGAAACGCTGTGACGTCATAGTTATGCAAATATTTAGCATCAACCATTATAGGAATATGCGTTACATGTCTATGACGTCACAACATTTTGCATGCAGTATTTCAATTTTAAGAAGAAAAATTATGAGGTTATTTAATGCTACAAACAATTTTATTAAAGAAATAACTTTTTTGTTGCTGTTTTTTTTTACTGCTTTTACCATATTGAATTCTATAAAATAAAACGAGTATTAAATATACATCATAATTTTTAGTGTAATTCTGATATATGCTGTATAATTATGTATTATAATTTCAAATAATTATATTCTCCGAAAAAAATTAAGTATTTTTTTTAAATAAAGCACATCATATGCAGACGTACAGTACAAAAAATTATTCCGTTAGTAATTGTTCTAATTTATCGATTCATTAAATCATTTTATATGAAATATATTGTTAAAAAATTAAAATTAATTCTCATGAATTTTTTTCTTAGGCTATCTTAAACATGTCTTGAAATATTAGTGGTGGTTTTTAGATTAGCACTGATAATGAATGGGGGGCATTATAGGTGCAGTAATATTTCACTCGCCAATTTACCAAACGTTAAATTTTGTTTGTTAGCACCGCCATGTCTCTTTATCCTCATGAAGAAAATATTGATTCACTTTCTGTGCATCACAAAAAGTTGCGGCAATAAATTCGATCGTTTTTAATTTCCACGCCCGATGCCACGGGATGTTTATGCTAAGGTGTGAGCCACCTGCTTTAAAACATTCACTAATTATAATTCAAATCTTTATACAGCAATAAACTATTTGTAATAAATCTAATTCAAAACAACATAAACAAATTTAAAGTGAAGAGGAAATTTCTTTGTTATTTCGTTTCCAATGCAGTATGATCATATTATAGTGCATACTATTATAAGAATAATCAACTGTGATTTCACTCACTTTTTTTACCAGTTATTTTTATTATCTATTAATTAATAGGATCAAACTAGCATAAACGCCATTCAGGTAGAAGCTAGGTTGTTATCTATATGTAAATAAGATAAGAAACTGACCTTTACTGAAAAGTGCATATAAGCTTGTTTTATCCTGAGTGCCTCAATTATATATGAAACACGTTCAGTTTGAAATATCAAGTGAAAATTGTAATCAATTAAACTATCCGCTTTTATAAGACGAGTTTCTAGTCCAGAAAATATGGCAAGCATCCTACAGTGCAACGTGCGCCATCACCGGGGAACATGCTTACAAAAAGTAACATTTTACACACATATTTATTATAATTCCAAACCTCTTCTGCTGTGTGATATTGATATGTCAGTAAGATCAGTTTATATTTATAATCATGGGGGTTGCGGATTTAAAAAAAATCGAAATGAACTTTTAACAGCAATGTTAAAAAATTTATAGGGAAGTTTCTCATTATCCAAGTTAAATCCAGTCCCCCACTCCCTCCTTTCTCCTTCGAAATATACACTTAGCTGGACTCTTTGACATGGCAATGGGCCAGTGGCGGTTGAGTTTAAAAATGTCCGGATAATTTTGCCAGTGTAACGATGGTTCAATTAATGCTATGTCCAGCTTATTTTAAACTTAAACGTGCTCATGATCATGAGTTATATAAGACATACATTTTATTTTGCCAGTGTTTTGATGATTCAGCTGTAAGATGTCCGGATTATTTTGCTAGCGAACGTGCTGACAATTAGAACTTCCTCCGGACGCAACTGCTGAAGCGTGATAGCTGATCGACAGATCGCAGATACCCGATGTTTCCGCCGTCAAGAAAAGATAATATTTGATCTCCTTAATAAATCAATACATCAACGTCCACAAACTTTTCTCTAACTTTGTTATACATTTTCTCTTTTTTCTTTCAGTGATTTGGGGAATATTATAGAAATACGCCAACTTAATGGTATCATTTATAAAACGATTTTACGCGTATATACTATTGAACTAATATATTACAGAGAATGCAATTTTTATACGACTATATATTGCAATTAACCATTGTATGTCATGAATGCATATAAAACTCAAGTTTAATTTAAAAAATAGCAGCAATGCTAATTTTAAAATAAATTTTTAGTTACGTAGGACTCGAAAGTGTGTTGTTAAAATGTAATATTATTTCAAAACGTTGACAATCGCCCGGGTCTTTTATATGTAACTCACGCAGCTTTTAATTATTTTTATTGTTTCATCTTACAACTTTATTATTTTCTAGCTCTTGTTTTTATTAGAAAAATCAATATTTTGGTGCCAAATTAACTAGAAATTAAGAAATTAATTCATGATATAATTAGTTAAAATCTGACTTTATTGTTATCTAATTAAGATACTGTAAGATAACGTACATCTCTCTGCCTTGCAGAACGAACTTTACTCCTGTTTTACTTTTTAGAGCTGCAGTTCCAATAGACAGAGATCACATTTGCAATTTTGGGAGATGTAAGAATAGCACCCAGTCAACCCACATGAAAAGAGTTATGGTTCACTACTGCACTGTGCACAGAGTGTGCATTGAATAACCTTGATATTGAAAATATTTGGGATGCATATTTGTATTTTTCAATTAATTAAAATATTATAGATAATCTTTTGCTATAAGGTTACTAAATTATAATTTACTTTGTTAAAAAACTAATTTTTGTTTCGTAATAAAAATTTTATAAATATGACAATGAATATATTATATTGTTTGATATTTTCATAAGGTTTATGGCGTAGATAAAAATGCAGAGAAATAAAATATCTTATATAATAAAATAAACTAAGGGCGTATTAATTCGACATTAACATATAGAATGAATGCGATAAATAATTTGGGCTATCTGCCTAAAAACCTAAAAAATACACAGTCAATTATATCAGTAAAATATGCTTGGACATTTTATTCATTAAAAACGTGATAAAGAAGTATATTAATATATTATTTAAAAATGTTAATATTAAACATACAACTCCTTTCCATAATTTTTTTAAGTCTTATAGATTTAATATAAAGCGTTCATATTGACCCAGTTTATTGAGCTTATTCATTCAGTATAATATCACTATTATATGTTTGATTTATTTTATTTAAAATTTGTAAAAAGCAATAAGCATATTATGAAATTTTAATTGCTTTGTAAATAGTGTTAGTTTGACAAGTTTTTATTATGCGTTAAACTAACTTGAAAACTTGAATAAAAAAATATTATATCGATTATGTGCAATGTAATATATTATGTGAGTTTATTTATGTGTTTATGATTGTGCATGTAGTCGTTTTACATTAATGTGATGAATGTGAACACATTATTTTTATATTTATGCTTTCTTATGAGATGTGTATATACCATAAATATATATTATATGTATACAATAAATATATACGTATAAACTATATATATATTATATAATTTGAATCTTTGTTTATCTATAACCAAGTCAATCAGTGACTTTCCAAACGGAGCTAGATAATATCTGAACCCAAGATTTAGTGCTGAATAATACAGTATATTAGGTGTGCTTTTAATTACATAACAATTAACCACTGATTAATACTTCTAAAACAATGTATATTATCCATAATATATATATTTGAATAATTCTGTGTTTACTATCATTTTTACCATTACTACTAATTTTACTTAAATTAATACCAAATGTTGTGTTTACTATTAATATTATACATTCTTGTCTAAATTTTTATGTTTTTATATCTGCGATGTTTCTATGTTTTATAAATATATTAATTTTATATGTACGCAATTTGTGTTTGATAATAATGTGATAACTGATAAAGTAAGCAACTATGACTTCATCGTCATGGTGAGCATGTGGGGGTAGAAATTCCAACCCTCCTCGCTGCATATATAAGGGATCAAAAATTGCTTGGTATCGTTACCAAGCAATTTATGTATTAGTTTTGTAGTTTCAGTATAATAGCTGAAGGCCATGCACCGTATATCTTATTGCAGATTTCAATACATTTCTTTTATATTAAAAAGTATAATTATGTACGTATTATAATAATTATTATATTATACTGCATATATCGCTAAATATAACGTCCATTATTGACATTAAGTTATTAAATAAAATATGATTTGACTTACCATTGCCATTTAGGCTTTATATTATATTAATTAAAGCTGATATATTTTTTTTATTAAAATAAAAATTACAATGATAAATTAGTTCTATACTAAAATTCACATAACAATATTTTCCTTACAAGAAATCAAACATATCATTAACTATTCCGCGAAGTGCGTGAGACTCCTTAAATCAAAATTTAAAAAAAATACTGAGGGTAATAATTTTTAGATTAAAACTTGTTGTATTCTTTACGGATGCATATTAAGTTAGAAAGACCATAATTAGGAGAGGGATTTATTATGGGCGAGTGGAAACCTGTTTGTTCATGAGCAGCTTCTTGTATCGCGGTTTAATTGCTCAAACACTTATTATTACTGCTGCAGTCACACCGTAGGAAGCTAGCAATTTATTAATCGCACAGAAATAAAGCAGAGGCAATCGTCTACTAACCGTGTTAGCATACACAATGTTTTGTAAAACTTACAAAAAAAAATGCATGGAAAACTAAATATTGAGTCTGAAAAATGTAAATGTGTCGTTTATTTGTTCTTAATTTAAGAATAATTGACCAACCGGATTCGAGTCGTATACAACATTTTTATGATTTTAGTTAAGGAATTTCAAGATCTCTGTGAATATTATTAGTCTGATTCATGATATATTTTTGCACGATATATAGCTCGTATGGCGATGGCAAATTTTTCACCGAATGACAGATCTGATTATACATTAATATACAAATTATTGATGATTTTTTTAAAGAGGACATTCTCAAAGAATTAAAACAAGATTTAATTATAATTTTTTAAGGCTATGGATTTTTGTTTATAAATTTTTTGACCTTAAAAAATTATGCTATAAAACTTATAGGTATATCCAGTTTCGAGATCTCACATTAATACTATAATGAGCTTTAGAAAAAAAAAATCATTTGAACTTCGAAGAAGGATTGTCATGCCTCTTCCTCCACGTGTAGCCTGGCCACGACCCCGGTGGAATATCTCATACGTGACGAGTGCTCAGGTGAGGGGGGCGGGGCCACAGGAGGGCGGGGCTTTGCAAGAACCCGCCACGCCCCCTAGCGGCGCCGGCGCTTGCTCATCCCCTTCACGACATCCCCCCCAGAGAGAAAAACAACATTTACCTTCGGGAGATGACACAACAAATTATAACCTGATGTGAATCGATACCGACGAGGGTGCGTTTATTAACAGTCCACCCATGTGACTGATGAAAAGGAAAATAAAATTTTAATTCACTAATTAATCCAATTATAATAACTCAATATAAATAAAATACATATTATTTAAAAAAAAATGAATATGATTATTTGCTTTGCATGGCTTAACAAGAAAACAACAATTTATATAATATAATACATTCAATATGAACACCCTTTGCACGAAAAAGTTATTTACTACATTTATACATTTATATTTACAATTATATAGCTGGTATTTTATGGTACAATTTTCCCTTAAAAGAAAACTTTAACTCCATTGGTTTGTATGGAGATGAATTTTTAAGGAACAAAATACGCAAAATTCTAACGTAAATACAATGGGGTCGATTCACAAATGAAGTTATCCAGGTCTCTCACTAACCACGTTTAGTGTCATTTAATTAAGTTGGTGCTAACCACGGTTAGTGAGAAAGCTGGATAATTTTCTGGACAACTCTTTCGTGAATCGACCCCAATAAATTTAATATAATTATATACATCATTAACCTCAAGCGTTATTATTATTTTCATTGCAATTTTCATCAGTAAAATAAAAAGCATTAAAAATATGATGCGTTTTTTCCTACTTTTAATATCACCTCTAAATTTAGTTAAACAAATACTATCAAGCTATTCTAATATTTATTCTCCTTACAAGTCTCTTTTGATAAATATTTATATTGTAACTCGATCGTCACATGTTATGAAAAATCAAATGTAAAAAAAATATTGTATAGGAACAAATATTTTTAAAAGACAATTTTCATGGTTCATGATTTATATGGAGCAAGATATAAAATAATTGGAAAAAAAAAAGTTGAATAATAATATTTCCATTTATAAAATATAAAATAGTTTTTACAACCCTTATTATTGTCGTACAAATGAAAATATAAATCACTGCAGACCGACACCAAAAACTCCTCATTCCAAATACAATTATCTACGCTATCTATTATGTATAGAAAAAAATATTTGAATCGTGTTAACACATTGGTATTCTTTGTTAGTGATCGTTGGTTTGCCCGACTTTATAATTGGCGTGCAGTAACATCAGTATGACTATCAGTACTGACACATTCAAGAATTTTCAACCCGTGTCATGTACGATGAGCAATGGCTGGCTGTAGTCACCGCAACATTATTTCTGGTGCGTTAAATTAACTTCTAAAAGCGTGTCCTCCAATAAGTCAACTTTGTGTGATGGTTTCCCTCCCTGCAACATTATGTTCCTACAACCCCCTTAAATGACGTAACACTCTCCCCCAGTCATATAATGTGTGCATTGTTGCATTTCGGAAGCTGTGTGACAATAATGTATAGAAGGGACCGATATGCTTTAACAATGTTATATATTATATTATAGCCATACATAGAATGAGTGAAATTTTTTATCTGTAAAAAATCTATGATGATGTTAGGCCATTGTCATTTATTTTCTTTTTTAAAACCATATTTGGGTATTTTAAATTAATTTGTCACATTTTGTATTATATTTATTATATTGTATAGTTTCAAATTGCAATTATATTCTGTACGTGATGTGATGACATTATAATATTATCGTAAATAGATAGCTTTAAATTAATATTCAAAACAAAATTTAAACACGCATGCTTTATCAATGTGTGGTTTTTGGGAATATTTTAAAGAAAAAATACGACCTAATATTATCTGGTGATCATGCGACACTAAAAATTGCTGCTTAGATTTAGGTTGCAGTAAATATCGCCATCAGAAATATATGTCCTTATATACCAACATATTACTGCCCTTGAGGAGTGAGGTACGTGGTTTTGACGACGACGGTAATCTCGTGTCACGCATGTATAGTTACCTTCCTTGTAATCGTCGAGTCGCGTGAACCAAGTGTTAGTGTTTTCAGAAGTGCATAAGATGAGTGTTTGCGTATCTTAGATAGTTAGATCTATTGATTCCTCTCTATAAAAATACATTGACTTCTTTTCTTCTATTATAGATTTTTCCAACGAGAATAATTTCGGTGATGTAGATTTGGTTAATTGAAAAGTGTGTCTGCTAAAATGATTTGATTTGCATGTTTATTGAATGCAATAAATAAAATCCTAGTTATTTGGATAGTGTATGATGATACATCTCAAATACATTTCACATAATAAAAATCAAAGAAAAAAGGTTAATGATTTTCTTGTTTGGTTGATGAGTTAAATGATGTAAAACATCAGCATATATAATTATATAAGCGCGTGGCCTCTATATAAAATTAAGATAAAATTAAATTAAAATTCAGATGAATCCTGTATTACACGATACAGTAAAATTTTGCATACAATGTTTCCTTACAAAAAATTTTTATATCCACACAAACAAGTGAGTATAAATTTTCTGCAAAGAAAAATTGTATGCAATAATTTTATTATAGAACAATTGTATCGCGTAATACTGGCTTGAAAGAAGATAAAATTGTATGTTTATTAATTTTAATGCATGTGATTTTTCTTTTCTGTGTGTAAAAATGCAAACGTTAATTGTCTTGTTTTAATAAAATAAAGCAATTAATATTGTGATTGCATGAGCAATTTTTCTTATCTGTAAACGTTAAAAGCAACATTTATCGCAAGTAACTGCAGTTAATTGTCTTGTTTTGTCGGTACAGTGGTATCAGAGAAAAGGTATAATTCTTTTCTCTGGTGGTATCATGCTCGCTCTAAAACAACAACTTGCAATTTAATAAAAAAAAGTTTTCAGAATGGGTGCAAAGTTTTATTCGCATGTTTGTATTAAAATATTTTTTTCTTCCATTTTTTCTTTCATAAATTGTAATATGAAGTACAGCTGCTATAGCAGTTAAGTCAAAATATCTGCGTACGAACTTGTATTTACTATTTATGAATATATAGACGGTTAATAAGGTAATTGACGGTTGAAGGTTATAATACATAAATACATATTATGCTCCGCTTTATATCCATAATGGCGTCATTGGCTCTGATCTCCAGCAAATTGCCTTTTTTTTTTTTAAATTTGTTTATTCATAAAAACAAACATAAAAATATACACCCCAAGAGTTTGAAACTATGTGATGAGTGATAAACAAACGTGTGAACTTTGATACTGCACCAATCAAGATGTTGTATAAATTATCAAATGTAAATCCATTATATTCAAATGTTGGTAACAGTGTGCACACGAGGTGGCGAAACTGCTGCACCTGTCTTTCTCAGCCGTCAGTGTGATGGACGTTTTGCCGGTGGTTATATTTAGAAAATTAATTCCTCCCTTTGTTTTACATCCACTAAATCAATACCTGCATGCTGAAATCTTAATCCTGTACAAAAATAGAAATTGGTTTCGATCCATTGAATAGCATTGTTCGGTTCAAATTAGAGTTATTTGTTTATTGATATGTTACAGCTGCCAAATTGTGCATGTAACTGTCGTCGCATTTATCAAATACATCAATTTCAGGAAATATTTTGTCTATTTGTTCAAAATCAAAACATTTTACACGCATATATTATTATATTTCAATAGAAGAATATGGAAGGTGGTTCAAAATATTAAATTTTACTGAAGACAAAGTCAATTTATTTGCAAACAAAATGTTTATATACACATGCAAGTTTGGTCACCAGCACAGAAAATATCTTCAAATATAGACAAAGTTTATTATAGCCACCATATAATAATTAACTTTATTTAATATATAATATGCAGTACGATGGGGGGAATAAAAACAAAAAAATTCTAGGGGGAAGGGAGGGAGTTGGGGTGGGTGGTTGGAGGAGTGTCAACTCACCCAATGTATTTTGTCTTATATGCCAAGTGCAGCCTCAAGGGGGTGAAATTTCTGCCTCAACACAAGATGAAGGTCAGCTATTGCATCGCATAAAACATAAACACCAAACATTCTGGGCATCGTGAAGAATTCGTTTTTTTTTTTTTTCCCATGGATGCCCCTGTAAAGTGTGCAACCCCCCGCACGATGAAGCGTGGTGCTCCGCGATGTCAGACACGCCACGTCCGCAACCTCTTTACCTGGCGTGTAGCATGCCGTGTTTGTTCGTCCTAGTATACCGCAGCCTGGGCCGCGAGGTTCCTCAAAACCGCTTAGAATTACATACAATAAATACATCAAGGGAGTTTCTAAACAGTTAGCAAGTAATTTATCTTCGTGTTTTCTCAATATCCAATCAAAAAATGATAATGATTCGTACCAAGCTATACCCACAGGATATATTATATTTGAATTAAAAGTTAAATAAAAGTATAATAATTATAATTACTTTCAGTTCATTACATGTTATAAAAATACAATATAATTATCATCTAAATAAAGTGGTATCAAAAAGATAATTATGTTTTTTTTTTAAGTTTAATGCTAACTAGATAATATGAAGATAAGTTATGACAAAGAAAAATAATTGCATAACAGATCTTGTAAGCTGTTGCCATGTTGTGTACAGATCTCAGTTGGTTGTGCGCACAATTATCCACGCAACGTCGACCGCCGCTTGGCCCGCGATGAAAGAATCTCTTCAAGCCAAGCCGACCGGATCGCGTGGGATCGTCTTTATTCGCACTTGAACAGAGCGGACTTAATGCCAAGCATAATTTTCAATTAAAAACTTTCAACAGAAGTATATATAGGTGCGTCATTTTTATTTAACTCTCGTCTATATAGTATATGATTGTATATGTATACATATTTTTTTTTTTTTAATTTAAAAAGAAGCCGCGCATCGAGCACGCTTTACTTTGATATATAAAAAAAAAATAACCCGTTGACAGTTGAATACATCAAGTTTTCAAAACCTTGTTTGGTTCAACGCATTTTTACCTTTTAACTAATATAAAAGCTTGTAGCTAATATCATGTGGCTATGGTGCTCTGACGTATGGAGTTGAAAAGAGTTTGCTGGTATTAATCACGGTGGCATAGGGTCAACAATGGGGAGCACCGCGGTCGAATCACACAGAAAAGGCTCTAGTAGCGGGCGCGAGTGGGAGAGAGAGAGAGAGAGAGAGAGAGAGAGAGAGAGAGAGAGAGAGAGAGAGAGAGAGAGAGAGAGAGAGAGAGAGAGAGAGAGAGAGAGAGAGAGAGAGAGAGAGAGAGAGAGAGAGAGAGAGAGAGAGCAGAGTGGCAAATGTTTGCGGCCATTATTGCAGGCTGCTGCCACAGAGCTCCTCATTATGGCAACCAAACAATTGAAAATTAATCTACGAGATGGCTACTGTAACACTCAGTCTATAGCTAACGTACCACTCTTTTGTTAAGCTCGGTACTATAGAAAAAAATAATAATGAAAAAAAAAAGTTTATATAGTAACTGTTATTATAATTTTTGATTGAACCTTGTTAAAGTTTAAAACTTTTATAAGACTATATATTATATAACTAAACAAAAATGCTGATATAATCATTATATTAACTAGTTTTTTTTATTAATATTATAATACTTGTTGTTGTTGTTTTTTTGCAATATTATACCATGGATCGTTTGTTTAACTTAGCCTCGTCATCGTTTTAAACTTTAATATTAAATTGCATACACCAATATTATCATTATATTCATTATATTATTATATGTAGCGGTGGTATTATTGTAAGTATTCTTAGTAAAGAAGAGGGAAGTTTTGAGGTATCAAAACTTTTATGAGAGACTTTCATCAAAGCAACTTTGAGACATTGGCCGATATATAGAGTCGGGCGTATACACATATATTATAACACACATTGGGGGGAGGGAAACGTGATTGTGCATTCTGTATTCAATTTGATCGAGTGAAAGTGAGATTCTTTACAGAGATGCTGTTTCCTATTATACAGTATACGCCTAATAAATGTATACATATACAGCTTGTTCTTTTAAGCATACTTATACATTATACTGTATAATAGCGAGTAAGATTTTGACCTCTAGGTGACTATGGTGACCCCTCTCTCTTATCTCTAACCAACAGCAGATATAATAAGATAGTGAAGCTGAGAGGAAGTATAACCGTAGATTATTTATTCATATCGAGGTTTGTAGAACAACACGTATATTATTAGTACACGATCATGCATAATTATCATTAAATGCAATCATATCACCACCCACAATAACATTTCAGATCATATTATATAGAAATATCAATTCCATTATAAACTAATTGAGTTTTTTTTTATTTCAATTTAAGAAGTCCTACTTTCATTTTGATTTCTAATAATATATATAGTAAAAAGGTATAATGTGACATAGATAATAATATAGAGATTTAAATTGATGTTTCTTAAAAGTTGTTTATATTAAAAAGTATAATAAATCGCTGTAGGAAATACAATTCTATATGAAATGACACAATTAACGTAATCACCACATATACCCTCAGGCAAGCACCGAGACTGCATATGCATGATGATTTGTGATTAATTTACTGCTGAGCCCAAGGCTGGGGCGATTTATTCGGTTTATTCCACTGTATCAAAGAGTTAAAATATATGATTTCATATTATGAATATGTGATATTAATATTCAATAAGATTGAATCACCCTAATAAAAACAAGGTTGATTTTAATATGCACTGCGAGTCTCTCAATTGCAATTCTTTGCATGCACGTTGGGCTGAGTGCAGAGGGATCGAGATATTAGACAAAGGTATTTTAGAAAAAAAAACTAGAAAGCACCACGCTTGAATTTCAATTTGCTGTGCATTAACAGATCCTCAGTCACTGGAAATAAAAATTACTCTACGTTAAAAAATTAATTTAACAGTAGCATCAGAATTCCAAATTTATATATGTTATTTAATTTCATGTAGCTCTTATTAATATTCAGTCAATTAATGTTTTAATACGCGATGTTCAATTTTTCTCACGGCATAATTAATTATCTGAAACAAGTAAGTATAAGCCATGCATGAATCTGTTCTTCATTTTCAGGTGCTTATATATATATATATATATATATATATATATACTATACTTTGAGCATATGTAACTAATTATGTTGATGTTTCTTATTTCCTATAATTATTAAGGGAATTTAACCAAAGAAACCTTAACTCATTAATATGGTCGGCGATTGAAAACGGTGGTAACACTCACCACACGAACGGCAGTGAGACATAAGCAACAGGCAACATTGGCAGGTTTAGAAACCCACGACCGTTAGGCATACTTGCTACCACAGTACCATGATGAACTGGTGAACATGAACGCACTGATGCGTATTTGAGAACGTTTAAAGCATCAGATTGTCCCTGAATTATTTCACCCTAGAACGGTAAAAAAATTTATACTAAGCAAGGTCAAGTGAGAAGGGTTCCCTCTTGTAAGGTCAAAAATGTCAGCGACGAGTGAATTGTGGCATGCGAACGTTAGGTTACATTTTGAGGCGGCGCTTTTAGAGACACCTTGAATACACAGCTCAACAGCGGGGGGGATAGCAAACCAACAAAGCCTCCCATTATTAATCTCCCCCGCTTTTATCAAAGTATTTGTACCTGCTGCTTGATGGCGCATTGGAGCAAAGCGGTGACACCTTTAGTCTGACTGAAGAAAAACCAACAGAGCTGCTGTTGCCTGCAGAGTCAGCGTGGCAAGAAAAGAGAGCGAGGGTTGACAGGCAAGACCATTTCTCAACGCACCACTTCCCACGAAAGGAATATCAACTCACGGCAGGGGCGTTTTTCCATCTCTGTGTTCGCCATACAATAATATACTTTGATTTTAGCATTGTCCGGGATGATGCCTAATATACATAATAATACATTCGTTATGAAATACGATATTTGATCGGAGAGATTTAAATATTTCTCTATTGAAATTAATTATAATTTTTGATACATAGGATTGTGACATTTAATTATTTTAATTAATAGTTATTTAGTATCCTCACAGTTAGTATTTTTATCTTTATTTTTATTAAAATTGTTTTTCACCAAGTTTTTTCTATACAGTATATATATTAATTTAAAGGGCTTGTGATTTTAGCATAAATTAATTAAATGAACTGCACATAGGATCTAAAACGAGTATTTACTCAGCATAATTAAGTCAATTTATTTCAAGAGTTTTTTTTCAATTACCTTTAACTTAATGATTAAAGATATTGTAAAAGCATCGTATATAATAATGCTGAAGAACAAAAATTCAACAAGCACTTTAAGTTCACATAATTTATGCATTATTGGTACACAACTTGTTACATTAATGTAATGGGTTATGGATGCATATATATAATATCTCAACGGCTCGAAGGCCTTCGATTGCAAATACTGAGGTAAATACACATTTGCACAACTGCATGTACAGTACTTCTTGAGGATTATTGCATGGTAATGCAGCCTTGAAGTTTGTCTTTGGAAATTAATTATCAACTTGATAAGTAAATAGTAAGCTATACGTTTATATAGATTTTCATGTATAATATCATCCTCTCTCTAACCGCTGTTTCTTTGATCGAGGTATCAAATAAAAGATTTTCATTACCTTTAATAAAAAAATGCTAGGGGTTATTTGTAAAAGGATTATAATTTTTATACTTTGGTATGCAACTAACTAAAAGGTATAAAGAATGTTTGTGGTTTAAGATAGCCGGCCAACATCAGTTTGATCGTTTTATAGCGACACTTATGAGCATCCCTGGAAATTACGACGATAAAGTGCCTAACAAAAAGATTCCAATGTTTTTTACTACTACGTTGATCATATAAGATGTTCCCCAGTAGCAACCTAGCCCTGTTAACAAAGCATACAAACATGCAGGAGGATGCAATAAAACTGTGTGATGGCGAGATCGCATGGAGGAGGCGGCGCGAGCTAGAAGCCTTTAGGATGGTCTAATCTAACACCTGTACAGCATCCAAAAGATCATCTTAACCTATGGACCTGACCGTGAGTTTGCATACCTGTAAACGTATTACATTCTTATAGTTTTTTAGCATCAGGCAACAACATAATAAAGATTAATATCTACGGAATGCACATATAATATTATGCAAATATAAACCCATTAATGCTTGATCTAATTTTTCTTTAAAAAAATAAAAAAAAACTAAATTAAAATATTAAATATTTTAGGAAGCAATTTTCTATGTCAGCATTGTTGTTATTAATATATTTTTTATTGTTCACGTACAAATTAACATGTTTTACACAATTAATAGTGAGCTATAAAAATATGTTATATATCTATATATATGATCAAAATAAAAATCGTGTATAACTTTTTTATATAATAAAATATTATATTTCATACATACCTGCCTACGAACTAATTACAAAGGGAAGACACTTTTAAAATATACTTTGTTCTGCTAATAAAATTTTATGTGATTTTTAATCCAGTTTTTGCGGAATATAAACCGACAGCAGCTGACGCCGCGAGGGAGGGAGGGGAGGGACAAAGTTAATTACATCAGCAAGCAGTCTGCATGCAGGATTCACATCGATGTCTAATTGAAACGCTTCGTGCACGTACACCACAAGACACTTGTAACGTTACAAAAATTGCACTGCGGGTCCAATACGATTTTTTTCAATAAAATGTTGGATAAAGATGTCTAAAGGTGGATACATCTAAAAGTCACGATATATGACACGATTTTGACAAATAAGATGTAAAATCTTTTTTAAATTCACCTAGTTACAACAGCAATATCATATTTCTCACGCATATTAATGGGACCTCTATCATAGACAACATCCACAAATTGATTGTGCGTTTTGATTGGCCAGAAGTGTACAAGCATGGAGCATGTCAGATATTTACACGCTTCCCATCACATGGAAATACGCGTATTGTAGTTTGCATGGTTTACATGTAAATAGTTTAATTAACACACACACACAAACTTGTGAGCCTCAGAGATTTTTTTAATTATTTTATTTTATGAAGTTGAGATCATAATTATTAATAGCACTGACTTGTTGACAAGGATGAATTGTTATGTATAAAGATATGGAAATAATTTACTGATTATGTTTTGCAAAAGCCCTGCAGCAAAAAGCATGTATGGTATAATAATGGAGTACATTATATGATGCATAATTATAATTAATATGGTAACAGAGAAAATTAATACTTATATTGGCATAGAAATGTTTTGGAAGCTAAATTTATATAATTTTATACACTAAAAACTATCTTCATGGTTTCCTCTTATAAATATGTAAAGAACAAAATCACAACGTTTCTGTAAACTCGTTTTTTTTTTTTTTTTCATGAAATACGCGTAATCAAACGAGAGTTTAAAACTGAAATTTGTATGCTTTAATATATTATTGTTAATTTCTTCACAAAATCTTGTTTGTTTTTTTGTTTGTTTTTTTTCTGACTCATACATGGCATGCAGTGAGTTGATGATTTTTGGTTTAAATTAAAAAAAAAAAAAAAAATGGTTTTAACAAAATTTGCCCAGCACAGAAGTAAATTGGTGAAATTGCTGTTTGTCAAATATTGTGAAACAGTTTATGTATACTTTTATTACAAAAATAAATGTTTTAACAATATAATTTATAATAATAATATTTACCTGTGATTTAACACTGCACTAATTAGAAGAATGACTTTAATTACTGATGCATACAGTGAAAACAAAGGAGAGTTAATTTATTTATTACCACAAAGGCAATGGAGTAGTGGTGCTGGTCTACAAATTTATTACGTCAAGTTCAGCCGTCTCAGCAAATTTTTCACTGCAACAACGCAAGGGTGGCCACCCCATCAATTGACCATTCGCGCCCTCGGACCGGCCAATTAGTTCCAAGTGCTATCACTCTCCAAACAAAACTTTTATTGCCTCCTGGGTGTACACCTCGGGACGGCTGGAAAGTTACCTGCTCTGTTATCACGTGGTCAATGGAGGCGTGGTGAACTTGGGGTGGCTAAACTGAGTGCTTGTCTCCAGCTAAAGTTTCAAGTTTCAAATCTACCCTTCTCTTTGTAATAGACTGTGACTTCAGCAAATCAGTATTTTTAACTTTCAGTGTGTTTCTAAGTGTACTCCAAAAGCCTCTCCTACCTTGCTAGTTTTGTAGAAAGTGGTTCAATAAACAAAGAGATTTGAGTTTGGAAGAAGTCAGAAAAGCATTGCCCACAAAACTGCAAAAAAGTTTATTTCTTTAAATAATTAGAAACTGTATCATATGTTTAGAACAAAAAATTAATAAAATAGTAAATGTTTTCATAGTTTTTAAATTTCATATTTTTAAATGCTGTTTATTATGTGTAACAAACAAAAGAGATGGAAAATAATATTTATAAATTAATATCATCACCATAGAACGCAAATTAACATTCATCACAGAAAGAAAACCGGCGTGTTTATAGAATATATATATAATAGTATATATAGAGGGCGTTATATAATGGCAAAATTTCCCCCCTTTAGCATGCATCACTGGCATTAAGTGCAAAATCAGCGTTTTTATTATAATGGAAATATTTTAAAAGGAAAGAGAACAAAAAAGAGCAGGGAAATCTCTTTTGTTTTTACTAAAATAATCTTTGCTCGGTATATTTCGAAAGTGAAATATTTTGTCTAGTGAGTGATTTATTGCAAAACAAAACAAAAAGTTGCTAGCAAATATGTTGCTTTGTACTCATTTTTGTTTTCAACCATTTTGTTTATATGCTTGTGAATTATTACATCACGTCTAAACTCGAAACTACATGTGCATTGAAATAAAAAGTTATGACTTTTTTTTTTATTGGTTCACTTGAAAAATTTATTGAAATAATATTTTATGTCAAAAAACTAAAGATTTGTTTTATTATCTCACTTTAGAGATGTGAAGTAATCTAAAACTATATTTTTATAAGTCTACCTTTTTTATTTTATTACATAACATTATATACGACAAAACTTCTTATAGTGGTAGAATAATATAAAGAAAATTACAGTACGTTAGTAGTTTTTCAAGTGCTGCCACGAGTTTATCACCAACGGTAAATGAGGCCTGCCACGCTGGTTGCCTACCTCTCGATCTCGCAGGCGCACGTCCAACATGGCTGTCGCTGTCACAAAGTGCTGAGCCCACAACATTGAATTTTTTATAAATAAAGGAAAAATATGAAAAAAGAATAACATATTTTCAAGAGGGATTTATTATTTTTATCATGCACGCAAAAAGACGCCTGATGTGGCACTTATGTATTCATAATCTTTACCCGTCTATCTATTGTTCGCCTCATTGAGTTGATCCGGAGGCGCCTTATGGCTGCTACTCACGGCTTTATATAATAAAGAGGGCTAAAGAAATATTATTATATATTATGTAATATATATTTATAAAGAAAGTAAAAAAAAAAAAAAGATATTCAATTCAATAAAGTATTGCCGCAGCAGTCAAGCACGTCTTAATAGAAAACTTTGCATGCATGAAATCTACTTTTATAAAATGTTGAGAAACAAATTGATGGCTCGGAATAACGGAACGAACACATTACTTTTGTTGGAAGTTGCTCCTTCCTCTGATGCTGCTTGCTTGCTCTTTACGCTGCTGCCGTGTATATGTGGGGGTGGGGGAGGAGGGACCACAAAGGCTTAACCGTGACGTCACTCGATTGAGAGGAGGTGCTGCAGAATAACATAGAACTCGTCACGCAGGGGGGGTGCAACGTTACAACAATACCTTTATTGTTGAAAGAATTCTCTTTTATAAAAATATTTGAGAAAATAAGATTTTATTGTTACGAAAAACTTCTATTTTTTTGTATATATAATAATATAAAATAATAATTTTTACAGTTCACACTATTTCAATTTGATGTAATTTTAGGTACATCATCTTGTCAAATGGTTCTTTATTTCTATATAGTCGAGGTGTTATAGGCCACCCAGCATGTGTGAGTTAGTCCGGCAGCATATATACAGAGAGAAATAAAAGAACCCTACATGGGATAACCTCATCATAACAGCATTAATACGTCGTTACATGATAACTCCTAGGAGATTATTATATGATTTGCCGCAGGGGTTTCACTGAACATACTGCCCCTTTCTCTGTGCCACGAGAATCTGTTACATCCCTCCTCCCGAGGCTGCATGCAACGTCCCGTGACGAATCGTTTTGGCTGCAACAACCCCCCCCCCCCCAGTTCACTGCATCTGAGGAGTGAAGTAATACGAAGCAATGATCACCGCATCATGAACCGCAGGCGTCGCGACCCCTACATAAATATGCTGATCATGTCATACATATAACATTACAAATAATGCACAAGGGGAGATCAATTTCGTATTGAATTAAGTATACTAAATTACATCTTATTATACTTATAGAAATCTAAATAAAATCATCATTTACTGAAAGAAATTTGTTAATATTTAAATTATATAGTAAAATAAATTAATAACATAATTATTACAATTGTTTATATTTTATAAATAGTTGTTTTATTTATAAATTACATTAGATAAATAACAATGTATTTTTTTTATATAAATATACACCGGTGATATTTATTGGTTGGCGGCCCCGGGTGATTCATGGCAGTGCATGGCGCGACCTCATCCATCACGGCGCTTAATTTGCTCGCGAGACACCGCCGCGTGGATTTATGCAAGTTGCATATCTGTGGTATTTTTTATAATAAATTCCTTGATGCACTTCACTAGCTACAAGCCCCAGTAGTGAATGAGTTATTTATATGGTAATTAAACATGACTTGCAGTAATAATTAATTGTAATTTATGCTTTAATTTATTGACTAAGAATATTTACCCAATTAAAAGTTTATAATAAATATATAATATAAACATTGCATATGCTTATATATAAATAATACGCAAACTTATCATTATTTATTATTGCGTATATCTTTGCATTTCAAAAATTTAAAAAGAATATAGTAATTAGGAGTTTATTTAACTGAGTCGCAATAATTAATAATAATTCTAATTATAATATTATATGATACATATATTATACATGCACAAATTTACCACGACCCAATTACAGTAATCTAAATAATTAATTATAAAAATTGGTAATATCGATTAAAATGATGGATTTTATTTTCAGACTATATAATTATTATGTTCCAATGCACTATATTATGAAATAATCACCCCCACCCCTAAATATTTCAAGTTGTCAATAAATAACAAACAAATTTAATCAAGTTAATGTTAACCCATTGACATATGTGATGCCATGAGGTAATTTACGGTTTATGAATATAGTGTTTATCTTTGAGTGCTGCTGCAGCTTGGCAACCCCCGGCTATTTGTTATTAGAGTGTGCGTGCATGCTCGGATGATGAGGCGGCGCGCGTGCGATCCAAAGTGCGTGCGGTAGTTACACGCAAGCCTCGGTGGGGCAGAAATCGATCTAGAACGACACAAATATCGGCCTGTCTGATGGTTTAGCAAAAAATCGAGGATATACAAATATCGCCCTTTCTGATTGTTCAGCGAAGAATGGATCGGCCTGTAAATCGGATCATAGCTAAGAAATGGAGAACGACACATATATCATATACCTTTCTGATGGTTTAGCAAAGAAAGGAGCCAATTGAGCCGCTCTATGAAGGATAGTGTATTGGTTCTGTATATATAAAAGAAGTTTATAAAAAAAAAACACTTTTATGTCTCTTGTAGCTGCGTGAGAAAGCACTTTTTACTCGAGCTGTGCTAATTTTTTTCTTGTGCTGGACGGTAGCAGCGTTGGTGGGCTCTCTTATTTATTTTTTGTATGTGTAACTATCTGTTTTTCCGGTTTATTTTTCACAATTTTTTTCTAATTTATTTTTACTCTCAATTCATTGAAATTAATGAGTTTTTTTCCCTCTTAGATTTGTGAAAATAAGCTCATTAAAAATATAATTAAGTTAAGGTAAATTGCATTTCTTATAAATTTTATTATTTGTGAAACTTTGCCGATATGTGACATGACAACATGCAATTTTTACCACAAGTGTCAATAAATAAATATAAATACACTTTCACTCTCATCACAGAAATAAAAATATGTCCTCCAAATTTGCATACATTTGTCATTGCATGATTCGTAATGTAAACAAAAGAGCGTAATTTTTCTTAAAGGATAAATAAGTCACGTATTCCATCACAGGTGTTATAACCTTAAAATATACAACCTTGATCAAAAGTATCTATAGTATATCCCACATTTTTCCACTTAAAAAATGTGAATGGTTTTCAAAAATTGGACCACAGCTTAATTTTGATGATCTTTCATTCTCTAAAGAATTTCAGATTTAATTAAATTTATTATTAAACTTGTTTACAGATCTTGAAAAGGATACATTTGACAAGAGGCGTACGTAATGACGTCACGCTAGGGTCTGAACAAACATTAGCTATAAGAGAGGGCGCAGAACAGCCCGTGCTCCACGGAGCGTGATGCAGGGAGGGTGTAGCGAACCTTTGTCCGAGAGTCAATACTGCAATCAACCCCCGACATCTTGTCACTCACGTCTGCCTGCGTGCTCGATAATGCACAAATGTTATTCATGTTTGCCAATACTTTTACAATACTTTTTGATAATATGTTTCGCTTCATGGAATAAAGTTTATAATATATATATTATATTTACAGAATATATTAATGAATAAAAATAATTTTGCACATTTTTATTATTCGCTGCGTAGTTTTTAAAGATAATTTAATCAGGATTTATATTATATTTTACCAAATTAATGGATGAAGATATTTCAGTCACTTTGGTGGTCTGTTAGAAATAATGAAAGTTCTACATAAAAATTTAAATAGTTGTATTAAAAAACATATGAACTGAAAAAACAAACAGTTAATTAATATCTGTTAACAATAATCAGTATGCAGTTTTTTAATTTTAATATAAAAAATATTTAGATTTGAAACAATAATTTATAACGAATAGTATTAATTATAATCTGACACTCAATAAAGTGGAATTTTCTCGATAAAATCATATACAAGCTATTGTTATTTTAAAACATATTGTTTCTTCTGTGTTGGCTGTTTTACGTATACTCCGCTCTGCCCCATTTACAATGGACTCGCGAGTGAACTCGTATGCTGCCTATTACTGGAAACATAAAGATTGCATTAGTGCGGCGTCGACTTTTGTACGCGCTGTTGGGCCCATACACATCGATCTACAATGAATATATATGTGTGCACTCTTTTTAGCTATATAGGAGCACTCTTTGTTTTATTTCGCTACCAAGGGATATAAATTTCCCTGTTTAAAAAGGATTTTTATTGGTTTTTCCCTCAGTGTGCGCGTGTCATTGCGCTCTGTGGCAGCAGCTAGTGACCTCAGCAAGAAAATAATTTTCTTCAGCCGCGCGTCAAAAGCGTGCGAACCTCATCGTACTTACAATAATACTTGATCCTATGCACTAACAATTGGATTTAAAAAAAAATGTATATTTTCTCATGTTCTTCATGCACGGGCCTGCAGCTGCGCAAGACACGACAAAATCCCACGACGAATGGACGCTCCAAATCATCGACACTCGATAAAAAAGTGAAGAGCGCGGGCCGCCGATGATCAGACTCGCTTTGTTTTGTGCTGTCGTTCACTTCGCTCGCGTCCTGCTACACTTTTTGTTACACCGTGGTGGCAAGAACAGCCGCGTGCAGCCAAATAATAAGGATCCTACAAAAACAGATATTGAATCTTCCAAAATAGTTGTGAGGTGTTATAAATCTATATTGGATCCCACGGTGCAATTACGCTAGTCACTCAGGTAAACCGCAGTACGAGTGGTAATGATCTTGCCTTTCTGTTGCCTGGAGTGAGTGATATATGGAGAATATCCCGAGCAGAGAATTACACTTTCAAGAATGATGATGAGAAAATTAATGACTATGTGGCTCGACTGCTTTTTATAGACATTTGAAAATACTGAAATAAACAGAGCAATCATGTTTGCAATATAATAGTTTACGTGTTATAATTTTACAGAAGTAGACTTCAACTTATATTTATCAAACTTATCATTACACCTCTGGAAGTCCCAAACGTTACCTCTGCTCTCTTCAGGCAGTCACATATAGGGGGGCTGATGGCCAACTGCAGCAAATCAGGCAAGGGTGACGTTATGAATGTCCCGAATTGTACGATGAATATTTAAACAAAATTAATTGATAAAAGCTGAAAAACCAAAGTTAAATTACATTTCAATTAATTCAATATTATATAACTATTTTAAACCTGTGTCATTGTAGCATATTATTATGTAGACACATTTCCATATTATTTGAGGCGGTAAAACACAACATCATAGAACACCGCCTTTGTGAGGCCAATTTGTTTGTCATTGGCCCGACGTACAACAAGGAGGAGGGGTTGATTGTCTTGATGAGGCAACAAAGCACCGCGACACTTGCTATATTGAGTCAGGTGCTGGCTAGCTTTGTTCGCGCCCTACCTGTACACTTCACACAACGCCGACTGACCTTTAGATGACCTTGTGTCAAACCTCGTCTTAACGTCCAGTAACGAAAAACGAACAAGATGACCGATGTTATAATGTGGGGAAAATGATACACTTTGCATTTCATCTACTTTCACTATATATTAGTATATATGCCCATTCCATGCTCCATCGTCGAGGTAGGTGATTACATGGTAACCATAACCTGTTACATAGGGGAGAGTCCCAACAAATTATGACCTTTCTAATCTCTTTTCTACAAGTCTCATTATAAAGAAAATATGTTGAGCAGAAGCTTTGCTTCAAGTTCATTTGGGTGTAATGTTTAAATCAAAATGGGAAACCTTTGAGGGACACAGGCATTCTCAACTGTCCAGAAAGAGTACAAAATTTTGATTCTTTGAAGCTTCAATTTATGACACAACTTACTCATTTCAGTATGTACGCCAAATTTGATATTAAAACTGTACATTTTGGAGGTTGTAAAGTAAAGTTAGGTTGATTGTTTTTAATATGTGGTTCAGCTGCAGTGACAATATGAAGTATGATATCACTGCAGAGCTTGCACAGGCGACGGAGCTTTCAACGTGAGAGAACAAATCGTTCGGAGGGGGGGGGGGTAATTTAGACCTCTTGAGGAATGCCCAAAGTGGCAACAATTAGCAGCAAGGCACGTGGGGGGTGTTGTTGTTGCAAGAGCTTTTGAAGGGAGGCTGCCGAACGTTTGTGCGAACATGTATTGATGATCGGTATACGTCATGATAAATAATTATTCCGCAGGGACAAGGAAGCAAATTTGTAACATTTTATGAAATTTTTGAAAACTCATTTCCAATTTTTTACAGCAGCAGTAACATAAGATATCTTTTTTTAACAAAAATGGAAAAAATACTCTTGATTTATTATACGTATGAGTAACATTATAAAATTTTAAATGCAATGAATTTAATGTTTTTTATATTATATATTGTGTAATTCAAGGATGATTCTTAAGAGTTCTTGTTGTTTTTAAACGTAAATTTCTTCCGGCTTCCTACTTACAGTAACTACACGAACCAAGAAGGCACTGCATGCAACAGCCTTGTATATATTAATTATAATATTACAATTAAAATATTAATATTCTTTAAGATTTGAAACATTTTCCACTAACTTCCTATCAAAACATGATTGAATAAATTTTTCTGTAATTTCAATGAATAACAAAAAAAACTTTTCTATATTTTCCTTCTTATTATTTTTTTTCATCAACTTGAGAAATGTTATTAAATAAAAAGTACAATTGTGATAAATTGTCCGTTTTGTTATACAAGAAAAACATTGCATTGTTCAATTCTATATATTATATATATTTCCTTTGTTAATACTTATACATAGCTACAATACAGTAACAATAATATAATAATATTAAAGGTGAAAGATGAAAAGTCATTATTTATTGAATAGAATGAAAATTGTTTAAAAAGAATTTTTAAATGTATTATAATAATCTATTTTTGTTCTTCTCTTTGTCGGTTCGCAGGTGAGGGCAAGTCAATTAGGCGGAAATCATCTGCTTGGTAATGTTACACCTCCGCCCGCCGCCGAGTCAGGAATTCCACACGTTGACCAATACCTGCGCGCGTCACCTGACCATCTCCGTCTTTCAAGTCGCCGCCAGCCCGCCGGAGGTCTGTTGTTGCTGATGCTCACCCCAAGTAGAGCACCCTGATGCAACAATGAGCAACATACCACACGATGAGCAAACACCGCAGTTTAACTGGATTACTAACAATCGCATTGTGAAGAAGAAAATTTACTACCATATATACACAATAAAGGTCAATGGGATGGAAAGTTTGAAACGTTGTCCATGCAGAGACAGACCACGACCCCCTGCCGTGGAAAGACTCAAAGATGCTGAAGATCTAAAATAAAACTAAAAGTGCATATTTTCAATTCTTGGAGGAGGTAAGAGGTGCATCTACTAGTATACTGATTCTAATAAATGCACAACATTAAAATTATACACATTTATGTCTTTTTATAGTATAGTTTTGGCTTTTTTTATGTTGATTTTTTACATCAGCTTTCGTGTTCCACCTTGGCGCCACAGTATAAAGTAGCAATATTCAGTTCCATATAGCAGCATTCACTCTTATATCCATAGACCCGAGTTTTGCCATTTTTTATGTTTTCATTGCAAATGAGCTGTAAAAGAGCTAGCTATTAACAGTAGTCTGTATTGGATGAATGAGAGTAATATTATAACTCACCACGCCATATGATACACCTCAGGACAGCACGATCTTCACCCCTCGTTACCTGATTTGCTTCATTCATTGCATCTCCAAGAGATAAGCAGATACAGATTTGCATTTTTGTTGAAGGTTAGAAGAGCACCCATTACAAGCATACCAAAGAGTTTGTGTTCACCACCCCTCTATAATCTGCGTGACAACGCCTGGAGAGGGATAACGTTCGGGCTGTCCCGAGGTGTGCAATATGAGTAAAGAGGAAACGAGTTTAGACAAGGGTATATATGTAACTTTTGAGATTATCCAAAGTGTACTTAAACGAATAAACGGAAATAGTTGTAAAAACACTGATGAGTTGCACTTTTCTCAAATAAAAATAATAATAATTAATATTTCGTCAATACTATGATGGTGCCAAGCAGGAATAATTCAGAAAATTTTAATTATTTATTTCTCTCCCTCTAAACTGTTCAGGTCATCGCCTATGTAATCTAAATCTGATCAGAAACCATCAGAAAGTCACCCCCTGCCTGGAAGGTATGCAACCTGTTAAATAGAAACGTTCTGAGAGTTGCCTAACTTTTAAAAATCGAAAATCGGGTTGTTTTCTGAATCTGACAATGTTGCTAATAACTTGTGTTTAAATTAAGTTATAAAAACTTTAAAACGAAATTTTTAGTATATAAGACAGGTGACTTGAGGAATGCGAGGAATGCGGTATGCCTGTGCGGTTACAACTTAAAAAAAGACACAGAGCAACCAAATTGTAACAAATTCTTGAGCCGTCACAATTAATACGAGATCACAACATTCATAACTTCCTCAATAAAATATTAACTATACAAATTTTTATACAAAACGTTGTCTTAATTAATAACAAAAAATAATTATGTATTTAAAAAATTCTCACATGCACGCATACGAATTACTGCTAATTTTCATACTTAACTGACAAACATTTTCTCGTTAAAGTTCAAGTGTAATATTAATTATTGCGATTATTGCTAGCCAGCCGCCATCTTGGCGCAGCTGTGAAAGAGGCGCTAGACGATTCTCTCGGAGCGTAAATATTATCGGGCATAGCAGCAGCAGCGGCACCCGACCACCGTATCGGCGTACCATCTGGGGGAAAACGTTCCATGACCGCCCTAATTATACGCCTATCACCAACTCCTTACGTATCAAATATAATTTTTATAATAAAACTGTTGCTTCTTACTAATTAATACAAATTATATTTAAAAATAAAACACTGAGAAAAATAGTGGTAATTATTATTAAACATTTTTTTATATAAAAAAAATATTATTAATTCGAAAAAAAAATTTAGAATATAAAAATATTCTAACTGATATGAATCTAAGCAATTATTGCTTACATTTTAATACTTTAAACCGAAACAAAATGTTCTTCTATATAAATTTTATAAAGAATAATGAAAATTTGCATAACCTTTAATAATTTGATAAAAAAAATAAAATTCCATGAATTTTTAGCATCTAATACATTTATGCATACATAACTTATATAAAATATACATGCATATAATACTATTCCATAGAAAAAGTAAAATATTGAAATAATATAATATCCAATATGCTTAAAAAAGAGCTATTATGACAAAAATGATTACCTTTCACACCTTATAGCAAAGAAGAAATAGAAGATATGAAAATACATATAAAATATATATCTGATTCAAACGTAGATGTTTCAACAAAGATGAAAGGTTTGCCGGCTCTTGTCTTTTTAGTTTCATCTCTCTCTCTCTCTCTCTCTCTCTCTCTCTCTCTCTCTCTCTCTCTCTCTCTCTCTCTCTCTCTCTCTCTTCTACCTCCTCTGCCTCCCCCCCCCCAATTGCAGTCATCGCATCGTCGAATAATTTTGGTTTTTATAAAGAAGATTCTGTATAGCTCTTACATAAACTACATGGCGGCATATATCAGCACTATATACAAGAATCACATATAATACTGCATCATGCAGTATATATATTTTTGTTGTTGATCACAGTATGGGACGTGATGTGTTTTGTGTCAATTGACGTAACAATGAAATACGCTCCAGGGTGCAAAGACGCCATTGTTGCTTTATATAGGAGGAGCTGCTAGCATCATGTTGTGTGTGATATCTACTAAAGGTACTATTATTCGACCACCCAGACACGCAATAATTGCGCCTCACAATCAACATCCCCTCCTCCCCCTCTCCCAACCATCCAGCGTGACCCCGCAACAATTGGGCTGGGACAACATAGCCGACAATCGTACTGAACAAAGTGAACAGCGGGGGGATCTCTCTCTTTCTTCCCCCTTGTTCGTCTTAGCAGCAAAAAGAAAATGAAACACAAAAGAAATAATTTGTATTGGCTTGGCTGGCAGTAAGTCAGTTTCTCAATATAAATATATATACAATACAATGAGTCAAATTAATATGCTATTATATTTTATACTGTCAAACTAAATTATAAACCAATCATAATGTTATATACATATATATATTTATTTATTGTAGTTATCATTGACTTTTAATAACTTGAATAAAAGAAATATAATTTATTAAAAAATTATAATTATTTTATTAATAATTTATTTTATTATTTATCATTTCAATTGATAAAAAAACTATATAATAAACAAAGTAGATTAATGAACACAATGAATATCTTGAAGCATTAATTTGTTTTAAAATGGCAGTTTTAAAATTCAACATGGGAAAGTTCCATGGGAACATAACTCTGATGGGAATGTTGTATAAAATTTCTTACGTATTATTTTGGAATATGTTTATGATTTTGTAATGAAAATCAAAAGTTAAAATAAACGTCTCCTATTTCTCCTTTAAGATAGAAAAAATGTCTCTTTATATAATACTATATAGTGTATAATATGAAATAGATTCATTCTTGTAAAGAAGTCATTTGACTTTTTATTGGAACAAAAGCGTGACCTGATTGTATAAGGAAGAAGATATATTAATTTTTACGTGATAAAAGTTACAAATTTCTTAGAATCAATCTTTCATAAAATGTAAGAAATGTTTTTTTTAAGGTAGAGATAGCACGGATCAGCTGTTCGTCATACCCCCTTTTGATTAAAACGTATAAACCTTGGCAAATTCACACAAATTCTGAAATTCTTTTGAGAGGCAGATTTTAGTGCCTAAAAGATTTTTTTTTAAACAATTAAACGAGCTAATTTTTTTCAATTTTTTCAATTAAGTTTTTAGTTTTTCTCTCCATCGGAAAGCCTTATGCTGAAAATTAAAAAAAAAAATAAAAAAAAATCGGCTTGTTTAATTGTTTTGGAACTTTTTTCTATGGCTTTTAGGCACTAAAAAAAAAATCAGAATTTTTGTGAATTTGCTAAGGTTTACATGTTAATTAAAGGGGACTACGTTGAACTGATCCAGTGTTATCTCTACCTTAAACTCTAAAGTAAAACTATTTAGCATTGAATTTTTATCGGTTGCAATTAAATTCGTTTTTTTACCGGACTTGAATATTTATTTTCCCTCCTGTGAGCTGAGGGAACTGCAAAAGTTTACTTCCCCGCGTGCTACAAACTACAAACCCAAGGAAGTGTGCAAGTAACATCTCCACACGTAATTGTAACAATCAGCAATCTTTCCTACCTTGAAATGAAATTATTAAATTAGTTACTACACCTGCATGCAAAATTGAGACGAAACTTTAAATTAAAACAATGAAAAGAACTAAAAACACATTAACACTATTTTTTTTTTTGGCATGTCAACAAATAAAAAAAAGGAGTTAGATTTAATCATAAAGTTATATTAAGTGATGTCTCATATATTATATGTTATTTTTTTATACGAAATTCCTTATTATTACTATTATCATTATATTTTTAAGACTCACCAAAAATATAATTATAAAATATACAATCATATATATATAAGAGAAGTCACTATTTGTTATAACAGTCATAGAAGTTAATATAATATAGAGAGACATTCGACTATATACCTCGAGGCTATGTGTTCTGTTTTTGTGTCCAGAATAATACTCTAACAACAAATGTAATCGACCCCCCGGCGGGGTTGGGACCCTGCAGGCTAATTCTCTTGTGGAATACTCAGGGCTCGCGCGATCACAGAGACCTCCACCTTTATTATATACGATTGGATTCGGTGATGACGCAACAATGCGATTGCTGGTGAACCCCCGGTGAGTTGCTGGCCGCAAGTCCCCGCGACGACTGTGAAGACGCCGCCACCGTGGTAATTATCATCGCCTTTCGTGAGACTAGAGTCTGATTAGTTAGTCCTTCTTCGCGCCCACAATCAAAAGAATTAAATACATGCTGGTGTTTGTACGTTGTTGAAAAATATATACAACAAAACGCCCCCACTGACACTGCGTGAATCAAATTAAAATTAACAAATGCTGTAGGTTATTTAAATCTTTTTGATCTGATATTATAATGAATTGTTATCAAATAAAATAATTAGATCTATTTCAAATGTTGATTAACATGGTTTTGTGTGTCAATGTTAATTATAAACCTTTTATAATATATGATTGTACTTTCTTATTGTGTATACGTGTAGGTTTATCCCGCATGGTTGTAATTTGTTGTAAATAAACAAAAGGAATCTTTATATTGTTACTAATTTACTAGCATGATGCAGTTAGTTGTTTAAAGAATTTTATTACTGGTTTTAGTTCTATTTTACCATTGCAATTAGTTCCTTTAAATGTATACGCATAAAATTAACGTGAATTTTATCCGATAAGTGTTTTCTTAATGTGATATATTTTGCGTGACCTAACATGTTACGTTTATTTACTATACTGTATACAATAGTATACATTACATATCTATCTTCATTGAAGTACATGCGAGAAGTTGAAAAAAAAAATTATTATTTTATTAGGGTGTCAAATTGTCATTGCAGAAGTTGGCATGGATTTAAAACAATAATATAAATACATCAATAAAACAGCTCATTGGAAACGATTATCAACATACTAAATTCATTTCCTGTTTTAATATTCAAATTGGGAGTTTTACAGAGTATATAATATATTAAACTAAAACTTCAATAATATATCATGTGTAAATCGTCACCAAATTGCAATATAAAAAAATAATTACGATTTACTCAATATAATACTTTCAATATACTATTGTATGTCATGCATGACGTCTAAATTTAAAATAAATTTTTAAAAAATAAAATTAATATAGACAAACATTAAACAAAAATCAGAATATCACACATTTTTGGAAAAGATAATATTCATGCATATCATATAGCTAAATTGAGTTCATTCTCAACAGCCTCCTATAAGAAGTGTTGGGTCCAGGATGGCTTCTTTCACTTATCTTTGATAAAGCTGAAAGTGTTCGTATCCACACTTAACTTATTGTTAGTTATAGCATCACCCCCTTATTCTTTGGATCGATTATAATGCAAATTTTTCTTGTGCAAACGCATGTTCTCTTATTACTACTTTTTTCCACATGAAGTGACAGCGGTCAAGTTAAACACACACTTCTCACATTTCGGCCGACAGTGGTTTGCAGACCGCTAATTAAAAGTGCGAGGTGCCACTCACGTGGCGCGCACGTCCGAGAGGTCGACGAGGATTCTCGCAGCGAGAGGAGGGAATTTCACGCACCATCGCCCCGCCATCTATCACATGCATCGGCACGCTGCACTTGCTGCAGTCACGCGCATCGACATGCAGCGCACGAACTGCATTCAGCGCGTGATATGACTAACATCATGTTTGCTAGGGAAGAGCAAAATAATATTATGAAATAAAATTTAGAAATAAATAACAATACAATACATATAAATAAATAAATAAATAAATAAATAAATAAATAAATAAATAAATAAATAAATAAATAAATAAATAAATAAATAAATAAATAAATAAATAAATAAATAAATAAATAAATAAATAAATAAATAAATAAATAAATAAATAAATAAATAAATAAATAAATAAATAAATAAATAAATAAAAAAACAGTTAGAATGCCATGTTAAAAAGTGATCAAAATTACCAAAATTGAAATTTCTAGCGTTCTGATTGGCTGAGCACCAAAATATGTTTGAACTTAAGTTTTGAACCTATTTAGAGTTCTTCCATACTTTCAAATAATTTAAATGTAATGTGCATATGTAATTTTATAGTGACCATGACAGAAATACACTTTTTTTTTCATGCTCCTTTTTTATTCTCTCCGCCTATGACATTGATCTTAATTGTGATCTATAATTAATAATATTTTGAGTGCATTTTCTCAGTAGCGGTAGTTTGCAAATATTTCTGAACAAGTGTATTTAAAACAACAATTGTAAAAGAATTCCTCTACATGCAACACATCCAGCTCTATCTCACTCTATACACCGCCGTGCCATCAACACCAAAGAGAAAAAAAAATCATTTTAATCTTGACATTCCTGTTCTCCCATTACCACATTGAATGCAGCATGAGGGAATGCGCCAAGTAAAGATCTCTGCGTCAGATCGCGCGACGTACGAAAAGAATACACTCTTCTCGTGGTCGTAGTGTAGGAAACAATTGCTTTTGTTATCCAAGTGAAAAAGATGGAGCAGGACCCGGCAGCAGCATCAGCATTGTGTCCCTCCTCCCTGGGACCTGATGGAGGGAAGTGCTGAGTCACTCCGCCCATAGTGAATAAACACATTTTTCCACTCAGCCCGGCCGCCGCATAAATGATAAGGTCTTTCCAACTACCCCGCCCTGCCTGCTGCAATAACGTCAAAATCAGATCATGTACTGTAGACCTGCATGGACATTAATAGCTACAATGGAGGTCCATTAACCAGCTTGGCGTGGGAACCTGGGGACCTGAGCTTTAGGTGACAACATATACAAAGGATCAGACATGATGGCCTCGAAAAAAAAAAAATGAAAATTTCATGCTGTCAAAGTATCGCAAAATTTTTATAAAAATTTCTATAAACTAATTAATTTTATATAACAAAAAAGTTATTAAAAAAATGACTTTACACATTATTTTTAAAGAAAAATGGTTTTAGTATAATATAATATAACAAAAAATAATAATATTTGAGATCCTGAGTTAATATTTACAGAATAGCTAATCTTTTTTTTTTTTTGTACTATATAAACAATGTTATAAATATTTTACACCTTTTATACATAAGAACCTTTTTTATATAAATAAAATATTATTTGTTTTCACACGTTGCTTCCAGTGTTTGTGCAAACAAAATAAAAAACACATACAAAGAGTTTTTTTCAAGAAACGAATAAGGTAACATAAGAAATTCTTAAATTTGATTGTTTCACACATTATTACGTCATATGTACAAGCTAAAACTGAAACGTTTCATGATTTAAGTACATTAAAAATACACCACATGCCTGCTTGCATGTTGTCTCCAAGGAATTATACTAGCCTATTGAACTAGTTTATACTTTAATCTTAGGTAATTGAGAAAAACAATAATGTTAAAACGTAATTTGTTTTTTAAGTGATTAAAATAAAAGCTAAACTAATATTTTATAGTGTGCTTCAATAAATATGACCCCCTTAGGAGCTCATAATACAGTAGCACGCTATGTATATTTTTATGATATTAAATATAGCATAAGGGTAATTTTTGAAATGAGTATTTCTTAATATCACGTAAACGGGGGTCACTCAAGTGGAGCCTCTACCGATATTGATATATATTTTTATTAATGTTTTGTCATATTATAAGTACTTACTTCCGTATGAAATTAAAATGATGGAGAGTTGCAGGAAATTTATATACATTTCCTTGCTCGTTGTTTCTCCCTGTAAGTCCCATGTAAACATAATTTCTAATTTAATATTCATTATTGTCTTATTATTCAGTTGATCGATATAAACAACTAATAATTTTCAGTGTGTTCAACTGGTTGCATACTCAAAAGTTTTAATGGGTAATTTCTAGTGAGAGTACAGTATGCAACTACTGCATAATTCATTTCCACAATATACCCTAGTTGAAAAATTACGTCTTCAACTCATCTAAACACGTCTAAACCTAATCTTTTTACCTCTAAAACACATCTTATTTCCTCTTCGCTCAAAATGAGGGTGAAATGGAAAAAAAATATTTTTAACATTTTGTCATGCTCAAGAAGAGGGAAAAAGACGTAATGTCGTCTATTTCTCTATTTTTCGTCTACAATGGTGCAAAATAAGAGGAAATGAGACGAGAGGAGAGCTTATTATAATATTATAGTGAATAAAAGATGAAATTTATTTCAACTTTGCTACCTTTAATTTACACTGACAAAATTGACATTTTGAACTCGTTTAATCAAAATTAAATGCTATAAAGTAATAAAAATGTGTATACGTAATAGAGAAATAATAGCGGAAGTCACTTATTCTCATTTCAATAAAATAGCAAATATAATTATTATGATTAATTTAATACATTTATTTTCTTTTTTAAATCGATATGAATAATTTAAATTGGAAATAGATCATATATCAAATTTTGAACAAGTTAACCAGTCTCAAATAATTTCTGTACTATTTTTCTTTAAATAATATAGTAAAAATTCAAATTTTTGTGCATAATCAAGGAGTTCATTAACATTGTGGTTTATTCATAAGAGTTCTCATTTTGGAAGAAAGTGACTCGGTAGCTTCTCATCTCGTCAACATGTATGTTATTAACCGTGGAATTTCAGTTTCAATAACTAATCTACAAAGCGGAGGAGCCTTTATAATAACAGCAGCAGCCGCCGCCGTAGTAAATTGAGAGAATAATAAACACACCCCTTTTATCCAGCATCGTTTAATTATAATTAAAGACTGTATAAAAGACGTTTGATTAATAGAGGATTTACTTTGAGCTGAAAATAATATACCGACACTTTTCAAGTGACCTTTTTTTACATGCCCTGTTATGATGTTAATTATATTTAAATGATTACAATTTTAATTTGTTAATTGTTTATTTGTGAGGCCTTTGACGATGCTTGTGAAATTTGATTTTTTTTTTATGAATTATTGAACACAGTTTTCTTCTTAAATAACATTTTAAAATGTATAGTTTGAAAAGAAGTTTTTTTTTTTTTTTTTTTTTTTTCAAACAAGAATTGTCAAACTTAAAATAACAAAATTTATATTTTCTAACAATTCAAAATCTATAGCTCTTTTGATAATAATTATTAAATCATATTGTTCATGCATGGGTATAAAGTTATTTGGAAGGCATACATTATACAAATGTAAAATGCAGGAGAAGATTTATTTTTAGAACTAAATAACTACTTTCATGAGAAAACTAAATTTCAAATTACTTTATTTTTTAAATTCCTAATGATGGAATTCCAATATAGAATCTCGGACAAAAAACGTCTTCTTTGATATAAAAAATAACACACGTAGTGAGAAGTGGGAGGTGAATTACACGTGGTTGACTGCTATGCCGCATGCATGCACATGACTGCTGGCTGCAGCGACGAAACGAAAATTTTGTTCCGAAATGACGTAATAACGCCACTAACGTAAAGCTGCAATGCGCGCTATCTTTAACGACTATGCAGATGACACTCAGGTGCAAATACAGAAAAAAGTGGAGCAATAATTATGAAACTCTATGAAAATATATAACAACTTCGACATTAATGAAATATTGGAGTTATATCTTTTATTATGTATTTTAGTTAATTTGTTTTCAAATTTTAAGTTGTTGACTTTTATTTTTAAATATTACAAAAATATTATTACATTTTTAAAACTTTTTTTGAAAATAAGTGCACCACTGTTATTATTAAAAGAAAACTCAAATCGATATACATTAAATTTCTATTTACTTTGCTGCAAAACTAATCGATAGTCTAATGCATAAAAATAAAATTAATAAAGTTAGGAAATGCCCCTTTTTTATGACAAGATACGATAAATTTATTTCTACAAAATAAATTAAGGAGTGTCAGTCTAATCAGCAGACTCGATATAAGAACAATATTGGTGGGTCAAACAGCACTCAACTAATATTCTTGGAATTAACTGAAAAACATTCTCCAGATGATCTGAAGCAATTGGTTCATTCGCAAATGTTTTTTGTAAATCTCATTTTATTTACTTATTTTATTTATTTATTTATTTATTTATTTATTTATTTATTTATTTATTTATTTATTTATTTATTTATTTATTTATTTATTTATTTATTTATTTATTTATTTATTTATTTATTTATTTATTTATTTATTTATTTATTTATTATATTTTCCTCATGAATACATAAATAAAAAGTCAGAGGCGTATGCAGGAGACACCAAACAGTCCATAAGGAACCTGACTCATAAGTGCATAGCTTCCCTGTGAAATATCTCATTGTATATATTAAAGAATAGATATCGATGAATGGCGAAATTATAAAAAAATTGCATTCTGAAATTGAGATCGCCAACATCAGGTTGGAAAAATGGAAATGAAAACAGAGATAATGTTGTATTTATTTTTATTATTATTTTTTTTTTATCTCAAACAATAAGTAAACATATTATAAATATTTGAAACTATATAAAACAAGAAAGGCATAATATGCTTTCATAAAATCAAATCATCACGATTATAATTATTTTACATAACAATACGAATGCAATGGTAACAATGGCACCGCCCCAACAATACAAAAAGTGTGCACCGCTACCAACCCCGCCCTCTGCCCTAGCACAGTCTCTCGCGATTTAGCAACACTTAGGACGTGACAAGCAGCGACGTGCTTGCGGACCGGCAGGAATAACAACAAATTACTACTCTCAACTGTAATGCAGCATCGAGGTGCGTGTACATGTGCAAGTGGTGCGGCGTGACGATACTTTAAAATTCATTGGCAGCCATTTTTCGCTTTCTTAATTCGAATTTCGATGTTCTGTTTATTACTGATGATAATAATGTCATTTCAAACCGTATGAAATTTGTCTCTGAAAAATAAATCATGTAAATCTGCCTCAAGACTTTGCTCACCGAATATTAAAGTGGTAACAACATGCATGTTATTATTTCAACACGTCACGCGTACGCTTCTGAAGTCACAAAAAACGTTTCTACCAATGACATGAACAATTACCAATTTTTACCCAAGTGGAAGCGGAAAATTACACACAACACGTATAGTAATAAATGATACAAATGTTTTTTTTTTACAATTCGTGATTTTTATGAAAACAATTTAAAAGGAAATTAGTTAACTGTAATATTAAATTTAGAGAAAATAATAGCATGATTATGTAACGGAATACTTTAAATTTAGCATAGCAACATCATCATACAGAGAAATCATTGCAACATTAATAATTAAAATTAAATACTCTCGCTTCCTTCCACATTTAAATTACATAATATTTTTAATTACTTTCTGCTATTGATGTTTTTACAATAAACTAATTATATTTATAGTTTTTTTTATTAATACTTGCATGCCAATAATTTGCTTCATTTTTGTTATAGCGAGAAATTAAATAACAATTGAAAAATAAATATGCTAGATGCATTATTAATCAATGAACTAACTAATATTAGAAAATAATTTGATACGATATCAAACACCTATCACATATCAAAATGATAAACTCTAAATTTAGAAATGTGCTAAAGAGAAGGCTGCATGTGAAAAACAGTAGGTGGCAAGTCCTTTTTACAAACGCTTAAGTTTTAAGCGGCGTGCAATTTATCGTTACTGATTACAAAAACATAAATTAGCATTAAAATTCCATCACAATCACTATAATATAATTCAAAATATCTTTATTATCATGAATTTTTTTATATTATAAGTCATAATTATTATTAGAAATTTATAAGAGTATGTTAAAAAATTTCATATTGTTATTATAAAATTTTAATTGCCTTTTTGTGTGATAGTCAAGAAAAAGAAACAAAAATAATTTTTGCGTCGTTAAGTATTAGCTCATAAAATTTTTGAATTAGTGAACGTTGTCGGTGCTTTGTGATTGTTTATCCCGGGGCTCAAAGGCGGGACATCTCACATAGGAGGCCCGCGGACCAAACGTAATTACTACACCTGTCCGATGTAGTGAGTGTCGCCGCCTGGTGGCCAACCGCGCAAGCTTCACCTGTGTGTGATTACATTATGATGAGCATTCCCCAGGCAAAACATATTTATATATATCCCCGCGTGTACCATGTAGCAGGCAGGATGGCTTAATCGTTTGCTGTGAGCATAAAAACACAACTTCTCTTTATCTTCAAACTTGTGATTGACCACAACTTTTAAATTTGAATGTATAAATTTATATATTATATAATATAAGAGTCCTTAATTAATCTTACATTAGCATTTTTAAGATTAATAACAATAATAATATGATTATACTTTTGCATTTATTTAAACACCTTCTCTTCATGCTTACAAAATATAATATTATATCTTACATTCATTTATTAAAGTCTTAAAACAAGTTTAATCAGCATGAATTTTAATACAATGTTGCCAGATTAAGTGTGACAAGATGATGTTGAAAAATTTGCATACATTTGGTGTATATACTAAAGTTCTAACTCGATAAGTTCGAATATATATAAGATTATACACCTTAAGGCCAAATTTTTTTCTATATGTATATTTTTGTTTGAGCTCGCCGCTCTGCCGCTTACTCATCTATACTATAATGCTGTCTGTATGTATTATAAGCATCAGTCCATTAGAAGAGCCGGGACGCCTGGGGGGTTATTTAGCACTGCGTGGGTGTGCGTGCAGCCGTGATCACTCGTCAAGGATAATAGAAAAGGGAGGAAGGTAAATTGAAGAAGAAGTATGATCCTCGACTATTTTCGTCAAACTTCGGAACAGTTTCCCAAATAAGCCAACAGCCTATAACCAAGTTAGCAAAAAAAAATGTACTCCTAAAACACGACGTGATGACGTCATTAGGGTACGACATGGCGGCTGACTTCAAAGTAAGCCATCCTCTCCTTTTTATTATCGTTGCTCTCTCCCTATACCTTCCGTGCTCCTAAAGGAGGATGCGCCCTGTGACGTCCCTGCTGGTGCACCTGTGCCCTGCCAGGGTAAATCACGCGGAATGCCGCGGAGAGAAAATCGGCTGGAGACTGAGAGAGAGAGGTAGGTGTTGATTAAAGGCGCGGGAGGCCGACCGTGGACCACGGGAGACATCACACCATCAGCCAGCAAGCATGAGTATATATCGGGCGGCAAAGAGTAAACGCCACGGCGGCTGTCTCAGCAGCAGCAGCAGCAGAGAAATAAGAAGAGGCCACACCCTCCGTGGCGATACCCGCGAGCATGAGCTAGGTTGGGTCAAAAAGCAATTACTCGGCGTGAAGATATTTTTCTGCTAACGTCTTCTCGCTTCACTGATGATCCTTCTTGAAAGCTTGCAGCATCCTTGATCTTGGTGCTACAGACAGCACGGATTGTATATTTTGTGACTAAAGTAAATTGATATTTATAAGTCTTAAAATATTTCAGGTATAAAATTTTGATGACTTGCAGGATTTTGTAGACTAAAAAGGTTCCCTAAAAATTAAACATTCTATCTCATCAAAGTCAATTTTTATAAATTGAAAAATCAACTTACAAAACGATTTTAATTTTTTTATTGTTATAGATAACTTACATTGTTAACCTTAACATTCCATTTTATTCAGACAAATTTCATGCATTTTTTCGTATCTTTTTTTTTTCCCCCTCTCGTCCACTATAATATTTTTTATCAAGTTTTAATTTCCCTTTTACAACACATCAATTTAAAGACAACATATTAACGAACACTTCTGGACATCCCGAACGTTACTCCGATCTCGTGGCACATTTTTGTTATCACTCACAATGACTCACTTTGTAAGTCATTCGACGCGATGCATGAGCTTCTGTGGTATCATGGCACAATGCACTTCTTACCTAATAGGAGTGCAAAATGGAAAAGCTTCATTTCTTTTATCTGCAGCTTTAGCAAATATAACATTTAAGCTTTCCCGAGGTGTATACGATGTGTATATTTTTTGTTTAATTTCAAGGCGTTCTCTTTGTCTTCTAAATTCTTATGGTTTAACATATAAGCTAATGTTGACCTTCAAAGTATGACCCGTGTAGGTTAATCTTGTTAATAAGAAGACACCGATTAACTACAAAGGATGATGTCGATTCTTTGTTCTCCCTTCAGTAATTCCTAATTTGTTTGGTCATTATTATTTGAAGTTTAAGACAGAGAGGGTTGGTGGTGGGGGGGTTTCCCTGCGGCGCTCGCTGCTTCTACCAGACTGCTTGACGGGCTTTGCAGGCGTGGAGAGATGTAAAAAAAAAAAAAAATCCCCTCGTCATTTGAACGGCCGGTACAAGCGGCTTGGTAATGGGCCTTCTCTATCTCACCTCGGTAACCACAGGCAGGCGGACTCTGTAATAGTTCACCTGTCAGGAGCAAGCATGATGAACTGACTCTCCCCGACCGCTTGCTCGATCACAAAGTTAAAAAAAAATCAGCCTCTTGTATCCAGCTATAGTAAAACATCTGCAACGAATTCCAGGATTTGGTCGGTAGGCTTTGGTGCTTTGTGGGATACAAGGTCCAGGCAAACACCTCGCCAGCTTTAATAGACAAACACGTGTTTTTTTTTCTTGCTTTTGCCTCTGCCGACGATGTTGCTGGCTGCTGCGGTGAAATATATTAACTTCTCCCCCTCTTGCTCCGGAGTAGCGAGGAAAAGTGGCCGCGGTCGCGTCACACACCTCTTCTCTACCTGCAGCTTCTCCAAACAGCAAGCAATGATGATGAGATGACCCCTGCAACATCATCCCACCAAACTAAATATCCTCGCATATATTTTTTATAACTAAATATTCTATTTTATGCATAATTAATCAGAGATATAACTTTTTTAACCATGATTTCCGCACTTTTTTCATGCATATTTTTTTACTATAAATCAAAGTTTTCATTTTTATAATATGAATATTTTATATATAAAAAATTAATTTTTTTATCAACTATAATACATAAATAATTTTATCTATATATAACAATTTAAAAAGATTTTTTTTTAAATAACAAATAACATTAGCCTTAAGGAAAATTCTATATTATACAGTATATAAAAAAAAATATCCCTCTTATTTTAAACACATACATAAGATATATAATCAGTTATATTATATTATAATCAATATATAATTATAATATATTCAAATACAATATATTTCACAATCCTTGACATGATATTAAGTACACAAGATTGCGTGTTTCAACATGATGATGAAAATGTTTGATTCTCAGCTACAAGCGACAACCAAGGCGTTGAAGTCTCCAGGCTAGAACGTCCATGGACGCCGAAATGCCCTGAGGAAAGGGGCGTGGCTCCCATGCACCTCGGCTGCTGCATCCCTGGCGGCGGCGAATGCCTCACAAGTTATAATAACAGGGCTGCACGGCCGCTCTAGGTAAACACGGCTCACAGTCTCGATGCTTCAGCCTTCAGTTTGCCACGTTAAGGTACACCTTAGGATAATCAGAACGTTTTCCTACCTGTTTATTTATTTTCACCTCTAATGTACACGTTTATAATTACCAAGGAGGTACTGAGAGCATTCATACGAAGAGAGGGCAGGTATTTAAAGTTTGTGTAAGACTGTGTGAAAACGCCTTTAATTAGAACAGAGTGACGTTCGAGATATCCGGAAGTGTAATTTAAAATTGTTGGAGCTTCATCTCAAGTGGACCGTCTCACAACAAAGGGCAGACATTTCAACAATTATGTATAGTGTTTATGAAGATATACAATAATTTTACACACGAAAGAACGTCTGTACTATACATGTTGTAATAAGATATAAAATATAGTTTTTCATTTCTCACGTCATAAAATTTGTGTTTAACAGTTAAAAGATTGTTATATATATAAGAAATATAATGAATTAACACTAACTTTTAATTACTTTAATTACAAAGTATAATTATAAATAATATTATTTTAATTGTTATGCAAAATATATACGTATACATAATTTTGTTTTTGCAACAGTTGTGTTATTATTATACATTACTTTGGCACGCCTATATCCTTTTTTAATAACGTCAAAGATTTCGATCAGTTATTTTTCTCATAATAATCCAGCTAGGAATCTTTACAGTGAGAATTCAGGTTGACCGCTGCTACAATGAATCAGTTTGTGACATTTACGAGATAACAGAGTGTACTAATTATTATATAAGGCTCGCTTACAAGTGAAACTATAGAGACATTTCATTCATTCAAAGCCTTCATATTCCCAGAACATTTCTTGCAAGAATTTAAACAATGCATAATAATTTTGCACCCGGATATTATTACATTCTCTTTCATCAAATTATTTGCAAAGCCAATTTAAGCAACATGGAAGATTTAATTTTTTTTTTTAATAATTTCTATTTCCTGTGAAGCTATAAGGTATGGATTTAATTCTTTTTTTCATGTATTTGTAGATTCTATATACTTATATAGTCATCCCTAAAATTCATTCATTAAGTTATCTATCTTATTCCATAATACATAGATATATGTATACCTAAGATCTGTTTGAAATTATATTTTAGAAGACATTTTCTGAAAATTTTTCTTGATATTATTTAAATTGAATCTCCTCAATACACAGATAATGATGAAAATGTCGCCAAGTCATGAGGGTTGAGATGCGACGAGAATATCCAAACAAGTTATTCGACCTTAACGTCGTTCATGACCCTTTCGCTGCTGCAGTCAATAATATAACACACTCCTCTCTCTCCTCAGCGCGGGCCCAACAAAGCTGCTGCTGCTGCTGCTATAGTGACGGGCAAGCAGTGTCCCATTGCCAGGTGCTCATTTTATATAAGATGCCTCGTCATCGCACTTCCAGGATACTCTCAGGATATCTTCTTAACCCTGAGTCACCAAGACAAAGAGTGTCTTACAGTATTATAGCCAAGTAGGTGGCTGGAATTTGTTTCCCAGATCGACGTGAGAACAGTCCATCTAGTTCGTGAGCCCGCGACTAATCGTAGCACTGTCTTGCGCGGGAACCGAACATGACTCGCGAACCAACAAAACGACTGGACACTAGCCACCAAGGACCCTGACGGCTGACGCACCTGCACCTTCTGATCACACATCAAATGTCCATCTTATATAACCTTTTTATATCTATCTATTTCGATACGATTGCGTGTTTTTATATCCATATACAATCAAGTCAAATAAGAAAACTAATTTTATAATGTTATTTCATTGAATTGAAACGTAATGGAAAAAAATGTATCCTATTTCAGTTTAATGTAAAGCACATAATTTATTTTTAGTTAATCAGGTGGACAGTTAGGTGAGAATTCTCACAGGTGGTATTGTACACTCATGTTCATTTAAACTGTCCTGGCGTAGCAATTTGATGATTGCATGGACAAGTTGTGTTTTTTCCTGGCCCTATAATAAAACAGGGTTTAGTTGAAAAAAAATAGTATTGTGTATTTATAAATAGATAAATACATTGAAGTGAGAATTTGCATAGAGAACTGGAATCATATAGCAAGTTTCAACTTTTAATATAGAAAGCGAGGAATATAATATTATAAGCTTATTATTCAATTCCTGCATGCATGTATTCTCAGTAGCCTAAATCCGTGATACATTTTTAAAATAATAATTTGAACGCTTTAAATTTATAATAGTATAACAATTTTAAAATTTTCCTCGTTTTCATTCGGTACGGCTAAAATTTGACCGGCTTAAAGAAAAATGTTTCAACTTTTGATTCATTTCAAGCTCTTCACTCAGCATTTTAGTGCTACAATATCAAATTTTACGCTTTGATCATAATAGTAAATTTTCAATACATGATAAGTATGATAACAAAATATTCAACTTGTTTTGTTAACAAAAATAAAGCTTGACATGCAGAATTCAAATCTACAAGTACAGTTTTTAAAAAAAATAATCGTTTTAGCATGTCAATAGTTAAAATATATAATATAGAGTATGTGAACTTATGAAGTTAAATGATTTATGGATTTTTTTTTTTCTTTTTATTTTTTTTAGTATTTTAGTACTCAAGTTATAAATTTATGACTCCATTTGTGAGAGCTAAAACCGATCTGCCATATCAGCTGAAATATATGAAGTATAAACTGTGTGAGTATTCGCGTCACGTCGTTTCAGCTCGGCAAACAATTGACCCGTCCAGCCGTGCATGCAAAGGGGAGGGGGGGGGTACAAATCGTCCGCAGTATACTCTTTTATACGTTATCCGTGCAAGCAGGAGGAAGGTGAGGAGGAGCCGGCGCTAGTATATAATGACAAACCAGGCTCACGGCATAGAGCTCGGGACAGCATGGGCACTCTGATTTGCTGCAGCTCTGCGAGATATTAGATTTTTAATTTTAGAGGAGGTAAAGAGTCTATAATATAAAATATATAGCCATCATCTGCAGGGGCTGATACAGAAAAAAAAAGCAGACAACGCTGGCCTCGTAAGGTCAATGTTAATAATAAGTGGGGGAAATGCCTACACCTACATTGCACAACAAATCCAATTAATATCAATACCAATATCCACGACCTGACTTCCTCGAAAAAAAAAAAAACGCTCCCATATATTATGTGACAATTCGGAGATGTGTAACGTTCGTTCTGTACCGAGGTGTATTATAAGTCAAGTTCCATATTAAAGCAAAATAGTATCAGCGTAAATTAAAACAATTAAGGCATATCTTTAAAAAAAAACTTAAAAATCTATGGAGTTAAAATTATTAAAAAATAATGAAGTTGAGGCCTGTTCCTGTCAGTACGTTAATTGATGCAGTGTTATATCAGCTTCTCATTCACGTGCAGTTCGCAGGAAAATTGCAATCACTTGCGGTCACTTGCATGAATGCAATTTTCTACTTCAAATGCACCTTGTAAGCTCGCACATTGTAATATTTTACCACATTATACGTGTTTTATATATTGATGCTGTTATAGAATATTACTTTATAATTCGAAATTGGAATTGTATCAGGAAAATATCGAGACTCTGTATGACCTTCAGTATAGGTAAATATAATTGCTTTACATATTATATATACCTGCATGCAGCAAAATGCAATCATTGAAGTTTAACACACATATATATATATATATGTACTTTTCGAGTGAGTTATATATATCATTTTCTTTACTTATATAGGGTTACATTTAAAAACTCCCTTACACTGGGGGTGGGTTTTCTTTTTTGGTCCAAGCCATACTTTTTCAGAGCCGGAATATTTTGTTACTCACGGGCAAGAATGAAAAAAACAGGAACCCTTTTTATGATTGTAGCTTTAAAAAAATAGCTTATTCAATATATGCCCCCAATTACCATTAAATTTTAAAGTACAAATGGTATATAGTGAAACTGCTTTTTTACTGTATGTTTTTATAAATTTACATGATAATTAAAATTTGCCGATATATAAAAAGCAATTTTATGAATTTTGACATTTTTATTATTAGCGTGCCTCCAAATTGAAGCAAATTCAGTATTGGCAAGAGAGTCGGACACTTTTGGTTTGGTCCAAAAGTCCCCAGGCTGTCAAAATCCTCGGCGACTATTCCTGGTTTATTGGAGGCTGATCTGTTGTATGTGCTTTCGTTTTGTAATCTGCAGGACACAAAGCCGGGGAGTTAACACTAGTGCTGTTGATATCCGGATATTTCAAAATCCGAAATCCGGATTCGAAAATATCCGAAAATCCGAAATCCGAATTTTCGGATTTGCGGATAATCGGATATCCGAAACTATATTCAGATTTTCGGATATCCGGATATCCGAAACTGATTTCGGATTTTCGGATATCCGGATATCCGAAACTGATTTCGAATTTTCGGATATCCGGATATCCGAAACTGATTTCGAATTCTCGGATATCCGGATATCCGAAACTGATTTCGAATTTTCGGATATCCGAAACTGATTTCGAATTCTCGGATATCCGGATATCCGAAACTGATTTTGAATTATATTTATAATATAATTATAATTGTAAAATATGTTATATAATATACGCGATATTATATAATATATTACAAATTATAAACTATAAAAGTATGAAAATTTTCCAGTTTTTCTACTACAGTAAAAGAAATATAAGTTATTAAGCTATTATAAGTTAATATAACTGATATTTTTTACATGAAGATTGAAGACGCATGTGTTTTCACACTGTCTTCAATATTTCTTGCGTTGTTAGTTGAAGTCCTGCAGTGGAGCACCCTATATAACATTCTGAATAATATCAGTCAACCAATCAGAATAATATTCAGAATATTTTCAGCGGTCAGAATGACTCAGAATGTATTTTTAGCCTTGCAAACAGTAGCATCGGCAGGATGTGAAATGTGGAGAGAATATTTGCGACTTTGTGGAGTGTGGACGAAATTCCAGAAACCAATGCTGCGCGCCCGTGCACGTCCGGCCGGCGCCTGGCTGTTAAATTATCTCTCATTCTTGTTCAAAGGCCTGTTCGTAAACCCTGCTCGGTGTACACTTTCTACACCCAATCGACCTTATATCGCATGTACATAAGGTCGATTGGGTGCAGAAAGTGTACACCGAGCAGGGTTTACGAACAGGCCTCAAGAGTTCACAAGTAGATCACGCGATTTCATGGACGTTAGAGTTGGAGCGTTCAGCTCTCTGGCATTTAAATTTCGTTTCTCACCTCACGCAGTTTAATTCTTTCACCTCGTACTCGTATAGATAAATAGATATTATGACATTATGTACGTATTATTTATATAGAATATAGATAGTACCGTGATTAGATTAAATTGATTAATTATTATACTCTTTAACTTTAAACTTTAAACTCGATATAATCTTTATGTGGCAATTTATAATTTAGGGTACAAAATGTACGTAGTTAGGTAGTTAGTATATAATATAGTAACGTACTTATACTTACTAGTTACCTACGTAGCCCAGTTTTTTTTTTTTTTTTTTTTTTTTTTTTAATTTTAAATTACTAGATTATCTAGTATATAACTATATAATTATATATAGTATTCTTTATAAGGTGGTATTTTCTATTTTGTGATTTGTACATTTGTATTTTGTATTCTACTATTTGTAGTATTTGTACCATTTATAATTTAAAGTATTTATAATTATTTATATTGCTTAATTATTAGAGTTATTAACTTATTACCTCTACATTTTAAATACAATATACATTATTCAATATATATTAAAAATATTCAAATTAATTTAACAAAAATTTATTGGTTTAAAATTTGTAAATGTAATGCAATTTGCAATTGCGAATACACATAACAATTTAAAACTAAATATTTGAATTACAGTATTATACTAATTACAGTCATGCTTAATTTCACATCCAAATTATCCGAAAGCAAAAGCTGAAATTCAGAAATTCGATCGAAATTCGATTGTATGTTTCGGATTGTAGAATATTTGAAATAACTGGATTTTCGGATATCCGGATATCCGATCAAAATTTCAAATATTTGAAATCCGATCGATGTTCGAATATCCGATCGGAGTTCGGATATCCGATTATCCGATCGGAGTTCGGATATCCGATTATCCGATCGGAGTTCGGATATCCGGTTATCCGATCGAAGTTCGGATATCCGAATATCCGATCAGAGTTCGGATATCCGAACTCCGATCGGATATCGGATATCCGAAATTTCAAACGGATAATCGGATATCCGGATATCCGAAAATCCGACTATCCGGATATCCATTTCTCCAAAATCCGGATATCCGGATAATAAAATATCCGAAAATCCGAAATCCGAAAATTTTCAACAGCACTAGTTAACACCTTTACTCTGGCGGTGGTTCTAGGAAACGTCACGCGGTCATCGCCTCCTCTGAACTCATCTGCATGTCTTCCCAGAACATCTACTTAACGTGCCACATGTTTATTGAATTCTATTACTTCTTACTAAAATTTAGCAAATTTATTTCATTTCATATAATAAAAGTCAATTTATGAAAGTAAATTAAATAGACTTAGATTAAATTTTTTCTTACATGATCATTGATTTTTGCAGTTAAAAATGAAGATAGCCAATTGTAATGTATAAATAATTTATGAAAGAAAAACTCAAATATATTTGACAATAATATGGGATTTTTTATGTCTATAATATAATAACAAATACTGAGAAATGCGAAATGCGAAATAAGTTAAAAAGCTATATTTTATATTAGCCTTTGACCGTGGAGGAATTATAAGCATCCTTGACTCTTTAATATACAAAGCAGAGGTCTAATACCTAATCAGCTTTTTCTTGTAACATACATCATGTACGTTACATTTCTGGACACCGCGAATGTTATCCTTGCTCTTCTTGCTGGTGCTGCCAGCCGTCAATGGAGGTGGCGCGGCGATCTTTTGAACTGTTTGACGTCTGATCCCCATGCAATGCACGGCAAGTGTTCATCGCTATTTATCCATTTAGCGTCTGGTAAACTTTCCAAGTGTCCCGAGGTGTATGTATCGCAAAAACTTGAAGTGCCGTTGTCAATTTTTATAGCCATTTCATCTTAACATCGCATTTAAATTGCATATGCATAATATATAACGGCACTTTTACATTAATTGGCTCCTGGCTATATATTTAATTTAATCTTCTATATTGAATTCAATAGAATAATATCACTGCAATATTATAATGAAACCTACATAAAAGAAGTTCAAATTCCATAAAAAGGTTTATATAATTATCTAAATAAAATAATAATAGTTTGTTTTACAAAAGAAACATGATAATATTGATTAGTTAACCTTATAGGTTGATAAAAAAATAAAGCTGTTGTTTGCCCAGTATCACGTATCTTCATATAATCAGCAGATCGTAGTTAGCAACGGCGGTGGCGGAGCTTGCATTTACCTTACATGAGCAGGTGAGCGATCGCCATGCCCCTTGCGGCGAGTGACCGCAACCCGCACAACACTCGACCGCTGCAGCAACCAACGATCTTGGCAAGCACTTTTTGTAGCTGCTGGGCCCATTAGAGACAAATTGCCGACCAAATAAAAGGAAAATGAACGAGCAGCTTTATTAGGTAATTATTCACACGTCCCTTTTCCTAACTAAAGAATATAATATTGAAGGAGCAAGAACCCAAACGATGGGTAATAATAAATTATACGCACTACTAACATACAGCTGTGTAGAAGGATAGTATTTAAGCAACGCCTTATATAGAATATTACAAATATAAACAACGCCTATATCTATATAGACAAAAGATTTTTTTTATAAATAATATATCTTTTGAGAACAATGAGGTATAAATAACATGAAAATTGGAAAATGTATATACATGCATATGTTTGGAATAATTATAAAATGTTAATTGAAAAACATAATGTAGGCTATTTTATCTCTCGATCTTTACAAATTGAACCAATGTGAAGAGTCTCATTTTCTCCTGCTCTTAATAGAACATATTTCCTTCACTGTTAGCTTGAAACGTTATTTATTTTTTGAATAATTGGGGAATGGGATGATATTTAATTAGGACAAAGTTGTTAGTATTTGCTTTATAATTTAAATTATAATTAAAAGTGGAGTAATTTATTACACCAAGAATGACTCAAGCTGTTTTAAGGTCCCAGATTAGTCAGTATATTCCTAAAAAAAATTTAAGATAATGGACTCAGAACCAAGAACAGATGAACCTAAGCCGGTATACAATAATTTTGTAATTTTGCCTTGAAATAAATAATGTTTCTCAAAATCGAGAAATCATCATGGTCATGCAAATATTTATCATATGAAATAAAGTTACATGTCTATGACGTCATAGCATCTATCCCCGTGATTTTGAGGGTGTTAGAGGATTAAAAAAAAAAAGTTTGAAAAACATATTGACACTACATAACTCAAGGCCCTCTATCCAAAACTGCAATACAAAAAATTCAAGAAGGTTGTCCATTGTCAAATAAATTTGTAGTGTGGTAAATTATTAGATATTTACAACAGTTCGGGGTACATCTCGGGACATCCCAAGCGTTATAATCCTGCTTTGTTTGTGAATGTTGTCGCTCAGTCTATGAAGTACTACAACATTTTTTAGGGATCCCCAAAATTACAAACCACGAATTTGTGTATAATATCTTGGAGCTGCAGATTCAGTTAATAAGGCAGAGCTATAAACGTTAATGCGACCCCGAGGTGCACGTCCTTGCGATTCTGTGACGTCAGAGATGGTCCCCTGTTGCAGCATCCCTTGCTGCTGGACCAAGTATGATGTCACAACGATCTGGCTGTTATTACCTCGCGCGATGTATGTACTCGTGGATTACAGCTGAAAAACTGCGGGGCCAATCAGCAATCGAGTTTGCAATAAAGCCACGCCCCCTTCGTTCAGACAACAAGCCCTGAACACAAATTAACAACCATAAAAAAATTAAGTCTTGGCTTCCGTGCTGTGGGCACTCATGCAGGGCGACTTTCTGCTGCTGCAGTCGCATACCGCCATGCCAGCAGTTGCAGACAATGTCAAATATACGGAGGAAAACAGAACACTTTCCCGTCACTTTCAACAACTGCATTCAAATAGTCAAATAAGAGTGCACTTAGAAATTGTTTCAAACAAAATTTTGTTCAACTAATCAGTGTTAATGATATTATTAATATTAAATTTTAACTAAATTATTATTATCTTAACATATTATCTTAACATTCTTTATCTTTATATAATATTAGTTGTTTATTTCACTCGTTCTTTAATTATTTAAATTATTATGAAAGCTAAGAATTAACATAACATGACAGTAAAACTAATGATTTAAAATTACATAAGAAATTATTACTTGGAAACTGCATGCTGACATAAGAGGTATAAAGTGGCAGCCAGCAAACTTGTTACACCATGCACCTGCGTTTTATCTTACGTCACGAATCATGAGATGTGGTACTCCCCCGGGCAAAAGTATCTTGAGTTTCATCACCTCTATACAGGGGTGTCGATATATTTCAGTGGTCCACATGACTTAATGTTAACCAAGTTTATGAGCTGCTGTATTTTAGTCAACAATCCAAATGTCCAAGCAGGCAAGTATAAGAAGAGTATCAGAAGTCAAGAGAGTGACCAGTGCAGTGACGAAAAGAATTACTGACCCTTCAAATTTTGACTCCAATAGATCTCTTGAAGTAAATTTTCAAATAAATGAACTGTAGAATACAGTGCGTAGGTGACAATGCATTTGCTTGCTGTGAAGCATGCATATCTCCGTCTGTTTTGAAGCTGCAGCTCTAGCAAGAAAATATAGCAAGTGAGGCAGGAGTAAAGTTTCTTGCTGACCAGATGTGTACACTCGTCGCCTCGGAAAATCTCCGTTTGCAGCCTTGTTAATCACCATGCTCCGTAAAAATAACACACAGGGCATGTTGATTGAACAAGGTTATACATGTAAGTGGAAAATTTTCCAAGCTGACGAGAGCACTCGAGTGACGAGTATTCTCTCCTCGGACATCGAGTGAAACATTTTATTGGAGTATTTACGTCAAGTCCTGTTATTTTATTTTTATGCACTCTCAAAACTAAACTACAGTGCATAAATAAATAATGTTCTACTATTTTTGCAACTTTGCGTGTTTTTCCGGACTACAATATCACAAAATATTTCTCCTCGAATTTTAGGATGTAAGAGTGTTATAAAAAATTTATAGTCAGCATATATATTTAATTTCGATTGCACTGTTCTCTTTATTTACAGTAAAAAAAAATATATATATGTAGACTGAACATTAGAAATGAGTTCACATATTGGTAAATATACAGCATTGCGTTTGGAACACATCCCACTTTGTATACAACATTGATAAATAAATTTTGATACACAACAATGTCTCGGCATTGTTGCAGGCAGAGTTTTGACGTTCAGGATTATATAGATTTTCCATCAATGCCATCATCGATCTGTTATGTCTCTCATCCCAAGAGCTCACATGAAAACCTGATACATACGATTTAGGTAATTTGGTTCCAATAATTATTACCTTCCCCACAGAGTATTATATATAATTATAATATATTATAATAATAATAATATCTCAGTGCTCGTGTCCATGGCTGTACGTAATTGCTGGCTGCGAGAGCCTCAAATTAATTTGTCCTGTGCCATGAATATTCCTAACCATTATAAACAAAGTCATTTATCATGATGATGATTTACATATTATACAATTTCTGACATTTGCAGGTATGTACAGTACATAATTATCATTATGTTGAATTTAAATAAGTTAGATATTCATTCAGTTTTGTTAAATTGAAATGATGTAATTTGTAGTTACTTTTTTTGTGTATCTAATTAATTGAGTTGAAATGCAAGGCTCATTAATTTATGACAATCATTTTGTACTTGTAATACTTTAACATTATATTTTTTTCAAACAAACTTTTGACAGCTAAAATTACTGGCATTTTAAGAAAATACAAGTTTGCATGCATGAGATTATGAGAACAGTAATTTTATTACAATGGACAACATATTATACATGAAAAATTTTTATTACAGAAATGAATATAGAAGATACCAAATTATGCTACTCTGAATTTTTTCAGATTTTTTTGAGACCCGGAACTATTTTTAAATAATTATTGAAAGCTCTCTAATTTAAGTTGGCACCCCTGAATCCTTAATAAAATGGATAGTGCCTGGACGCCTATTGACGCCTCCAGGGGGCGTGGCCGCACTTTCAATAATTATTTAAAAATAGTTCTGTGTCTCAAAAAAATCTGAAAAAATTCAGATTAGCATAATTTCGTACCCTCTATTCATTTCTGCATGTAATAAAAATTTTCATGTATGTTGTCTATTATGTGTTTCTATGTTTTTATATATATATATATATATATATATATATATATATATATATATATTATTCTGAAAATGAGAGTAAAAATGGTGAACAGTTAAATTAATATCATGGACCAAATTGTACATGCAGCATCTTTTCGCCTGTGTGTAAGGCGTTGACGTCTATTTTCTATCATTGATAGGTTGATACGATAGTCATTTACATAAACTTATATCCAGCTAGGTGCTTTCATTCTCAATAGAAGCAAAGAAATTTAACAATAATTTCAAAGCAATGTTGTATATATATCTTTGTTACTTTCAATTGTGACAATAGTTTTTTTTTCTGGTGTATACTGCAGTAAAAGTTAGTATATAGTATATACAATAAAAATCACAAATACTACTTACAAAAAAAAAAAAAAAATCCTATATAAATGAATTATGTTTTATGCACAAATGAACATCCGTAATACTTTAAAAAGTTATAAATCGTAGAACTTTAAGACATTCTCATAATAAAAATAATTTATATAGATTTTTTATAAAAATCTAAAAAAAGAAAGTATGGGAAAATAAAGTTAACCTTTATTTTTCGAATCATCTGTATGAACAATTGTAAAACTCTGAAGACAATAATAATAACAAAAAGCCTTGCGGTTTTGTAGATATAAGATATTCACAGTTTTACCCACAACATGTCCAGCTGGTGCAGCAGGGGGCATCTCGGAGGTAAATCAATAGCATCATTACAGAGTTACTTTGTCCCGCCGTAGAGCAGAACTTGTGATGACGCGGAGTCCATCAAGTAAAGCAAGCAGCCCTGGGAAAGTTCCCATAAAATTAAGAAGCGAGGCGGCAGCCAAGCAACCCTCTTCATCATTGAGATGAAACCGCACTATATTATGATCGCAGCCTTTCATCATTGCACGCTATAATAAGTTGAAATGTAATTCTATAAATATTATGATTGATCTACGGTGCAGTATAAAATAATATCTTTGATTGCAATATTTGTGGTGCACTATACTTGTTGTTTACTTTTTTCTTTAAATAAAACATTTTTGAAATAAAAAGTCGGAACAATAACAACAACACAAAAGTTTCCCATGCGATGTCGTGTGAACTTGAGTCGGTTCTGATCGACTTGCCAGCCTCCTCATGCAGCAAACACGCGGGAACACGTGCACAATACTCTCTTCAGTATGTACACAATCCCAAACAATTTGTGTTGACAGTTCAAACCTATATCGATATTGTTGAGGAAACTCTTCAATAATTTGTGGGTATATTGTTTTATTAACAAAAAGTTTGAATCTTACGACATTAACTCATATAAATATTAGAATATTTGTTTTTTGTTTTACTCATCGACTCAGATTTATATTATATAGCTGAAATTTTTAGTCAAAGATGCTTCTTATTTTGATCTTTCTATTTAAGAATAAATTACTACAACTGTCTAATTAATTGAAAATTGCTTTTAGAAAAGAGGTGAAATTATAATTATTACGGTCTCACCAAAATGATTAATTTTAAGTAACAGAGTGTACATTATACTAAACCAGAAAACACTTTATTTAACATGTACTATTTTTATTATAACAACATAACGGAAAACCTGCATGATTTTTTTATTGTAGTTTTGGATATTTAGATTTTTTTTTTAGTTTTTTTTTTAGACCCTCTATAACACCCTTAAAATCGTGCTGCAAAACACTGTGAGCTAGGTCATATGTTTACCACATAAGCATTATAGTATGGGGAAAAACGTTACGATAACTAAATATATAACGTCACAGCGTCCTTCTATTCATTTCGATTTTAAGGGTAATTGAGGGTTAAAAAAATCGTAAAAAAATGACAGTACAGTCATAACTATATATAGAGGCACTTTATTCAAAAATGCAATAAAAAATTTCATGTCCATTAGTAAAATATGATGGTTCGTGTAACTTTCATGCAATATCACACAGTCAAGATATTATTGTGAGACCTGAATCATAATTATGGATTTGTATAAATTGGATAAGTAGGTTATGATAAACAAACTTAATTATATTATTGCTCTCACTCTAGATTGTACACCGTGCTATAATAGTGTTAATTATAATATAGATTATTTTTAACTTTCGGAATGAAATAATGATATACTATTGTTAATTGTTATAATGATGTTAATTGTCTTTTATAACATCTGTTTATTTTATGCCATTTATTTCTAACGTTAGGAGCCTAATTGACGTTGCTAAAATTTCACATAGCTAATTAAGGTAGAGATAACGCCGAACAGCTGATTGACGTAATGCCCTTTGATTAACATGTAAACCTTAGCAAATTGACAAAAATTCTGAAATTTTTTTGAGAGGTAGATATTAGTGCCTTAAAACCATAGAAAAAATTTCAAAACGATTTAACGAGCCGATTTTTTTTAATTAATTTTTTTAATTTTCAGCATAGGGCTTTCCCATGGAGAGCCAAACTAAAAAATTAATTTAAAAAAATCGGCTCGTTAAATGTTTTTGAAACTTTTGCTATGGCTTTTAAGCACTAATATCTGCCTCTCAAAAAAATTTCAGAATTTTTGTCAATTTGCTAAGGTTTACATGTTAATCAAAGGGGATTACGTCGAACAGCTGTTCGACGTTATCTCTACCTTAATTGCAAAAAAAAAATAATATTTATACACTTCTAAGTTATTTATTTTACAAATTTGAAGAAAAAACTTTGTACTAAAATTACACGTTACTTTAACTTGCTTGCTTTGTACAATGCTCTTAATTGCTTCCGAGCTTAAAGTGTCACTGTTAGAATGATATAAATTTCTCTTTCAATTACACCTGCAAGGTTTTTGTATTAATATATTTTTAGATTATAATTATTGCAATATGCTATCTAATATGTGAGAGACGTCAAATGGTATGTTTGCATTTAAAACAAAAAAAAATAAGAAAAAAAACATACGTATATACTAAACTTGTTTTGTTACTTAAAATACAAATAAAAAAATCATGAAAATACTTACTTCAATACTATCAAATTGATTTAATGCTCTATAAGGCTAAAAGTTAAATTGCACTTACGGTCTTTGTAATATATATATTTTTTTTAACTCAGCATTCATCAACCATCCCCTGATTTAATTTTTACTTTACAAGTTTTGCGTGCAACACAAAATAGACAAAGAATTTATAAACAATCACAAGGATAGAACAATTGAAAACAGATTGAAACTCTAAAAAAATTATCTTGATGGAGCAATTAAATACATTCAGGCTGGATTGTGACAATGTGTGTACACATTTTTTTTAACTGCTGAACTCTGAAAAAGAACGAGAATTAGACATTGAACTTCTGAAGTTCTCTAACAGTTGATAAAACTGTTATTGCATTTTTTGATTCCAGCAGGAACTCTCCATATTCTCGAACTAAAGGCTGCTGGGAGTGCCGAACATACAATGGAACTTATATATAGTTGCAAATAAATTTATATCTTGAAAGTGTGAACAGTATGCTTTTCAATGTTGGCTTATTTAACAAACCACATGCACTGCAAGTTTGTAGAGTCCAAGTAAATTTCATGTTTATAGAAATAAGTTCTATACATGCAAGTTGAGATTTGCTGAATCATACGAATTGAAAGCCGCTACCGTGCAGTTAGCCGGCTTTGAATAGCAAAGTTGGTGTTAATGATGCTCAAAGGTATTCAAATTTCATTTCATTCATAGCTCTGAGGGTAAGCTAGCATATACTTTTCTGTGTACTCATACAAAACTCAACTTTTGAGTGAGCTCTCCAATGAAATATTTGTCATTGCATAAAAAAACTGGAATATTTAATAAATAACATGTTAAAGAATGATTGTATTTAAAGGCAAAAGAATTCAAGTTGCAGGGCTTTACTTTTGAACCGAAATGCGACGTATTTAAAAATTCAAAAGAAAATATTATTTGAAGAAAAAATAAATAAAATAAAATGAAAAAATGCTTCAACTATAATAATATAGAATGAATAAAGCATTAAATTTATTTTCCTATAATTTTTATTTCAATTTTCCCACTTTGAAGATTAAATTCCTATATTTTCATTAATATATTTTTTTCATGACTTTGACGCCAAAAAAAAAAAAAAAAAAATGAACTTTTGATGACGTCATGATCATGCATTTTTATTAATTAATTAATTTTTACTTTTTTTTTGTTATTAAAAAACAAACCCTATATATCACAGCTGCGCTGCATTAATTGTTTCACCTCACTTCAAGTAAATTCACATCCCCCATTAAATTCGTTCATAATATTTTATTTAAATAAAAATGCATGCAAGTTTTCCTTTCATTACATATTCACACATTTACATTATTCTGATTAAAGGATTATGCAGGATGAAATTTTATTAATCGAAGTGAGAAATCAAATATCCATCACAAATAATAACTAATTTTAAAGTACAAATTCTTTGCAATTAATCAGCTAATTAAGAAGTCCGATTAAATCAATTAATCTTGCTCACGTACCTCTGGTGCTCACCGTCAATTAGCAGTGGCAGAGCGCGGCAGACGCAAGTTCGCGCTGCCCGGCTGTCGCCCGCGCTCTGTCGGCCAAACGCCACTAATGAGGGGGGCGCTCTGTGGGCCGTGTCACAGCACTCTCAACGTTAACTTTGTTGTCAGATTTAACTCTGAAAATTATATTCAATAAATTTATACCGTAAAAGGGAAGATTATAATAAATAAAATTAATTAACAATTGAAATGAAAGAGAAAATCACAAGTAAAAAAGGATTGAGTTAAAACCAACAAGCTTATAATTTTCCCAATTCTGTGTCTAAATTTTTATTTGTAAGAATGTTATATTATTATACTATAAATTAAAAGTAAAACAATGGATTTAAATTTAAACTCAAATGTGTCCTAATATTAACAATACATTCATTTTTTTAGATTTAATCTCTTTCTCTCTCCCTTTTTCTATCTCTCTCTTTCTTTCAAACACACACTATCTATGCAATTATTGTAATAGATGGGGTAAAATATTAATAAATAATTCACTATCACCTGCATTATTAAACATCTGAGGTTTTAAGATAAAGTAATTAATAACTGATTATATTGTAATTAAATATATTAAGTTGTAGTTTGATATTTATTTATAAATACTCATCCAGCTGCGTGAATTTTAATTTTATTCTAGTTTTAATCTAATAAATAAAAAGGAGATTGTCGGATTTTGTTTTGAATAACTCAAACATAACCTTTTCACCTTTTTGTATGCACCTGGGATTGAGCCTTAGAGCTAACCACAAAATGAGCTTTCATTGCAATAATCGGTTAATTCAAATGCACTGGCTCAGTATTAACCACAATCCATTTCTCACGCGAACTGCACTTGAGAACAATCGCACCTGCATGGCTGTTATTTTCATCTCTGAACTTTGCAGAGGAAATTTTTATCAATACGGGAAAATAATTACATGCAGAGGTACTCGAGTGAAATAATAGTGATATTTGATGAATTTATGATGAATTTTTATTGACAGATACTCGACTAATTGATGTTGCATTGAGAAGTCGTTCAAAAAAAAAGTGTTTAGTGCGTTTCTCCTCCAATGATGTCGCCCATGGTGCTACATGCAATAAGAGAAGTGCGTTGGAGATTAATGTGAGAACGCAGTACAAATATAATTATAGGTAATAATATTATATTATTGGGAGCTATTCTCAAGGAACGTGCATGTGGCATAGATTTTAGGTTACAGACAATTTTGGTACCAGATTTAGCACTGAAATTAGTATACTATAATTTGATGTCAAATTTAGTTTTAAAAATTCTCCTGATAAAATTTATGCATTTAAGTTGATATCCACTATTTTTTTATTAAATTATTCTGCGAAAATGCAATTGCATGTATACAATGAATGTGTTGTATTAAGTTGTAAGGTTTGTATATATAATAGGATAACATCTTAAAAAGAAAATAATAATAATAATCTATATTATAGATAAATTACAATTAGATTACCTGCATGGTTTAGTTATATATATAAAATGTAATGCTAAAATATTATATTAACTTTATCTTTATCATTTTCTGATTGATATTCATTTCATTTTTTAAAATTTAAATTTATAGATAAAATATTTCAACAATGGCAATTATATAATATACATTTATTTCAATTATCGTTAAAATGAATTAAAAAGTATAAATGTTATATAGAATTCATTTTTTAAAAGTGCCAATATAAGCTTTCCTTCCATAGATTCATAATATAATATAATTATATATATATACTGTATATTTGCAGGTGTGACGACATTACCTGTCGGAGAAAGTCGGGCGCGACGTGATCTTCGATGTCACCCGTTGTTGGCACTCACCAAGGTGGACTGATGGGATCAAACTTGCATGCACCTTAACAGCGAAACCCTGCAGGTCTGAGAAGGGTTAGGTTTCCTCTCAGAGTCTGCTGCATTGTAATTACCTAATAAAATATATGTCAAATAGGTTTTTTGTTAAAGATAGGTTTCCTTCTGGCAAGTAAAATTAAGTAATTTAAATTATATAAATAAGCTTGATATTGTTTGAACTGCTTAAATTTTAAGTGTTTTTATTACATTGGTGAATGTTGTTTAATTTTGTACGTGTATATTTTAATTATAATGTCATATATCAAAAGGTATAATATTATGCTTATTTAAATGATTTTATATATCTTCGTGTACAACAAAATTAAGTAAAAATAAATTTAATAACGAAAGTTAAATAAAGAGTTTTGATTGCTTCAATGAAAAGTAATTGTCACTCATCTTAGGGCAGTCATTCCCCTTATATATTATAGAAGTGACCTCCGCCTCCACCGTAAATCTTTTTCAGTTTATATATTATAAACGGAGGTCTGACGACGAGGCTTTTGCGTCAGCATAATTTTTTTAATTGAATTCTGATACCCGAATGTGCTATACATAATAATCATATTTGATATATTTTAAAGTTACTTCTGTATTTTTTTTAATTTCTTTGTAAAAATGCCTTTTAATTATAAATTGTGTTCTCTCTAAGGTAAAAAAAAAATTAAAAAAAAAATCTAACAAATTGCAATTTTTAATAATTTCTTTATTGAATTTAATAAAAATATTAATACGGACACATGTATTTTTATTTTATAATAAATTAGTTATTATAATTAATTTATTCATTATTTAATAATATAATTATAATAATATTTATTTAATATATTACATGCAATATTTACCAACATTTAACTTTTTGTCTATTTAATTAGAACAAGATTAAAAATATTAAGTTGTATTTTTGATTATATATTTAGTAAAGTAGTTATATAAGAATGCATGTAAAAAAAAACACTTAATTTTTTGTATACATATAAATTTGTATTTAAAAAATATATTATTGTTCATTTTGATACATAATACAAGAAAAAAAATGTTATGTTATTTTACCTGCTTACTAAAGCAATGTTCCGCTGATAAACTTTTAAACAGGGTAAAAATGAATGCTTGAGAATGCCGCCGAAACATTCTTGGGTCTTTGCCTTCTAATAGATCGTCTTTGTAAATTGAAGCGGCGGCGGCGTGTATCTTAAAGCTCAGGTAAAGAAGGCGGCAGCTTCGCACCACTCTCTCGGCAGGCCGTCATAATTACGTGTTCCATAGCACAACTTATGAAATATTACTGAGGGAAATTTGACGCTTAATAAATGTTTAAGAAAGACTATCAGAGAAACCAACACATATTTGGGTAATATCGGGAACGTATAATAATGGCCCGAAACTCCTTACGGCCATAATGGCCGTAAGGAGTTTTTGCTTCAACATCGAATTTTGATCGATTCTTAGGATAATTTTTTACATATTTATATATTTGATGTTATATAGTCAACAATTTATAACGGAATTATATATAAAACAAGATTATAATATACTCTATAGTATATAGTAATAGCATTTGCAATCCAATTACTGTTTTGAATCAATATATTATGCTCCTTAAAATTTTACTATTACTATATAATTTTATTTTCAGATCTAAACGAGTTAGTATAAAATATACATTATAATAATTATGATCTTGTTCTTATTAGGGACGAACAAAAACAAAGAAAAATTATATCAATAAAATACATAAAATATATTTAATAAAATGCGTGACGTCATATCGGAGAGTTAAGTCAATAACATCGCATGCTAGCAATGTAAGTTTGCTATTTGATTAAAAAAACATACTATAAAGATAAATTTTAAGAAGTAAGAGAGGCAAAAGAAGTGATAAATAATAAAAATTGATTTTAACTTGTGCAATATTTATGCATTATTTTTTTGTTTCGCTTAACGATGTATCATGTCCGTACTCTGTGTAATTTACAATACTAGTTTTCCTGTTGTTAAATAAATACACAATTATTTTATTTTTTAAATATATTTGAATGGGAAATAAGTTCTAAAACATGAAGTTGACTATACGGGTCTTTCACCATACGTCACAAAACAATATGACGTCATAATTGTGTAGGCAAAACATTGTCAGTGGCATAGCAAATACGTGTTAAAGTTGGTCTCGAAATTAATTTCTCCTGACGATTCGTATCATTTCTCGTAGAAATTTCTTTCATAAATGGTGACAAGAAGAACCAATGCTAGTGAAAAAAAATATTTGGTGACCAAAACTGTTATGAGAAAAGAGGTGTTGTGAGTTATGTTAACACGCACAGCATAGGATTTTAGGGTTTTCTGCCTACATCCCGAAGCTCTTCGGGCGGCTTCGGGCATCTCCGTGCTACCCAAAATGTAAACATGAAATTCCTCTATTGTATTCAGTATTCAGTTGACATGCGGATACAATGCAGCAATAATAAAATGGAAGTCATTGAATGTAATTGAAGGAAACGTAGGTGTCGGGACGATGGTAGTAGATAAAAATATTGAACGTGATAATTTTTATAAAAAAAATAAACACGAACTATTTATACTATTTTTTTTTCTTTTTAAAACAAATAATGTATATATTATATGTTATTTCCCACACACCAAAAATCTTTTGTATATATATAAGTAAAATGCTACGTGGAAATAAATAATAAAAAAAATAATACCAGCACTCGGCCGTGAAAAGTAAATAAAAAAAATCCAATAATATTATAGCCTAGTGTCCGCGGCGGCCATATCTGTGATTTATAGTGATTATTATTATTCCTGGTGGCTAGCTGCTAATGCTAGTAGTAGGGACAGCGGCACCTTGATGCTATAGCACTAAAAACAACCTCCAAAACTTTTCACATGTCCACGCACAGCTCTCGCGAACATATTTACGAATTAAAAAAAAAATGGTCCTATATTAGACCAAAAATTCAACGCTATAAGACTACAAAAAAATAGACCCGTTTATAGTGTAGGTAGCTCCTGTGTTGCAGCTGAGACCATCATAATAATCAGTATTAGTAAATGTAAATTTTATCTTTAGAGTTGTGTTGTATAATAAAAATTATTGTAATCTTAGCATATAAAATAAATTTAATACATAAAAAGGTATTAGGTTAAAAAATATTAATATATATGTTTCTAATATCTTATATAAGTGTTCTCTTTGTGTATATAGGTCTCTAAAAAATTAATTGTAATTAAAAATGTGTTTAAAATTTATGATTACTTTTATGTGTAAAGTTTAAATATATAGTGGACAGCAGCACTTTGAGTTGAGTTTTCATAAAAAACAGCTACGATCAAAAAACGATCTCCTCATACAAAAATATTTAAAAAAAAATAACACTTCTTTGGATATTTTCTTTCGAACACAAACAATTATTAATTCACCACATATCATAGACTTCCATATAAAACTCCCAAAATGTGTAATTTCGTCCAATTTAATTCATTTGATTCCGTTTGTATGTGATTAGCATTTAATAATATATTGTGGAACTCAAAACAACATGAAAATGCCTCTAAAGTTTAAAAAATTATTGAGGATGGTCCGCGAGGAGAGGTTTTCAATATCTGTGATGAAAATACATAGATAAGCAACGTAATTTGCATTATTTTTGTAACAATAATTATACCTTAAAAGAAAATGGAATCAATAAAATGTACACTTACATAATATATATTATATAATTATTTCATCGTTCATCAGTAACCAAAACAATATTACAAATTGAATATAAAAATGTATTTCGTATTCCTTTTATTTCTAAATTATTGAGAGATTTGTAGAGACACTGATAAAATTTGAGCATATACATTTCAATTATGTAATACTTTGTTTCTTCCCCAATTGCATGTTCACATTCTACAATACACATCATACTCAAAACAATAATTTTCTTGTCTGTGTGTAATTTATACATAGAATTTTACACTAAAATTTAGGCATTGCTGCAGCTATATATAATAAACCTCTGTTACTAAAGGTCAGTTTGTTATCTGGATTCATTAAATATGACCCGTATTGTAATAACAGAACTAAACTTTTTATGATAGAGTGACCATCACGGAGAAGTCGGAGAACACATCGTTGTCCTTTCCCTCAACTTCTGCACTAATTATGCAATCTAACATGCAGAACAAAGAGCCAATTTGCTTTATCTTTTTATTTGAACAACATGCAAGCCATAAAATTGAAGCTGCAATTTCCATAGTCATAACGTCTGCAGGGCGCGGTTGTTATAATATAACTTCTTTGCAGTCTGAAATTGCTTGCTACTCGCCATTAATGTTAATATCTTACTTTGACTTTTGTTACTGTTAATTTTAAATTCTAAAATTTAAATTTTGTATAGCGTTCATATCGTTCAAAAAATCACATCTGGTTTTTAATCGATAGAATTTACAAAATTAATACTCACACTCTTTGTTCAATAATTGTCAACAAACTTACGTCGGTCAAAAGAGACAAATTGTGAATATCATGGTTTAGGAATATATGATTAATAAAACTTTTTGCTTATAAAATTCACAGCAACAAAAAGTAACCCCCTTTTTTTATAAGCATTGTGTATATTTTTCTCCCTATATTAGTTTATGTTACACATTATTATATACTAAAAAAGTTAAGTGACTAATTTTAAGCTAACAATGGGCACTTTAGCTGATATTATATCGTTTTTATACGTAAATTAGTTAACACGTTGTATAAATAGTACAGCATCCCGGAAAATCGCCTTGTATAATATTTGAAGTATTATTTTCCAAGACAAGAAGTAGACATAGAAAATGTAATACTGATGGGCAGCATCTTTGGTCCAGCATCATAGGGTCTCAGCAGCCGGCGTGCGGCGACACCTGTGCAGTCCTCAACAATGGCTTGACTACCCTCATTGTTGTAACATTAATTCCATGAGCGGCGTCGCTTTTATAGCTTGAATTACTTTGCGGTGGCCAGGTGGGTGAGAGCTCACAAAAAACAGCAGCACCGTGTTATAAACTGCATGCTTATAAGTAATATTAATGTTTATAAGGTAACCTTTCTTTGTCTCATTATAGCCGTACAAATGTGAGAATTATTATATAGGGGAAATGTTAAATCTTATCATAATAACAATATATATTCTGCAGTTTGTTTTACATTAATTTTTAAATCATATTTAATATAGGGGTATATAAGTGATTGTGGTTTTAAATGTGCATTAAATAGTTTATGAACTTTTTGTTTTAAGATTGGAAGTATTAATTTCAGATATATAATACACTATTATGTAATATGTGTATACGTCATCATGATTGTTATGTGTACGTACAATACATATTACTGCAGTACTGTACTATACTCTGTACTGTATACTGTACACTAATACATATATACGTAGTAATGTACTGCATGTAATATTTTATCATAAAATAAAGATTGTAAATAAATTATTGTTATTTTAATAAAAGTCTATACAAATGTGTGTTTTCCTTTTAATGATATGGTGTTACTAAAAATGATATAATATAAAACACTATTACGTTAGTCAATTTAAAAGCAATTAAGTTAAAGTATTTACTTTAAAATAAATATTTCCAACACCTTCTATAACATAAGCATTTATAAAATGGTTTAGCGTGACTTGTTTCTCCTCTATTTAATGAGAATAACAATAAAAAAATGTTATATTATAATATATAGCTGCTACATGGTGGTGTGTGTATATAATATATAAATACTATGTTATACTCTCTTTTGTGATCATAATCTTAAGGTACTCTCAGCTTTTTAAATAAAACATGATCGCTATTAAAAACAAAATATTATTTATTTTTCTTTATATATTCTGAGCGGCGGCAACTGTATATATACACGCTACGCATGGGGGAGATCTCGCACGAGAGCTGGACATTAGCCTGCTTGCATGCGTGCCCTCTGGACACGGTAACGTACCCCCGTGGTCACCTCACTTGCTCTTACTTTGTCAATTAATTGAGGAGGTTGATTGCTGCAACTTAAAGGCAGTCAAACCTTGCTGTTTTTGAGGGGTGGTTTAGCAAATATTTGTTTTTGTTTAATATAGTAATTTTTGTCTCTTTAGAATTTAGCTATATATATATATATTATACTAATAGAGTACTGCGAGAGTTTTTGTTATATATTTATTATAAATTATTCTGATGGGCAAGTTGTTATTGTTATAGAATTTTAATTATTTGAAATGCATCATTATTATTTTGTTAAATTGACAGAATAATTAACAATTGTAGTAATGAATTGTCGCATTATTAGTATAATTATTCTTGTTGTGATGTATTTTAGCAAGCTATATGTTGATATGGAACATACTATATATATATATATATATATATATATATATATATATATATATATATATATATATATATATATATATATATAATATATATGTTTATAATAATAAATAAACTCATTTATATTTCTTTCGATGTAATTAATCCTCCTATATCAATTTATTTATTTATAATACACTTTATAACTAAATTAATATTCAATTTAATAATTAATAGAATTAATTTTCCTCATTTATTTAAATAATAATTTCAGTGAAAGAAATAGTTTTTGGACTCCATGAAATTAAGAAATTTAGCATGGGGAGTCCATACAATATAATATATGCGGTATATAAATGAATTACTATTACATTTTCTAATAAATATAATATATATGGAAGAGCATTAAAAGACGTGCCTTTGGTTATTACAAATATATTTAATTAATTTATGTAATTTATATATATGAACAATATTAACAAGTTATAATACATAATATGAAACATTGTGGTTTCGACAGCATGAGATCTTTACGGCTATATAACTATAATAATGATATACCAACATTACATATTGTATTGCAGGCAGGCCGCGCAAGTCTAAACACTTGATATCTATAGGAACATGGAAAACACGACATGGACAAGGTCTGTATATATATGGTCGAGCAACCTGGTCTCAAATGTGGTTCACAAAATTGTACACCATAATTTCTCAATATAAATTGAGATCAATAACAAAAAATCGTAAAAATGTAAAAACTTATCTTTAAGTCTGACGTGTTTAAACATACATTTCCCAGCACGATATTAATATATTAAAAAAAAAATGCAATTTACGTTAAAAAAGATAAGAAATGACGTCGTGAATGGTTAAAAAATTTGCATGCTTACATGGTCACCCGTATTTATTGTTTTGTTACATGAACCAGACAGCCTCGGTGACATGCAAGCAACAACATTTTAAGTTTTAATGGTTATCTCGTATTTGAATAATAATTAATTTTAATTACCTTCAAGTCGACTTCTGCATTTAAAATACTGTATTATGAATGTATTTTGACGTGTGTTTTATATAATAAAGTCATTGCTAATATAGTAAAAAAAAAAAAAAAAATATGTAAGCATCCAATAATTATAAAATTGCAGTTAATAAGGGAAATCAGAAACCATGCTGCATTTTCTTTAACTTGTTTAAAATAAAATCAATTTGTAAATTAACTTTACCAAAAAATTAATTTAATATTTCAGATTTAATTCTACAATTAAATTAATTAAAGATGTCAAAATTAAAGGTAATGAAACGTTTAATGACGTTATCTATAAATATGCTGCTGAGCAAATTGTGAAAAAAAAATTCAGAATTTATATAATCAGCGTGGAATAAGAGTTGTCACTTGTATTCAATATGTATTGAAAAATAAATCACAAACATTAAAAATAGCATCAAAATAAATCAAGAAAACTCCAGGCTTTATATATATTCCCAAGTTACTTTCATGTATAATAATAGTAAAAAATGCTAAATAATTCTTACTGAAATTGAATAGAAAATTAATCAAGAGTTATTATGCCAGCTTTTGTAATAAATAATTTCGCTAACATAAAAATAAATGTTGTAAATATTCCCGAAAGTTAAATGCGGCATGTTTCTTTGTTAGATTTGGAAGGACGCAAATTTATGAATTGATTGTCAAAATTATAGCAGCTTGTTTGAAAGCTAGCAAAAACATAACGCGTATAAACGTGTGTAAATTATAACAGAAAATAATCGTATAGGAAAACGGATGCTATAAATAAAGAAATAATTATTACATGTCCCAATCATTTAGTTTTGAAACATCAGAGAACGTGTGAATTTTTTTATATTTTAGAAGTGATAATATACCAAGTTACTCGACAAAGACCAAACAATTAACATTTGTTGTGAACTACACAAGCCAACAACATTTGGGAGAAAGATTGCACCTACGAGTGCCCCATCACAATCAGGAGCAACAACAACCACAACACGATTGAGTCTATACTTATTCACAAAGGGGTTGCCTGCAATTGGCACTAAAGGGTGTTAGGGCGGGCCTATGTTATGCTCACGCGGCAAATGTCCTGGCCCGCCATCACCTGGGGATGACCCCCGCGGGGTGGTGGCTTGGTGACACCGGCGGGGAGCAGCAACCTTCTTCTCCCCCCGGTCTCAGCCCTTGGAGAAGGGCGGGGGCGGCGGCGGCGGCTCGCTGAAGGGCCACCACTTCTGCGGGGGTCAGCACGGGTCAGACGGAGCGCAGGGTGGGGCTGAAGCGCGTGCTGCCCAGCTGCATTGGGGATGACGGGGGCTCGTGCTGGTGCAGGAGGTGTGGGCCGTGGGGGTGGAACCAACCCCCAAGCGTCATGGGCGGTGCATGTTGGGGGAACATGAAGGCTGCACCGGGTTCCTGCATCATCATGGGAGGGGGTGGTTGAGAGAACAGTAGAGCGGCTACGGCCCCTGGGCTTAGGGGTGCAGGTATGGAGGGTGGAGAGGGCGGAGAGGGTCGGTCTGGAGAGATGAGGCTCTCAATTGTGAACGCCCGCTTGGGTCTCGGTGCAGGGGCTACTGCCGGGGGTGGGGGAGAAGCCTCAAATGCACTACTGCAAGTAGGAGCTGCGGTGGTCTCACTGGGTCTTCTGTTGTACACAGGGGTGGGAGCGGCTGGCTCCGAAATTGGATTAGTTGGCGTGAAAAGAAATCGATTCATATTTGCCAAAGCAGCGAGTTCATTTTCAAGTCTATCTTTATCAGTTTTCATTAACTTAAACCTCTTTCTTCGACGTAAAAGACTACCATTCTCAAACATGTCCAAAGCTGCGGGATGTAGAGCCCAATAGGCACCCTTACCGGGCCGGTCTGGCCGGCGGGGGATCTTGATGAAGCAATCGTTGAACGAGAGGTTGTGTCTGAGCGAATTCTGCCAGCGCTGCGTGTTCTTGCGGTAGTACGGAAAGCGCTCCATTATGAAGCGGTAGATGTCGGACAGCGGCAGCATTTTCTCCGGAGAGCTCCAGATGGCCATGGCTGTCAGCGAGATGTACGAGTAGGGTGGCTTCTGGTCGCCGTACGACTCGCGGCTCGGGCGAGGCATTACCTGGCCGATATTTCAACCCTTACAATTTGAAACACACACACACACTTAGCCACTTTGCACTTTTGGTATATTGTCTTTAATAAGTCACTGTGTCCTATGCATCACCATTGCGATGAACCACACTTGCACTCCCTGGCTCACCACGCTGCTCTGTGCTCGGCTAGGCGGACACTAAACTCTCAACCTCCACGCTCCCTCTCACACCTGCTGGCCCCGCCCTACTCTCCACGAGAGGTTGGCTCCGCCGCCTCCGATATCCCGCCCCGCGATCATTCCAGCTCGAGGCCCCCAATGGCACGAGGGGGCGGGCCTCCGCCATTGTTCCAACAAGCGAGCGGCTGTCGACGCCCCCGGCACGCCGCAACCCGCACGGCAAGCCACAGCCTCAGATTATTGGTTTTTGTATACCTACAACACAAATAACAAGATTCGACGCTTTTTTTTTTGTTATTATTTTTATGTACAACGGTCTATTTATAACCTATTATAAATATAGCTATTTTTTTATTTTTAATCGCTCTGATGCACATGTTTTCTTTAAAAATATAATTATTAAATTATACTTTGTTATAAAAATGATTAATAATTAAGTTCTCTCATCAGTCTTATATGTAAATTATAATTTTTACATTCACTAATTTTATTAAACCCAGTCAGGTTATGTTCCAAATCCGGTGTTTTTTTTTTGTTTTTTTAATTAAGGAAACTGATGATTTTATTATTGAATATAGTTCCAGTATTTAAACGTAAGATATTAAAATTATAGCTATTATTTTTATACAAATGTTATACATAGTTTTTTTAATTATATATACTCAGTTGGAAAAAATATTTCTCATGGTAATTACGTTATAATTTGGAATAAATATGTATTTAATAATTTATATATATCACACTGAGTTGTTAATTATTAAGCTCACGGGAAACAATAGCAAGCAAACAAGTTCAGCAAACTGTGTTCTTGGCCTCTCAATTGCTTAATTTTAATTTGTTTATTAACTTGATAATATGGTTCATTAAGGCATATCTTTCCATTAACTCTTACTCATTAAAATAGCTTCTTAATTAATTTAATTCAACAATACAGAGACTGCATTACTGTTTTTAATAATTGAATTTTTTATTATGAAGATAATTCAGTATTAACTTTTAAAAAAAAATTAAAAAGTTACCAAGTTTGCACAAAAAACGACAGTACGCAAAAATAATACAGCAAAATTATGAAATGTTCTTGACAATCTTGACAATGACAAACAATTAAATTTTTAAAAGAAAAACAACGAAATAGAGCACCATAAAAATCTGGCCTAAAGAATTTACAGCCTAAATCATGAAAGTGGCGATCGATGCATAAAAGAGAGAAAAAAAAAATAATAATAAAAAAACGGAAATGTTTTTATATTGAATTCATAAGCTGCTAATATAAACTATTCTAATTAGGAAATTTTAAATAAGATGAGATATATTCGGTAATATAATTAATATTTTTACTACAATTACTTATTACTTAAAGTGTCTGTCCCTGCATTTTTTACATATTGAATATTTATTTAAAATTTGATTAAAAAATGAAAAAAAAAATGTGCCATTGCGTATTTATTCAGAAAACCTACTATTGACTATTGATGACTCCATCAGTGCCTTACAAATTACGAATCTCCCACACTGCAATGTAGCCCCTACAAACAATTGCATAACTCTCATCCGTGGGGCAGGGTCCATCACATGCACTATTTTACTCTATATAAATATATGCTTTGATGTCATTATGTCAATATTTTAATATTTTTATATATACGTAATTAATTTGGTCCAAAATTCCTGCAAGCTCAAACCTAAACTTGCATTGCAAAAAGAATTTGATATTTTATACAATTTGAATTTGAATATAAGAAGTCTTTGAGTCCACATGCAAAGAATATCTTAAACGTTAAAACAAAGAAAAAATATTAATTATGTCACTAAATAAATTAAAATAATGTTATTCTCTGAAAATCATTTACTTTTACACTTCTGCGTGCTGGAAGTGACGATTTCCTGACTCCTTAAATTCTTCCCACCATAAAATTTTTCACGTCATGCCTTGTGGGTAGGCAACCAGCTCTACAGCCAATCATGATGTCTATTGTCTAAGGCTGCATACGGAAGCGCTATGATATTTGGAAAGTATCAAATATTAATTTCAACAATAAAGTTTAGAATTTTAATACGGTACAATTTTGTATTATAATTATATAGTGTCACGTATAGATGTAATATATTAAAATTAGGTATAAACACTTGCATTCTGAGCAAATGGCGCATGCATGCTGATACATGCATGGCTTTATTATATATATTATAGCCATTATGAAACTATAAAGCAATATAATATATATAACGTGAATATCTATTCTTGATGTATTTCATGTTATAGAGTTATAATACAAATTATAAATATTAATTATTAATAAAAAAAAAAATCAGAAAATATTTAAGTTCTTATTATCTTATTATTATTTTGAAACCGTTGTAAAAAATATACTAATGATTTCTCAATTAAACATATCAAAAAATATTTAATATAAAACATAATATAGAATAATAAGTTAATAATTTTATTACTTCGCAAAAGATGAACAAATAACATGAATGCTATTATATAAATAGTATAAATCAATATTACTTCTGCAACACGCTTACAAGTTGTATAAATGATATAAATTTGTTAAGGGTATTCTATGGTTATTAGTAAAACTATAATGGGCGCAATTCACGAAGCAGTTAGCCAGGTTTCTAACCACGTTTAGCTTAACCAGACACGTTTAACTATATCTGTTTAACACGTAAAACAGGTATAGTTAAACGTGGTTAAGCTAAACGTGGTTAGAAATCTGGCTAACTGCTTCGTGAATCGCACCCAATACAGTTTGACATATAAGCTAGCTGGAGAATTTGTCTGCATGACGCAGAAAACAATATGTTGTTGGTATTAATTAATAAAGAAATCAGGTGAGTGATGCATTATTTGAATCCTGAAATAAATAGTATGCAGCCCTATGTTGCTGAATTGATTTATTTGGTTACTGCACAAAAGAAATTATGTAAAAGAAACACAAATTATATATTACAATTTCATAATAAAGGTTAATTTTGGTGCCATCAAACACCATAAAGAATATGCCAATGGTCCAATGGTTTTCTAATTAACTTTACCAAATTAATATGCCTTTTCTGAAATATTATATTACTCGTATATATTTCAATCGGAGAATTCTTTTACACGTCCCTATATATAAATTAAATAAAAAATAATTATTGAACAAATGAAACTTGTAATTTTGATTACTATTTAAATAATGCTTGCTCATGTACAACAGAAGAATACCTAATTATATAATATAACAGTTGTAATGTACCTAATTTCAATTCAGTCATGCTAAATATTTCAAGTAATATATTTTTAAATCTAATTTTTTTCAAAGCTACATAAAGAAATTTGATTGAGTACATTAAGAGAGCATTAAACTTAATTTTTTTTAACTTTTGCTTTAAGGCTTCTTTTTGTGTTACTTTGATTAAAGATTTTTATGAAACAAATGAATGTTAAGACAAGGCCACCCGTTGAGTAAATTTAAGCCTCTAAGCACATAGTTGCTCTTCATTAGGGTTGGTCATCAGAGAGAATCATATAGCACGTTTATCAACCCTGAGGCTCTTTTGGTCGTGAGCTTACCATCAAATACCTCATCGCACTGTTGTTTATGATGAGTTTTCTCTCTGTGGTCGAGTATATACACACTTGTATTGTCCCGACTAGCGTTATCAACAGAAGAATTAGTTTTGTTAGGATAATTCATCATTTTCTCGGGTTAGGAGCGAACAAAGCTCGCCGCCGCCGCTCAGGTATATATATGAGAGGCCCAGGTGTGACCCCCATCACCGCCCCCTCGCCCCCTGCAGTGCACACCGCCTTTACCTGGTGTGGGCGTTCTCCGCTTGGTCGCCGCGCTGCATGGGCCAGCTTATACGGCGTGCTTTGTCATGCAAAGTGGCTGGCCCAGCACTCATTACATTTCATCAGCTGATTGACACCCTGACACGCCCACTTGTATTCTTCACACCATCCCTATATAAAGGGCAAACTATCAAATCAACTAACTATTTATCATGACGTTGCAAAATTGTTATTTATCAAATAAAATATCATCAGTTAGTAAAGATAATTATTTGTTATATATTTTATATTAGTTTTTAATTAAATATTTATAATCATTAAATATTAAAACAAGCAGGTGAAACGTCAAATTTTTAAGTATAGGCATTAAATTTGATACTCTTATTAATATTTTTAAGTCTTGTTAGTAATTATAATTTTGACATGATTAAAATAGCGTCGTTTTGTATATACTTCTCCAGACAAATGTTTCTAGCTAGCATCAAGAATAGGTGGATATAATAAATTTAATACTGGAACAAATCTTGGATTATATCTAAGTATAATAACTTTTTTTTGTATGTTTTGTATTTTTATCCTATAAGTTTAACCCAAGATCAGAAAGCCATTTAAATAATCTTATATATATTATAAGATTTGTTTTATAGTCGAGCTGGTTTGAATCTATCCTCCCAAATTTGCATAAAAATATATAATGATTTGTTCTGCAAACCGTGCAACTGAACGAGTAATACTAAATCTCAGCTAAAACATGTACTCACCTGTATCATCGGTGTGATGCCCAGAGTCTCTTATATACAATTTCGCTAGTCATAGAGATGTACAGTGCGATTAGTGCTACACGAACACTCCATTATATACAAAAATGTATGATTTGACCATGTTCAAAATTATACGGGAAAATGGTAATTATAGCAGCCAATTTTCACAGGTATTTTTCAAAAATTATTTTTTTCCAAAAGAAAAAAAAAAAAAAAAAGACTCACTTGTATATTTTAAAATTTCATAATTTTCTATTTCCCAAATTCAGAGCAGAGATCTCAAAAATCCAATGAATATTTAAATACTTTGCATATGAAAGCCAAATTGTGTGTATTTATTTTTGAATTGAGTGTACCCGTGCTGCTCCTTTCAATTTTTTACAATCATACAAATTATAACTCTTGCTGCAAACGTTAATCTGAAAGAGTTGTCAGGACTCAAAAGCAATTTCGAGAAAAAAAAATCCATTTTGAGTCAATGGTGTGTACCTGATATATATTTTCTTGCACATTTTTTATACATTATTTAAATTCTCACTGGCACCTTTGTCCCTCCACACCCACATTTGTCTAATCTGATTCAAGCTCGGAGCGAGGGTGTGGAACAAATTACAGCAAGCTATGACGAGTGGCCCGCCTTATGATCGGTTCAATCATTATTTAACATCACGGAAATGGCATCCTGTGTGCAGTGCTAATTTCCAAAGTCACTACTATAACACCTGTTCACTGAGGCTCGATTACCAAACATTTGATTGATGAGATTCGTAATCTATTTTGCCAACACTTTTAGCACCATGCAGCAGCATTCATGTACTTCAGATACTATATAATAGGATACGATGACAAAACAAAACAAAACATAAAACAAAAAGTTCTGTGCTTTTATAGTTTCAATAATTTTGCCGCACGTATATATACAGAACTTTTAATATTTGTTACACTTCGGGACAACTAGAATGTTACTTGATGCCGGAATTGCTGGAATTGTTTTAACAGACCAAAAGAGTTTAGCATATTATTCTACTATATATACAGTATAGCATTAACAATAGTATATACAATAGTTATGGATTTTCTTTTTCTTTTATTGTTTTGTGTTATTTTTATTTCTTAAATATTTTTATTGACGTTACTGAATGTGTAAGCTATGATCGAGTACCTGAAATATTTCAGATACTTTAACTTCAAAATTACGTTACAAAATGCAGTCAAAACACGCAGTGAGTCTATTAGTGACCTTCGTCCATTTGTCAAGAAGGTTCATTATTGATTATTGACTTAAATTGCTTGTCAGTAAATAACATAAAAATGCATGGAGCAAGATCAGCTTTGAACTAAAATACTATAATAATATACAATATTATATTAACTACAGCATTAATAAAGAATGTAACAGTGTAAGCTCGCAATCAAAGACTTGCATGAAAAGTTCGAGTATATGCAAAATTCTTCCTCGGAAATTTCGCCTTTAACTGACGATGTGCTTCAACCCTCCGGAGTGTTACCAATTGATTGACATCGCTCATTAGCGCACGGAATTTTGCAATTCATCTGAAAAATGAGCGCCATTGATTACACTATATTAAAACAAGTTTTATATATTTTTCACTCAACGGTAGGTGTAAACCAATATTAATGAGCCCATAATTGAAGTTAATAAGTCATTGCTTTTAATTATTAGAAATTAAGTTTTGAGGGAAGTAAATTCAAATAATAAAAACAATTTTTGAAATCTCACGTTAACGTGAAATAATATACTGCTATAGATTTCTTATTTGGCGGTCCTGCATGAGTGCAAATCCTAATCGGTTCGAGGCAAACGTTCTGTCGTTCGGAAGGTGCCGATGCAAGATGACCGAACGTGGCAACGTGATTTATCACTGCATGACCATCTTAGCTAAGTTTCCTGGTTCCCTTAGTGAATGTGACAAGAACAGGATAAAACAGAACACATTTATTAGCAGCTGTGCAAATTAAATTTTTCTCTTTCAATAATTTTAATGTTATAATAAGAAACAATTAGCAGTGCAGAACTAAAGGAGAAAAAGCTTAAACAGATTTAATTAATGAAGAAAAGGATGGGGGCGAGGCAGATCTTTTGCATTCACTCCCCTATAGAGGCTCTTGAACTACATGAGGGATGTTACCATACCCGCTACCGGGCGCTACCCACCTAAACTTAACCCCCTCTCCCATTTATAACCGAAGGCTGGTCCACTCATGTTAATCTTGTAAATAAACAAATTTTACTATGGAAATGTGGTAGACACAGAAATCATACATGTTTGTGTTACAGGAATTCACATTTACTGAAAAATTTGGCCTGTCCAATGTTTATTTAAAGATTAATTGAAATGATCTCGGTTCCTTGATTCAGGGACAGGAAGTCAAGGATTATTGTCTCACCAACATAAATAAAGTCAGTGACAGATCATTGTGGAGCAACGGAAGGGACAAATTACCAATTACGATGCTCCATATTTTACGTCAAACCGCCGCCTTTCTCATCTCGACACGTTAAAGCGATCTTCCGCAAGCCAACAGCTCAAATCAAAAGGCTCGGCTGACCTTTTCTAGTCAAACAATTGATGGATGTTTATTAAATCTGACGTGTGGTAAATACAATGATTAAATTTTTGGTCTCATTATTTTAAAAGAGATAACCAGTGATATAAAAAAAAATATATATATATATATATATATATATGATTAAATATAAAATTTTGAATAAATGTCACTATGAAAACTATGAAATAAATTGATTAATTATAATTATTAACCTTTTGCGGTGGAATAATTGTAATTAATAATTAAATAAATTAACACATTATATAGGTCTGTTCGAAAATACCCAATCAGGTATCAATTATAAGTTTTTCCTTGTGTTACTTGTAGTACATAGATGGTTCATCTGATTATTCATGAATGGACTGTGCATTTATGAACAGACCTAATATTTTAACACGTTTTTGTATTTCCACATAGTTAAAAGCGTCTGCTAGCGATTACGACTTTTATTCCTGCATCACAACTGACAAAACGCTCGGAGCTCCAATTCAAACAAACGAGTCACGCACGACCATTGTGACATTTGTCTATATAGCAATCGACTAAAACGTCAATTAATTATTATTTGCTTTAAAGTGAGTAACGATGCAAAAAGGTGACTTCATTTATTTTGTCCACTGTATTTGTCTACACTGTGCAAGATTGCAAATATCGAAGTACGATAAATGAAGTCATTGGAGTCTTTCACCATACGTCACAAAACAATATGACGTCACAATTGTGTAGGCAAAACATTGACAGCGGCATAGCAGATAAGTGTTAAAGTTGGTATCGAAATTAATTTCTCTTGGCTATTCGCATAATTTTTCTTATAATTTTCTTTCATATGGTGGTGCTAGCGAAAAAAAAATATTTGGCGACTAAAACTATTATTAGAAAAGTAATGTTTTGAGTTACGTTAACACGCACAGCATAGGATTATAGGGTTGTCTGCCTACATCTTATATCTGCCTACATAGATCTTCAGGCGGCTTCCGGCATCTTCATGCTACCAAAAATGTAAACATGAAATTCCCATACTCAAAAATTAATTAAAAGTGGCGATTTAAATGTTATCAATAGTTAAATTTTGGAGTCTTTTATAAATTATTATGCCATGAATTCATTTAAATTGAAACGGTGTCATAAAAAAAAATGTATAAGCGATTAGTTCTGCATAAAATAATCAACAATTTATTTCAAATGTCACATTATGTGAATCTTAAGACTTAAAATTGAAAGAAAAAAAAATACAAGGCCTTCCAAGAAACAATATCTAAAGAGCATGATTCAAAACGGTGTAAAATTTAACAACATTTTACGTTTGGATACAAATTATTTATTAAAAAAGCTTCAAAATAACAAAAAAGTCAAAAAGTGAACTTTAACCCATGTTGTTTTTTCAATTGGGAGAAAATTATCCCTAACTCTGTGAAGTTGCACATCAGAGCTGACGACGCACGTTCGTGCCACAATCGCTGCAAGAGACCAAAACCGAAACCGAAATTTTGGATTTTACATGAGCAAGGCATGACATTTCCCCCACTCCAAATCTTTTTTTAACATTGGCCTTACCTTATGGATAGACCCTCCCCCCCCCCCTCCCCCCGAAATTTGGTTCTGGATTCGCGCCTTATCAAAATTACACGTATAAAATTTCTGATTTGGCTATGCTTGTACTGTACATGGCCGAATGAGACAGTTTTATTTTAAAAAGTGTACAATGCGCCGCGTGACCGCACAGCCCCATGCAGCTAGGAGTTCGGCACACAAGTGGCACCGATTGGGCGCAGGGGCGCTTCACCTGCTGAAAGTTCACAATCTTTGTAACAGCTAGTTTTAACCACCAAAAAAGCACTCTATAAAAATAATAATAAATTAATGGAAGGCTAGTGAGCTTCTTATCAGTATATGAGGTACGTACTACAATCGAGGCCTTAATAAAGGTGACATTTCACTGACTTTTTCTTTACTCATTTATTGAAGTTGCCTCCACAATGTACATGAATAACTAAATAAAAATTAAAAAATATTTCCAATATTAATTATGTAGAGTCATCGTCTCTGAAAAGTTTTCCGTTTGCAGTCTTGTTAATCACCATGCTAAATGTGAGAGTATATCACAATGCGATTAACAAAAGGCTGCAAAAGGGAAATTTTCAGAGGCGAGGAGTACGTACATCATCATATGGATCCAGAACGGAAGAGATCTCGAACAGACGCGCGGCTATCATCATACGTTTTACCGATCTGTGTGCGTCGAATGTCACTTTGCCCCTGCTGCATATGTAACCCGCTTCATTCGGAAGCTAAACAAGTTGCCTATCCTCCAGGTGAGATGGGAATTTAAAGGCTGGTACAGTCAAGTTAATTTGATATTCCTTCCGGAAGTAGCCGGAAGTGTAAAGTTTGCATTTCTTCTGTTTGGTATAATTCAGTTTTGAAACTTTACGGATTGACGTAGAAATACTGAACTACGTTAGAAATGTAATGCTGAAATACGAATAAGAAAAACATAATTCTTACACTTCCGGAGGGAATTTCATGTAAATTTTACTGTATATCTAGCATTGAAGTTCCTCTCTTCGTAACATAAACGTCCCAGTACTCTGATGGGAGACTTAATAATTAGAACTGCGGATGGACGCTTTGTGATGACCATGAGAATTATTTAAAACTGCGCGGAGATTTAAAACCTTGATTGGAAAACGCTGTTATATGAGAGAATGGTCTCTATGTATGTCACGTATGATATTATATGCATGAGAAGGGCAATTTGTTCAAAGATTTCGCTGTTAAATCCTTTAGGTGTGCAATGTAATATATACACTGTGTATATATATATACATGTACCATTCTCTTTGCATTGCAGACGTCAATATTATACAATTCGTAATAATTTAATAAGCAATAGCGGATTTACGGGTGAGGGGGTAAAGAGGGGGATAATTGCTCTCTCCCCTCCCCCAAGGTCACAATATGAAGATATTATCACTATCACCCACCGCTCCCCTTTAAGTCCGAGAAATTTAAATAATTTTTTTTTATTCAATCATTTTGGATGTACAGTGACAAACTTGGATCACGTTAAGATAAAAAAAAACACGAACACAAAAAAAAAAAAAAAAAAAACAGCAACAAAAAGTTACAGCAATCAAAAAAATTACCTTATAGTCCTTATACAGCCAAACATACTCTAGAATACAAAAACTTCCTGCATTTTCCAACTCTATACTATATATAACATGTAAAAAAAAAATGTACAATAATACACAATGCAAGTAGATATATATATATATATATATATATATATATATATATATATATATATATATATATATATATATATATATTATACTCGTATATATATATATAAATAATAACCAAACATAAATCCTGCGCCTTATATAATTAACATTCAAATCAATATAAAAAAAAGAGAGAACTATACTATACTATTGTGATATAACATCATTATTTGTATAATGTTAAATAACTTTGCGGGGTACCCCCCTTCCCCCCGAATTAAACCAAATATGCTGCCCTTGAGTCTGTATTAAAAGTCTATATATATATAGACATATATATATATGTGTTCTATTGTAATGTTTTTCTATAATGTATGTTTCTAGTGCTGTTAATATGTATATGCATTTTCTGTGTTTAATAAAAGACTAATAATAATATATATATAGTCTATATATTAAATAATATAATTATATTATAATATAGAGTCGCGACCTATATTATATATATTAATTAATTATAATAATTAATGAATTAAAAGAAAAGCGGTGAAAAAGGGGATCGAGGGGGGGGGGAACTGATTGGGTGAATGTTTTGCCACTTTGTCACATCCAAGAACTTCAGGACACGTTACCATACGGTTCGAGTTTCTTTCAATCTGAAACTTTGCATACAGAGAAGCCAAGCTACATGGAAATTTAATGCTTGTTGTTCATTTTTTGAGTTGTTGGATTTTTCTGGCGCCATCCCCTTCCCCTACACTTGTGATAATGCGGATAGTGTCTGCTAGATGTCTCATACGCTCAGCTCACTGTTTTAGACTGGCAGGCAGCTAGTGACATCTAGCGAGCAGGTAAAGTAACTCTTTCATTTTCCTGAACATTTTTCAAACCAACTTGAGCCTGTCCAGCCCGAAATTTTAGATGTTTACAAAAACAATACAATTTAATTATAAGTCTTCCGATATTGTCTTAGTTATATAGTCTCTAAACATTTATATAAATATTACTCAATGTCATATTATAGTTTTCATGACTCGCCACTCTCAAACAAATTAAACAAATAAAAAAGGTTAAAATTTGTTAAACAGTACTTTTCAGTACGTTTCATGCTAAAAAAAAAAAAATAATAATAATAACACACAATTAAATGTCAATAAAGGTTCTTGAAACCTATTTTATTAATTAATACATCCAATAAAATTTAAAAGAGCTATAGGCATGTTCAAGGCCTATTACAAATAATATTTAAGTACCATGCAAATACTTTAGTCAATATCCCTAACACTACACAGATCTTTGACAAATAAGGCCCTCAGCCCCCTCATTTTCTCTCTTTTTTTTTTTTTTTTAGGAGGATTGATAGCCCAATAAAACAAGACACAGTATACAATTGCATACTGCTTAAAAACAATACAAGAGGTGAACTTTAAAAAAAAAGTAATATATCATGTAAACATTTAGAAATAATTGTTATTAAAGGCTTTTAGATTTACTTTCATCACTTAAAAGAAATTTTCCTTTGCATCCTTGTTTATACCATGCCCTGTGATATATGGTGATTTTAACAAAGATGCAAGGGAAAATTTTCAGGGGCGACGAGGATTCACAGACATTTTTTCAGTAAAATCAAAGCTTGAATCATTAAATTTTGCTTGGAATAAAGCTCTGGTATAAATCAATCAACAATTAATTTATATTTTGTATGCTGTAAAATTTGTGTAAAAATTTTGTAAAAAAATATTCAAAAAGACAACAGTGTGTTTTACATTTTGATATACTAAACATTACACCACACCACAGACCCTACAAGACATGCGACCCTCATGGAGAGTTTCTAGTGAAAGCAAACTTCAGCAGAGATGTTTCACTTTCTTGACTGGCAGCTTGTATCATTATCAGAGAACGTAGAGCCTTTGGTAGATGAAATAACTTTGCAGTCAATGCTTGAAACTTGCCTGTTGTCAGGGGCGATCGGTCCATAGAAGCGAAGCATGCGCTGCATGACCAACATGGATGTGATTTTTTTTAAACAATTAATATTCGTATTATAACTCCATTTCAATTATTTTAGCTGCCCCAAAGCATATATTTTTTATTTGTACGATTTTATTTTTGAAATCCCGCGGCTCTTTATCTTCGGATTTGTTCGTATTATTACGAGTCTCTATAAACAGCGATCCGAATGCCCGCTTATACTACGCTCCATCTGACCAATGGCAAGGAAGCAAATGCGGTGGTGCGGGTGGTGGGCTGTGATAAAATTATATGCAGTGTAATGCGACGCCTTCATAGCTTCTCCCAATCATATTGCAGCATTGCAGCGCGGGAAATTTTTGTCACGTGTAGCGCGTGTAGGACATGAAAGACTTTGGTAAAACCATTCTGTAAGAAATTAAATCAAAATAATTAAATAAATAAGTACAACATTTTTTATATTTTGTCGCCCGGCAAATATCGATTTCGAAATCATCACATTTGTAATAAATTGTCAAATCTTAATTTCTGATTTCTGACTTATAAAATATTAAATATCCTTTGTAAGCTAGCGCCTTGTTGTGTTGAAAAGATGAACTATCTGGTAAAATTTGCACGCTAGCTAGTAAGGTAGTGCAGGAAGTTCCCCCAGCAGGAAGAAAACGGGGAAAAAAAAGTAATAAAAAATATATATGCATTTAAAAAATATGAAATTTGTTACTTATATTTTTTTAGGAAGAGGCAAAAAAAAATTAAACAAACAAATATCTTCAATGATAGGTTTTCATGTTTTCAAAAAATATTAATTAAAGTTTTTATTGATTTAATAAAATAATATTGGATTGATAATTTAAGGAATTCCATAAAACGTGTACTTTGAAACATGTTTTTTGATTGATGTTTTTATACTTTAAAATTTGTCTGCCACATCCATAGTTATACCATGCGTACCATGCCACGCCCCCTTTTCGAAAAAAATCGCACCTGCGGCGGGCTGGCCGGGGGGCACAGCCCCCCGAACCCCCCTTTGGCTGGTTACTCTCGATCGTCGTTTTCGATGCGCATGACTATGTAGAAAGGTCACCGATCGCCACTGCCTGTTGTTGTTCTAAATAGTTGCAAAATTTCTTATAGTGCACTTTGATTTCCTTAAAACTGTAGTGAAAGCAACAAAAATTTAACTGTACCATATTACAAGCTTTAGTGAATTAAATTATAATTCACTACAGTATTTGATTTAATACAAAAAATGCTGTACCATAGATAGACCCTTCTTAGGTATCTATTTTGAGCATGCAAGAATAACTCAGGAGGAAATAAAAACTTAAAATTGAATAATTTATAAGGTTTGTTCACTCTATTTGGTAAAATTGTTACTAAAATTTAAAATTTAAACAAAAAATCTTATCAGATCCTTATTTCCTAGCCTTCACCATGCGGTTAATTAATAAATACATTTATCAGTAGAAATGAGCTTAGACATACACTTAACTCTTAGTTGAGTGTTTTTCTGTGGAGCTGTGAGGAAATTGCTCAGCGTTTTACTATTAATGATTGATGCACTCTTCTTGTATAACAAATATGCAACCAAATTATAAATTATCCAAACTTTTTAGCAGCTCAGTCTAAAAAAAAAATGAACAATAAAGCCTTTGTACTAAAGGCTGGTGGGCAATCCTACTCGACACATCTGCCCATAAACTTTATTAAAGCAGTTAAGAATAAAAATGGCAACTTTCACTTTAAAACTTACAGCTTCAACCAAATGTCTGTAGCACACTGGTCTCCGATGTAACAGTCCTTGAACCCCTTGACCAGCTTCTGTGCATGGAACCAATGGCTGGGCTCTCGAGGACACTCCTCAGGGTCATGGGGGTCCAGTGCAGCACACATGGGAGAGGGACACTCTGGGTTTGGTATGTCAACAAAAATTTTGAAGTGTGGTTCACTGGAGGGCTGGGAGAACTTTAATGACACTTGATGGCATCTTGTCGGTATAGAGTATTCTGGCTTAAGTTCAAACCACGAGTCTTGAGACGCAGGCTTACGTAACATGACATAAATATTTGTTGGGCGTGAAGATCTCGTAGTCATTTGCCGTAAACTGTCAGAAGTAACTAGTTCTCTGTAACAAGAGTTACATGATTATCATATGCCAGCAAAAATTTATTACAGTAAAAAAATATCATTTAAGAAAGAAAAGAAAAAAAAATAGTTTGTGTTTTTAAAACTTTCTTTTTGAGTACTGTAATGATAAAATGGCAAACTACTTACAATATTTTACTTTATGCTTGACCAACCAGTGCAGTTCTTGGACTTTTCAAATGAAGTGATTGCACAAAAGTTGTTACACTAATAAAACTGTACATACTACAAAACAGTTCACTTCACTTAATCAAGAAAGCCACTATATGCATTCAGTACTCAGATTACTGTACAATGTAGCTGTGTTCCATTTTTAATATTTTTATTGAACATAATACATATGTAACAAAAACAGGCAGTCTGACCTGAGATAATTACAATGCTAGAGTTACATACCTGATGAGGTGGGTGAGGCACTTGCGGGAGGGTTCAGTGCCTACAGGGGCCGGGAGGAGGGGAGGCAGTTCCACGATGTACGCTTCCTGGGGGCTGGCCACGGTGGCTCCCAGCAGCAGCGCCACCGCCGTCACACTGCTCATCTCCTCGCGCAGCCGCTGTCAAGACCACAACAATTAGTAAACCATGTAAACCTCAATGGCTTCTAGTAAAAAAGTAGTCAAAAAGCTTGTGTAGAAGGCAAAAGAGTATCATGAGTGTATCTGAAGCAAGTAGATAAGAATAGACTACAGTGGAGGTCTATCTGTAGACAGACGAGGTAATAATTAATGCTGCTGGCTTACCCCGTAAGGGATATGGCATCATATTATGTAAATAATATATGTACTAGTGATATGTATACAGTACATTGCAGTACAGTACGTATTCATTATCTTTGATGCTGTATCTTTGATATGTACGTACTCGATACTGTACTGTACATCTGCAATAGAGGTTAAATCAACAATTTTACCTGGAAGATGAGCTCCAAAGTGTCAATAGCTTGGCAAGACTTGCTAAAATGCTGCTCAGCCAAATTTGCTGTAGAACGAGCTATTGGCGGTCGATCAGGCATCTGCAATACGTACATATGTATAAAACAATAAAGTACAGTACATGCCAATTTAATGCTGGATTCTCGTTTGGAAAGGTTCACTTGAAAACTTAATTTTACTTACATTTTCCTTCTCCAAGTCCCATTTCTTCTTTCGTTCAACAACATTTTTCAACTGGTTATAATGATATGGGATTTGTTCTTTTAAATATAACAAGTATTTAATTAACTCAATTACCAACTCTGAACAAGTAGCAGTTGATATAATGTCAGGAAAATTAATATGAATTTCAGATTTCATCTTTTTACTACCAAAACCAGATGATAACTTGAAAGAATTGCTGGGTTTAGATTTTGCAGGACCACTCGTCACTTCTTCTGTTGTTATGTTTAGTACATTTATACTATCTGTGAGATCTAGTTCTTCTTCTGGCAGTAATATAGACTTATATTTAGATATACCGTCATTATTAGCCATCTAAATCACTGCACAAATTATAAAAGGAATAATTACAATTTACACCAAAAAGTAAACAGAAAAACCCGAGCTGCTTTGAAACAAGCGGTTGTTGAATGCTGCATTGCCAAATGAGCAAAATAATAAGAATGTTGCCAGATTGCCGCAGATTGCTCCCGAAATCTAAAACGCGCCAAGAAATTTAAAAGTAAATCGAAGAGCTTTCCAAATCTTCAGCTGGAAATTTATATAAGTCTGACATATTATTATGACATAATTAATATATATTTATATTGATCTCAGAGGTAAAAAACTAAAAAAAAAGGTAACACGACCAATTTTAAAACAAAAATCCCACACTTGAAAAATGTTCTCCTCTACATATATCTTATATATCACTCTTATCAGTAGCCTAAAGCCTACTGCCTACTGGACAGTAGCTAAAATATTACAGGTATAATATACAAATTCGATCTAGTTTTCATTTTTTTTTTTCAATTTATTTTTTATTTTTTTTACTAAATCTAGTCTAAATCTATACTGTAACTGAGTAACTGTACACTCCATTCAGATAAAAATGTCCGATCCGGCTATATATACTTTAAACATGGCCGGATCGGACATTTTTTTCGAATGGAGTTTACACTATCCTTGCAGTGTTCAGTAAATAAATAAATAAACAAATAAATAAATAAATAAATAAATAAATAAATAAATAAATAAATAAATAAATAAATAAATAAATAAATAAATAAATAAATAAATAAATAAATAAATAAATAAATAAATATTTAAATAATATTAAAGTTGACTATATAATAATTAATTAATTTAATTATAAGATCGAGAATCATGGGACTTCCATATATTAATTATGTTAACATAGTCACCTTTAAAAATTAATAACTAAAAACTAGAGCGAATTTGTATACGGTCTGATAAATTTCATGCATAGCTACTGACTGATTATTGATCGATTGCTATATAGCTCTATAGCTAGAGCATGCAGTAAAAGAGCAAATTTTAAGATATATTAACATATATATATATATATATATATATATATATATATATATATATATATATATATATATATATATATATATATATATATAAATATATATATGTATATATATATAATTCCTTCTTTTTTTTGTCACTGATGATCAGATATATTATATACTAGAGAAATTGATTAAAATAATTACAATAAGTCGCTACATACATGAAATTGAGAACAATGGAAGAGGATGAACAGAAAGGTCACGAAAGGTGGCAGATTAATAGATTAAAAAAATAAATACAAACATTTTATTTTCAATTATTTTATTCGTATTTGAAAATTCATACAAGCATTTAGAAATAAATAAAAATAGGCATGCACTATAATAGATATTAATTTATATAGTTATTGTAAATTCACCCGCATAATTAATTTGAGTTAATGTTTTTATAAAAAAAATATGTATATTGTATATTTATATTTGAGCTGTTAATGAACGGTGGAGTACGTGTGAAATGTAAATTCAGGATGGACTTGGCCATTATAATAATTGTGGGTTGGTATTATTTGAACTGTAATTAGCTCGAACAATAATTATTCCTGAGACTAGAGAGTCTACAAGCTAGCCTGAGCAACTTAAAATGTCGCCGAGGCAAAAGACGGTCTCACAGTTTGTCATCATAATTCATGTTATTTATTGACTTTTAATGTTTATTTAGTGATACAACAAATTAAACACTATAAAAATACACAAAATTTGAACCATTTATTATAGTGAGAGAGTATAGAAGCTTATTTAAGGCTTCAGTTTTATATTATAAGTTAGTGGCAAGCTTGCAGCTTTTTTTTTTTTTCTTTATGGCAATGATTTTCTTTTCTTATGATTATGTTTTCATTACACTCAATTTGAGTTATAAATACAAAATACTATAATATATATAGTACATTCATTTAGTTGGGCATTGAAGCCAGGAACTTTCCTTGTGGGCAGTGTTCAATCCACAACTTTTACGTTAAGTGTCATAATTACACGACTCAATTAACGCAAAAATATCATCCAAAATATCAATGGACAATCTTTTTTATTGCATAAAGAATATATTAATTATAATTATTAAATCCATGAACAGTAATTATTTGACAGTTACAAAATATATATTCGAATTATATTCGATATATTTTAGCATAAAAAGTAAGATGTCGTAAAAAGTTACTTAATTCCATTACTATACAACGTTAATATACTGTAGGATTTTGGAATACAGTATATATTATATAAAAAAAAATGTTTGTGAAACATAAAACAAAAAAAATTGAACAAAAAATAATTTTATGCAATAAAAAAAATACTCTCGATTGTCCATGTTGGAGAAAGCTTGGCGTTAAGAGCTCATCTGGTGCTCATGAATCTTCCATCAGGAGATACTGCTGCAGGGTTGGTGGTAACCCTAACCTCGGCGTGGACGCTGCGAGGCTCGTAGAAGCCAGAGAGGTCCTGACCGCACGCCAGCAGCTGTACTGGAGACCCTGGGGTTGGCTCCAGTAGCCGGCAAGAGCGGTCTTTATCTGCTGGAATATGGGTCCGAGAACTCGAGGACATCTCGCGTGCCGGAACATGGTTCGCAGAACGAGCGACCGCATTCTCAGCGGCTCACCGCCCATCACACGAGCTAATACATCCAGCGTGAGGTTACAGTGCTCGAAACGACGTCGGAGAATAAGAGCCCGTAGCAGCCACGTGAAAGCCGAGTGGTCAGGCTCCGAGGGAAGGTTTGCGGCTCCGTGCCACACGCTGGCGCCACTGTTGAGGAGAAGTCGGGTCAGGACGATGCAGTCGTCAAGCTGCTGCACGCTGTAGCTGAGGAGGGCGCGTCCCTCGCGGTCGGTCTCGTCAGGGTCGGCTCCGGCTCGGAGCAGCACTCCGGCGAGCTCGGCGGCCTCGCGGAACGCTCCACGGCGCAGCAGGGCGCGTACCATCAGCAGCGAGGGGGCGCTCACGTCAGAGGCGGAGGTGGTAGTGGTGGTGGTGACCTCTCTTCGAGGACTGTCTGACCAAGGCACGTTCTCGCAAGACTGACACTCGGAGGACGAGGAAACTGCAAACAAGGACGAGTTAGTCACGGTGATCTCGATAAGTACATAATACAACTATTATACATTTATATCCCATCCCTATACAATATACAATTCCCGCTGCGTGTTCTTCCACCACATTTCCCAATGCTTTTGTATACTCGTATGTTATATAGCGTCACTGTCATAGCTGCATGTCTTTTAAAGTAAACAGTACATATTTTTTTAATAAACAAAAACTACTGCAACTTCACAGCTAGTTAACATTTCATTAAAAAATATATTAAATGTGACTATAATTGAAAAGATTGAATTAAAAAACATAATAATATATAATTATAATAAAATATATACTTTTTAAATACTTTTGCTCAGTTGTTAGATAAAAAAAAAATCCAGTAAATATTAACCTTGGTAATATTTTTTAATTAATTACTCTATTAATTAATTCCATTGCGCTATGGTCAACTGTCAACTACAAGCATTCGAGCTTAATTAAATTATACTAAATTTAATTAATTTTACAGTATACTTATATAAAACTTAACATTTGGTGAATCGTTCTCTCTTTTCATGTACCACAATTCTCAAATGTTGAATTGTTACTGTATTACAATTACAACTCGACAATGTCAACAATGATGTTAATTCACTATTATAAATAAACTTACAATTAATGTGTTAAGCAGTGTCATGCACTCATGACACTGCTTAACTTCAACAAACAACCAGTCGGACACGTTTCGTTTTTCTGTTATTTTTAAGATTTTATGGCGCTATATATTTTAGAATTTGGTATTTGGTGATTTAATTTAGAAAATTTAACCAGCAGGATGATCAGGTTTCTCATACTCCATGTTTAGTGTCGTCACCGAGCCAGGCCAGGACGATCTTTCAGTGTAATAATTAATTAAAAGAAGGTCCTGGTTAGGCTGAATCATGCAGTTATCTTAAATTCCGCACATTTCATCATCCTGGTCAATATATCTGCATGGAATTAATTTTGTATTATACAAAATTAATTCCATGCAGATATTTATTGTATTATATATACAGGCTCGAATCAGCAAGGACCTCGTCAAATGTATCGCCACTTTTATATAAACCTAGAATTTACAGAACATTATTACTGCCAGAACCAAAAAGATGTATCCCTCTCCTTAAGGAACTTGTATGCCATTCAGATCAGGGGTACACCTTTTTGAATCCGATATTATAGTTATAGCTCTGACGTCATACCATGGTTCTCCTTAATTTTGAGAAATAACAATAAAAACATGCAAATGAAAATGATGGTGAATATACAGGAAGCCCTTTATTCATTTTTATAATACGACGGATCGGGCTGTCTTTTGTGAATATGAGTGTACAAAAATGTCCCGCTACACACCTGTCGCTTCACCTGCCGGGGTGGGCCCAAGCCACTGGGAGAGTCTGGTACATCCGCACGTGCGAGCCGAGGCGGCGGCTGTGGGCAGAGCTCTGAGCGCGAGCACCACAGCGGCGGCCACATCTCGCTCGGGGGGCGGGGTGGCGCGGGGCTGCAGTCTGCACTGCAGGGCGCGCTCGGCGGCTGCGGTGCACGGACCTCTAGGTGCCGCGGCCACGCACAGTTCCAGCTCGAGACACAGACGCCGGTGCAGCGCGTGCAGAACAGCAGTAGCTCCGACACAGCTGCCACTCTCTTGCCTGCACAAAATTATGTCACAGTTAATATTATCACCTGTCTAACCGTGTTACTTCCTACATCATTATAACATTTATAAGTTATAACACAAGTAAATTTGAGGATAAGGGCAAGCTTTAAAGTTATCATCAGTTATCAGCATGTATCCAATATGAACCGATCCATATTATATTGCGTACATTTTAAATAATTGACCCTTTTATTATTATGCCAGGCAAATGCCATAAATTATGGCATTTATTTAAGTTTATGATAATATAATATGATATGATATGATATGATATGATATGATATGATATGATATGATATGATATGATATGATATGATATGATATGATATGATATGATATGATATGATATGATATGATATGATATGATATGATATGATATGATATGATATGATATGATATGATATGATATGATATAGTAATAATACAAATTCCTATTTGTCAAACTTGTGATTAGAATGCAGTCTCTTCAGGTTTGACACAACTGTAATTAATAAATTATGTTATAAGAAATTTTGATGTCACAAAAGAACCCTATACAAACTATAGTTAATAGTATAACAAGTATATTATAATTTTACAGAACTCATGGATTCGAACGATTTTGGGGCACAGGACACCGGAGGGTTCTCAAAGTATGTCTGATTATTTGCGTTATAATGCATTTAATGCAGTTATAGGTGCTATGGCTATGGCCCAGATATGGCGTGCATGCAAGCGCGATCTGTTGCAGGATGCCTAATAAGACAGGCTGCACTTCATACTTCACCTTTACGTACTGTAAATAAATTTGACTCTTGGCACTGCGAGAGTGCGAGCAAATCTGGCAATCAATAACAACGCGTTGTAACGGTCTGCCACGATCGCATTTTTTTTTTTTTTTTTTTTAGTTTTTATCATGAATACAGTATAATGGAGCAAAGCTGATTCTAAGAAGCAAAAAACATTCTAAATTAGAAAATTAGCATTAAAAAAATAATCACACTTTTCAAATTATATTATAATAAAATTAATTCTTACTTTATTATAAGGAAGACCAAAATCAAAGAAAAATGTTTCAACATTAATCGAAATTTCTTAAATTTTTGTTGTTTATTATCTCGATGACCCATCAAGGTTTTCTCATGCATCAAAAAAAAAAAAAAAAATCAATTTTGAAGATTTTTCCTAGAGATGTTGTATGGGAACCGCATTGACTCATTTGCCGGTGGCTATAGCGCTATAGATATGATGTTATTGCAAAATATCTCCAGTTTAAAGAAAATTACATCAGCTTGCATCCATTATATAAACCTAATACCATATCATTATATTTATTATTTTTATTAATATCTTACGTAAACTATTTTGAATTGCGTTAAGTTTTGGGTTTGAGATTTGATCAAGTCAATCGAAATCACGTCATTTTTTTTTATTAATATAATATTAGGGGACATTTTCAATAAAATTAGACTACATTTAGAGCACAAACAATTTTTTTAAAGATGCTGCATGGAAAATGTAAAATAAATCCCTAAAAGTTTTGTAGTATTAATTCTTATATAGTGAATTAGTGAATGCTTCATATATTATATATATATATATATATATATATATATATATATATATATATATAGTAAGATGTATATCATATTATTTAAAAATATATGTGATTTATGTGAAGCAAAATGAATGAGCACTATAAAAAAATCACTATATACTGTGCATAATTTTACTAATTAAATTAGGTTGCCTTGTTATAAATTTGTTTAATTTAGAAATATATAAATATATACCATATATGGTATAATAATAGATACATTTATTCTTTTTTTTACCGCCTGCATTCACTATAATATATTATACCGTATTAATATTAACGGCCACGGCGATTTTTGATTTATTGAACTCAGTCCATAAAGCAATTGAAAGTAAAAAATATTGCTTAGCGATTTTTTTCGATTTGTCTAAAGCTTTTGACTGCCTTGATAAAGGGGTAATTTTATCAAAGTTAAAAAAAATTGGTTCTGATGAAAATAGCTTAAAGTTAATTGATTCGTATTTGACAGATCGATTTCAATATGTAGAGTTAAATTACGAGCAGAATAATCAGAAATTAAATATAAAATCTAATTTATTACCAGTTTTGCATGGCGTTCCTCAAGGGGGAAAGCTATCATGTAATCTTTATGGAACAGGAACAAACGACCTTCCAAATTTTATAACTAATGCAAAAATTGTAAAATATGCGGATGATAAAACCGCCATTGTTACTGCAGAGTCCGAGGAAGAACTTATTTTTAAGACAAAAATTACTGTTAGAGAAATGCAGCAATGGTGTATTCACAATAAGTTGTTGCTAAATATAGATAAAACTGCATATATGCAATTTCACTCTCCAAGAAATGTGCCAATTTGTAGCTACCTTTTTCATTTAAATAATAAATCAATTCAAAGGGTCAATAATATAAAATTTCTTGGTTTAAATATTAATGAAAGTTTAGATTGGACTCTGCATGTAGAGGGTGTTAAAAGGAAAATAAACTCTGCAAATTTTGTTTTGTATTCAATAAGGGATGTTGTATCACACGAATCATTAATTGCAGTGTATTATGCCTATGTTTACTCTCATTTGGCGTATGGAATAATATTTTATGGATCAATTAATAAATTACTTCATAAGCTTTTTATTTTACAAAAGCGTTCTTTACGAACAATGTTAAAATTTAAAAAAAGAGATTCGTGTGTTACACATTTCAAAAGTAATAAAATTTTAACTGTTCCATGCATGTATATTGTTCATTGTGCAATGTTTAAGAGGAATCATCCTGAGCTGTTTATAATAGCTGATACAGTCCATTGTTATAATACAAGAAATAGGAACAACCCTCGGGTTGGAAAACAGAGTTCAGTGTTTGCTGAAGGGAATCCTCATTTTCAATGTGCAAAAATTTATGATTTTCTTCCTTCTTGTTTAAAAAATCTGGAATCTGATTCTGTTTTTAAAGCTAAGCTTAAATCTGTGTTAATTGATAAAGAATTTTATTCTGTTAAATGTTTCTTTGCTAATAAATTGTCTGAGAATTGTTTAAATCTATAATTTAAATTTCAATGCTAGGCTTGTGTTTTTTTTTATGATGAAATTTGTGGCTGTTTTGTTTGTTAGTATAATATGTGATTTGTTTTTGTATAGTTATTAATATTTTGGTATCTTGTGACATTTGACGTGATGTATGTTGCCTTGTGCAACCTTTAACTTCGAAATAAAAAAAAAAAAAAAAAAAAAAAAAAAAATATTTTCATTTAGTGAATCGAGATTTCGTAACATACCATGGATTTTAGTTTGACTGCAGACGTTCCAAAACAAGGAAGCCTAGTATAAGGTTTATCTAAATTTGTCTGACAAGTTAAAAAAAAAAAAATGAAGAAGAATGGGGTATTGACCGGAGTGACCGGTATTTGAGTTATAGCAATACTATATAATATAAAGTACTGTGAATTCTATGAAGAACGAGCATTCTACGACAATTTGCTGATTTTATATGAATTTAAAAAAAAAAAATTGATGACGTCATACCATTGAATCTTAAATGGGAAAATGCATCGGTTAACATTGCTAAAATGAAAAGTTATTGAGGTAGGAATTTGAAACCTTCATTATCGTGATTCTAGCACCTAAAAACCTTGCAAATGAAGTTTTGGTTACATTTCAATATATTAAGTATGGGATTTGGTAATGTTAACTGATATATTTTCCCATTTAAGATTCAATGCTATATGACGTCATTTTTAGAGGTTTTAAAAATTCATATAAAATCAGGAAATTGTCGTAGAATGCTGTAATAGGGATTGTTCTACATGAAATTCTCGTGCCTTTTGAAATATTGACAAAAACTTGCAACTTTTTTTTTGGTCAGTACCCCAGCGTTATACGCGTGTATAAATATGGATGCAAGAAAATCATAAATTATTATTATTTTTTTTAGACCATTCTCGAAAATTTAACCAATCAATGCCGCCTCTTATGATTGAAATTTTCTGACTCCAGTGGCATTTGAGAGCAATCGTCTGCAACACAAAAAGCCTGGAATTTATATAGATTCTGATTTGCAAGCAAGTTGGAGATGACCTCAGGTCGAGGTGAAGGTTGAGCGACCAAGTGTAACACTTAACGTCTGCAGAGGCCATCGGCACCCTCGTGCAGTGCTGCTTCATTATTTATAACCGTCAGCATTTAATGTGAAGCTCTTGTGTTGCTTGCTTTGAAATATCATTAAAAGAATAACTATTTAAATATCAATTTTGACCATTTCTGAAAAACAATTATTTGTTTTATTATTATATGACATAAAATAATCGTGACTATGGAAAACGGCAATTAATTATCAATTGTAAAATAATTGAAATTGACAAATGAACAGAGATTTTTATTAAACAAAATCAAAATATTACGCAGCCATGTAATAATTAAGCATAATATATAAGTATAAAGTATGAGGCGGCTATGAATTACTGGATAAGAAGAGTAAATTGTTGCGGGCTGGGCTGCACACCATTTTCCCGTTCTATTGTTCGGAGGAAGCAGCGCGGCTGCTCGCGAGGAGGCGTGCTCGTTGCTGCGGTCTGGCATAACGGCGGGTCGCGCGGGGATCACTGACCATCCCCACGCCGCTCGAGTCATCGTCCTCGCGCGCCCTGTGGCCCCGTGCCCTCCGCTGTATACCCAAACCTCAAAGTGACGTCACGCGGCCCACCTGTTACCTCGCGACTAAAACTTCCATGCCGCTTCATGTCTAATTGTTGTGTGTGTGCGCGCATGTACTGTACAAATACAGTACATATGTTACTACATATAGCACTAAAATGCATTATATATTTTAATTTAAACACTGCACTAAATGTCACAGATATATAAACCACTAACTCTGAAAGTAGATGCATCCTTGTATTGTCCCCCTTGTATTTTAATTTGGAAACTCAACCAATTCCTTAAATCAAATTCCTTATGTTATTATTCATTTTGCAAAAAGTAATTTATGTTAAATGATATAATATTATTTTGGTGTGTTAATATTTTATGGCATTTTTTTATTTTTGCAGTGTTTCTCAATTTTCTTGTTATTTTTTTTTCTTTTTTTTTTCTGTTTTTATGTAATAATAATTAAATATGGCTGCCCATTGCTCAATGATATAATAATGAAAGAATTAATACAATGAATTAAATTGAAGGGGGAAAAAACGGCATTCTTTAAATTCTGTTGACTCGATGTTTTTTAATGAAATGCTAGCAAAAAAAAAAAAAAAAAAAAAAGTATATATTATATTTTGTGACTATTTTTTTTTTTTTTTTTTCAAAAAAGATTTTTGAGTTTTTTCTATAAAGAATTTATGAATTTAGACGATATAATATATGATGGATTTTGGATACAAAGCAAATAAAATAATTTTATTGCTCAGGTTACGTATCACATTTGATACTAATTTTCAATTATTTCAATTGTATGTTTTTGATTCGTTTAATTTAGGGCGGGTCTGTGCATGTCATGCAGTCTTGCAACGTCATGCAGAAAACCAAACAGACCTGCTGGATTCAAAAAGTTTTATTTTGATTATTATTATTTTATTATTATCATTAACTTTACATTTTTTTTATACAGTGTGTGAGATTCACTAAAATAAATACTAAATAGAATGTAGACGAATTGAATATTTAAATGTATATTATAATTATAATAATAATAGTTAGATTCTCTTTAAAAATACAATACAATTTTGTGAATTAGTCTTTATAATAACAATTTAGAAACATTTGAACTCTACAATACTTATAGCAGGGAATCTATTCCCTAGCTGCTTTATAGAACTTTTTTTTTTTTATGTTTCAAATCCTGCATGCTTGAATTTAAATTATCATTGGTGTATTTGGTTACAAAATCAATCCATAAAATTTGTGTTGTGTGAAATTTGACTATATTTACAACTGCCTAGCTAACAAATGAATATTCCATGCAAAATTGTTTTTTGTTGGGAACGCGGTCAACAATATTTCGAGCGGCGTGGGAGAGGGGTGGGTGTTTACGACAAGCAGTAGCAGAAGGCAGGGTGTGCGCTTACATTGCACAGCGTCGCTCATCAAATTACCTGGAAAACAACTTGAAAGGTCCTTCACCTCTCCATGGCACTCAGGTAAAACGATTGGGGAGGTTGACACACACAAAAAAAAGGGGAGCGTTACTTCCTTTTTTTACAAAGGCACCCACAGGATGATCAAGGCCCACGGGAGTGTTCTCGTTGGCCTAGGGACAATACACGAACCCCTCTTTCATAACACTTCAGCCAGAATTTATTGTCACTATACCTGTTGGATAAAACCTTCAAAAATACCTTCAATATAATAAGGTCAATGGTCTCACGCAGAGAGGTAAAGTGAGGAAACGCGAAGTTATCGCGTTATTATATATCACGTACATATTATTATATTGTCGCGCTATCCTCCAGCTTACTGGAGATTAGCGGTTAGTCACGTATAGTACAAGTTCGGACAAGGGGAGTTGAAAGATCAACGTCTTAAAAATGTAGACACAGCTAATTCGCCGACGAGTAAGAACTATTTATTTTTTTTTTTTAATTCGAGATGATTATGAAGCGGCACGGAGTATTATTGACTCACTACTGCAAAGAGCACATTGCCAATGTATGAAATGTTTACGGGAGTTACCGTTAATAGTGGTTCGTTCACCCGGTGGCTGGCGGCTGCTGCTGGATCTCTAGTCTATCTGAGAGAGCAGCGATCGAGGAGGCGGGCGAGCAGAGGATATACCGCTTAGTTGTCCCGGCCGGCCGTCGACCCTAACTAAACTTACTACCAAACCCCGGCGCAAGGACGACTGCCGCAGCAGCGTAACGAACCCACGACCAACTTTTTGGTGGTGAACCCTCTACAGCCACGCAACAATTATAATACTTGACTTATGGCATCGACCTTTTACTACAACTTCCATACCAAATTGCACGTTGGCAAGTTTATAACTTTTTATGTATAAACCTTTTTTCAGGTACATTGGTACATTCGATACACAGCCATGCATAATGTAGCTATAGCTGTTATTGTATATATATGGCAATTGTAAAATCACTGCTCACAAGGTGTTTTTTTTTAATAACTTTTTTTTTTTTTTTTTTTTTGTATATTGACTTTGAAAAACATTTTTGTCTCTCTTTTGTCGTCAAACAAAAATTTTGATATATATAAATCCTACTGCATACCATATAGCTATAATAAAAGAAGCATTCTAATAAAAATATTATATATGTGTCATAATTATGTACAATGAAAAATATTGCTGTCTCAATTGAAGAATCTGCACTATATTATACGTATAAAATATTCAAAATTATTTACAACTTTAATTGCGGTAATATGAGCATGCAAGCTAGCACACTATCATAGCAACAGCTAGGAGTATTGCCACTGAAGTAAAACAAGTTGCATACATTACGGGGGTCTTTGAACTTTGCTCCAAAAACGAACACTACAAATACACTCCACCTGTTTTTTGAAAGAATAACGTTCGCTCACTTTTAGATGCACCCTTATCAATAATTTTCCGTAATATCTATAAAATTAGCGTCATTAGTTTGTTTAATACCATGTATTTAAAACTTAAAACGCGGTCAAAAAATCATCTATACTGTATAGTAATATGATCTAATTAATTTATAATATATATATATATATATATATATATATATATATATATATATAATATATATATTATAATATATATATTATAATATATATATATATTATAATATAATATATATTATAATATATATATTATAATATATATATATATATTATAATATAATATAGGTATTATAATAAAACATATAGACGCGTGGCAATGTTTGTCTATAGCTGGAGAAATTCAGCTTGTTATTATACTGTCAAAATTCATGACGACACCCTTAACAGAAATCATTGTTTTTATAAACGGACACTAGCTCAATATTTAAAATAGTTTCATATGAAATTATATAAATTTACGTAAAATTTACTCTTTCCGCATTTTCTACTATTTAAACACAAACAATTAACTATATGATCATCCGCACATACCTCACAATTTATAAGACATATATATTAATCCGTCAAATTGAAATAAAATTATATTTTAATATGGAAATTGTTCAGCTATAATTTGAATCCCGATGTACATATTCTGTCCTCAAAAATGAAAATTTTAAATATCAAAATCTTTATAATTCAAGTACGCCACAAATTGTAACAATTATTACTTCCTTGTCTACTTATTTTATTCACTTTTTCAAATTAGAGAAAATATTAAATTAAAATTGTCCACTCGATCCATACAACCGATATTTTAATAAAACTTAAGCACGTAAAAATTGACTCACCTTCTAGAGACGGGACTCATCCTGAGGGCCTTCATGGCTTGTATATAAAGACGACGAGACCTGAAGTGTCACGTAGCAGCGCAGGTGTGAGAGCTCCTGCACCACCAGCCGCGCACTGCCAACTGAGCCACCAGGCCCAGCTGGCTAGCGGGTCCCCCCTTCTCTTCGCTCACAGAGAGAGGATTGAACTTATACTGCGTGCATGCCCTTTGCATGATTACGACGTGTGTGTAATAGGTTCAGTAAATAGTAAGAATAAGGTTTCGTACCTTCAATTGTAGGGATATTTGGGGAGGGGGTTATTCGATTTAAATTAGAAACTTTAAAAGTTTGTTTTTTTATTGTAAATACAGAGGGTTCAGGGACCTGCATGTATATAATCACATATACTACTAAAAACAATAATGTTCTACGTTGTTGAATTGTTTAGAATCTTTTATAGCTGATTCTTTCGCTCAAACCTCTAGCACCTGCACGTACTGACTTGTGGAAAAAAAATATTAATTGCACCAAAAAATAAATAAATAAATAATAAATAAAAAATAAATTTAATGATTGTTATTATTGTCCATGCATGTATGTTACATTATACATTATTTCATTTTCTCTCTTCTGCAGGATATATTTTCTTCGTTTTAAATCTGTTAATTATATAATGCAATTAAGACATAATATATTATATGTTATAATAATATGTACTGTAGGTAGCACAACGTAGTGAAAAGTCCAACTCGGTGTGCATTTAAATTATAAAATTATTAATTAGAAAAATAATAATTCAATATTATTTTCAAGAGTGCAATTACAGAATTACTTATTATATAGCTTATTATTATTTTATTATTACTTTTATTACCAAATCTTAGCTGTTATTTAAGATTAGCATTGTTTTAAATGGGGATCGCTGTGACTTTTATTACTGTCAATCATTTATTTATATATTTTTTTTTCATACGAAAAAATCAATTATACCCAAAATATGTTTTTTGTTTTTCTTTGTTTTTTTACATCATACAAACTTATACTAATTATTTTGTCCTTTATTTTATGGACTAAAATATTTTCAGTTTACCATCGGAAAATATTGAGGGATGGGGTCACCAGGGTTACATTAATATATATCCTGAAATCTTCAGGTCTCATGTCCCTTTCAGTATAATATATATATATATATATATATATATATATATATATATATATATATTATATATATTATATGACCAGAAAATGACCAAAATTTCATGTTTCCCGGGACATTTGCACTATTGCGGCTCCTCATATTAAGCATAACAAATTAACAAAAGCTCATAATTGTGCTCAATAATCTCAATAATATATCATATATAACTGTTATACATTTATAAATTTTATAATATAATTATTGTGCATATATATTGTATAATTATTATAATATGTAATGTCTGGCAAAGGTGGCAAACAATTATAAAAGCGACCATGCAGAGACCATTTATAGCGAACTTGTTTTATGGCCAGAAATCTGACCAAAATTTTCAGAGACCTTATCTGGATTTAATGGTGCCTGATCCCCTATAGTTCTATCATGTGTCTGCAGATTATGTACGACTGTACTGCACGACCAGGGGCGTAGACAAGGGGGGGGTTGAGTGTTATAACCCCCCCTTGAGAGCTGAACCTTAGTAAATTTTGAGGAAAAAATTACAAAAAATGGTACTCGACGGATACGATTTAGATAAAATTTTATGAAAAATTGTCTTAAAAAAACTTTAAAAATTTATATCCCCGAAACACATCGTTAATACATCTTTAATTTATTTAAAATCCGGCGTCTACAGTATTATGATTATTTAAGTATGCTATAATTCTATTATTCAATTCCAATGTGCTTTTTTGATTTTTTCTTTCGTCATCGATAATATATAACATCTATAAGTCTATATGGACTAAAAAAAAAAACTATTATAATATTATAATTATATTATGTATAGTATTCATTATTAAAAGTTATTTATGTTTTTGTAGACAACAATTTAAAATATAAAAAAATGTTGAAAACATTCCCGCATGATGTTCAGCATAAAACTAAAAATTATTATACATATAATATTTTATTATTTTTTAATTAATTAATTATATATTATAAGTATATTACATTTTACAATGAATTGCCAGTTTTATTGTCTAATGTATAATACTGTACATATATAATAATATCGTTAATTTTATTACTGAATTTAAAAAAAAAATCTGATTTTTTTAAATTAATTTTACAGTATACTTAATATAATAAATTGATTTTCCTGTCTTGAAAATTTAAATATAAATATTTTTTCTTGCTCGTACATCAGTACATCGTCTTAAAATGTGGTATATGTATTTTTTTTTATAAGAAAAAGTAGTGACAAAAATATTGTAACTACATAATTACGATTTACAACCATAAGAAATTTGCTGCAACTTTCCATCGAAAAAAATTAAAGTCCACGTCCCTGTTTCAAAAAAATCGCGCATCATGAAACTAATAAAAATAATATAAAAGTTGTTATTAGATGAATTACTTGATTCAACTAAAATTATTTACTCAAAGCTTTATTTATTACTTATTACGTTAGTGCAGCACGTATTGAAAAGAAATTAATTAAAAAAATGGGGTGCAAAAAATATAAAATTTTAAAAAAACTGCATCAGGCCTCATCAGGCCGTACATTCCCTATAATAGTATTTTTTCATAATTTTTCCCTAAAAAGGGGGCGTGTCCTTAAAAAAAATCACGCCTGCTACGCCCCCCAAACCCCCCAGTGAGCTGTTCTCAATCTTGAAGATCCCCCCCCCCCCCCCCCTTGGAAAAATCCTGGCTACGCCACTGTCAAAGGCGCTGTCAGGGAAGCTAGAGACCAGGAGGGGAAGTGACACGGATAAGACCCATGTGTAAGGCTGGGCCAATCAGAGTGCGTAATTTTTATCAAGTGACAGCATTTACGCTCGGTGATAAGGTGATTGGATAAAAAGTGGAACCATTTACGCACCAAATTTGAAAATAGGCGATCGTGACTGCACCATAGTAAATAGAGCCACCATGGCCACTGCATGTGCACGACAGTGAACGTCATCTTGAGAAACTTTATGGAACCATTTAATTAATATTGTAATATAATTGTTAAATAATTACAATGGAACCTTTTGAAATCTATAAGCTTAATAATTGGTTATAAATTTTCTGATAGTCTCTGGTGCGTTCAGGCCGTTCAGAAAATACAGGGCTAATCCTCTAGCTATAATTGTAGGGGGTATAGTCAAATCCTCTAGCTATAATTGTAGGGGGTATAGTCACTCCCTTCCGGCTTATATAGATATGGAGGTCCAATTCGGCCCAATTCTGAATTCTGATTGACTTAGAAATAACCCTTTTTGCTGAAACGCCTTCCTATTGGTTAAAAAGGGGTTATTTGCGTGTTGTTTACAAATTTCAACAATCAATTTTTTTTTGTAACGGTCGTGAGTGACTTTACCCGGTTCAATATAGAATATAGAGGATTACGCATTACGCCCTGACAAAATACACCTTCAAATTTCCACGCGTAATTCTTTTAGTGTATTTGATTGGATATCTCAGGAGCGCAAATGTTACGTTCTGAAAGTAAGATTGGTCGAAACATGTCACGTGGTACATCTTGATAACCAATCACAACAGAAGTTTGGGAAGAGGGGGAAGACGCTGGATTCCGCCGGAAGTTGAGTTACCGCCATATTGTCAGCAATTTGTTTCTCAAATTCTCAAGCGTGGTCACGCAAGTTTACAAGAAAATTAGAGATATCTAAATTGTTTCAGTACAGAGAGTTTGATTAAAGGTAAGAAAAAAATCGTCATAAATTCCTAATTACATATTTATATTAATTTAAGTGTTTTGATGTTGCTTCGTTTTGAATTAAGCATTTAATGAAGCCGGCATTTTTTCTGTGGGAAGTGCCAAAACAATCGTCAATAATAATTTTTTATTCATTAACCTTCATTCTCTTACGTATCATGCTGACATGCATCACTGGCGTTCTTTGTGTTTTTTAAAATTATGTTTTCAAACTGGTTTACTGCCGAGTTGCACTGAGTGACCCATTTATGTAAAAAACAAGGTTAATATTAATGCGTTGTTTGCAGCATGGTGGGCACCCGTGTCTACATTGGCGGTCTGCCTTACGGCGCTAGGGAGAAGGACTTGGAGCGTTTCTTCAAGGGTTACGGACGCATTCGCGACGTTCTCATAAAGAATGGTTATGGTTTTGTGGTAAGTTAAATTTTTCTTAATATCTAACCTGATATCGGCTTTATTACGCCGAAATGGCGGCGATATTGTATGATATACAAACAAAAAATTGAAGGTCATTTGTTACATACATTCCACCCCCACAACATTGTTTTGCTACGGGATTGTGTGATTGTGTTTCATTCCTGCATAATTATTTAAACCATTTTTTAAATAAATGATTAAATTTAAACTATTACTTATTTAGTCCGCTCTGTAGTGTAGTGGCTCTGGTCCGAGAGGTCCCCGGTTTGATTCCCGAACACGGCAGACTTTTCGTGACTAGGGATGGGTGTAACTTATTACTAGATTATGGAGTTGGTAGGAGGAAGGCAGCTTACAGCTGTCTATACTCCGCTGCCCTGCAGTATTGCACTGCCACTGCACAGATCTGGTAGGAGGAGCCCAGAAGAGTGCAGGAAAAGGGTTCTGGGAGCCTGGTAAGCCCCAGCATGGTCGCAAGATAACTCTTACTGACAAGGCTAAATATCGGCCTGGCCACACCCGAAAGGGTAAAATGGTGTCAAAGGTATTAATTATTTTTTTACTGGTATATACCGGTACATACCTACCGACATATACATATGAAACCGTCGCTGTAAAGCACAATATGCATACCATGGACTCCTGAGTGGTATGCATATAATGACATCTAATTTTTGTCTGCTTCACTTCGCTTTACAATAATCTTATGGATCTTAGCGGACAACATAGCACATGATTGACATGATAATATCACAAACTGTTGGGTTTTGCTAGGGTACCGTAATTGATTGATTGGTATTTTGGGGCAAATGACACTTTGCTAGGGTAAATTTGCTGGGAAAATACAAAAGCAATCTTATGGAAGTGCACTGTCAACAGTGTGTGGAAGGTCTTTGAGGCAATGTAGTTCGGGTCAAGGCGTGGTAGGGGTAAACCATGATGTAAAAAGAAAGGTGTCCAATGAAAATTAATTAAAGTGAGATAATAATGTTAATAAGTTCCCACTAAAATACCACTGGCGCCAACTATCGGTAGCCGCCGCAAGAAATCCTTTCGCGAGTAACTCGCGAGTTTGTTAACAACATTACCTCCACATCGCGAGCTCAATTAACATTTCATATTACTACGAAATAACTATTTAAGACTTAAAAAAATAAATAAAACGTTCAATTTCCTTATAAAATTTTATTTTCCTTCAATACAATGTGTATATTTACAATACAACGTACGTATTTAAGCACCTAGCAACACGAAAAAAGTGCATTACCCAACGTTGCTTTTCATTCGGAAGAACACTTTTATTTCATTTATTGCAAATAAATCACGCTTTTCACACACATTATAAACACTCTGCACAAATCTAAATATATTTAGGATACACCTCCTTTGCTACAGAAGGCTCTATCTCATTTTGTTTCACACGAAAATAATGTAAATGAAAATCATCACATACGGCGAGTGACTTGGCGGCAAGCAGCTGGTTGGACCACGGGGATAGGATAAGTAGAAGGATGGGTATTACTTAGCAGGAAAAAAAAAAAAAAAAAACTATGACCTATGACAATCCTGATGCCTCCCACCATAGTCCCACCACAAATTTGCCAGGTGCCAAATTTAATAAAGACGGTGTAAGTCAAACAATTTCTCTTTATTACTCTTTCAAAAGTCGACAAGAAATGTAGGAAGCACAATCATATTTATTTTATTATTGAATTTTTTTTACATTAATATTCTAATATGGAAGGAAAATGCATAATTAGGCCCTTAAATTTATTAAGTTCTACTTCGACTTCGTAAGATTCTGATGCCTTTATAATCAGCTGATATTGTGGAATCCCATTGTGTAGAGTACCCATCCTTCTACTTATCCTATCTCAGTGGTCACAACCAGCTGCTTGCCGCCAAGTCACTCGCCGTATGTGATGATTTTCATTTACATTATTTTCGTGTGAAACAAAATGAGATAGAGCCTTCTGTAGCAAAGGAGGTGTATCCTAAATATATTTAGATTTGTGCAGAGTGTTTATAATGTGTGTGAAAAGCGTGATTTATTTGCAAAAAATGAAATAAAAGTGTTCTTCCGAATGAAAAGCAACGTTGGGTAATGTACTTTTTTCGTGTTGCTAGGTGCCTAAATAGGTACGTGTATATATACACATTGTATTGAAGGAAAATAAAATTTAATAAGGAAATTGAACGTTTTATTTATTTTTTTATGTCTTAAATAGTTATTTCGTAGTAATATGAAATGTTAATTGAGCTCGCGATGTGGAGGTAATGTTGTTAACAAACTCGCGAGTTACTCGCGATAGCGAGTTACTCGCGATAGGATTTTTTGCGGCAGTTGCCGATAGTTGGCGCCAGTGGTATTTTAGTGGGAACTTATTAACATTATTATCTCACTTTAATTGCATGTTAATTAAGGCTTGTTTGGCCACCTTTCTTTTTACATCATGGGGTAAACACTCCGGTAACGGTAAACTGAGTTTTCTTTGGATCACAAATAATTTATTTCTTTAACACCATGCAAGGTAATGTGCTAAAAGCACTTTAAATATACCAGTCTATGTTTCTCACAGCATATATTTGTGCTAAAAAATTAATTGCTCCCTGTTTAAGGGTAAGGTAACGCCACCAATGTTAAAAAAAATCCATGTCACAAAAATTCTGAAAAAAATTTAAAATGTTCTCCTCTATACCCCCTATCAGTACCTAAAATATCAGGTATACAAATACGATCTAGTTTTTGAGTTATAAATTTTTAAAGTTGACTACTTTAACATGGAGAAATGAAACTCCCATGTTAAATTGGTCAACTTTAAAAATTCATAACTCAAAAACTAGATCGTATTTGTATACTTGATATTTTAGCTACTGATAGGGGGTGTAGAGGAGAACATTTTAAATTTTTTTCAGAATTTTTGTGAGAGGGATTTTTTTTAACATTGGTGGCGTTACCTTACCCTTAAACCTCAGTTAACCATTACTGGATCCAGTTCTTAGGGTTTCTATTATATGTACCCCCTTTGACCGATAGCACAGAGACTAAGATTGGCAACTTCCCTGTCTCAATATAACTTAATAGTATGCACATCATAATGGGGAATTCTCCTACATTTATTTTAATTATTTTTTTCAGATGCTCTATGCCTTGAAACTAAATGTCCCAAAACAAAAAAGTTTCAATGTTCAAAATTGGAGACATGGGAATTTTTTTAAAATCTTCCTTCTTTTAAATTTCGTGCCAAAACGTGACGTAGAAGCTGCCTAGCAGGCAAAATTTTCCTGCAATAAACTCATATTTTCGATGATAACTCTTAAAGTAAACTGATATTAGGGACAAAACTATTGATACTAGGGTAGAAAATCCTGCTGATTTCGATGGTGTTACTAAAATTTATAGTCAATCACTCCTTGACGCTCAAACTATGATATCAGGCAGTTGTTGTGTGTTTACAAGGGAGTTTCTACGTCACAGTTTTCAGGTTTGCGCGCGGGTTGCATACTTTGCCCCTATTTTAATAATTCCTTCAGAGCCCCCAAATTTGAGTTAAAAAAGTTAAAACTTAAGTCAAACTTATTGTTAATATGTACCCTATCATAATAAAGTATTTAAAATAAAATTTGAGTTGTAAGAGAATTCCCCATTATGTCAGTGGTTTTATGTCAAAAGGTGCTCTCTGTAATGTGACCAGCTTAATTTAAAAAGTTCCACCCAAGTTAATTAGTGTCACCTGCTAAGAGCATAGATGGCTCCTTTTTATGAAACCACTTATATTTTCCACAATTTGGTGCTTTAAATTGTATCCTGATAACCCTTAGTTAGGTCTTTGGTAAGGCTGAACTTGACTGATGGACCACCTTAATGTCTGTTTGTTTTTTGTTGTCTTAGAGAGTTTGATAGGTAATAAAAATGTCTTTCTGTTGCAGAACAAAAAGTATTACTGTATACATTATAAATATTTACTCATATTCAATCTCATGCATGACATGCAAGGAAATGTTTTATGTTTACACTTGCTGTTTAATGCTTACAACAATGACATGCTATAAAAAAAAACATTTTTTGTCCATTCCAGGAATTTGAGGACTACCGTGACGCAGATGATGCAGTTTATGAACTGAATGGGAAGGAACTCCTTGGAGAGAGGTGAGTGTTCAGCGTGGTTTGAGGGTTAGACTGCTAAAGTAACAAAATTGAGCTATCACTCATTGTGGCTACAACATTCTGTATTCTTATGGAGACTTCCAGTCAAGATTTTTGTTTGATTTGTTTGGTAAATTTATCTGATAATGTTCAAATCTTAAAATTTACACTTTTATAATATGTATTGTACTTTCAATCCAAGTACTTATTATTGTTATTATTATTTTCTTTTTCCCAATGTGGGCAGATAAGCTCAATAATGAAGCAACTTATTTGATTTGATAACCTTGATAACTTATGCGTTATCAGATATTATTTGCATTAGTGAACTAACAGGAAATCCTATGAAGAACTACTGCAGACTAAAAATTTAAGTACATGAAATAGTTTCTTAATCCTGGGAACCAGATTTTATGGCTCATTTAACATGTTGAATTTGTTCCTATTTTTTAATGAATTAAAAAGCAAAATGTGTATGTTCCAACTGTTGTAAGCTTGCCCTAAATATAGGTTGTTGAAGCCCCTGTTGCTGCAGCCTCAACTTCTTCCCTCTTCCCCACATTGTGATGTTTAGCGGTAGTCTGACTGTGTGCCGGTGTGTTCCCAGGGTTTCTGTGGAAAAGGCGAGAGGGGCGCCCCGAGGTTCAGACCTGTGGCGCGGACGCAGTTCAGGAGGTTCGATGTCGTCAGGCCCAAGTTATGGTGGCTCGAGTCGCAGCAGCAGACGGCCCAGCTACGGCATGGACAGGTGACACAAACTTCCTCCTCCCCTCTAGCAACCAGGCTAACATCCTTTTATTGTTTCATTTCAATTTGTAAGTGATACATAAGTTTTACTAAAGAAATTATGAACTTATGGTTACAGTCAACAATGCAAGCAAGTGAAGTTTATGTTAAAAGCACAAAAAGATACTCTTGTTGGTTTCACCTGCATCTTAATTGTGAGTTTATGGCTGATGCCAAGTTGTGTGATGTTGCACTCAAGTGAAATCATCATAGTATCGACTTCTGCTCAGTATTAACTCCACGTGTTAAAAAGTCATGGCCGTAACTTTAAGCTGTTGTAATGATATTTGGTATAAGAATTATGAAAGGCAGTCCTTTTCACTTGCATATTGTTGGTAAAACACACTACTGCTCCCCAATATTTCCTGGTTGTAGTTGTATCTCGTCGTACAGTGTCAAAGTCTTTCATAAATGACGTTTTACGCCCTCTCTTAGAAACTCTACAACCGGGAGAGGGGATAAGATGGGAGATGGCAACAAACTGTAAGTGATCGTCACTGCCACTGGTTTTATCTGTCTGTCACCTTTTTTTCCCCCCTCTGCAACGCTATATACTTTTTTACAGTATTCATTTATGAAAGTACGGTATAATTGCCTATTCATTTATTGAAAATAAAAAATACTGTATTTAGAATCCATAACTTGAACTGTAAAACAGTATATTCAACTATTAAGGTAATACCAGTGCTCAAATTTATTATAACTTGTTTTAGTTAGTGACATTAGAAGTTAAAAAGTATAAGAGCATGCCTTAAATCCAATCAATCAGAACGCAATAGAGCACTCTAAAGGCAACCTGTTAAAAGGATGTTTGGTGGGATGTAATGTGTTGGGAACAGCTGACATTGTCAAATTATCTAAGAAACTTTGCCTTGTGAGTTTCAAATATTAACCAAGCATGTGTTTGGGGGAAATTATTACTTGAATCAAAGCACTGGTACCATCTTGGTTTTAAAATATTTCACAGTAATTATATTTCACTGTAACTATTTAAATTTTTTGGCATTTTTATTTATATTCTATCTTTGTGAGCTTTGCTTGTGCTCTCAAATCTCACGGTTGTGTGCATGTCTGCCTACAGGCCCGGCGTTGAGCGATATGGCCCACCCACAAGGACCGAGTTCCGTCTGATTGTGGAGAATTTGTCTTCTCGTGTCAGCTGGCAGGTAAATATCAACTTGTCACAATTTTCTTGCAACCAAGCAGACTGGGGGTGTGGGGGAACAGCGCATTTAGCTCATCACTTAATATTTGGGAAATATGTCACTATGTTGAAATAGAAAGGTAAAGTTGGAATCATATGAGTTAAGAATATAATATCATTTGCTAAGCTCCTAATTTAATGCACATGCATTAATTAATTAAAAATAAATAATTTTTCACAACAAACTTTTTTCATCAGTCATCTTGTGTTTAAAAAATATGTATCCCAATGTCTTTTAAAAATATCACAGTGCTGTTCCTCATACTCTCCTTAATATACGTAGACATGTGTGAAAATATTTTAAGGAGATTTTGTCAAACTCCTAAACCTAGCGGCTTAAACCTGGGACCATTGTGGACCATTGGAGGCCTTGTGGGATGCTCGCTACCTTCTACCCTAGCTGTCCGACCTCCGCCCTATCGAGCGTGTGCGTGGCAGCAGCCTAGCTTAGGAAGGACCAGCAACAACGTTAGGGGAACCACCACCAGACTTTCCTCAAGACTTGAAAACTCCGGGAAAACACAGATGACAGCAGCACAGTAGCTGGATCAACTGAGATTGCTATTGGAGAGATGATTAAAGTTCACCAGAACCAATTGGACATTAGAAAGAATGAAGACACTCATGTAGGAATCTCTAAGAAATGACCAGAAGAGTTGTAATCAGCCCGGAAAAAGGGACCACATCCCACCGTGACGATCGAGGCAGTGACAGCGAGTCAATTTTTTTTTTCTTTTTCTTTTTTATTATTATTTTGGAACCCAATTAGTGGTTCTTTGCGGGCGGGACTTGGTTCCTAACAGGTAACACGTGGACTTCTTCCTCTTGGGAGAAGCTGAAAGGGTTTGGAGCGTGCGAGCGAGCGAGCGATGCCATGAGGCGGACGGATGGACGTCCCACTGGCTTCCCAATGGTCGTGTCCCCTGCCTGCTGCCTGGGCATCCCATTGGTCGGTCTCTTCCATTGGTCCAAAGCTGTTAAGAGTGTGCCCCTAGCCTACTCGCAGCAAGGTAACTTCGATGTTAGAGGTTATTGCTAGATGACTTATTGATTCTGTTGTTGGTAGCTGAGCATACCAAACTTACCGAGTGGGTTATGTAATTTTATTTAGTTCTATATCTTGGCTGTGTAATATTTGGGAGTAACTGCTTTTGATTTGCTTTTTTCTCAAATTTTTATACTTATAATCTGTAAGCAAGTGTTGTTTGTTTAAATCTGTCTGTGACTACAACTTGGTCACAATGTATAATGCAATGTATTCATTCATCATCATCTTCATGTAGTTAATATACTCATCATCTTCAAATTTAGCTAATTAATTGGGATTAACCCAAGTATTTAAATGAAATATTCACATGACTTCGGTGAGCAAGAGTCTGCATTAGTAAATTACAAGCTATTTGTATGAAAATAACACTTAATTTGAACACTACTTTACTTACGTTATTTTAAAGGTATTATCTTTCATAATTTTCCTACATCAAGTAAAAACTTAATCTTAGGGTCCATGAGTGAAGACTGAACATATTGCCAACTTGGAGAGTGCCTGGATGTATCTGGAACAAGGAGACCTGAAGGGGCGCCCATCTTGGCTCTGAAAGTGCCCAAACAGAGGACCTGAGTGACTTGACGAGAGGAGGATAAAGACAGAGGACCACCAGTGCTCGATAGAGAAAGAGAGGCAAACAACCTGAGAGAGGAAACATACCTGAGAAGGGTAAATCCAGATGATGCCACCAAACCTACCTTCCAAACTGCTGCAGTGCTACTCTGATCACTGGAGAAAACTGTTCTTAAACTGTAAAACTTCTGCATATTTATAATATTTCTGTCATTGTTTGCGTTTTCTCAATGATATTTAATTTGATAAAATACTGTAAAAAATGTCTACAAGTTACTTAAGAAAATGCTAATGATATCTCTGGAAATGAGCAGAGGAATTCTTGTATTAGATAAGTATCATAGAGGGGGCAATTCGAGGATGAAAACATTGAATATTTAAAAACTTTTAAGTACTTTTATGTAAATAATGGGATACAGTATTTTTGAAGACCATTTGTAGTGCATAATATATATTATAATGCAAAAGTTGTTATGTTAAGTAGTTAATTGTGCACCCATTTGAAACATATGAACATTTTTGTAAGACAATTTGATTTAAGTTTACATATATTAAAACAAATAATAATTAAAGTTAGACATGCTCTTGTGTGAAGTATTGTACTGCCAAACCAGAGTTGTCTGATTTATGTGTCCAAATAATGTCCATCTGCAGTTTTTAAAAACAAACTAGAGAAATGTTAAATTAAGATATTTTTTTGTAAAACTGACTAGTCAAAATGAAACTGGGCTAGGAAGCTGTCAAAGTAAGTGCTGCCACTAAAGCAACCACTTCTCTGTCTTTCTCCCTGCTTATTAAAACTAATTAAAATGTCCATTCCTGTTGAACAAGCAGCTGTAATTTTTTTAAGATTTACTGATTAAAAGACATTGATTAGGAGAGTTTGCAGTTGGCTTGGATAGTTGGTGACACATAGGTATATTGTGTAAAGTACTTATTTTGCAAATCTTCGAAATTCTTGATGACTTCTTGATTTTGCTAACTTGATGTTTCTTCTGTTACCATTTTGAACAAATTTTCTTTTTTGTTTGCATTCTCTATATGCATAAGCCAAGATATGAACTGCTAAAATTAATTATTAAAAGATTCAATGACATTGAGTTTTGTACATTATGTATTGTACTCACAGCTGTAGTGATTTACAACAATTATGTAGCCCAGTCTGTATGAAAGAAGTCACTCACTTTCTGTCAATGCCTTTTTTAATATTTCATATTTTCTTACAGTAAATATTCTCTGGTCTCCATCTCACCAGCAAGTCTTAAGTATTTTTTTTTGTGGATTTCGGCTTTCTGAAACTCTGTGCAAATACTACAATTTTTTTAATCATGATTTTTGTTAATATATATATATTTTTTTCATGAGGAAGTTTATTAAACACTTCATGTTAGAATGTCATGTTTTGTAACTTTTTTTGATCCCAAGATGAAATGCCGTTGTTTAGTGTGATAGTACCAGCAATACAGAGGTGCATGTCTCAATAACTAAAAAATGAAAAAAATGACTTGGAGACCAATGGAACAATCTGAAGATTGTTTTCCGGATAACAAATTTTAATATTGGCTTATTGTTTTTTTCTGTGTCTTGATTGACTCCTGGAAGTACAATTGTGAGTAAAATAAGCAAGCAGGGAGTTGGTGTTGTCAAGTTCTGCTTGTTATTTTGCTCACAGGTGTGCTGGGGTGTTAGCAACATGCAGGCTTCCCACTGTTGGTGAGCTCGTATATAATGTTAATTTCTTTTTCTCCAGGACTTGAAGGACTACATGCGTCAAGCTGGTGAAGTCACCTACGCTGATGCTCACAAGCAGCGCCGCAATGAAGGGTATGTCAGTGTACTTCTTGCCATGTACCCATATTTGCTTGCAGCTTGAAAATAAAAGTAGTACTGCTATTAGGCGAGGAAGCGCAGAGCTCTAGCTGCTAAATTAAGCGAGTAACTGGCAAGTGGCGTTCTACAGGCTGGATTGATTTTTAATCGATAATAGGTATATTAAGGAGTTCCCAAAAAAAAGTTGGCCAAAGTTGGCCCATGGCATCATCCCGGATTTACGGGTTTTTTGAAAATATGGAAAAAATTATTATCTCCGAAACCAACACACTTGCAGGAATTAAGACTACATTATTAAAACGCCCGTGCTTTAAGCTTTTTAGAAATGTAATTTTATTTTGAATCCAACCAAAATTTTGTCCCGAAAATCATGTTTTTCAAATTTGGAATTTAATTTTCTTCTCATTTTGAGAATAACTAAAAATCTTTAGGTTTTTGAGAAAAATGGTTCATCTGAATCTTGTAGCCTACATCATCACCAACATTTTGATGTATCGTACGTCTTGATTGAAAAAACCAAACTCAAAATATCGGGACGAATGTACGCTCCGGTGATGTGTTTACAAGCATGTTCCTATGCTATAATGTTATAGCCAACACCTTGTTTCAAGGCATTGAACGCTACAATACTGCACAGAATTATAATATTGATCAATTCAATAATAATTTTGGTTTTGAAAATAAAAATTTCGAAAATCCAAAAATCCGGGACACTCAAAAAACCCGATTTTTTTTGTTATTTTTTAAAAAAACGATAAATATGCATGCTAGCTCAAATTTGTGACCATTAAAAATTATCTGCAAAAATTTCCTGAACATTAAATTCAACTTTTTCCCTCATGGCATATTACAGTATATTACTTATATTATGTCACATTTTTCTTAAGCAATCTTTATAATTTATAATTATCATTTATAATTTTGTGCTATATATATATGGTCCTCACAATATGCATAATATGCAGTATAGGTCTTCATGAATTCGATCTGCACTAGTAGAATAATTAATTATATACATTGAACTTAATAATAATATATAATATTTTCGTATAGAATTAAGCAAATAAACGTGCACTCAAAATTTTATCATACAATATAGTAACAAAATAGGGATATTATAAAATTATACTTCATCAGTCTTGTTAGATGTAATAATAATTATGTGCTTTATGTTTGAAATATCTTATGGTACTATATTAAAGCAAATATTTTATTTGAATTTGTACCAACTGTGTGTCTTTAATTAGAATTATTTTATAATTCAGTTTCAAAATAATATTCGTTGAATTTGAATTCTTCATGATTTGATTTTTAACAAGAGTAAAAGTAATAACTATATAATACACGAACACTGTTTGTTGAACGTACATGCCATGACACATCTATAATACTATTAGTAATGAAAATAACGCATTGTATATAGCATGATAATATTTAAATAAATTGTTTTTACGATGCAGATCAAATTCAATTGACGCATGAGAACCATTACACTTTCTTTTACAGATTGCGGATAATGCGGATAAATAGTAAATGTTAACTCAGTACGTTGTATGATATAATATAGACCTGTGCCATCATGTTAAAAAAATTTCCATACTATATGACATGTGTACGTGCTTCTGCTGATGAATACGAGGTATATTATATTTATTACGTATATATTTTATCAAATACTAACATTACTAACTGGACAATTAGTTCTGGACACAGAATTTGAATTTTGAGGTCGAAATTATTACCCTAATATAAATGAAAATATCCGACGGTATAACATGTGATAAGATCTAAATTACAAAATAAAGGATATTAATTTAAAATTATAATTATGTGTACTGTAGGCAAATAAAATATTCGCTTTAATATAGTACCAATTATAAGATATTTCAAACATAAATCACATAATTATTATTACATTTAACAAGACTGATGAAGTATAATTTCATAATATCCCTATTTTGTTACTATTTTGTAACAAAATAGTATCCCTATTTTGTTTGATAAAATTTTGAGTGTACGTTTATTTGCTTAATTCTATACGAAAATATTATATATTATTATTAAGTTCAATGTATATAATTAATTATTCTACTAGTGCAGATCGAATTCATGAAGACCTATACTGCATATTATGCATATTGTGAGGACCATATATATATGGCACAAAATTATAAATGATAATTATAAATTATAAAGATTGCTTAAGAAAAATGTGACATAATATAAGTAATATACTGCAATATGCCATGAGGGAAAAAGTTGAATTTAATGTTTAGGAAATTTTTGCAGATAATTTTTAATGGTCACAAATTTGAGCTAGCGTGCATATTTATCGTTTTTTTAAAAAATAACAAAAAAAATCGGGTTTTTTGAGTGTCCCGGATTTTTGGATTTTCGAAATTTTTATTTTCAAAACCAAAATTGTTATTGAATTGATCAATATTATAATTATGTGCAATATTGTAGCGTTCAATGCTTTGAAACAAGGTGTTGGCTATAACATTATTTATTAGTCTTTTATTAAACACAGAAAGTGTACATATTAACAGCACTAGAAACATACATTATAGAAAAACATTTCAATAGAACACATAAAACATACATACAAAACATATATAATAGTTACAGAATAATAGAACAATAGAAAATGATAATAAAACAATATAAAATAAAATAACAGATGATACTAACAGCCTGTTACATCATAATAATAATATATCATATGTATAATCACATATATAAAACAAAATATGACATAGAAAATAGATAGAATAAAAAACTTATTGCTTCATTGTTATTCAAAATCTATAGACTATATGAAATCTCCCCTGGCATAATCGCTAATAGGCTTAATTCTAGATTTACAGATATTTAAATGATATTGGCTACAATATTCATTACATAATTTACATACACAAGATTGTTCAGCTTTATGATAACCAGAAGATTTACAAATTAGATGGTGGAAGCCGTGAACAGCCTGGCGAGTTAAGACATTTCTAACATTGGATCTATCCAATTGGGGCAGACACCAATGTTTACATGTCATAGCATCAGTGCTGTAAAACTCAGGATTAATATCCTGAGCTTTTTGATTCCTGACAGCTATAAAATTGGAATATTGATCTGTCGTTGGAAGTTTAAACATTTCTTTGATTTCTGTAATAAAATAATTGGAATCTATCAGTTTATAGGCCAGTCTAGTTTCGGTAAATTTTGACAGACACAGTAATCTTTTAACATTATAGCATAGGAACATGCATGTAAACACATCACCTGAGCGTACATTCGTCCCGATATTTTGAGTTTGGTTTTTTCAATCAAGACATACGATACATCAAAATGTTGGTGATGATGTATTCAGATTCAAGATTCAGATGAACTATTTTTCTCAAAAACCTTAAGTTTTTTAGTTATTCTCAAAATGAGATGAAAATTAAATTCCAAATTTGAAAAAACATGATTTTTGGGACAAAATTTTGGTTGGATTCAAAATAAAATTACATTTCTAAAAAGCTTAAAGCACGGGCGTTTTAATAATGTAGTCTTAATTCCTGCAAGTGTGTTGGTTTCGGAGATAATAATTTTTTCCATATTTTCAAAAAACCCGTAAATCCGGGATGATGCCATGGGCCAACTTTGGCCAACTTTTTTTTGGGAACTCCTAAATATACCCATTATCGATTAAAAATCAATCCAGCCTGTAGAACACCACTTGCCAGTTACTCTTAAAATTTCTCCATCGTTTCCTCGCCTATATATGATACCAAAATCATTAAAATGTTGAGCCACTATTGATATGATTATCGTTCTCTGTTTTTATTGGCAGTTGAATGAATACCTTGTATTTATTACTCGCTAAATTGTAACAAGAGAAAAAAAAATATTGTTTTGCTTTAAATTAAAATCAAACTGTGATTTTGACAAGGTTACACCTAAAATAGTTGCCAGTTTTTTTTATTTCAACATACATGCTAGCAACAAATAACTGAGAGACCAATACCATTTTGTGCTACAGTTGCTGATGATGTTGTGTTGTTTCTTGCAGGGTGGTGGAGTTTGCAACATACCAGGACATGCGTAATGCCATCGACAAGCTGGACGACACAGACTTGAATGGCCGTCGCATCCGCCTGGTGGAAGACACTCGTCGCCGTCGTCGCTCGAGGTCCTCGTCGTCTCGCTCTCGCTCCAGGTCACGATCCAGGGGTCGTCGCACTCGCTCCCGTTCCAGGTGGGGCATCTCCTCTGCTGCTGTAGAGTTGACCCGTCACGATGGGGTGTCAGACAGAGCTAGCTTCTCTCTCTCTGAGGAGCAGAAGCTGCTCAATTTGACATTGCATTCTAACAGGATAAACTGTACTACACTAGAGAAGTTGTTGGACCAAAGTTTGTATTACAAGTAAAGATGCAGTATTCTCAAGTAGTATAGATTTATGTATACTGTTATCTTTAAAGAATTAATGTAATATACCCACTCTTGCACCCTAAAGTTGTATGTGTTTTTTAACTGTCAACCAGTTTTACTGTCAATATTATTATTAAGCACTGGCTTGTAACATAACCAAGTTTTTTTATTTTTCTTGTCATTGCTTATGGGTATCTTCTTCATATTCTTATCTTGGGCCATAAACATACATAAAAACTATTGGAAAATGTTTAATATGGTTACTGGGAAATGCATGTTTATGAGCAGCATTAGTTTCAAATAATAAAAAAACAATGTTGTTGGCATCTGTTATAAAATATGTGATGTAACTTGCTCTCAAAGGATGCTTGGCAACACCCTGAAACTGGGTTGACAGTCAGGGTTCTGACAAGAGTTCGTTCGTTTGCTCATGTTTGTTTGTGCAGGTCTCGTTCCCGTCGCTCATCACGTTCTCGTTCAAGGGGACGTTCGTCACGCTCCAAGTCTCGTTCCAAGTCGAGGGGACGCAGCCCTCGTAGTCGCTCCCACTCAAAGTCAAGGTAAGTCAACCAAGTTCAAGTCTTGTAGGGAGTTCCTCGTCCTTCAGTTCTTACTTCAAAGGGTGTATTTCAATAGCACTGCTAATGGATTTAAGAACTACTTTTTATTTTTAATGTACTGTTTGTATGGTCTTTGAAAACAGTCTCAACATATTGAGGCGTTTTTGTTTTCTTATAGTAGAATTTTTTATTTATTAAGTTGTTGACGATAATAGCCTTGCATTCTTGCTCTATTTAATGGATGTTCAGTTTCATTATACAGTATTAATTTTAAGAAAATAAATAATATTAAGGTTGAATGCTTTTACTTGGATTTTTATGATACATATCGATGACGGAAAAAGCACATGGAATGAAATAATTATTTAATTAAAAAAGTCATCTGATGGAGATAACATCTGTTAAAAAATATATTAAAAATAAATATATATGTGATTGTATGTTTACAGTCTAATCTTTCTTGGATTTTGCTTGATGTTATTATTTTTTACTTTTATTTTCTGTTACATTTTTCCCTAGAGTCTTGAAATAGCTGATTTAAAGACAAACGTAATAATAAAAAAAAGTTGCACATAATGTAAGATTTAACTCTATTCACCAATTTTGTGTCATTTATTTATATAAATACTTAGACCTTGAATTAGCAAAAAAAAAAAAAAAAAAAAGAAAAGAAAAGAAAAAAGACACATAAATTTGTGTCCAATAAACAATTTATTGACCCTAGCTTTTCTAGTTCAAATTGTGTGCCATGAACAGGTTATTGACCCTAGCTTGTCTGTTGTCAGGTCTCGCTCAAGGAGTGCTGGAGCCAAGAAATCTTCGTCATCTACACGTCGTCGCTCTAAGTCTCCTCGCGACAAGTCTCCCAAGTAAGTCCTTCCTGTCACACCTCTTGTGTGTACATGTTCTTACCGCTGTGTCTTTGCTCGCAGGAGGGACTCTCGATCGAGGTCCAAGTCTCGATCCCGCTCTGCGGAGAAGAACGACAAGGCGCCAGAGCACAAGGAGGGCTCTCCGGCTGCCAACAACCATGATGGAGAAGTGGAGAATAACCACAGGTCAGCGTCGCCCGAGGTCAAGCCTCGACGAAGCGCCTCCCCCGCTGCTGCACATAGCGATGAGGACGGCTCTGAGGACGGTCGCAAGGGTGGGGAGAGCATGGAGGATGACTAGATGTATCACATTGTGGTTCACACAAAGGACCAATATCTGTTCCTTCAAAATCACATCCTTCTTTGACCGTAAAAACTGTAATCACTTCATGAAACAAATTTTTAACTACTTCAGCAACTCACATTTTAAAAATTTAAAAAAATATATTATTAAGTACTGATATAAAAAGATAAATATCAGTGATTTTTTTTTTTTTTTTTTTCATATTGGATAGAATATTTGTATTGAAAAGAACATTTTAAAATTTAAAGACGCTCTTCGGTAATATATATGAAAAAATATGTATTCAGTTGCCTCAATATAATTTAGTTGGTCAGTTCTGATGTCTGTCTCGTATGACAAACACATAAATGGCTAGGGATGACATGGTACCATTCTTAGCTATTGAATACCTAGCTAGTTGGTTACCTACTTTAGGTTTATTTTTTATGTTTTGAGTTATTAACGATTATTATAATATTGTGACCTCCTGCTTTACCCCCTGGGATGCCATTTTGTCCTTCCCCCCCCCCCCCCCCCTCCCCCCTTCCCTCACATTTGACAAGGCGGCGTCACAATTTCAGTGTACTGCATGTGTTTATGTATAGAATTAAGACGAATTTGATTAAAACACTATAAGTAAGAAGTCATTCATTGAAATTTAATTGGTTATTTACTAGTATGTATTTTAGTGTATGCCATAGAGCTGTAATTTACTCATTTTCTTAACTATATATAGAGCCAATAATAATAATATTTTGTGGGGGTACAAGGGGTAAGTTCAGTTCTATGGCAAATAATAATTATAATGTTGATAATCTTGTAGTCTTTAGACTTAAAAATAAAAACTTCTTTTTAAACTCAAAAATTAGTATTTCCTTTCATTCATAATTTTTTATATAAAATAATCTATTACTGAAGTATTAAATATTTTAAGATAGGAATAACCAGCAATTAAGGCCCTCATGCCAATCGAGAGTTCACTTAAAGTAGAGTGAGCAAAAAATTGACCGATGGTAAAGCTCATTCTCTTGCATGTAAAAAGTTACTTCGGTGCACCATAAATAAGGATCTGAAATCAGTTGAGACCGTCCTTCGTAAAAATTCTGAGCATTTGGGTCTAAAAGTCGATTGCTTCGTCCATGTACCCCATGCTAATGCTCTGAAAACGTGGCTTCTTTTTTATTCGAACTTTAATTTCTTTCGCAATCTCCCGTAAAATGTGTTTAAAAAATATTCTAAGATAGAACATATTATGGTGAATCAGAAAGTGGCATAACCTTTGTTAGCTCTTCATAAAAATCTTGAGAAAAGTCTGACTGATACAACACCAAAATTCGAGGCAAATTTTCATTTCAAATGCTGCGGTCTTCTGGTTAACAGCTGACGGGATCAACAACACACTATATAACTTCAGCAGATGCTGGTATTGCGCAACTTGCATAAATTTCTACTGCGCAGCTTTTGAGGAGCCGCCGAAACTTTTTCGTGTGCACATCATCGCGTGCATGACGTCATGCGCAAAAGTGTGTGCGCACTCAACTCACTGACTCCTCTTTAAGGAGAAAATCTTTTTGTGGTTAAAAGATCACAATTAGAATGTATGATTAAAGTTTCATCTTTAGACCAGTAATTATAATTAAGCCCAGATTTTTAACCTGGGTTAAATCTAGTACTAAACATATGGTACTAAAAAAATGTAGACTAAATGATTATTTAGCACCGATTGAACCCACATTTTTTAGTACCATGATTAGTCACATACATATATTTAGTACTCTATTTTATCTAGGTTAAGGTGCTTTGTGGGCGTAATTAATTTTCTTCAATATTTAGAAGTGTTAATCTTGGTGATTGCATAAATTTCCGTGAAAATATTTTATCACAAATCCTTATCAAGCGGATCCTTAGCAGCTAGTGTGACGTCATAGTCTTCACTGTAAATTAGTTCCTTCCTTATCTGAGAGGATTGTGCAGCGAGTGGCTGCCCTGTTTGTATAGCCTTGGGTAGAAGGAAGTAAGCACTGTAAGCAGCACAAAAAATCCAACTGAGGAGAGGCTGGGTATTTCCACTGCCTTAATAGACTTAGTTGATGGAGAATTGAGTAAGTATAACAATTAATGTTTTTCTTTTAACTCTGTACCAGCCTTTTGTTTGTATTTTACTAAATTTTAATTATTAAAGCTTTATTTATATATTATATTATCCACAACTAAAATGCTTGAAATTAATATAAGCAACACTATCAGAATTAATGAACTCTGTACATATGCACAGTTCAGGATAATCAGGATACAGTATTTATTTAATATCATTGCTGTGTGACTATAATTAAACTACTTTTTACTAATATTTATGTAGAGTTGTGATGATTATTTTATAAAAAAGGAACAATGAGCTATCTGCTATTTCAGGTTAGTGAAATTATATATGAGCTTTATTTTATACTGTTGCACATTCAACTCATAAGGCTGACCTGAAATAGCTGATAGCCTATTATTCCGGACAAGGGACAATATAATTATAGTAATAATTATTATACGTTTTGGTTATGCTGACATACAGTCATATATAATTCATAATAAAATTGTAAATAATTATTTTATTATATAATTAAACAAGAGATTATTGCACATCTGTGATCATTTTTAATAGCTTTCAGATTATTTCTCCTGGAACCTGAGAGATGTCCGAGGCAGGTGAGAGCAACAACCTTCAGATGGTGGTGTCTGAGAGGTTCCAGCAACGTCTCGTCGCCAGCTACGAGGGGATCTTGGAGGACCCGTCGGAACTGCAGCGTCTCTTCCAAGAGGGACTGCAGGAGTTCCATGAACGGCTTGATGATGCAAAAGTATATGACTTTTGTATCATTTCCAGTGATGCAGAGGAAGACATTGAAATTGCTTACAAAATTCAACAATGCCTGAGTAATGCTCTTCACATTAGAGGCTGTCTATTACGGGATGCCATTCGAGCAGGCATGGACATCATTAGTGGCTATGAGGATGTCATGGATAGAAGTTCCAAAATTTTATTTCTATTAACAAAAAATTTTAGCAAAGATAATTTCTGTCAAAGGGTTCAAAATGGTGCAGTTTATCAAGCTCTCATGGAAAAAACTAAAAAAACTGAAAAAGAAAAATGTGTACCTGTATTTTTAGAATCCTTTCAAAATATGAAAGTACCATTAGCTCTCAGTGGTATTGCTGGAATCAAATTCTATGATATTGAAAACAACAGACCAATGCTCAGAAAAACTTTTTCATATTACGAATTTGCACAAAGAAAACTTCAACAAAAATTGCATGAAAAGTTTTGCAAGGAAATAATGGATTCAAAAGTTAAAGATTATTTGATGGAACAAAAACAAAAAGCCATAGAAAGTGCCCAAAGATCGGAAAGATTACTAGCATTGCAGCAGCCAAACAGTACCAGTGGCATGGCGGTACATGCCAACACACAAATGGAGGCAATGATCGCAGCTGCGCTTCAATCTGTAGTCACGGCAGGTTTGCCTAGCTCTGATATTGCTACGATATCTGCACAGCTGAGACTAGCAATGACGTCTCAAAGCTCGCCTGAACCAAAAGTTTTTGTCAGCGGGAGCACTGGAGTGACGGTGGGAAACCATCACACCATTAACATCAACATAAACCCGACCACTGCTACAGAGGAACCTTCAAGCAGTTCAGAAACAGATGAGGACTCTGATGACGCACATTGAAAGTTCATTAATATCTGTGTAATCGGAGACGCTGTTCTGTGATAATTAAAAATAAGTAATTGAAATTATTGTTTGTTTATAATAGTGTCATCCATCCCTCTGCTTTATTTATAATTTCATTCAAAGCACCATAATAATTTTCCAAATTTATTCAATTAAATTAAATTTGAAATTCTTTCTTTTTCTAGTCCTTTGAAAGGAATTAAAGCATGCAAGCATATCGATGGTGTTCCGTCAAAAACGACTATCTCATTTTATTGTGTCCTCTCAAAAACGACTAACTCGTTTTATCGCGAGCCGAGATGGTCGGTTTTGCACTATGGGTTTCCAGGTATAAAAAAAATGTATACCTGGAAACTCATGGTGCAAAAGCGACCATCTCGGGTCGCGATAAAACGAGTTAGTCGTTTTTGAGAGGACGCAATAAAATGAGATAGTCGTTTTTGACGGAACACCATCAATATGCATGTTGGTGTTAAATCTTGATTGACTTAACAAATGCTTTGCCTGCCATGGTTTAATAATAATAATAATGAATTTCATTTACATAAGAATACGTACTGTATAATACAAATTAAGTTATTGAAATTATGGAAATGGACATCATTATTTATCTCAAACCTAACTAGAGGTTTATGAATTATAATACTTTTGCAATAAAAATGTATTATTGTATTACTTCATTTAATGAGAATCACTTTTGCACATTTTGAATGCAGTTTCTATTATAGTTATTAATTGTAAGTTAATATTACTATAATAGGGTGTATACTTTTTTTTACATGCTTTATAAATAAATGCATTAATTAATTTAAATAAAAGTTATTTTAGTAGCATTTCCTATTTTATATGTAGTATGTACATAACGTTACATAATATTATAATGTATTTAAAAGAAAAGGGCATATTAACCAGCAAGGCCTTACCGATGGAGAAATCACAGCAGGAGAAAATCTTGTGGTTATTATACAGGTTCAATTGAAAATTATAGTTTCAATTCCAAGATATTTCGTATCAGTGTTGCAACCTTTTTCTCCTGCTGTGACTTATCGATCGGTAAGGCCTTGCTGGTTACTTGTATATCTCTTTTCTTTTAAATACATTATGTATATATATCAAAACCTAAATGATTTATTTTCCTTAAAATTGAATATTATGGATGTGTGGCAGAGAAACAAATTAAAACACATTATATTTCATTTTGCTGCATGCTGTAATAAGTATAGGACATTTTTTTTTATTGTTTTTCTTGTGTATATATAAGTTTACACACACCACATCTTCAATCAATTAACATTCGTCTTTCAATCGCCCTGCAATCACATAGCAGTGGACAAACCAAAGCCAGAGGACAGACAATGATTAAAAAGCTGGCTTAACTCTTGACGATAAACACATACATTCACAACGATCAACTTAATTAAAAAGCTATCAGTACCTTTTAAAAGGACCAATAATTTGCAACCACATTCTGAACTTATAATTTTTTTTAATTAACATTAAAAACATTAAAAAAAAAACACAATTGGCATCATTTTTTTTTAAACACACAATCTTTTTTGTTTTCCTTTTTTTTTTTTTCTGATGACGGGAGACATTTGACACTCGCACCTGACAAGACAACTGGTTGGTTGGCACAAAAGACGCAAGACAGTGTGGTGGGGAAGAAGGCCACCCCTGGAAGCTGAAGTAGTGGACTGATTGCTAGCAATGCAATTAATATAATATTATATAATACTACCATGCTGATACATCTTAAGTTTGATATCGATAATTAATTGAGCTATAATAACAATAAATCATTAAATAAGAAAAAAACAAATACCTCATTGTGTCATATTAGTTATAGTAGTCTTCCCTTACATTGAAGAAAGCAAGTACCCCCCAATTCTCCCAGGAGATCAAATTCCGAGGCCTCTTATTTTTTTTTAAATATATCATTATTTTTACTTTATATTTTTAGAATTATAATAATGGCAGAAACCATGAAACCAGCAAAGAAGGCTTGTATTTGATCTTCTTACCGAAATAATAAAGTCCCGGAGGGTCAAAACAAAATAAATCCACTCGTAAATAAAAGCCAGAGGGGGGTCTTCAGATAACACAAATTACAAAAATCCTAAAATTAAGACAGTCTTAGCGTATTCTTTATTGTTGCGCTAAGACTGTCTTAGGCTAAGTTTAGGTTAAGTGGTGCTATTTGAAGACCCCCCTGCAGATTCTCATCTTAACAAATAACAAGGCTGTAAGTTGTCTTTATTTTGATTGACGGCGAGTTGAATGTTATTTAATTTTTCCATTATAATATGCTACTTGCCATCTTATTATGTAAGGGAAGAAAATATTGAAAAAATTCGGAAAATTCTTTGGTTGAATATTGAAAACCACAGCTTCTTATCCTTGACCATTAAGCGCAGTTATGCCGTAGAGACTTTCTTATATCAAAGTTGTCAAAAGTTCAAAGTTATTTGTTCAATCAAAATAAAAAGTTACAAATTTTAATTTTGTTGTATTTGTTTTAACCAAAAAAAGCAATTAAGAACAATCTGAACTGTAAGATTGAAGATGAAAGATCAAACTGAGATACAAAAATTAAAATTATTGGATGGAGATGTGAATGAAAGCTCCCTTGCGTTACTTACGCAATAATGGTAATTTAGATTATATGATATGAGTGATATTCAGTATACAACTTATGCTTGGTAAAATTGTGAAATTATCAAACCCATTTGGTATTGGGGTTCCTGAATTTTGTTGTTTTATCATAATTATACAATTTTGAGCATTTTCGTTTTGTAATACATCAGTGTAAAAATATACATTTTTTTTATCACTAATTTATAAAATATAATTTTATTCTTGGTCATAGAGCTACCAAGGTTATGTTTGGAGTAGAATAGGCCTGCATCCATTTCTAATTTTCAAAATGTAGCTCGTTGTTTAAATTATTTTACCTACAAGGCCCAATTGTATGTTGATTGTGCTACGAAAGGTACCCATCAAGCATTTTGTTTTTACAATAAACAATATAGATCTATATGCTTACAAAAATCATTATGAAAATAACTTATTTCTTTTTGTGTGCAACTGTGGACTGCTGTTTTTACTTTAAGCACAAGCTTTAGGAAGATATTTTTTTTAGCTATTATATCACTTGCAAGACATTTTCTGCAAGCTTTGATCAAATCGGAGAAATTTAAGCAACAGAAACAATTAAGCTGAAGATTAAGTATGTTAATAAGAGACAGAGCGTACTTGGCAGAGCGTACTTGAGTAGGAGGCCAAAACCCAGCCGGCGCGATCGTCATCTGTCGAGACATTAGCCGTCCGGAATTTAAAAAATAACATGCAATGTAATCGGGAGGAAATATTTTTTTTTAAATATTTACTTGATATTAATGAAGGTGTCTTGTAGTGCAATAATACTTCAATGTAGTCTCCCGTTTGCTAATTATTTTATTTAGTTCATAAATATCATACTTCTTGAGATATAAGACGGTAAAGTTAGGGCGGGAACTTGGTTCTATCTTCCAAGCTTTAGTAATGTATCATGACGTCACGAAATATTGAAAATATAAAAGTACTTGAATCAACTTTCATACATTATTTTCGATGTAGTAAATAACTTTACTTGATACATACGAAGTATAGAAAATGCAATTAAGTAAAGTGAAAGTCACTCGCTATGAAGAAAGGCTTTCAATGTTCATATGACGTCATCGCCAGTAAACTGACTTTTATTACTTCGCGCATGCCGGCGCATGCGCAGATGTAACAGAAGTAGCAGAAGTCGGGTTCATAAAAGTTTAATTTAAGTGTATTAATATTGTCTTTGCGTGAAAAAAAAGGTTGTCCAGTAAGATTAAACTATATTAGAGTTAAACTTGTTTCATTTTGAAAACTCTAGCATACAGCGTAATTGTCGTAAATCGCGACCAAAGTCAAGCCCTCTCCCATTTGATTACACGCAAACCTGCTGCTTAGTAGGACGGCTATTGAAAAGTGGGCGCGGTCGTGTTGTGGCCTTCTACTCAAGTTTGCTCTGTAAGAGACATCTCTGAACAAAATCCGCCAAGTTGGTTTAAATTGTTTAAAAATTTAAAATTATAATATACGTACAGTACTTAAAGATACAATTAAGTCATACAAAATTAATAAAAAATAAAAGATTTGGAACATTGGGTGAAATTATCAACACTCCTTACTGATTAAGCAAAGATGGTACTTGATAGTCAGCCCTTCCTACTGATCCTGTGTTAATTTAAACTGCCTAAATCTCCATAATTAATCAGTAGTTCCTAAATTTTTGTGTACCATAATTAAGATTAAAACTCATTTAAGGGTAAGGTAACGCCACCAATGTTAAAAAAAAATCCCTCTCACAAAAATTCTGAAAAAAATTTAAAATGTTCTCCTCTATACCCCCTATCAGTACCTAAAATATCAGGTATACAAATACGATCTAGTTTTTGAGTTATAAATTTTTAAAGTTGACTACTTTAACATGGAGGAATGAAACTCCCATGTTAAATTGGTCAACTTTAAAAATTCATAACTCAAAAACTAGATCGTATTTGTATACCTGATATTTTAGCTACTAATAGGGGGTGTAGAGGAGAACATTTTAAATTTTTTTCAGAATTTTTGTGAGAGGGATTTTTTTTAACATTGGTGGCGTTACCTTACCCTTAATTTTTTTTAACATAGCTGCATGACCATTGTTAATCAACATTAATACTCACAATAAACCTCACTTGGCATCGTTTGAACATAGAAGGCTCATTTTAAGTAACGATTTTCCCCGATATTGATTAAAGGTCATCAATAGTAATATATAAAATATTGCTAAGGTTCTAGTTAAGGTGTATCATATCATAAGGGTTGGGGTTGTGCATCATATGCCAACGTATTAATCAGCTGATAGATAACTATATCATGATGCATACTGCCATAGAATTAGGGAAATGGACCTTCTAACATGAAAATTGCCTAAATGAATATAAAGTATGAAAAGTTTTTTTCCCCCTCTTTTTTTAGCTTTATGCTATATTACATTGGAAAATATTTTAAATAATTATATTTGTCACAACTCTGTGGTGATAGACTGAGAAAACCGGGGGAAATCAAAGTAAATTTTCATGTTTTATATTTACGTAAGCATCTCCTCCGCCCCTCCTCCCTGTCCAATTTGTTTCATTTTAAAATGTTAAAATAGTGAGGAAGAATACAGAGAGCTCTTAGAAAATAATATTAAAATTCAATAAATAAATACAATAAGATTAAAAAAAGAACAATATACGTCACTATTTTTATGCTGATTAAAGGGGCTAATTTTTATGTATTGTGGAATAATTATATTTTTTTGTAAATTTGTATAGAAGAACCATCAACAATAGATCAACAGAGTATCACTTGATTATTCTTAAAGAACGTTTGTATCATAACTTGGCAACAAATCTCCAACATTATTATTTGTCTATCGTTGAAATGCAATGTCTTAACAGAATCAACACGAAAATCAGATAGAAAGAATCCATTTTGAAGGTTTTATTTTATTTTTTTATTTTAACTTCGAGGTGTAAAGGCTTATTCAAAGCGCAAAGTTAAGCATATTTTGCATAAGATAGTTCGAACTTAATAAAGATTAAAGTGTGGTTCTTCTATTTATAAAAAAGTACAACCAAAGACAAGTAAAGTATGGAAGTAACAAGAGCACTCAAGGTATGGTTAAAGGGGCCCCCTTGTAATGGAAAAGCTGCATAAACAAGAACACGGCAAACAAATTTAATATCACAACAAAATAACTTTTGGTCAAAGCCCGATATGATTATTAAATAATGTCTTAAGATTTGTCAAATAGGCACAAATCTGGTACGATATTCTCAAATTAGTATTGTACATCAATTTAAAAATTATATATAATAATATAATTATATCATGCAATAATTATTTTATAAAATTCTCAGTTTAAAAGTTTTGATTAAAAAATTATATACATTTTTTTTTTTAACCAGATATTCTGGATTTGATGATTTTAAGTACAGCTTTTAATTTTAAACATGCAATGGAAATGATAACTTTGGTGATAAAATGTAAATATATATGTAATAAAATTGAAGTTTAAAAATATTTCTGAGGCCCTGTAGCTTCAGATCTGCTGTAATGATAAGTTTTGTGTCACACGTCAATTAAGGTAGATCTGTCATTATTAGTTCAGGGGTCTCAACGTCAACATTAATTCTAAAATATAAAGTTCCTTGTCTTTTCCTTGTTTGTGTGTCAACAGAGTAATAAAGCAGGTAACCGACATGCATCAACACTCTGGACTGATACACAATAGAAGAACAGCCAGCTACATTTCTATTTTCGTAATTCAGTCCAAAAGGTTCCATGCCATAAGATCAACTTTTTTTATTTAATTACCATAATTAATTATCTAATTCCTCACCGAAAAAAAGTAGCTACAAAACAATTACTTTAAATGGAAGCTTTTTTTCATAACACTAGTTATAAATACATCAGTTCATAAATAAAATTGCAATTATAAAAATGGCCCGTTATAAGAAGCAAAAATATTATTCGCACAATTAAAAAAAATGTATGTTCCATATTTTTAACTACTGCTACCTTTCTTTTTTTGTTTTGTTTTGTTATTTTGGAAGTCTAACATTTATGAATTATTATTATTATTATTATAACAACATAAAGTAAGGGATAAAAAAGAATAATATAATAATAATTAAAAACTAAACCATCATAAGGCACAGGATTACTTAAAAAGCAAATAAAACAATGCTAAGGAAGATCAAGCTGTTGATAGTTCAACTTGCTTGCCAGCGGAAGGCAGATCAAATACCTGTGCCTTGTGCTAGTCCAGCGCTAGAGAGACGTTGTGGGTGGCTAGGAAAATGCCTCAGGAGGCCACATCAATCCGAGAGGAAATAAACAAGTGCCAGTTGTCCTGCCAGGCATCTCCAAAACTTCACACACACTCACACAGCCTTGATGTGCTCCGACATCGATCACTGGAATTATATGTCAATTTTTTTACTTTTTTTAACTTTTTTATAATTTTTTTAAATTAAAAAAAAAAAAATCACTTTCCCAAATCCCAACAACTTTACACAACCCCCTCTTCTTTTTTTTGTGTGGAATAATTAACTTTATTTTTTTGGACTATTTTTTTTATATTATATTTAATTTTTTTTTTTTTTTTTCTTTTTAAGATTTGTATAAGGCATATAATGATTATTCAGTCCGGTCCATAGCGGAGGTCAGCGTTGTGGTAGGTCAGTAGGTAGCGGCTCGGGAGAGTGGGGGTGAGGGAGGTGCATTGGCTAGCACCCCATAGGTCGAGTCGTATTCCTGCACTAGCCGCTTGACGTGGGACAGCTTCTCATGCAAGTACTGGAACCGACGCTTGGCATCCTGGTAGACAGAGTTGCGCTTGTTTTCCTCATACTCTCGCACAATCCGATTTTTAACGTTCTGGAAAAAAAAAGTCAATACTTAGTGCCTTCTTATGCAAGTATTTTAACAATGACTCATAATAATACTGTAGGAAATGATGACATACTTTTTACTTTATTCAGACTAAGTAAAACATTTTTACTTTAGTCTGCCACCAAACCATCTTGCATCGAAATAAATAAATTGTGCTTTGTAAATGATGATGGAGGGCATGACTTGATTATGTTAGCATGTTTTTCTGTTAACATGCTTTTTCAGATTCATGATAGAGATTACTGACAACATTATTGCACTGTCTCGAGCTTTTCCAGTCATAGTCATGTACAGGTTTTTTCAGACGGCCATCTTGAAGTGTTGCCATAGTTGTTTTTAGCTCCATAACCTCAATGATGGCCAAACAGTTGCAGCATCAAAGTTTCAAGATGATGGAACTGTTTATTAGGTTGCTTTAATTTAGTGGCTGATGGCTCACAAGGCAGGGTATCTACTCACCTTCCACCCCTCGCTGCCGTTCTCTTCCCTACGGAGGCGAGCTTGCAGGTCTGCGAACCTCCGAGATACCTTCTCTACAATGGCATGCAGTTCCCGGTACTCGCCATACAAAGCGTTGAAGTCAGCCTTGTAGCGGCTGCGTTGCTCTGCAGTGCGAATCACCGTGTATTCCCTGAGGAAAAATAAACTGTCAATTGTTTTTTCAATCAATGTCAAATCATTGAAAATCATTGTCAATCAATGTTTTTTTGTGTATTCTGCTTAACTGTTCTTAGAATACTGTTATATTTCTATTTTCCATTTTAGTAAGCCAATAATATGGTCTAAAAGCAAGAGTGTGGGTATGATAAGAAAAGAAGGTATTTGGAAGGTATACACTTAGATTCAAATTATTCATTCAAATTGAGCTTTTTTTTTTTTTTCTTCTTGTAGGCAAACATGCATCTCCCTAACACAGAAAAAAACATTGATACGATGAAAGTAGGTAAGTTTTTGTAATTAACTAGTTTTGAACTATCAGATGAATTTATTTTTGACACAACATTTCAATTAAACATTACTTTCATATCAGCAATAGTGACTGAATCAACATTTTGTTACTTACGTGAGGTACTCTGGATATTCGACAGGAGGGGTGGGGGGTACGATGGGAGGCGGTGGCTTGCTCTCCTCCATTGCCTCCAGCTGGCTATCTGGGCTACAACTCGTGGAGGACACTCGAGGACAGCTGCTGTTGCTTCGCACGACGGGAGGCTCTGGAACGGAACGGTCTGGCAGGTCCACCACTCTCCGTCTCTTTTCATCCTCCACGGGCGGTGGTCGCTGGGGGGGTAGCAGAAGCGGAGAAGGCGCCCTGCCTGACGAAGTCACCGGGGCACTGGGCTCAGGGGGGCGTCTGTAGTGTGAAATGCGAGGCCTCTTGGTGGGCAGGCCATCAGCTCCGTCAAAGTAGCCTGGCCGCTTGGCTGACAGGTCTGATGAGGAGATAATGGAGGGAGGGCTGCCGGGGTGAGTACTGGTGGGCGATTGGCCAGACCCAGAAGAACTTCCCCCATCACTGCCAGGTGGAGTTAAGTTCTGGGGCTTACGCCTGTAACCATATCTACATTACCACCATTCTCCTTCCAACAGCCAAGAGTACTTAGATAAACATATTTTGAATCTCGACAAACAGCAATTCAAATAAAAATACAGTTTATGAATGGAAAACTGAAACAGCTAATCAGAAAATAAATTAGGTCAGACTGCCCCACAATGCATGCAGTTCTTTTGAATTAAAAAAAAATGTACTGTATAAATACCAATAGTTTAATAAAAGTACACTGTTATCACAGTAATCTATGCATTCTGTGGCTGTATGGAATATTTAGTCCTAATGCCAATTCAAATATGCAATCATTAATCGAGGTCAGACTGCAGAGGTGAAGCTCACCTCTTGAGAACCTGGCGATCCTGCTCAGAGTAGAAGGCCCAGTCCTCCTGAACGTCATTCCACAGACTGTGGTTCAGGTGGAAGGTGTTGTCGCGAAGGTAAGCCACCTGCTTTAGCACGGCGCTTAGGTTGTTTTTGTCTCGTTCTCTGAGACCGTCTGAAAAACAACAGCGTCAGTATTTTGAACACGAGCCAATCAGATTCCACTCACCTCTGCGAATCCTGCTCAGCAGCTCAGGCTTCTTGAATGGTCGCAGAGCCAGCAGATGCACTAGCCTCTCCCTGCAACATGCATGCACTCACTTTAGAACATTCATAAGGACTATTAGTCTATTGCAAGTAGTAGTATACTGTATTATAGTATTATCTATAGTGATGATACATTAAAAATATGCTTTGAAAAGGTTTAATAAATAAATAATTAGTCTTCTTAGTTCCAGGTCTAATGTTAAATTGAAAATTAAAAAATATGAAATATTTATTTACAAATTTACTTTTGTTAAAATTTACTACTAAAATCTTTAAAAGTACCCTAAATGTTTTGTTTTCAATGCCAAATTTATGGAAAATAGAAGTACTTCAGGGCAATCCAAGCCATGAAATGTTGCCACATATACATTTCCACAATATCTAGATTAGCTGATTTTATTTAATAATAATAATGCTCTCTGGCTTATTCAGGTTTCCAGCTTTTGGTTCATTGATTTATAGTAATTTGGGCAATTAACACATTAGATCATGTATGTACCTCAATCTTCACAGTTTCATGTTGTTCAGGGAAAATAGTTAAATAAAGAAGTCTGCTCACCTTATTGGGCATTTCAAGATATCGGGGTTTCCGACAGCTTGCTTGGCAATGGGCCTTGTGAGTGCAGAGTTGGTGCTCGAGACAAGGTGTTGGCTATGATTGGTTCCCGTCGCCATCTTGGTGATGCCGCTGTGCCGGTGACCACCTGGGGGTGACGCCTCTCTCCGGGGGATGGGGGGCAGTCCGCCACCTCCCCCCGGACCCTTCTTCACCTTCACCTTGCGGCCAATGTCCGGCCCACTCTGCTTGATCACCTGGGTGCTGTACCACAACATTTGTTAAGACTTGAATTAATATATGATTTTATTTTGAGGCCATTGTCACAATATTTAACTATTCAAAAGCTTCAGTCTAGTCTAATATAATTAACTTATGAGGAGGAATACATTTTAAACATGAAAAATAAGATAATGGAAGATATCCTAGAAATGCTGAACACATACAACACTCTAGGCTTTGTACTGTTGTCCAAAAAAGTACATGGTGCAAACAAAAACCTAGACAATAAGCTTCTTACAGTACATTATTGATTAAATAATAATCCCAGCCAAGTCGTCAAAACAACTTGTTTCACATCATACTGCCTGCAGCCGTTTATATTGTGTAATAGAAGTATAAAAATACAATCATCTACATATGTAGCAATATTTCCTTTTTTTTTAAATTTTAATTTTATTTTGTACACATGGGAATACTTTTTTAATGCTATAAACTATTAAATGGTGTAGTGAAATGATTAATAAATGAATAAATATTGTCTTACATAATTTTTAACAAGTATTTAAAAACATTTACAAATTCAAAATGGATGGATGAAAGCCAAACAAAACAAAAATTAATGAAAAATTAACGGTTGCTTAATTATATTTTTTGGCTGTCAAATGTGCCCCCTATTTTAGGGTTCAGAACATAATCACAATAGTGGTTCAAGACCACTATTGTGATTCACAATCCAGATTCATTAATAGGTCTAAAGTCCAGAAGGTTGAAGAGATTAAGCGTACCAGTTCTTTTTGTGCTGCTGCTCCGCTGCCTGCCAGTTCTTGCGCGCGGCCTCGTACACGTCCTCCTTGGCATGGATGCGCATCTTGCTCTGTAGGGTGCCCAGCGCGTCCAGCGAGCTACAATAACACAAGCTCAACGTCAAACTCTTGCCATGTGTCACCCTCTGTCAGTAAGGGACAACATGGACCACTTCTCTGGTACCCGAGGGAAACTAAGAAGCGTACTTCGTATGCATGTGTGTGCATTGAATTTGTGGAATGAACGCAAGTCAATGCTGTTTCCTCTTCACACTCATACCTTGATGTTAAACATCTTCCGTGACGTCACCCACAAGGCCTGTCTATAGACTGTATGTATACAGTAAACATTTCTTAGTTTCTTTGATACAAATCTCAGATCCTCCTCCTCTATAGACATCAGCTGATTGAAACAGCTGTTCACCCAATATGAATCTAACTAACATTTGCTAGACTTGATGTATTATATAAAAATATATCAGTGGGGGTTTATTGTGGAGAGACTCAGGGGTGGCAAATAACCATCAATCCCTATCCCAAGCATAATTTTTATACATTGTTTGGACACAAACTACTTGCATGCATTTTGAGTAGCTGAATTTCTTTAAAACAAATGGTTAAATAGCTAAGGGATTCAGAGAAGTATGCTGGTTAAGAGTAAAATAATTGGAACTTGTAAGTGACGGCAGCCAAACTTACCGGGCCCCACTTTGCCGAACACATTCGAAGCTTCCCTGAGGACCTTCGATGTCGGCGATGCTGCTGATGCTGAAGTTGAACTTGTGACCTTGCCCCTGCTGAGGCGAGGGGAATGAGAGGTGCTGCAAACAGACAATGTTCTATGGTCAATCTTTGTTATCATAGTGCAATGTTTTTGCCCCTGTACTAACATGTTCCTTGGTTTACAGTTTCATTAGAGGGAGGGGGGGGGGGACAGAGAGTAAAATGCTGTCACTTATATGGAATCATGTCTGTCATTTAATCTTTGATGATGGTGGTGGGTCTAACTTTAAGTCAGGCTTAACTTTTAATTTTGATTATCTTCTTTTAATTCTTTTCTTATGCCCACGTTTTGGCATGTAAGTCATTAGGCTGTTTTACTTTTAGTAAGCCAATAGAGACAGAATTCCTAATTCTTTCTCTTCACTCTGTATGCTGCCAGGCAGGTAATGCAGAGCATCTAAATAGATGCCCTCTGCCATGTATTTCTTTTTATATAATTTACGAATGTCACTATCTTGGATTTTAAGGGTAAGGTAACGCCACCAATGTTAAAAAAAAATCCCTCACACAAAAATTCTGAAAAAAATTTAAAATGTTCTCCTCTACACCCCCTATCAGTAGCTAAAATATCAGGTATACAAATACGATCTAGTTTTTGAGTAATTAATTTTTAAAGTTGACTACTTTAACATGGAGAAATGGAACTCCCATGTTAAATTAGTCAACTTTAAAAATTAATAACTCGAAAACTAGATCGTATTTGTATACCTGATATTTTAGCTACTGATAGGGGGTGTAGAGGAGAACATTTTAAATTTTTTTCAGAATTTTTGTGCGAGGGATTTTTTTTAACATTGGTGGCGTTACCTTACCCTTAAACCTCTTCTGAGAGCATCCAAGATAGTCATGGCTTGTATCTGGTCTGAATTTAGCAATAACTTTGAGTCTATTGTAAATATAAGTTTTAGCTAATTTAAATATGTGGTCTCCTTATACTTTAGTACTTGCTAGTTCTTTTCAGGCTTATTGTTGCAATAGTCGAAATCAACCAAGTTAATCCTGGTTTAAAATTAGACCTCATCTTTGCGCTTATGTTTAATCCTTCAGATAATGAATCCCCACCCACCTTTTGTAAAATTGCTGGTTTGATGGCAATAATCGTTGTGTATAATTAATGGAATTATGAATAGAGCAACGTACATACTTTAGAGTACAAGGAACCCTACATGTAATAAGTTGTGAGATAAGGGATCATTACATTAACCTCCCACCTATGTAAATTTACTTTGTCATCAAGTATATGTAACCTACATGTCACACTTACGGCGTAATTACATTACCATGTTGATTTGGTTTCAACCTTTACACGTACAACACTAATTTGCAGCATCTCATTAACATATTTACGTCTAAGCAGAGCTTCAGAGCAGTTAAATACTTTTTTTTTTATTATCAGTTGTTTTGCTGCACTGTTGCTGGCGAGTTCTAGGAACCAGAAATCGGTGTACATTTTTTTTAGTTTGTGTTCAAATAATGCATGGTTATATTGGATTTAAATAATTCTTCTCGGATCTTTGCTGGTTGACAAGCATTTATTCAATACCAACATGCACTCAAATAAAGCTCTGTGCAAATATTTCAAAACAAACAAGCCGCAGCACTCTTTATACTTAACATTTGATCTCGAGGTCACTAAATTTTATCTAGTAAATATCTACATGTATAAATTTAATGCAAATTAAAATATTCTGTTCTATTCCACATGTTTCTTTGCCAAAAGGCTTTCAATTTTTACCACCCGTTAGTAAATTTAAAATTTACTAACAAATTTAAAATTTACTAACACCATAAAATGGAAATATGGAGTAACATTTAATCATGTTATAATGTTACAAAACGTTCACGTTTCAATACATAAAAATACATCTAAGGCCGGTATTACACGATACAATTTTTCTAGCTATTGCATACAATTTTTCCTTACAAGAAAACTTGAACTCCATTTGTTTGTATAGAGATGAAATTTTCTTGTAAGGAAAAATTGTATGCAAAATTGTATGGTGTAATACCGGCTTAACAAAGCTATTTTGAATATCTTTACGACTAAACACTACAAGCGATAACTGACTGATAAAGTGATAACAGCTTATAAAATAAGTATAGAGTACAGTCAGCTTAGTACAGTAAATAGCATGGAAAATACAAGGAAGAGAAAATTCTATATTTTATTGAAATTACAATAATAAAGGTTTATTAATTTTTTAATTACCCCTTGTATGTACGGCGGTAAAGTTAATAATTAAGTTATAAACTTATAATTATACAGAATTATAGTATAATAATTATCTTGTGACACTCCACCCTGTGATTACAACATCTCTATCGCCGCCGCTTGGGCGCTCCTGCTGGGGTATATTATATTATTATAACATGTTGGGGGCGAGAAGGGTGGACTCCACGCGTGACTGGCTGCTACAGCAAGTGGTTGTGAGTAGGGATCGGCGATATTTATCGATTATACTCGATACCCGATACTTTTCTGACGATATATCGATACTATCGAGTACTTTTCCAAGCCGATAATTATCGGGTAATCGATACTTTTTTGTGAGTATCGTTGGCCGATATTTTTAAAAATTTTAACATTAGAGAGCAGGCAGCGCCACCTAGTGACGATATTCTGAACTATCGGGACAACTTGCTTTCCTATGCTTTTTTGCAGTTTTTTATGTTCCCGCCGATATTTTCCGATATATCGAAATATCGATACATTTTGGGCCGATACTATTGATGAGTATTGATACTTTTTAAAGTACTCGATATAAAAAGTATCGATACTTTTTTCACTATCGCCGATCCCTAGTTGTGAGTCTGCCGCCTCCGCAACAAGGCGAGCCAGCAGCAGCACAGGCCACAGGAGAAAGTGCTCTGTTACAAAAGTGGGCCACTTTCTGCCGCCGCACCGTCGTCGTCATTGCTGTTGCTGCCCCAACATTTGCAGAGTAAACTATAGAATGCACAATTACCTCGTCCACTATATTTTATAGTGTAAAAAAAAAAGCCAACAGCAAGTGTGTTTTAATTAAATAAACAAGAGCAAAAGTCCTCTCTCTTCAATATTTAAAATTTTTCTATATAGTTACAAAATAAAAGATTTATATGATAATATGATAATAAATTTTTTTGCAGGCACGTGTCAATATTATTATAATATTGGGTTAAATTTTTAATATTTAAATAAATTGACAGAGAAAATGTAGTTATGAAGCAATATGATTGGCAACATTTATTTTATCATATGTTGTAAATGGTGTACATGCAATTATAATACGTATCACGCACAAAGTTTAGATCGAAGATAACGACTTTTTTTAATGTGTTATTTGGCCCCCTACGCTAGTGGCCTAATAAACAATGCCAAAGGCGTAAATCACCTGCAAACTCCAGGGATAACTACATAAATTACTAGAGAAGTATTTTTCACAAAAAATTCTTCACAAATAGATGGCGACAGCGTCGATAATTTTATTTAACACTGCTGCCATGCATGGAAACTCTTGGCATATGGAGAAGATTTCAAGGAAAAGATAATGGGGTACTGACCGGTATTTGAGTTAGCAATACTAGTAAAAAGTACTGTGAATTCTATGAAGAACGAGCCCTATTAGAGCACTCTACGACAATTTGCTGATTTTATATGAATTTTTAAAACTTTTTTTGATGACGTCATAGCATTGAATCTTAAATGGGAAAATGCATCAGTTAACATTGCTAAAATGAAAAGTTATTAAGGTAGAAATTTGAAACCTTTATTATCGAGATTCTAGCACCTAAAAACCTTGCAAATGAGGTTTTGGTTACATTTCAATATTGAGTATGGGATTTGGCAATGTTAACTGATCTATTTTCCCATTTAAGATTCAATGCTATGACGTCATTTTTGAAAGGTTTTAAAAATTCATATAAAATCAGGAAATTGTCGTAGAATGCTGTAATAGGGCTCGTTCTTCATGAAATTCTCGTGCCTTTTGAAATATTGACAAAAAATTGAAACCTTTTTTTTTGGTCAGTACCCCATTAACAGGAAAATAGATGTTTACGTCCAATGGTAAACATCCTCGCTAGAAACAGCTATAATTTTCCTTACATTGAAAACAAATTAAAATGTAAAATGAAGCGTGATTTTAGATTGGTAGGACGTATATCAGCGTCTACTTTAAGTGTGAACTGCGCAAGATTAATTTTTTCTAGTGAATTTTGATAAGATCTTATTCGCCTGCAAAATTGGCAAAAAATAGCAAGTACGTCCTCATCTGGGGAAATGTGAACTTGTCGCAAATGTTGTCATAAGACACGGCTACGGCTGCGATACCAGACGGCGGCGAAATTTGGAGGGTCCTGAAGTGACAACGACACTATTATTTTTATTATTACGATCACTCCGGCGATAGGCAGGGAGGGTGACATCCTGCTGGCTGCTGCTGCCGTAGGGAAAGTGGATTGCTGCTCCATTATTGCAGATCCGGGAGCAACATGGCCAGCCAGCCAGCACGGCGACGGACGGTGGAGCTAGGATGAGCGTTGCTACCGATGTCTAGCACTCTAGCACCCGAACTCGATAAGATAATGTTGACTCCTTATCTCCCACTAAATATTATATAATTAAATAAGTAATTTGTTTAAAATAAATAATAAAGAAAAATAATTAAGATAAAAAAAAAAATAAAGAAATCCTACAGAAAGTTATGTTTTATTCATGACAATACGCTTGAAGTTGGCAAGTCTCTTTTTAGTGATTTATTGCTTTTCTCGCTCTGGCAGTTTTTGGACAGGTCTATATATTGGTGACGTGAGTGCGAGTTGTGGCCGCTTTATAGTAGTTGCACTTGCTTTGCTGTGCCGTTTGAGGCTTTGAGCCAGCAGTAGCAAGAGCAGCCATATAGACAGACAGAAAACGAGCAAGCAGCTATAGCAGCGAGTTGTTTTGGCCGGGTTTCAAGGCTCGACGCCACCAATGGCCGCACGATTGCGCTTTCTGGAGATTGCCTCCTTACTTGCTGCTGCTGTCTATCTCATATTATAAAGTTGCTTTCTCCCCGAGCAACACTTTCCCCCGTGGTACACTCAATGTGGCTCGAACCCGGAACACGATGGTCGGCGGCTCGAGATTTCTCGTCTTGGCGTAGGCACTCGTCGGTGCTGCTACTGGCTAGTCTATATAGGTGGGCACAACAAGGGTGCAGTGCGGAGGACGAGAAATGAGCACCATTACATTCTTATATACTCCATCAGCTAAGTCTTCACGGTAAAGGCAGGCGCTCCAGCGCACGGCGGCGGCGGCCTCGACGGTAGAGAAAGCAACAACAGCCGCCGCCACTTGCTGACCAACGAGTTGGAATATAAAAACACCGTCGTGTGGTGTTGAAACTGTGGCGAGGCTGGCTGCTTACTTTCGACGCCACGAGCACGTCGCTGGCTGCTTTCGTGTCGACACTCATTTCTTAAGAAAACCTTCTTTACGTTCAATTTACCGAGGTCATACAACTATACATCTTATGGAGAATACTGTATTTTTTATTTAAAAGAAGGGGGAAAAAAAGCAACGGGTTAATACTATAGTTACTTTACAGCTGTAATATATATTATATTTGTAACAATATCCTTAGGATATAACGGCAGTTCAATTATTATTATTAAAACAACTTATGAAAAAAAAGGTCAATCCAATTCATTTTCTTAAAAAAAAAAGAAGACTGTAGTTGCCGCAAGGGTCTCGTCCCATGTGCAGGTGTAAAGTTGTGGGGTCAACAGGGCGATTGGATGTAGCGGTGCTGCTGCTGGTCGCCCAGTAAGAAGAGACCATACAGCAGCAGCAGCAGCTAATGATGAGCAGCCTGCTTGCTGCCCGCTATACGTAACGGTAGACACGGCAAAGCGACGGAGTGACCGAGGTAGTGTGCGTGAGTTGCGTGCGGGTCACGTCATCCAAGGTCGCCGCCGCACACCACGGAAATAGGAACATCTTTGTATCACATAATTAGCATGCAAGGGGTGTTACCTAACCATTTTACGATTTGTTTTCGTTTTACAGAAGTATCATGCATTTTTGTTGATTATAATCATATAATATGGAGAGAGAACTTTGATAAAAAGTCAGCGGAGAGCTCAGTGATGATCCATGCTACCTCATCCAAGCACACGGCAGCTTTCCCCGTGTCTCTTGTTGGCTCGCGCCCGTATATATAGCTCGGGTAGGTTCACTTACCCCCTCCCAACTATGCTCCGCCAATCCGCCGCCGTGTCTGATGTAACTCTCAGCAGCAACAGCTCAAAGTGGCGAACAGCACCGTCGCTGCCGAGGGCTACTGACAGCCCGCGGCAAGCGTCATGCATCTTGCTCGCCGCTCCATGTAAAGCGCTTGCAAAATGTTACTACAAACGAGCTTTCCCTTTAGATCAAAAAGTATAAACTACAATAATAATTAAAAAAATTTAAAAAATCGATGGAGTAATGACTAAGACTACGTTAGTTTCAAATTGTCAAGTCGCGTCATGAGTAACGGGCTTTGAGGCCGCCGTACGGGCGACCATCCACGCAGTGTACGGTACATACATTCCCGACGAACACACCTATATGCCAGCAGCCTCTTATATATACCCTGATGCAGGTACTGAACACGACACACACTGGGAATCAATCAGCATTATTAGGTGAGATGCAACACCTCTCACTTGTGTATACAAAAAGTACGGGAGTCGAGGTCAGAACTCAGAACACCCCCTCGATATTCGCGAGTATTTGATGTGACCCCGATCTGTGTAGGCCGCCCGCCTCTAGAACGAGCTAATTACGAAGGCTCGTGGTCAACCTATTAATTAACAAAATCTACCCTACTAGACAATCTCTTGAATCAACATAGTCGTAAATTACATCCACTCGTTAGTTAAATAAAACGTTAATAGTCTACTTTGACTTGGATACCGTAAAGAGTAAGGTGTAAGAGAAGTAGGGTTAAATCTGTTACAAGTTTCTGTACCTTTCTTATAGCAAATAAACAAAAACAACATTACAACATTTTTACATAGAGAGGGGAATCCCAAATTCTTTAACCGTTCTTCTGACCTATATAATGAAAATAATAAAAACTTCCTGATTTACAATTAAATTAAAGTATGAAACAAAATAATTTAAAAAAAGTGACACTAGTTATCAGATTACTTGGGAACGTCTATTATTGTTCTCATGAGACGCGAATTCATACCAAGACACCGTGTGACGTTCAAAATAAAAAGTAGTGTCTAAAAACTCGTATGGCCTTTAATAACTACGTCGTAGTAGCAACAGCAATTTGAAGGTGGTGTTAGTCGAGTGGAATGACTTTCACTTAGCGGCGGCGGGGCTTAACAGCGACCATGAGACATAGACCCCCGCCACGATTAGATTAATTGTAACCAAATGATCGTCGTTCTACACCATATTGCTGCAGGCCCGCCGCCGGAACATGCTGTGTGTCACTTATGCAACCACAAGCCAGACTTCCTTTTTTTTTTTAAATGAAATTACTTTTACATTAACTAACTGATGTTGTAAATGAGTCACATAATTTATGCGCTTATTGTCTATTGATACCAGTGTACTATGTATAGAGAATAGATCATATATAAATATTTATGTCTAAACCTCGCCATTAATTTAAGATTAAAGAATATTATATTATTTCTGTTGTAATGTCGCTTACAATGTACTCAACGTATATTATACTCATTAATTCATAATTCCATTTCATGCATATATATAATATGTTAATAGCTGCAGTTGAAGTCAGTGCTCAAAATCTGCAGAAAACCATTTCTTATAATACAACTTTATATTATTGAAAAGAAAGGTAAACCTCTCGGGAGAGCTAAATTCTTTATAATAAAATACCATCATCATGCAGTATAGGTAAGAAGTGGCAACATGGTTGTATGCAGGTACCGAGTAGAGGAGGGGGGAATTCTGTAAGGTGAACTAAAGATCGTTGCATCATTATAATATGCAGCTGCCCCCAGCAGGTGACGGGAGAGAGGGGAGGTTTTACTCACCCCTTCATTGTCTAGGAACTGTATGGTCGCATGCTGGCTGTTCTTGCCCTGAAACATACAAGCAACAAGGTTATACAAAAAGAAAGGAATACACAGATTGATGAAATCTTAATATCATATTTTGATGGTTCTCCAATTATTTATTTTTCACGATTCGCTAGCCTGTCCTTCATGGATCTATCAAGCAACCCCGCATCAGCCTAGCCCCGCCGTCGCCGCCATCAAGTCGACCGCAGTCCGGCAAGCAACAGCATCACGTTGCCAAGGTAACGCCGCCGCCGTCGTCGATCGTGACGCTAGAGAGAGAGACTTGCGAGCGAGCGAACTGCTATACCACGGGTATTCCCATACACAAGCCGTCCAACTGATCGTCACTTAATGGTGCTCATATTCCATAACTGTTCCGAGTATTCATGTGAGACAACCGTACTAGTATGTGTTATTCGATGCAGTACATTTTAACGTATAGTATACCTTATATGTATATCGCGGTGTTATTAATCCTAAAATGTTTTTTTTTAATAAATAAATAGGGACTATTCTGCATGGCGTGCAGTAAAAAATAGTAATCTCTCCATCACATCTTCTAAAGGTTAAAAGAGAAAAAGTAATAAAACATTTATAAAACAATCAAGAAACATAATATATACGTCGCAGTTCTAATTTTCTATACATAAAAAAAAAGCATAACCAAATATTTTTTTCCTTGCTAACTCAGCGTACGCGAAAAGTGGTGCCTGTTCTCCGAGAGGCAGGCAGGCAGGCAGGCAGGAGGGCGAGGCAGCCAAGAGGAGGCTGGGTGTCCTTGACTCGCGCTCACCTTGCGAGCAGCACGGGCCCAGCAGCACCTCTCGCCTTGCCTGCCAGCAGCCTCAAAGAGCCGAGCAAGCAGCGAGCTCAACGCATGCAAGTTGCACTCGAGAAAAGAGCAGCCAATGGAACGTGTTTCAACGACGTACAAAAAAAACAACAACACAGGCGGTCGACGCAAGACTGGTACATGGAAAAATAAAAATTGTGACGTTTAATAAATTATATTACAATGTTGTCAACTTTATAATTTTAAGCCTCTTCGATTCGGAAGGGTGGTACAGGATCTAGTTTCTTTGTCATTCACATGCAAATACCGAAATCGTTGGGAAGGGAGGAGAGGGGTCTACCCAACGATTGTGTTCTGTACATTACAGTATATATATACAATTCTAGGGGTCCATCACAGGCACATAACCAGAAACAAAACGGAGGGGGCCGCCAACCACATAAGGTTAATAAAATAAATTTGAATGATGAAATGCCTATACTGCCCAATTACGAGAGGAGGAGGGGGAGCGGTCCCCCACATAGCACCTAGATCAAATCAGCACACCTGCTTCCTCCGGCTATAAAGCTAAATGTCAAAATTAGATTTAAATAAACCCACTCTGTAGCTGTACAGCAAAAATAAAAAGTTCATATTTCTACTCTTTATTTAACAATATGCATGCATGCATAGTATTTTATTAAAACAACAAAATAATAAAAGTTTAAATAATCCTTTTAAAAATAGAAAATAGGACACAATGCTGCTTAGTGCTCACTAGTATTATCATATAATAATTATTATGAATTATAGTCCTCGAATCTTATCTTCCTCGGTGTACAGCATGCTCCTTCTACGTCTTGTAAAATATTACAAGAAAGGTCACAGTCTTTCTTTCTAGGAATTATTTTTTTTTTTTTTTAACCATCATTTTGAAATCAGGAAAATTGTAAACACTAATAAAAATACATTCAGGGAAATATATAGTTAAAACTGAGTGATCGTGTTGTTTCTTATCTTCATGTTCTCCAGCTAAGTGACTTACTATTGACTGATGGAATATTGATAAGTGAACTACATTGGATATACACGGTGCTCACTGCTGCATGGGTTTTACCCCGCCGACATTGAAATGTAAGACACCAGCGATAGGTATCTTTATGACCCTCTAATTTTATTCAGACAGCTGGCGAATGCATGCTTGCTGAACCCTGCAGCCCTAGGATAGAAGACTTTTATCACGCGAATGTTTATAGTATATGGCATGGCTACTACCACATGCACTTCCGCAGTTTTAAATAATCTAAGGGAGGAAACCGTGAGGGGTATTACCCAGTTCCAAGAAACCAGGATAAAAAAACGTTTGTGCGTCAGAAAATCCTGTAGTGGACGTATTTTAAATTAAAAGAAAAATAATAATATTAAAAATTAATTTTTTTTTTAATGTTTTACTTCCTTTTTATAGAAAAGATTTCCTATTTCATCAAGGGTTGGGCCCCTGATTTTCTAGAATATATGCAACCTACCTTGACAACATATTAATTAATACTTAATTGTTAAGTAATTCCTAGACACAATCAAAATAATAGTTAATATTAAAGGTGGAGAGAGAGAGTGTTTCGCACGCACGACAAAATATCTTTCACGCATCGCGATGGAAATCTTGCTGCCAGGCGTTACGGCATTCATAGCTCAGATATAGAGTGAAATCATTATGCATTCAAGTTGTAATAATCAAGAAGTCATGGAGTGACGCGTTGAAAAGTACTGTAGATGGAACGCTACTGGAGCATCAAAATAATAAAATATAAAGTTCGATGTTTTAGTTTATTATTTTTAACAATAAAAATGTGAGTTATAGTAAAAATTTGAGTTGTAATAGAACTATAATTTTAAAATTTTGTGAAGTTAGTACCAAAACCTCATTTCTAGCAGTCCCCGAGGGCATTGTTTTTTTAAGAGCATCTACTCAATTTTATAATTTCTTTACAAGCACAAACTATTGCTTTAAGAGTGTAAACAATTAAAATAATGAACGCGGAAATAAATGTTTGTTATTATTATTTTGCTGAATATGAAAATTCTCGCAGTCTTAAGATTCTTCAGCAATATATAGCAAACACTGCAGGAAACACATATCAATACCTCACTCAAATAAATAACAGCATTTAGTATTCAGTAATATGATAATTTTCCCTCCAGTCGCTATCAATGTATCAATAATCTCGCTTTAAGGACTGTCGCTACGTAGCCGGCCACCAGAGGCGCAACGTTTGCGTTTCGAAAAATACTGATTGGAGGAATTTTGTTCCAACATTTTTACAAAACTTTAAAGGATATTTAATTTTTAATTGTATAATATTAATTATATATATATTCTCTGATGAACAAGTTAATATGGATACTGTACAGCAATGTTTTAAGGACTTTACAAGTAAGAAAATTACACACTATATTTCCCCACTTTGTCACAAGCCCTCTTGCTGAATTTTTTTCTCCTCGGATGTACTGTGCATTGTCCCATTGTTCGGGACTGCACCTAGCTTGCTCGCCAGCAAGCAGCGAGGCAAGTGAGGATGGTCAGCTTGAGCTTTACCAGCAGCAGGGAGGGCGCCGAGACGGCTTAGGTTCTGCGGGCTCGCGCACGGATCTGCACGGGCGGGCCCGTGGGCCGTGCAGACCCATGGGCCGTTCTCATGCAGCTCAGCATTGGTAGTCTGCACACGGAAATTGATGGCTCCTACAAGGCCTAGCTCCAGTTATTAAATTCCTCCAATAAAAAAAAAAAAAAAAATACATAATATATATATATATATATATATATATATATATATATATGTATGTATATCGATTTTTTTTATTGAGAGAAAAATTAATTAATTATTATAATTATTATTAATTATTGGACCGTAATTATATAAAATTATAATATTTATTATAACATTTATAATATAGTTATAATATTATATAACTATATATATATTATTATATGTATAGTTATATATGTATTTATATAATACATATCTACAAAAATATAAAATATATATAAATATAAATAAATAAATATTTATATTTATTATTATTTTTTTTTAATAACAATATTATTGGCGCAGTGCATTGACCGGTTCTCGTTAGATCACCGAAGTCAAGCTACGTCGAGCGTGGTTAGTACTTGGATGGGTGACCGTTTCAAGTAAAAAATACGCTGCTCCCTCCCTGGGGTAAATTCGTCTCGCTTTCCACCCAGTGCAGTGATGCACTTGTGTGTGGTTCTCCAGGCTTTGGACATCGCTTTGGTCCATTGAGAAAAAGTAGAGGTGTCCGTCCTGACTGAGGTTTTCCACGGTTCCCTCAGTCTCACCTCAGCGAATGCTGGGACGCGTAAGCATGCAGGCCGTGGCCACTATCCGTTCCCTACCGTATCCCTACCCAGTACCCCGCCGCGAGCTGTAAGCTCTTAGGGGTGTATCCTTGTAAAAAAAAATATATATTAATATATATATAAATATAATCAGGCGCGGATCCAGAAACAAATTATTATCAAATTATTTTTATTTCAAGCATATGATTAGATATGATGAGCCACATAAAGCGAAACAGCATTATGAATGATAGTAAATTTTAATATATAAAATTACGTAATTATTAGGATTATTACTTAGATTCGAGTTAGATTCATTATATATAACAAAAGGAATTAAAAAATACAATAATATATTTTATTTTTTTATCGAAAAAAAAAAAAGTTTCGATGCTTACTATCCTAAAAATCATAATATTAATTCTTTCAAAATAATACATCTTTGTTTATTCCGGTTTATTTACCGTTACTCTCCCTTCTATTCAATTTAAAATACAATGGAATGTTGAGGCGCACTCGCAACGGTAGAGCAGGAGCATTCATCACGGCACGGCTGCCCTTCATATTTCTTTCTTTGCCTTGAGCTTTTGCTCTCTGAGTTATAGGGGCATTTTTTTAACTGCAATAACTTATCATATAATTATTGTATTCACAAATTAATCAGACTAGGAAATAGATAAACATAATTATAATGACTGTTGCTCATTTAAAAACGGTTAATCTTATTATTTCCTTTGAAATGTTGGAATTAAAATCACCCAATCTCGGACATCATTTACTAAAGACTGGTAGTGACATCTCTTTTCATTCCACTTGCATATTTTCATAGCGACAGACCTTAAATTTCAAATGAAGGGCCGGTGTCAACTCTCGACATTCCTATATAATATTAACACTGCCAACAGCAAGTATACAAATCTTCCTACAAAGTTCAAAGCTTCTTATTAAAAAACTGAACATACGAACACTGCACTATTAACAAAATGGTATATACATATTATACAATTAGAGGTCATGGATTCAAAGGAGAGGAACTCAAAATACCCCCCCTTCTTTTCCAAGGTTTTAATACTTCCACGGTGAAATATAGTGAAAAAAACAGCTAAATTGCATGGACTTTGAATCTGCAGGTCAGTTGCGCAAGTAGCGGTGCCACCCCCTCAACGAGAACCGCCATGTTATGATGAGGTCCAACGTGATGTGGGGGCACATGGGTTCTCCACGTGACCGATCGTGACCTTGACCTCCAACTGCTGGTCCCACACGGTTTCTGCTAGCTGCTAATTCGACGACATTGGACGGCTTCTTTACCCTATACGTGCACCAAAGTGCAGTTAAAACACAGCAGCGTATACACACGCTATAAGAACTCTTCAGTCATCAGATAACAGTTCTTATCGCAATATCAACTCTTAATGATATTTGTGCATTGTGGATCAATAACTTATCCATTTCAATATTTGGAGCAAGGCTTTACATAATGTTACAATATCACAAACACATGACACTTTTAACTAGGATATGTGCAAACAATTATTGTAGATCGATTTAGTAACTGAACCATTTCAATATTTGGGGCAAGGTTTTCCATAACAATATATAACTTGTTTCGTGACATTGAGACTAGTATAAATAATCGACACTTCATTCATTACCTACACACAGAGAGAGAAAAAAAAAAAAAAAAACGTGTTCCTAAAGAGCTTATTATTATTATATTAATATATTTGCCGATCCAATAGAACCAACTATTTAGATGGATGTGACGAATCAATACATCTTTTCATCAGATCATTAGCACAAAGAAAAATAGCAATATATAATATATTATATCAGATCAGTATCACTGTTTTCAGCAAATACATTATATATACAATTATTAAAAGAAAACAAACATATAAAAGCGACTGCCTTTTTCATTCGACTGCACCACCTTTTTGATTCAGTACTTAAAACTTAAATTGATAAATTAGTGCAAGATTCCATAGCACGCAAGTAAAAAGAATTCAACGCGAGTCCAAGAAACAACCGGACAAACTCCTTTGTTATATTTTTTCTTTTTTAGTACTAATACTATACGCATGAAGTCAGATACGTTCGAGCTGACCTGCTGACCTCTCTGTGCAGACATTGCAGGCAGCTTTAGTTTACTTTTAGAAGCACGAATTAAAAATAAATAAATTTAGAACGTTATATTTTTAGTTTTTCATTAAATTATAATTAACATGACATAACAATTAAAAGCGTAGTAGAAACTTTTCAGTTCATAACGCCAAGTTTCTAATTATCTCAATTTCATTTCTATTAATAAATATCCATGCATGGCATATAATACTTGTATTCATAAAATAGCAAAAAAAAATAAAGTGTTAAATTAATAAAATGCAACAGTGTTACACTATTAACAAAAAAAATTATTAAATTAATGGAAAGGTCCTAAGTCTGTGAATGGAATTCACTCTTTTTTTCATGCTACATTGTAAATATATGTAAAAACATTTATGATTCTCTTTCAGTAGGACTAGATTTTCATAAACGTGTGTTTACATAATTGTGACGTGGATTTCGGGATTATGGAGCAACAAGACTAGAGGTCCACGCTGGCCGTGCTACTTTCTTATAGCTAAAGGTCAGCAGCAGCAGCAGCAGTCTGCTCGAGCCGCCGAAAGTTCCTCGCTGCCGGCCACCGTTCGGTCACACCTGTAGCCAGACAAGCACCCTTGCAAGAGATTTACAGAAGCTCTTTGCAGCCTACATGCTCATCGCAAAGTGCACCTTGGGACAGTTTGCCTGAAGCTTCAACAGATACAGACTATCCAGGAAATTTGTATTACTTTTATTATATAGACGGAATGACATGCAACGTGACAACACTGTCAATGGTCACAATGCAGAAGAAACGTTCGTGATATCCCAAAGTGTACACTCCATTAAGATAAAAATGTCCGATCCGGCTATACTTTAAAATGACTGGATTGGACATTTTCATTCGAATGGAGTGTACATGTACCTGCTTGGTACTTCAAATTATATTCCCTGTGTAAAGACTTTCGTATTTTGCAGACATACCAAGCTCCCAGCAACAGCGCACCGCTGCAAAGTTCAAGTGGCAACAGGAAGCCAGACGTCTCACTTCCGGTGGGAACATGAATTTAATTTGACCGTACATCGCTACTGCTGAGAACATCCAACCAAAGAGATTGCACGTGCTGACAGACACCCAAGTCTAGAAGCTAGCCTACATACCCACCGCCAAGTATAATCTCAATTAGTGCCGAGTCGTAAAAACTATATTTTATTACAAGGAAGGAATCATATTATTTAATTTATCTCTTACGAATCTTAACTTTTTTAGACCGAATAATGGTTTATATTGCAATAGTTTCTTATAAATATTATTAAATTTTGTCAGTTTCAAGGTAAACCTCAGCAAGGCCAAAAAATTGAACCGCACGAGATTACGACAACGTACGGATAAGTAAATTAGCATGAACCGTGATAAAACTAGTAAAATTATTGAGTACAGCTACAGATAATAATAAGTAATAAATTTAACCACATGCACTTATCAAAAAGGTTTGTTTTAAAAAAATATATTGCTGACGTCGCAGAAATTTATAGCACAATAAGCTGAATAAGCGCACGAATAAGAATTAAAGACTAAAAAGAGAGACTATAGACTTGCGTCACATTTAATTAGGTTTTCGTCGTGGTTGTAATGTCCTCAGTCATTGGTTCAGCAGTTTGCAACGAAGCATCTAACTGGCCCAACATGAGCCGAATACTTCCGATCATCTCCGACTATAACCTAAATGAATATCATGGCCAGTGGTGCTACCGTCCCGGAAAACATTGAACTTTCTGAAATATTGGTCAATTTTATGGCTGTTTGATAAGAAACTGACGTCTTTGATAGTCTCTGCGCAGTGCTTCCCCCACCTCCCAAACATATTTTTATTACAGTGATCATAAACATTCATGTAAATCGGATCAAATGTGCTGTCAAAATACGTGTATTAAAGTATTATCAATATGCGTTTACAATTTATATGCATGGTTACGGAAGGATAACGTTTTGTATTTCTTATTTCTATGTATCATAAGTAAAAAAAATATAATTATACATAATAATAAATGAACGCAGGGATGAGTGATCCTTGATTAGAAATAACGAAATAACTATATTATAATTTTACTACATCCTCATCATCCAAGACAGGTTTTCATCGTGTGTGTTCGTCTTCCATTCCACCAATGACAGTACAAAATGTCAACCAATGACTGAAAAGAAGACGATACAAACTGTACGATAGAAACTTAATTAATGTCACGGACAGTGTTCAGCGGCACATGCAATGCAAGGGCAGTTTACAACGAGTGGACAATCATTGCATGCAAAGAAGAGAAACACTACACCTAGAGTGTAAGAGTGCATCGAACCATGAAAATCTTTAACTTCAAAAAAAGATTATAGTTGGATATTACAGAATGTATGGAAGAAAAAAAAAGTACCAGAAAGTTTCCTGGTTCTCAGATAAATTTTATAATTAACTAATGTCTTAATTGAAATCTCCTTTTTTAACGTCAATTTCTATTATCAGAAACAAGATTTGAATGGGTTTATGGTCGGCTTTATAATCAGTAGTGTAAATTATATGGTATTGTACCCTGTATCAGTATCTAAGAAGAAAATATCAGCTGTTGTTCCCTCCCCCGCGAGTGATAGAGGCCGCCGCCGCGTTATCTGTCACCGCGCGAGCGTCATGTAGCGACACCGAGCAAGCCCTGTCAATCACACCACTACCGCACGCAACTAGACTGCTGCCGTCAGAGCCTAGATAATAATGTAAACCCATTAAGGAAAACCAGTACACCATAATGGAAGCGATAGCAAGGGGTACTGCTTGCTTTATTTATGGTGAATTCCTATTTTACACTCACGATTACCAAAATATTATATTATATAGTACCGGAAACTCTTGCCAAAAAGCTTAAATACATTTAACGTTTAGCAACATTGGTGCCATCCATGCACTTATGAAACAATAATTAATGTCAATAACTTAACATACTTTTTGTATATTTAAAAATGTTTGTTATATCGAACACGGAAAAACAGTCTGTCTGGTATCAGGTACATAACTTATAACACTGATTACAGCTCGATTGCGGTATTCTTTTTTTTTTCCCTACAACTTTGTCAAACTTCGTTGTGAGTTGTAGAATTACTCTGTAATAACTTCAAATAATAAGAAACAGTAATGCACATAATTATGTTTTGGTGATTTATATTATTATTCTCGAGAATCCATATAGTACATAATTATGTTATTAGGTCTGCTCTGTAAATTTCACAATCGATTCATGAATTCGACCATCTACATAATTACAGAGATAGTGTAGGTAAAGCTCTTTGAAAATTATACACATAATTATATTATGCAGGGAGCACAGAAAGAAATCATATTCTTGATTCTCATTTGATTGTGTATCTATTTACATGCACCATTTATGAAATTACATATAGTAAATAATAATAATAAAAAAAATGGCAGGCTAGCATTCATTTAAATAGTATGTACTGTCCTTAATATATAATTATATTCTTCACTCTTCAGTTAAAAGTTAAAATGCATCCAGCTTTGTGATCTATTTAACAAAATCTGTTTATCGATAAAAATAAAAGAACATGAAATCATGCAAGTTGTTCACTGAAGCGTATAAAAGCTTTGATATAATATAAAATAAACTAACAAATTCATCACATAGAAAAGGAAACTTTTTTTGTAAAAAAGCTAACGAAGTTTAGGAAAAAAATATATTTAATAACCGGAAATAGCAGGGGACGTTTTTTTATTTGAACGTGTACTTTGTATAATTATGTAACAATAAATTTGTTTTCTCTAACAATGAAACTGATTGCAAACGTGAATGTTGAGTTGATTAGGAAAGTACCAAGTGGGGTTTATGAATCCGTCTTGGCAGCAATTTGTAATATGACTCATCATTTAAAACAAGTTTTTCACCAACTGCTGTAAGGGAGTGCATGGAGATAATTTTATGATTTGGTACAAGTACCAGATTACGGTTACATAAGAGTACTGGGAAAATTTATACTTATTATTTAGGTACCAATTTGTTTATGGCGTTATACTTTTAGGCGAAAATATCAAACAACAAAACTATCTGAATCAGCTAAATTTGGTCTAAAATTGTTCAATGTATTACCCCTACAATATCAGCAATTAATATAGAGACGATAGGTGTGTCCGCGTCTAATTTAAAGTGCAACACCAGGAATGACAATCGATAAAAATATCCGTTATTTGGCAAAATACAGGGAGTAAAATTATACTGTTTTGCTCAAAGGGACGGCAGAACCTGTGTATTTACAGAGTCAAGTCACCCCCAATTAACTTACGATCTTATATGAAATACAATCGTTGTTCAATATACAAATTTTCTTGATCCAATGGAAAACCTTCATGTTTTTTTTATTGCAAATTTCGATAAAGGTCCTCTCAAGTTATTTATGTATGCCTTTTTTCTTTTTTTTTTTACATTTTTGAACCCTTCAAAATCAAGGGGAAAGACACTATGACGTTATGTAGTCTTTCCGTATGCTTGTGTGTTAAACATTTGCATGACTATGACGTCACAGCGTTTTGCAGCATGATTTTAAGAATATAAGGGTGTTTTATTAGAGTTGAAAAAAAAAAAATATAATAACAATACGTAACTCAAGGTCCATATTTAAATACGTAATAAGGATTGTGCATTCTGCTCGTGAACGTACAAAAAATTAGCTGTTCCAAAGCATAAGGTATGATAATTATTTTTACAGGTAATTTTATATGTTCTATAAACCATGCAAGTAATTTATATTACAGTATATATAGGTATATATATACCAGTATAAATGTATTCAATTCAACAGCAGCGCGAGGTATTTTTTTCCCGTATCGATTAAAAAATAATTTAATAATGGAACAATCTTATTTTAGCACCTAATTCAATTAATCATTCAAATATTTAATATTATACTTTTCCCATGACAACATTATAAGATTTTCTATGGCATCATTCTATAATAATCTATGTACATTACATAATAATTACACTGGTTGATTGTACTTGTATAATAAGTGGTACAGCACTGGACACAAATATAAATGCGGTAAATAGCAAAGCAGCAGCGATGTGAGTGTGCGGGTACCTGCAGCAGCAGCGGTAGTGGTGTTAAGTCTGTCGAGTGCAACCACTTTCCAATATGCCATCGTCATTGCAGCAGATAAAAACTACCATCGCTCCTCGCAAATACCGCCACTGATGGTGACCGAATTTTACCTGCAACGCCTTCTCGTATATGTTACAATAATAAACCTCGTAGGCCTACTTTACATATAATGTTATTGAAAATCATCATTGTGACATTGCATAAATTTATTTTTATTTTTTAGATCGTAGAATATTTTTCATATTGCAAACATAGTGGTTTAAGGTTAACATTAGCCTAAAGGCATAATACGAAATTTATTATTTGCATCATTTTATTTAGCACGGCATCGATTTTTATTATAATATAGTGTTGTTGAATAATAATTATTTTATTATACTCTTGTAATTTTTTTTTAAAAAAAAACAAGTACCCTACTGCACTTATTATTTAAAAACACACTTTGGACAAACAATTCAAAATGTTCAAAAACCCATTTTGAAACTTTAACCTAATTCGTATTGTTTAGCAATATGAAAATTTTGATTGCTTAAAAAAAATATATAGATATTTTATACCCTTTTAAAATATGTCAAACTGGTTTTCAGATCGTATGATAATATTGTGGACCGATTGGAGACTTGATGTGAACGTTTCTTTAGTATGATAATTTAGATTGTTTATTTTAATTAGAAACGAAAGCGAGGGTACTTTCATAAAATGTCTGATGTTTCATGGAACCCAGAAAGAGTTACACAACATCGCCTTCGACTAAAAAAAAAATCATTATGATGCTGGAGTAAATCGAAATGCTTACTGTCAGAAGTTAATGGTGATATGTATACATGGTTAGTGTGTTGTAAGTACAGCATATATTTACATTTTTGATATCTCGGCATGCATGTGACAAAATTATCAACAAAAATTAACAATAAAAATAGCAACCAGCACGCAAGTATCAAGATATAATTATCATCATCTAATCTCTCATCCAACTTTAAGAGCATTGCCTCACCCTCCACTCTCATTCTCTCATTGACAGAGACACACACTCTGCAAAACCAATTATGTATTATATACATAATATAATATATTTGCTGCAATTGAACTGATTTGTAGGGTACTGGTCATAATTGACATTTGACTTTAACTTTCCGGTTCTTCATGGACCAGATCGACCTAGCATATTATTTCTTATCAGGGTTTTGTGAGTCCCTTCCAAACCAGGGCGGCCATGACCTACAACAATCCATCCCAGCATTTGCCTGGTTAACAATGAGGGAACCATGGAAACCTCAATAAGGATGGTCGGCAATTGATGGAGGATGCTATCAATCACCTCCCGGATGCACGAGTAGGGTGCACTTCAGCAACCCCCACTTGTGAAAAGTTTAGCAGTGGCTGGGAATGAACTATCCATCCGATTACCAATCAGATGCACTGCATCAAGTGCACGGTTAAAGAGATATTTTATATTATAAAGGCAAGTACTATACACAACAATGGGCAAAATAAAGCTCGACCTTTTTATTCCCTACACTTTTTACTATAACAGTAATGTCGCTGTACTGTAATACAGTAGTAAGTACTGTAAAATAAAATGGCAATTTACAAAGCTATCTCCACAAAAAGTACATAAAAGGGTGGCTCCTTCGGCAGGAAAAATTGCAGTCCCCCCCCCCCCCAACTGGGGCACACTTTGCGTAGCAGTATTTTTTTTTTACCTGTTCGCTTGTACGACGCTCCCTCCTCAATTTTTTTTTACGGTTGGACACGACAATAATCATCTGCTGCTAATATATAATATACTGTTTTAGATATTGTAATATTATATTATATAATAATTATGTATTATAAGCTGCCTTACTGATGACTATAAGAAGTCACTTCAAAAACAGTTTCATCCGACCATATGGCTACAAATTCGTAATTAATATTAATAAATATTTAGGGATCACCAATATTAAAATTCACTGAATTTTAACGAAATCTTTACGAAATAACATTTATTTTTAAAAGGAGACTTATTAATTTGTGATAAGTTTTTAATTCCTAAATGAGACAAGATTAACTTACTAATCTTGTCCCCTTTAATTTGCTCTACATTTTATTACTGCATGTAAAACGTTATACTGTGCAATGTAAGGAATTAAGGCTTCTATGACAAGCTAACAAGTTTATATAATATAATGGTATCGATCATTAGTTTACTGCAAGATGTCTATGGCTAATTTTCTTACCGGTAATTATTCTACGGCAATAGTCTAGTCTGTTTAATTAACCGATATATCAGGCAAGATTCCATTGATAAAATATTAACAATAATAAAATTATTGGTATCATAAAATACAGTCCATTAAGTTTTACAACCCAACACTGAAATTCTATAGATGGGCGTTAGGGTCGTTAGGCCATATTTTGACACGATTTGTTGAAATAATGTTAAAGTAGGGCTACATATATATTTTTTTGTAATACACAAAAGATGCCATTTTACAAGCAATGTATAAAATTAATTGTTACATTGTAATAAATAGTAAATTTGCTACATCCAAGATGGGCCTGATGGGCAGACATTCTCAGCTGCTTGAGAGGTGCTCAGCTAGCTCGCGTTTCAGTCTTACGTACTGTGACGTCATCAAATTAAACGACAGAATAAAATAGTTTAAACTTGATCTTACTGAAAAAATGATGGCCAAGCAAATTTAATAAAAATGTCTAGTTGGAAATTTCTGCCGTTGTTTCAAGGTGACGTCACACCAAACTCTCTAACGATCTTGGGTACTCATTACCTTGAGCAATTTTTTTTTGTTACCAGCACTAGTCTAGACTACCTGTCACCCTTTGGCTAATTCTCTGATTTAAAATTAACTAATAAGTAATGAACAAGTTATCAATAACTTAAATAGTTCTAGTAGAAAATATTTTTATAAGGTCACTAGTTGCCAAGAACCAAATTAAAAAAATATATTTTTCTGACAACGGCCTAATAAGGTGATGTTACAAAAATAAATTAAATACTTGATTGTTTTAAAAAAAAGATGCTAGGATTATTGAAATAATTTGAAATTAATATAAATAAAATAAATTGTGAAAATGGAATGAGATCGCAGGAAATTGAAGAGAGAGAGAACCTTCGTGTCGCGGAGGTCATGTCACTTTTATCACTATCGCTTTGGAGGGTAAGCAACTTTTTTCAGTTACCTAACATATGGAGTGATAAAATAATTTATATAAGCTTTATTTAACTGCAAAAACAATATAGATACATCGATAACTGTATTATAAAAATGAAATAAAAGATTACTCTTCATGTGACGTGGCGCTGAAGTTATAATTTACACGATTAATTATTTTAATAAAACCAATTCTTTATAAACACTCAATTTTTACTGTGTCTATGAATGTAATGATATATTATTTGCAAATTTTTATTGAGTTACTTACTGTTAAATACCCTCACAATAGTTCAATGGCAGACAGAACTATCAGTAGCTGACCGAGAGCTCTCATTCGTCATTTTGACACTTTTTAATAAAGTTAGGAGGAATTTTATGTGCTTACCTTATTTCTAATGTATTCTTCTATTGCTCTATATGCAGAATCCGTTAATTTCACGAATACAAATGACTTATTTTGGCGAGAATTATCTATAGATGACAAACCATACTGCTCACCTGAGAGCAACGTCGCCATTTCTGTTTTTTGATCCATCCGGATTTTGAAGGGGAGGAGGAGGAGGCGCGGCGGGGGAGAAGAGGGGAGAAGAACGCAAGAAAAACCGAGAAAAACCACAGTAGTGAGTGGCGCTGTAATCAGCAACAAATTTCAAGGTGGCTGGATAGTAAGGTGGGGACACGGAGCTGCTGCCCACTCGCGGCCAGTGAGGAACTACAAATAAACAGTTGAAGATCGCGTTTTTGGATCCAATTTCATCCGCGAAAAATTCAAACGATGGAACTGGAAAAGCCATCAAAAGTCTTATTTACAGTATAAATGTGGGTAAAATTGTGATAGAAATAAACTCTATGTTAAATTCTGAAGAAGATAGACTCAATTTAAAAGAATTTTAATGGTTCATCGGCCCGATGTTCATGGATTTTTATTACACCGTTTGAATTTTTCGCGGATGAAATTGGATCCAAAAACGCGATCCTCAACTGTTTTTTTGTAGTTCCTCACTGGCCGCGAGGGGGCAGCAGCTCCGTGTCCCCACCTTACTATCCAGCCACCTTGACAAATTTGAATTAAATTTAAATTCAATTCAAGTTTTTACGAATAATAAGTTATTTGGATTTTGCTGTATATCAACATATTTTGCACCTTCAGAGTATGATTTTTAAATCGAATGTTTAATCATGATACAAAGTATAAAATTGTCACAAAATTTAAATAATTATTTTGTACTAATAATTTAATACCGCGGCTATTATCTGAGAATTAATTCTTCTTATAATTTTTATTTTGAAATTTTTATGAGTTCCATTATAATTACTTACTACAACATCTCGTTGTAAAATGATGAGCTTTAAAGATTTTTATAAGTATAAACCAGGTATATTGATATTAAATTTTACAATATACCTATATACAAACAGAAAATTTCCTTAAAAGGGTAAGGTAACGCCACCAATGTTAAAAAAAATCCCTCACACAAAAATTCTGAAAAAAATTTAAAATGTTCTCCTCTACACCCCCTATCAGTAGGTAAAATATCAGGTATACAAATACGATCTAGTTTTTGAGTTATGAATTTTTAAAGTTATCTATTTTAACATGGAGAAATGGAATTCCCATGTTAAATTAGTCAACTTTAAAAATTTATAACTCAAAAACTAGATCGTATTTGTATACCTGATATTTTAGGTACTGATAGGGGGTATAGAGGAGAACATTTTAAATTTTTTTCAGAATTTTTGTGAGAGGGATTTTTTTTTAACATTGGTAGCGTTACCTTACCCTTAAATTTTTTTTGTTGTATTCTAAAATTTGTAAATAAAAATTAAAGAAAGCGTTTTCTTAGGCCATCTATTGGCAATATTTACAAGTTATGCGAGAAAAAAAATATCATGCGAACTTTAAACCATAATTATTTATTTAATTAATTGCCTGCAGTCCTTGTCACCATGTTTAATTGCTTGAAAATCAATTTCAAATTGATAAAGCTCTACTCTATAGCAAAACAGAGGAAAAAATTGTTAAACCAGATAACTATTACTGAAAGTATTCGATCTTATATATTCATACACATTATACATTAATGAAATAAAAAATATACTTTTATATATTATTCTAATAAATATTATCATATGCAGGCAAAGTAGACACAATATTGCATGTAGTTTTACATACCATATACATATTATGCTGGGCAATCTCTGCCGCTCCTTGAACTTTTATGCAGCATCAAATGCGTGGTGCCATTAATGAAATAAAAAATATACTTTTATATATTATTCTAATAAATATTATCATGCAGGCAAAGTAGACACAATATTGCATGTAGTTTTACATACCATATACATATTATGCTGGGCAATCTCTGCCGCTCCTTGAACTTTTATGCAGCATCAAATGCGTGGTGCACCACGCATTTGATGCTGCATAAAAGTTCAAGGAGCGGCAGAGATTGCCCAGCATACAGCATGCTGTATAAAAGTTCAAGGAGTGGTGGTCGATAGCTTAGCATAAATATTATGTGGAAGTGCATCAACTTATACTTTAATTATTATATAGTAAAATAATGATTTCCTTCGTGATTTGAATTTCAATTTGTTTTGGCCCGGCAAATGAAGTTTTTTTTTTTTTTTGTATATATAGAATAAGGTCCCTTCTAGTACATACTTCTTTCTTTCTATAAACTTGATAATCATTTTTTTTTTTAAATATATATATCCAGGACAGACTATTGTTAAGATGTTATGATAGCCCGATTGTAATGATTTATTTAGAATTGTTTCACATGATTGTCAAAGCTATAAGTGAAGCTACACCAGAAAGTGTTCATCTAGTTTCTGCACTCTGCAGATTAATTGGTGTAGAATACTCTGCACGGATTACATATTTTCATACCTACTTCTTTGTCATCACCTACATGCAATATATATTTGAAAATAATTTTTTTCATTTCCAACAAATATTTATTACGGAATCCTTGCAGCCTCAGAATGTAACACATAAACTATGTTTTTTTTATTACCAAGCCCAGATATCAGCTATAGTAGAACCATCATATGTCACTTTGACGAGGCCAGCCGGCGGCTGCAGGCTGCATACCAGCCGCCGGCTTGCCTCGTCAGTGACAGCGCTGACCATATGATGGTTCTACTATACCTGCTTCCCCCACCACTTCAGATATCAAGTTAAAGTCAGAGTATGGAGACCGACTTCTTTCCAGCAGGTCAAATTTATATCAACAATTCGTCATAGCAACGTCTAATTTGCAGAAGTCAACTTGGTAAGAAGTTTCTAAATTGTTGATGTCTAAAGGGAGCCAACTTTACGTTGTCAATTTATATTTTACCAAGTGGGCTTGGGCAAATTAGATGCCATCAGGACAAAATAAAGAAATAAAGGAGGGGACGGCTTCAGCTTTTATATTTTTTATGAATTTATAAATAATGTCAAACAAAATTCATAAAAAAAAAATATAGAGTATATCGTCGTTGTAGCGCTCTTTTGACCAATCTAGCTTTATAAGTTATGACTTTTTGACCAATCTAAAATTATAAGTTTTGACCTTTTGACCAATCTTTAAAAATTTTGGCAGGGACAAATGTCCAAAATCTCAAAAGTTACAACTTTTTTTTTATTGCGCCATTCGAAAGAGCGTAAAATTTGCCACAAGATGGCACCACTCGTACAAGAAATTAAGAAAATAATTGATTGGACAAAAGGTCATAACTTATAAAAAGAGATTGGTCAGAAGGTCAAAACTTATAATTTTAGATTGGTCAAAAAGTCAAAACTTATAAAGCTAGATTGGTCAAAAGAGCGCTACAACGACGATATATATGTTACCACCAAAAACCGAATTCGGGCAAAAGCCGAAAAAAATGAGCAAAACTAGTTTTGAACATCAAGTTAAGCTCAAAACCCGAAGTAATCAATTATTTCGGGTTTTGAGCTTAACTTGATGCTCAAAACTAGTTTTGCTCAAATCCAAGTGAGCAAAACCCGACTGAGACTTTTACATCGGGTTTTGCGCGTTTCCGTTTGAGCAAAACTAGTTTTGAGCATCAAGTTAAGCTCAAAACCCGAAGTAAGATTTTATTTCAGCTTTTGAGCGAAATTTGAGCAAAACTAGTTTTGCTCATTTTTCAAAGACAATTTATTTTTTATTTTGAATTTGAGTGGAATAAAGCTTTCAACATATGAAGCCTTCTTTGGCTCCACAACGAAACGGGTTGACAGATAATTCTTTACCTGCTGACATAGCTCAAGATATAGTGACAGAAGGGGATCGAGTTAGAAAGTGTCATCACAAAAGTTCATCAAAGTGCTGATGAGAGTCTTAATGAATCAGATGGCGAATCCCCTATGGTGAATAGCTTGATTCCGTCAACTTCTACAAACAATGATTGCGTAGTGTTTAACCTAGACGCAAGGTGTATGAGGTTTACTATACACCTTGCCTAGACGCTGGAAATGCTGATAAGTGATAAGTGTACACCCTGTGACAATTTTATGGGTGTCAGTCTAGGTCCTGTATAACTGTCTAAAGAATAAAGTAAAATGTAATTCCAAGTGCCACTTTATTATTTATAAAGTGACATTTTATTTTTATGTTACTTAATCTGACCTGAGTAACGTATAGTAACATTATTTAAATTTATAGGCGAATTAAGGGAGAAATTAAAACTTTTATTCAATCAAACAAATAGCAACAAATAATTAATTAATTCATTAAATAATTAAAAATAAATAAATTAAATAATTAATTAATTAATATTTAAATATAATCATTTGAGAATAGCTACAGCAAAGAAGTAAAAATAAATATATTATTCCGAAGAAAATAATAAATAAAAAATAAAGAACAGCTGCCACAAAATAAAAAATAAATAGTCTTTGAAAAATGAGCAACACTAGTTTTGCTCAAATTTTGCTCAAAAGCCGAAATAAAATCTTACATCAGGTTTTGATCATAACTTGATACGCAAAACTAGTTTTGTTCAAATGGGAATGAACAAAAGCCGATGTAAAAGTCTTCATCGGGTTTTGCTCATTTCGACTTGAGCAAAACTAGTTTTGAGCATCAAGTTAAGCTCAAAACCCGAAGTAATCGATTAATTCGGGTTTTGAGCTTAACTTGATGCTCAAAACTAGTTTTGCTCATTTTTTTCGGCTTTTGCCCGAATTTGGTTTTTGGTGGTAATATATATATATATATATATATATATATATATATATATACTCTATATAAAAAGCAGCAGTGAACATGGATGGGGCTTATGTCGCCACATCTGCTCACCCGCAGCAGCGGCAGGACCCCAGCAGCACTAGTGCATGTAACGACATAAGCCCCACATTTCTCTACGCCTTTTTTTAAACGTCAACTGTAGGGACAGACTCAAACTCTTAGAAGGTGGTGATATTTTTTGGTGCACTAATAAGTTTGACATTACTTACAAAGAATATACATGTTCCCCTCCTTTAACATTCTTCATTCCTAAACAAAAATTCAAATTTAACATATTTAAACTGTAGCATTGCTATTTGTTCAAACCCATGAAAATGAATAAGTTTTTATTACCCTGCAAGATTTTCTATAGGATCTCTAAAAAAATAATAATAATTAACAAAAATGATTGAAGCAGAGTAGCAATTTTATTTGTAAACATCAGCATCAGCTTCATTTTAAAACGGTGTTAACTTAAGGTACATCTCACTTGTGGGCCTTCCTCATCTGGGTGAGGATGTTGCTGAGCTCCTCTCGCTTCCTCTTGCCTCGGATGTGCGTGCCCAACTGAAACCACACACTCCCATCAGTTACAGGAAGTGGCACCAAGACAGGAAGGAGGCAGGTTGCATGGCGCATGGCAAGAAGCAAAAAAAAATACCAGCACAAGTACCAAATAAATACCAGACACAAAAACATTACAAGGGGATTTAAAAATTTAATTTAAATTTAAGAGTTCATGCATACCCGTGGCAGTAAGCAATCCTTCATGAAAATGTTGCTTCATTTTTTGTAAAGGGTTCACAGTGTTTACACTATCTATCTCACAACGTGGGCATAGAAACATTTCAAGGCAAAATTAAACTGTTTAAATGTTCACTTTATACGAGCTAGGTGTTTTCAAATCAAAAGACTATATGAGAGTTCATTGGTTCCAAAACTTTGTATGTCTGCCGCTGTAACCATCCTGTATTTAGCTTTTCAGGTGCTGAGAAAGCAGCTTTTATTAGAAGTTTTTAAGTATGAGTTGGAAGCTATTGATCTCATTCATACACTCTAGTAAATGGTGGATTGGCATTTTTTTTTTAAATTGCTCAACTTGAAAAGGATGAAGATGAAAAAAACTGTCACAGTTGTAAATAATTTGATAAATGAAAAAGACAGAAACTACTGAAAATACAATTTTACAATAAAGGGTAAGATAACACGAACAATTGATTGTTGATAGTCCCATTTGATTAACATGTAAACCTGCTAAGGAACCTCATAATAATTCTGATTTTTTTTTTAGAGACAGTTCTTAGCACCAAAAAAATGTGGAAAAAATTTCAAAACAATCGGACGATCCAATTTTTTTAAATGATTTTTTTAAATTTTCAGTATAGGGCTTTCCCATGGAGACCTAAACTAAGAAATTAATTTTAAAAAATTGGATCGTCCGATTGTTTTGAAATTTTTTCAATATTTTTTTGGTGCCAAGAACTATCTCTCAAAAAAAATTCAGAATCATTATGAGGTTGCTAAGGTTTACATGTTAATCAAATGGGACTACAACAATCGATTGTTCGTGTTATCTTACCCTTAAAGTGACACTGATCACTGCTATAGAACAGCACCGTGAGCTTGTTGGGTTGCCTGCTTACAGGAAAATGACCTCCCCTCCATTCCCCTCTTGAACCTTGCGCTCTAAAGCATTGAAAATAATAATAATAATTTCCAGAGTTCAATCATTTTACAATGAACTGTACAGTAAATACGAGCTTGACATTTTCCATCAATCTTTGCAAGAAATTGCAAGGATATGTAAATAATTCAAATGCATGTTTAATTATGTAATATAAATATAATGTGTTATATGTTACCAAGATTTTAGTTGTATAATAATTTTTGTACATGTATTTTAACTAAGAATTTGTATGAACTATTGTATTCTTTATAATCGGATTACCTAACCTGTAGTCTGTTTTCTGAATATAATAAATAAATAAATAAATAAATAAATAAATAAATAAATAAATAAATAAATAAATAGAAAAAAATGAATGGACAACCTACATGAATATTGTTTATTGCAGAAATGAATAGAGGACACTATTTTATGCTACTTTTGAATTTTTTCAGATTTTTTTTTTAGATCCGGAACTGTTTTTAAATAATAATTGAAAGTTTTGTAAGTTAAGTAGACACCCCTGAATCCTTATTAAAAAGGATAGGACCAAGACGCCTATTGACGCCTCCAGGGGGCGTGGCCGCACTTTCAATAATTATTTAAAAATAGTTCTGGGTTTCGAAAAAATCTGAAAAAATTCAGAGTAGCATAATTTGGTACCATCTATTCATTTTTGCAATAAAAAAAATTTCATGTTGTCCATTATAAATTTAAACGGCAATTATTGCATTTATATCATTTTCATATCATCTTCTGGTATATACAGAATACACCAGTTACATTTTTGTGTCCTTAAATAATTAAGGGGCATTCACAAAGGCAAGGCCCGATTTAGGGCTCACTAAATTCTGAAATGGAAAAATGAGGAAATGGGTAAATTGGGCCTTAGGCTTTTGTGAATACCCCTTTAAAACTGCCAACAAAATCAATTGTTCTATTTTTTTCCAATGCTTTAGAGCGTACGGTTGCTCTTCAGGAGGGGAAAGAAGGGGAGGTAAAAATCAGGACGTTATCCTGTAGCAGGCAACCCAACAAGCTTGTGGCGCTACCCTATATTTAGAGAGGGAAAAAAGTTAATATAAACAAACCTTATGTGGACAGACCACAAAACTAACATTTTTTTGTTGTATTTTTGTAAGATATGAGTATACACATATAACATCCCTTGCAGGGTAAGCCAGCAGGGTCTAAGAATTCAAGTTTAAAAACAGTTCAAAGAAGTAGTGCAGAAGGATTGTAATTTAGTAAATATTAATTTCCAGTATTTTAAAGTGAAGACTTCATTATTTTACAACAAGCAGCTGAAATATTTTAGGTATGACGGCAAAAACTGTAATATAATCTGAACTACAATGTTGCACTTCCTATTTCATGAATCTATTTTGAAAATGGTAACTATTATTTCTCAACGCAGCATGCTCAACAATAGAAACAATACTAGCACCTCATGACAAATAATTATATGGGTAGTAAGAATGGAGATCTAGGCAATCTTATTCATGAGAAGTTTGGATCTCATGACATAAAAAAACTGCAGTCCCACTTTCTCCTTGCATGCTCACTCTAGTTACCTTACAGTTACAAATTAGAACGATTAAGTAAATGTTTTACTTGTTCAGCACTTTACTTCAGTTTCGAGACATATTTTTCAGCCTGTCAGTTATTTTTCTAGGTTATTGAGCAGAATTCACTATAAATCTATAAAAGACTGATATAATAATAATAATAATAATTTTATTCTGATAAATTGGTTGTACATTACAACATATATCACGTCATTTCAATAAATTATTTTAACCCTACAAATAAAGTAAAAAAAATTAATTTACATATTTATCTCATCTAAATAAATCTAAATATATTGTGTGATCTTTGCTGGATTACAGGATACACATTATAGCCATGAATATCTTTGTCTCAAAATGATTTTCAGTTAACCACAAAAATTATTGATTCTTATTTTTATAATAAATGAGAGTCCTATTTATTCCCATATTTTTTGTAGTTACCTAATACTTCTTCTGAGGAGAAAATATTTTGTAATGTATTTATTACTCAGGTTTCAAGATATGTGCTTTCTGCTCTTCAGTTAAACTTACCCTTCTCTTCAAGAACTTCAGTGCTCGCTTATCCTTGGACACTTTGAGCAACTCCATGGCACGCTTCTCGTATGGGGCGTGGCCGCAGACCTCTCGGATCAGCTCGCGGCAAAACTTGGTGTGCTTGGTCTGACGCTGTCAACAACAATACACTACATATTAGAATATGTACTTTACGTACCTAACAATATAGAGTCAAGTAGATCTAGAAGGAAAGAGAACATGTCACTTCTGAGCTCAGATAGGAGTACTCTACTGTAACAATACACACACGTGTGCTCCATCATTTTGAAAGAGGTGCTCAATATTTTTCTGTTGTTTTATGCTAAATAAAAAGGTATTTAATGATGTAGCACAGAGGAACAAAATTAACATACAATACCAACTAATGCAGAACAGCATGATTAATATAAGAGAAGCTTGACCTTAATTAATTATATATCAAGACATAGCTTTTTAAGTAGTGCACAATACCTCAATAATGATTTTTAATGTTTTTTAAACAAAGAAAGAATTTCATAACCCTAAAGTCAAATTGACAGTATCAAATCCAGCTTTTCATAACATTAATTCTCTTTACTGATTACTTGCTGACAAACCCTACATCTGTCAGCTAATAATATAATATATATTTGATCTATTAGCTATTTTCAACAAAAACAAGCTTTACGATACTCCTTTTCTCTCAGTCTAAATGCTTTTGGCGAGGGCACAATCACACCTATAATATGTTCTTCCCAGCAATGGGCAAAAAATTTGATTTTTTTTTTTTTTTTTTTTTTACTGTAGAAGTGAATAGGGGGTACTGTACCAAATTTTGCTACTTCTTTGTAGTTTCTAGAGCAGAGAGGAGTCAATTCTTAATAAAAGGGGTGTGGCTTCAAACCTGAACTTTGAGTAACTTTTTAGCAATACTTCCTGGCCTCTAATAAAAATAAATAACATAATTTGTTGCCTTCTACTTATTTCTGCATTTCATGTAGGTTATCCATTGCTACAAGTTTGTCAATGTTAATGATTAATGATCTTCTGGTCAGTAGCGTAATTTGCAATCTGCAAAGTAATTGAAATAATTCACAAGACTCCATAGATTACATACATGTCAACACCCACCATCAGAGTAGGGGTTAGGTTTTATCTGTCCTAAAGGATGCATGCGCAGTGTCTTCAATCTTACCCCCTTCAGCCTGGAGGGACGAACTTTGATCTTCTTGTCGGTTGTCTTGGTCTTGCCCCAAGCAATCTTGGTGGTCTTGTGGCCCTTGTTGAGGCCAACGGCCATCTCGTAGTGTGGACGCGGAGCCATGGCGGTGAAGCCTGCAACAATTTATGAATTATTATCTGTACTTTCCGTTGTTCAGATCACAGGGCAATTTAATACTGGGCATCATGTTTGAAAGGTCTGAACTTAGCTGCAAGTGTATGTATGATATATGTGGTGAAAACTCAAACTTCTAACACCCTAGTTTTCTGATATGTTATCACATCATCAAGGTAGTGTGTATGTATATTGCTGATGTCAAGTTGGTAGAAAATTCAACTTTTGCCAATGTCAATTCTATAACTTATGGGAAAACAACTTGACATTGGCAAAAAAAGAATTTGCTACAGACTTGACATCTGCAATATAGAAGCTACCATGATGTTATGTACATGTTGATATGGTGAGAAGGCAAAGCAGCTCCTGCTAGTGCCTACAAAAAGATACAACGTATGTTGAGCAGACAGGAATCCCAAGACTTTGCACACTAGTTTAGAAATATACTGTATATGCATACTGTAGTTTCACTTCTCAACACTTTGCTGTGCTCAGCACACATCCTCATTCACTAATTTGGCGGCTCACTTTTATTACTTTGCCCCACATTTTTAAGTCTGTCTAGGTCCTGCCGAAGATTTTTAAATGACAAGAGCATCATACTGGCAGGTTTGCTCTGCTAAATACATACCGGTATGCACGAGTGTGTGGGACTTAAGGTTGCACCAAAACAATAGCAGAGGATTATGAAACAATGCCTATAGCACAGACAAGCAGACGGAGCACCCTGCAACTAGTATTTAGATCCTGGCTTAGATAAGCAGTGTTTATGGCTAGCTGGACTGCCATGCATAAATGTGTAAAATGTTGTGATTGATGGCATCCTCCATCAATTGCCGACCATCCTGACCAAAGTTTCCATGGTTTCCTCAGTCACAACCAGGCGAATGTTGGGATGGATTGCATAGGCCATGGCTGCCCCGGTTTGGAAAAGACCCCCAAAAGTCAGGTCCATGAAGCTCCGTGAGGTTAAATTCAGTCACTTAATTGAGGCAAGTACCCTACCACAGGTTTCAATTAGAGCAAAAAAAAAAAAAAAAAAAGTTCTATTCAGCTTCACATTAATAGTTTTTTTTTTTTTTTTTTTCATATTTAGAACAAGATTTAAGAAAAGTTTACGAAATCAAGAATAAAAATAATTTGAAATGTTTTAGAGATGAAAAATTTGCATCTTTGTGAAACCAATTTTTTGCATTTTTCAATTCTGAGTAAATAATAATATACTTTTTTTCTTTTTGCTTTTTTTCTCAAGCCTTATTCACCCGAAAAAAAAAATGTTTCATTCATTTCATGGTCGACATTTTAAACTTTGAATCGCTTTTTAGGTTCTATATACATCATGTTTACATTTCTAGCCGTGCATGACAGGACTGACAGAAGTATGCATACCGGTGGAAGGGGTATGCATGTTATGAGAGAAAGAAGTTGCAATTGCCATCTACTGTAGATTGACTTACTGTCATCAATAATTAAAAGGAATATTTTGATGTCCTGCAGAAGGGAAGAGAAAAGAAAACTGCGGACATGAATCCCACTGATACTGTATCTGTGCCCTGTGCCTACCGATTCGTTCTGGGTCATAGTCTGTCCCAAACATTTAATCACAACTACAAATTTACTAGTGCATCGACACACATTTCTGATTTTTGCCATATCATTTACATAATATGATACACATCATGAGTTCAAATTAAAAGATGCACATAAGTTTCGTGCGATTCCTGGTAGATAATTATGCAGACTAATAATAATAATATTAACGCGGCAAATGTGGCAATGCCACGGTGGCCCGCGAATGTTCACCAACTCTCAGAGATTTCTTAAACAAATCAAAACTCTCCGCAAACAAACTATGCAAACAAACCATCTGGAATTAATTGCAAAATGCATCAAATTAATTTAAGGACGATACAATATGCATACGTATGGGAAGCATACCCCAAGCATAATCACGGCATAATATGCATACGACAGTAGAGAAGGTTCAGTGTTCGGTGGTTGCAGCTTGGTCATACTGTACTGTATGCAGTCATTCATAGGGTCAATACAAACATTGAAATGGGTGAAACTGGTGAATAGCTTAGAAGCAATAATATTGTAGTTTAATTTATTACATCGTGTATGACTTTGAAAGTAAGATTTCTAATTATTGTAAAATGTTAAAAGGTTCTTAAGGAATGGAAACTAAAAAAATGACGTGTTGGGATATCGCAGTGTCAGAAGGCATGCAAAACACATTTTTAAAATGTCGATTTAAGAAGAAAGTTAAAATAAAAGAGGCTTACAAATAACCGGAATATGTTTGAGTTTATTTTATATTTAGTGTAATGCAATGTAATGTCGAAAAAATTGTAGGATGTCTCAGATTTTAAAGAATATTCAGAATAACTCACGTTTTTCAGCCGCCGGAGAAAAACACTTCACGAATACGATAGATCGAAAGTATAATCGAAATATCGAAATCGAGTTGATTTCGATTGTTCGTCGACTTCAACGAATCAGCTGTCAAAAACTTCAACTGCCTCTGGAAACCACTAGAAACATTATAATTTTTTTTACGTTTTTAGGCGAATAATTGTGTTGGGCCAGCAAATTTTACAATATTAATAGAAAAAGAATGCAGAAAATATCCTTAAAAGTGATTAAAATATCTTAAATCAACATGGAACCGTGAGAAATGCAGCCATAAAGTTAAGTACATGCATACCAAACTTCTTATGTCAATAATATTTTCATCACTCATCAAGCTTTATGAATACTTAAAAAGTCGAAATACGGGTGTAACAGAGCACAGTAAGAAAGAAATCCAACTGCATGTATTTAGTACCTGTTTCCATGTAGAATGATATGCATACTGCATTATGCTGCACAGACTCCTAGGGCAAGTATGATGGCAAGCAGCAGTCACGCTTCATCAAGTGCTGAACACTGGAGGGTTATCAATTCATAGACTATAAAGTTTCAGAGTGTACATGCAGTTTACCAGTACAATGAAGCTTTGAATAGTAGGATTGGGAGTGGAGAGTTATGTGACATTTAGTCTCATTTAGAAGTATCATATACAGTATACATACAGTATGATACATATGCATACAGTACTGTATGTTAAATTTTGAAAGACAGTCGTTTGCTACATTTGCTGCTTAATTGTTGCAGAAGGCAGCACTGGTTTTGCCTATCCCTCAACATATTCCTTCCACCGTTACCCCTCTTACGGCAGTCCAGCTAGATGTAAACACGGCTTATCTAAGCGGGCCTCAAAATCTCACACGGTCCTTTATTGTCTGTGGGAGCAAGGCCATACAGTGCTATTTTTTTCAACACTCACAGTCACTACAATCACGGAGGGGGGGGGGGGGGGAGTTAAAGGCTCAAGTATAGGTACTGGTTAATAACTGAGTTTTATTTTGATCACAAGTAATTTGTTTACCACAATGCACTGGTACAGTATATTATGTTAAAAAACATTAAAAGCAATACATTAATCTATAAATATATTAGTCCATGTTTCTAATTGTGCATATTTTTTCTGTACAAGAATAATTACATTACAATATTAAATGCTCAGTTAACTAGTACTACGTCCTCCAGATTATAGCTTCACCATTTCTTTCCCATGATTGTGCAGTCATCTGTTAGGAATGGAAATTTTTTAGAATAAGAAGTGTATGATACATACCGGTACGCACTGTACATAGATAGTATGATCTCATATTCCTCACGGGGTAAACCAGCAGCATTATTTTCTCGGACATCCACATATTGCCCTCCACTGTATTAAATTCTAACATACTCCACTTGCTTCAGGCTAAGATAAATTATACAAAGTACTTTCAGTTTATGACTTCACCTTCAGAGACTTCATTAACAAAAAGTAAAGTTTAAACAGCTTGAGAGTTACCTGATTGGCTGGAGTTCCAAAGAGAAAATGTAATTCAGATTTCTTCTGAATTCAGAAATTTAAATTTTGGGGAGAGTAAGAAAATTATTCAGTCTAACTGTAGCAACATAGACTGTGTGATACTGGTAACGTCTACTGACCTAGTAGAGTAAATATAATGCACATGCTGTTGCTAGTTGTGTACTTGTACATTATTGTTATTATTATTATTTTTAGATGGAGGAGGTTCAACTATTGGTGCAGGAAGAGGGCCGAGCTGCCAGACATGCAGCCTTCAGTGTTCCCGTTGAACCACCGCAGGCGTTGTCTGCACCTCAGCCAGAGGTGGATTTAAGTAAGAATTGCAATAGTCTACATATGGTTTAAAAGAGTGGAAGAGAGAGTTTGTACCGGTAGTGTGCTACTTTTTCTTAATAAGACAATGTATGAGATTTGTAACAGCCAGTAGCAAGTGCTAAGTAGACCTGCATGTTTCAATGTGACCTGCATGAGGAAGGTAATTACTGTGTTAAATTATTTTACATTTCTCAATAACTGCTAATTATGATAATAAAGGTACTGCTTTTATTTTGGAAAGTTAAATTTTGTGCAATGTTAATAAATATATCATTTTACTCCTTGGGTTATATATAGCATAAGATATTTTTTTTTCATACATTAATGACAAAAATTACATAAAACATAGAGATAGAGATAGAGATACTGCAATAACTATGTTTCCAAATTTGATTATTTAAAAGTAATTTTTATAATAATACTGTACAGTACAAAAAAAGTAGTGAAACCGTAGCTATCAAAAAGAAAATAAGGTTATTAAAATAGCCACACGGGATCTTCAGCATTTTGTATCTAAAGCTATATATTTTTTTAATAATTTTCCTTTTTTGTAATGGAGTATTTTTTTTTATTTTTTTATTTTTTTTTTACTGCAGAAATAAGCAGAGAGTGTAAAGTTCTGCTACTATGATTCCTACCCCCCCCCCCCCAAAAAAAAATTAAGTATTTTTAAAAAAGTGTTAAAAGTGCGACTTTCCGGCAGCAACTGCTGCCTCTGTCTAATAAAAGGATAGCCGAAAAAGGAGCATGGTATACAAACCTGACCTCGCCATAATTTTTTACACATACTTCCTGGCCTCAAAAAAATTTGAAAAAAATAAGAGCAGCATAACTTTGCACCCTCTTTACTATTCTGCAATAAAAAAATTTGAGGTCGTTCCTCCATTGTTTTTTAATATTGCATGTAAGACTGACTTTCAGGTTGTCAAAGTTGGGAGCATATTTTAGACTGTCACCATCACAATACAATTAGCCAAGTATATAATATATATTTTTTATGACATTTTTTTGCTTGAAAAATAAATTATAAATGGGATTTATTTAGATGTATTACTAGGGTATACCATGTAAATGACTGGATATTTCTGTATTTTAATTAAAAATGTGTAAGTATTTCATAATCAAACAAAGTATTTAGTCGACTACAAGGAGATTGGCTGACGTAGCTCTTGTGTTATCAGATAAGGCCATGGTGAGAAAGCCACCTGCCTCACCTCGCCCAGACAGTAAGAGAGACGAACTTCTCCCTACGTCACGTTCAAAGAAAACATCTGAGAGTGGCTCTCAGGGCTTGAGAATGCGCTCAGCTTCTACTGGTCGTGATAAAAAGACAGGTAAGTCAGCATGGCAGGATACTAAATCAAGGAAATAGAAATTATACCACATAATAAAAAAAATGTTAGAGAGTATGGAGGGGTATTACGAAATATTACCATGCTGAGTATACTGTAGTATACAGAAATGTTCTAATTTTGACTTATTAGTGCTACTGTGTTACTTATTTGTTTTGACTTAGTTGAATGAAGATCAATGAATTGAATTAATTGAAGCAAAACATAAAAAATAAATCAAGTGCAACAGAGGTTCTGTTGTACAGTATCTTAATTATTGTATGATATTTTATTGGTGCAGAGGCTGAGCATTTCCACTGGACACTTTTACAAGGCAACTTAATGCGAGTAATGGAGGAAATATTCTACTGTTGTGAGCAGAGCGAAAATGTTGACAAATGCAAGGTAATGTTACACTGTTCACAATAATAATTTATACTTCTACCTAGCATCATATTTTCCCTTGTATATTTTGCTGTAAGGTCAACTTTATGTGATGTGGAGAATTCAGATCTCACATTTCTATTTATTTGTATTTTTTTCTATCAATCTAGTATGAGCACCCAAACAATCAATTTTTATTTTTGGGAGCTTTTAAAAAAAAAAAGTACTACAGTAAGCAATTTGGCTGTGATCAATGAAAGCACTGAAGGTTTTTAAATAAAGGGGTGTGCTGTTGTGTCACTAACACCCTATAAATGAGAGATCTCTGCAGAATCATTCATTAAAAATTTAATTTATTTTTTATATTGGATAAAAAATCAAATTAAAATTATTTGAAAAACCCTAACACAAATCAGTAATTGTGTACACAGGTGACGATGCTGCTGCTGGAGAACTACTTGCGAGACTTCAAGGGCCTGATCCAGTACCTGCAAGTCAAGTGGCGATATGAGAATACCCCACCTCCTGAGCGCCCCAGCTCCATTGCCTGGGAGGTGCGCAGAACCACTCCTAGCAAGGTGACAAGGCTTTGCATGATAAATGCTTGATTTAAGTAATCATGTGGCAAAACAAGACATCTGGTTCTTTCACTCGCCTGAAATATTTACCTTATGAGGAATACATGGTTCTGTAGGTAGCTGATAGAACGAAATGTGTAGCTTTGTCAGTCGTCTACCAATTTTAACTATCGTATTAATAATAATGCTTAAGAATGCAAATTGTGAACAAAATAATAATAATAAGTCAATACTGTTCAAATTAAGGAAAATAAACCATTTAGGTTGTGATAATCTTATTAAAAGAAAAGGATAGGAATAAGATTAAGTCAATACTGTGTACTTAAAAAAAAAAAAAAAAAAAAAAAAAAAAAAAAAAACATGAGTTCAGTTAAAGAGTTCTGTTAACAGTTAACACACAGCTAACATTTTTAGGAAATGGTTGCAAAGATATGGAAAAAAAAGCTTCCTTCAAAAATGAGTTTTCATATATTTTCAAAATTAAATTTTCAATGTTCTTTTAATTCTTATTACTCTTATAAAATTGAGGCAAATTATAAATTGAGTTTTATGATAATAATTTTGCTTGACTTGTGCCATCATTTTATTATATATATATATATATATATATATATTTTTTTTTTTTACTCAGTTCTTCCTGGCACTGAAGGCTCTGCGTCCAAGTGGAAACCCTGACGAGATGCGAGCGTGCCTTGTAGACTACTTGGCCCAGGAGCTCAACCTGAGTACCGGGACGGCGATGGATGTAGCAACTGCTGTGACCCAGTCAGCGGGCCTCATGCCCACCAGACTGAACATGGACGAGACAACTGCCAAGCCAGCTGTGAGCTGCGAGGGAGATCACTCTGTTTCAGATAATGAAGATCTTGCTAAACCTCTAGAAGATGACTCAAATGCTCCAGCACCAGTAGACAACAGTATTGTAATAGAAGTAACAGGTATTGAATCTTCTTCAGTCTCATCACAAACAGATCCAATTGGTACAGATGAGAATGATAATACCGAAATAACTAATGAAACTGATGTTATAATTAATAAACCAGTTAAAAAAGAGGAGAGTTGTCAAACTGATGCATTACCTCATGAGAGTTATACCCTTGATTTTGGTGAGATATCCAAACCAGAGACGCCAACAGTACCCACAACCCCAGTAGAAACAACACCAACAAAGCCGAGGACTCCGTCTAGACTGATAGTTGTACGTCCTTCGATGGCTGCTGCTGTTGCTCGTGGAGTCACGAGGCCATTGGCTAGGGGCAGGGGTATTATCACACCAGATTTGAAGCCAGGTCTGGTCCAAGCTAGAACTGTCCGCAGTGTACCTGAGCCTAGGGGAAGCCTGGCAGTAAGGGGACTTGCTCGTAAAACCCTAGAACCAAGAATCAGGGCAGCCACGACCTCTGGTACTCCAGTAAAACAAGTAAGTTCTACTCTATCTAAGCATGAGCTAAAGTCTTTCAAAACTAAGTTTTTATCTTGTCAGTATCAAAAATAGATTGAACCCTCAGTTGTCCTCAGCTTTTGATCAGCTGATTTCTGCTCGTGCTGCTGCTTGATGATCAACCACTACTGAGTTCACTTCTGCTGCATGACTTGCTGCTTGTATTAGCAGCGGTGAACTCTTAACCAATCAAAGTGCAGGGTTCTTCTGCAGAGGGATTGCCTATTGGTTGATAGACAAGGTGTAAACTAACAGATTTGAAAAGACTATCTGGTTTAAGGTACTAAGGTGAATTCTTACTATGCTCTCTCTAGCCTACTGCTCGAATTGGTCAAGCTCTTGCTACTCTACCAAATAGACCTAATATTGGGGTGGCACGTGGCCTCAAGAAGCTGCCTGAAAGAGTGGTTACAAAGGTACTTATTATGTATCACATTCCTAGCTGCTCTAATATTTCATATTTTCCCTATTCTAAATTTACACTTTTTCTTCTCTATAATTTCACTAAAATATTCTTACATTGGCTTATACATTTCCTTATAGATATCTAGTATAATTGCACTGCAGCAAGCTGCTAACTAACATTTAGCTTTGCAATCTTAATTATGTGCCTAAGTTCATGCTGTTACAACCGTGAATGAAATAAATAGCTAGAATGTTATTTCTGCTTAATAACTTAAAATATAATTATCAATAAGTAATTATTAAATTAATTTTTGAGTGGTTGCACACACACACACACACAAAAAAAGTATTCCATATTTCAATATTTGAGATGAGGGTTTAGCCATTAATGTTATCCCCAAAGTTTCCTCAGAGTTATTGTTCAAGTTAAGGTTTAACTATCAAGGTTGCTAATCAAGCTAAGACTTTTTTTTCTCTACCACGTCAATGTTTTTATTATTAGTTTCATCCATACAGTAGCCTTGACAGCAAGCTTGTTTGGCAGGCTGTGGCTCGTCCAGACTCCGGCAGAGAGGCGGAGGCGGAGGGTAATCTGGGGGAGCAGCGTAGCAACTCGAGCAGCTCTCTCAACAGCTCCTCCAGTCGTAGCAGCTGGGCAGACCGGGTGCGCGGAGGGGGTGGAGGAAACTCACCTCTCGTGATGGCGGACGCAGCAGAGATGCACTCTGTGGAGGACCTGAGACGCCGCAGCATCCAGCAAGCACCCCACGAGGGTCAGTAATAATCTGGACCTGGAGGGTCTCAACTTAATTGGGTCTTAACTTAAAATCTCAATTTGTCACTGCAGTCTCCTGACTTTTATTTTATCATTATTTACAATTTATAGGTAAATTGTCTAAAAATATGAGAGAAAATTGCACCTTCAGTATGATAATGGTAATGATCTAATGATGGTGATGGTAGCAAAAATATAATGTTATCTCATCTGGTAAGGTTGGAAGTCCCTTATTTTTATTTGTTTTGTTTTAAATTGCAATCATCTTGAGTTAAATGAAAAACAGAGTTGTAATCTTATGGTTTCAAATCTTTCTGCAAGATTTATATAATGTATTTTATTTTATTATTATTATTATTATTATTTTTTTTTTTAATCTTATTAAAAGAAAAGGATAGGAATAACCAGCAAGGCCTTACCGATCGAAAGAGTCACAGCAGGTGGAAATTCTCGTGGTCACAGAGGTTCACTCGAAAGTTTTTACATTTTTGAAACGTTTCGCATCGTGGAGATGCTTCTTCAGTCACAAGAAGAAGTAGCATTCTACTTCTTCTTGTGACTGAAGAAGCATCTCCACGATGCGAAACGTTTCAAAAATGTAAAAACTTTCGAGTGAACCTCTGTGACCACAAGAATTTCCACCTGCTGTGACTCTTTCGATCGGTAAGGCCTTGCTGGTTATTCCTATCCTTTTCTTTTAATAAGATTATCACAACCTAAATGGTTTATTTTCCTTAATTTGAATATTTTTTTTTTTAGCAATTTAATATGCAGCAGACTATATTATTTGAGAGTTAACCTTGATCTTTTTGCTTACAGAAGATGGTTGGAGAATGGTCAAAGCTCGTTCCAGATCTAAAATATCTCCAGTTAATAAACTTGAAGAAAATCTATCTCGTAGTTCTACAAATATTAAGGCTGACCCAGAACGTAAAACAAGTCTTCGTTTATTTGCACAGAATCGTTTTAACCAACCGTCTGCCGCTCGCTCACTGCCTACTCTAGCATTGAACATTGTGAAAACAAGTGAGACATTAGAGAGAAGGTCCAGCAGTTCCAAGTCAGAAAGTTCTCCATCAAACAAGAAATCAAGTCTTGCAGTCAAATCTGTCACAAAAGCAGCTAAATCAGAGACCAAATTAGACGGAAAGGCATCTCCTACTACTAACCAGAAAAAACAAGTTAACAAATCACCCACAAAGATTATAAAACAAGAACAGAGTAACAAAAAGATAGCTACAGTTAATGAGCAGGAATCTTTGGAGAAAAATAAGAAGAACCTCAAAAATGAATCTGAGGTTACAAAAGTTTTGATTAATTTTGAAAATGATAAAAGTGTCAAGGAAAATGATTTGCCTAATAACTTGGACTTAGATAATTTAGACAATTCAGAACCTGCTGCCTCCAAAGAGGGTAATCTCAGCGAGAAGGGAGACTCGGACAGGTAAGGGAGAATGCACAAGCTATTTGATTTTGTAATCACATAATTGTTGTCCACTCCTCAGGGAAGAGGAGGAGCAGCGCAAGTTTGATGACGAGGTGCGCCGCAAAACGGAGGAGCTGTGTGCCGAAGAAGAGCGACTGGCCCGGCAGATCAAGGAGCTGGAAACGGAGGTATAATATGCTGGACTCTGAAATATAAAGCCGTCTCTCCAGCATTAATGTTTTCTTTAAAAAGTTCTGAAATATATTTATATTGTCATGACTACTTTGATCTTGAAGTATACTTTCTATTTTTTTATACTATCTGGAAGTTTATTATACAATACATTTGCGTATTTAAAAATATTAAAATATCAGATTAAGCTTTATTACTTTGTATGCTTCATTCAAGTATAGCTATATGCTATCATATTTCATTATTTTGTGATATCTTGTAAAAGTAACTAAATTTTTGTTTACCTGGATTTGAAACACTTAATTGCATGTTATTTTATGCTTGCTCTGAGATAGCAGCTTATCAATGTTAGTTTTGCTAATCAGTGATAAGAGTCAGCAGTCGCACGTGCTAGAAAACGAGTGTTACTAGACAGACGATGGCTTCTGATTGCTCCTGTCTGCAGGTGGATCTTGATAACGAAGACGTCTCAGAACTAGAGGGAGCACTGGACACTGGAGCAGAGACCCTGCATGCCCAGTACCGTTTCATGCTGCAAGGTATGTCAGGCTTCTCGGGGTGTATAATAATAGTGTTATGTAATGTACTGTTGTTTTGCAATAATGAAATACATAATAATGGTCTACTAATTTTGATTTTAAATTTTTTTTGACAACTTAAGGGTAAGGTAACACGCCCAATGTTAAAAAAAATCCCTCAGATGAAAATTACGAAAAAAAAATTAAAATGTTCTCCTCTACATCCCCTATTAGTAGCTAAAATATCAGGTACTGCAATGTATACAAATTCATAACTCAAAAACTAGCTCGAATTTGTATACCTGATATTTTAGCTACTGATAAGGGATGTAGAGGAGAACATTTTATTTTTATTTATTTTTTTTTTTCATAATTTGGTGTGAGTGATTTTTTTTTTTTTTTTTTTTTAACATTGGGCATGTTACCTTCCCCTTAAGTGGGCTGAATAAGTTTATTTAAGTACCTGTTATTTTTATTAAACAACTTTATTTAAAGCCTTATTAAAAATACAGTGCCTCTTTTAAGGTAGAGATAACGTCGAACAGCTGTTCGACGTAATCCCCTTTGATTAACATGTAAACCTTAGCAAATTGACAAAAATTCTGAAATTTTTTTGAGAGGCAGATATTAGTGCCTAAAAGCCATAGCAAAAGTTTCAAAAACATTTAACGAGCCGATTTTTTTGAATTAATTTTTTAATTTAGCTCTCCATGGGAAAGCCCTATGCTGAAAATTAAAAAAAAAAAAATTAAAAAAAATCGGCTCGTTAAATCGTTTTGAATTTTTTTCTATGGCTTTTAGGCACTAATATCTGCCTCTCCAAAAAATTTCAGAATTTTTGTCAATTTGCCAAGGTTTACATGTTAATCAAAGGGCATTACGTCGATCAGCTGTTCGGCGTTATCTCTACCTTAAATTATATTTTTGTTGTGTTCAAAACAAACACTCATTACATTATTCTTTTAACATATTATATATTTTCATTTTTTATAAAGATAGTTGTAGTTTATTGTAGTGAAAAATGCGACATTTCTTTTTTCTACCATTTCTTTTACACAAAACCTTTCTTCCTTTCTAACATTTCTGCTTGCTTACCTTACCTGATCTTGGTGGCTGCCGACTCTAGCTGCCTCTGTGATTGACCGTGTGAGTGTCCTGGTTAACGTAGAGCGTGCTGCCGTAGACATGCCCTTGGCAGACCAGCGGGATGTACTGGAGCAGCTGCGAGAGCTCGAGATCCGCCACCCTGGACGTGCCCTGGAGCTGCACCAGAAGCTCTCGTCCCCCTCCCGTCGCCGCACCTTGGCCGAAAGTCTGCGCTCGTTTCACACGAAGCAGGCTAAGGCCCAGGAGAAGAGGGCTCAGCTGATGCAGGACAAATGGCACAAACTGCAGGAGCTCAACAAGAAGGTCAGTGTACCGTCAACTTAGATGACACTTTTTATTAAATTAAGGAAAGCTATGAGATTTTTTTTTTTTTTTATTACTGTTAAAATTTTTCCCAGCACAGAAACTAATTTAAATAAAGTACAGTAATTAAGAAATATTAAATGTTTGTTGTTATTGTCTACTAACATAAATATGCTGTTAGAGCTTGTCAATAATTTTATACTTTAATTTTTAAATACATAAAATGTATTTAAAAATACGATGTACTGTATGCTTCATTCAAGTAACTACAGTATTACATTATTATACAGATATATATAAAAAAAATGTCCATTGATTATAAAGTAATATTTTTTTATTAACTTAGCAATTTCTTTTTCACCGAGTGATTTGTACAAGGTTTGTTTTCGTAACATGCATACTTAAAGAAGAAATTCTTGGTGAATCCTAGTGAAACTCTTCCCTACATTTGGGCCTATGGTTGATTAATTGATGATAAACATAAAAATTTAAAAATATTTAGGGTTAGGGAAAACATGAAAGCATCATTTGTATAGTTTAACACCCATGTGGCTGTGCTAAAAACACAAGCTCAAAGCCAACAAGAAAGGAAAACAAAGTATTCTGATGTTCCAGATAGAAGAGGTTCGGGCGGCTAAGTCTCAGAACACAGAACTCAAGCGAGAACAGCTGGAGCTCAAGCTGAAGCGAGCGGAGGAGAGGCGGAACCGCCACCTGCAGGAGATTGCCCTCAAGGCCCATGACGAAGAAGAGAAGCTCAAGGAGATTGCCTTCATCAATGAGCTTGAGGCACAGAACAAGCGGCATGACTTCATGGCTCTCTGCCAGGTAGGGAGCTTGCTTTGTCATGGGAGTACCAAGTTCATTGTAAATATTGTCATGTAGTATTAATCATAGGAAGGTTATTAATTCCAAGAAAAAAATAAATGACGTAAAAGTTTGTGCTATTAAGCTAATATTTCCATTCAAAACTTACTCTTCCAAGTTACATATTTTTGTTTTACTTACTGTGTGGTGAGTACAAGTCTAGCACAGGGATAACAAATAGCAACAGCAATATTTTTTTCTATACAAGATCTTCCTTTACAACACCTTTTTGTCTATTCAGGAGCAAGAGGAGAGACTGCAGGGCATTCAGGAGGAACGGCAACGAAAACAAGAGGAGAAAGCAGCCAAGGAGGCTGCTGTTGAGGAGCGTAAGAAGATCCTGGAAGCAGAGCGAAAGGTAAGTTTCATTTTAGCTGGCTTTGTTAGCAGTTGGTACGATGAGTTTCCTGTCCCTAGGCTAAGCTGGAAGAGATGCAAGAGCGACGCAGGAGGAGGGAGGAGAGGATTGACCGAGAGCTGCAGGAGAAAGAGAAGGAGCGTCTCGAGATGGCCAGAGAGAAAGCAAGGTAAGTCAGTTAATGTTTGTTAATCTCCCATTCATTGCTGTAATTCCATGTTAACTTTGATAAATTGCAGTATAGACATCGAATATTAGGAAATTATAAAGTACTGTAGTCTATATTTTTTATTCATTTCAAGAAAAGGAGAATAGAATGATGAGGATGAGGTAGGTAAAGGTTACTTGACAAAGGAGATATACTACATAGCTATTATTCTAATATTCTATTATTGACCCAGTAAAATTAATTGCTTTTTTTTTTATATAAAACCAGAATTTTAGAGGAAAAGTTTTGATTGAAAATAAATAAAAAGCCCTTCAAATTTGATTGAAAGAGGGAGGGGGTAGACAGTGTTTTGAAATTAAAGTTTTCTGTAATTTCAATACTTGGACAATTTAAATAAAAAAATAACATTTTGAATTATAGAGATAATTCTTGTGCTATACAAACTGTAACCTCCTGACACATTAAGTACCTGTTTGATTGAACCCACAGGGACCGTGAAGAGCGTCTGCAGGCGCTGCAGGCTGCTCAGCTGGCCACGCAGGAGGAGCTGCAGAAGAAGATCCAGGCCAAGCAGGAGGAGTACGCTCGCCGCCATGAGGAGAACATGGAGCAGATCAGACAGCGTGCCCTCGAGTGCTGCTTCCTGCGCACCGACATAGCTCCGCGCCTCATCCCCTACGAGACACACAAGCTGTGCACCCTCTGCAGTGTCCTGGTGAGTTGTGATGGAGTTGTAGTCACGCAAAGAAAAAAAATCATTCATCAAATTTTGACTCCTCTTACAGTAGTTGTTAGATTAATTTAGAAAATATTTTTATGTTCTACTTTTTCTAATTTACATCAAGTACTATAAGCCACTAACAAACTTCTTTAAAAGAAAGAGTTTTTTTGTTTTTGTTTTGTTTTTGTTTTTTTTCTAAAGAACACAGCTATTTGCACAAAAACAGGCAAGGGTATAGGAAGAAAAGTGGAGATAAGGTAAATTATCTTACTTTTTAAAAGGAGTGTGAGAGAAAATCTTATACTGCCCAAATTAAATCTAAAATTTTGTGGAGCTTGTATGAAAATGCAAATTTTTGTTAAGACATAAAGCACTTCCTGTATCAATGACTGAGTTTCTCGTGTGGTGTTTCAGATTGGCTCTGACGTGTACCTGGTGTCTCACCTGCGTGGCCGACAGCACCAGGAGGCCGTGAAAGCCCAGCTGGGGGGCAAGGACGTGACACGGGAGGAGCTCGAAGTGTTTAGTCTGAAGCACATCACGGACGCACCATCCAGCGACACAGATAATAGGCTCGCAATGGACCGAGAGAGACAGAAAGCCCTCAAGAAGAGGTGCAAGAAAATCAGACTCAGAATGGCAGCAAAGTAAGCAGATTTTATTTAACAATGTGATAACTTTTAGGATTTAAATTTTGGTTAGGAAAAAAGTATTATGTGAATAAAACAAAACCAAAACTTTTTTAAAAGTCAGCTTGAAAAAGTTATGGAATACTGTAACTTAAAATTTAAAAATTTAAAATTTACACATGTTGGTTCGTTGTAATTTTAGTCCCCCCACTGCAGTCTGTCATTTTTGCGAAGTATGACAGTGTAACCTTGATATCCTGTCTTTTTTTTTAAAAAAAAATGTCTCCTTCACACTCACTAAATCCTTGATGTCCATGTCCCCAGGGGTCAGGAGTATGAGGGAGGCAGAGAGGCACAGCCCCGTCTTGAGTCTCCACAGCGTCCCAGACTACAGAAATGTCTTAAGGACGTGGAACGCTTGCTGGGAGGTCAGGGTCGTGGACTGTGGAGCGACACGGCCATAACTGCTCTTGAGCGAGCTCTGGCAGAGATAGGACGCATCCTCGACAAGAAGGTAGGTCTCCTTTTCTCTCCCGACATCGCTCTTTCTGACTCACTTGTGTTGCAGAACGGCCAGGACCAGGCCATGTTCCTCGCCCTGGGAGGATTCAACTTCCTCTCGGAGCTCTTCGCCCTGGCCATGGAGACTGCACCGGGGGCTCAGCTTTATCTGCCAGCCAAGTAAGTAGTCAATTAAATCACAGTACCTGGGGAGTTCTTTAAAGAGTGTTGTAAGGACAGCCGTTTTTTTAAACAAAGAAATTTGCATTACAACGCTAATAAATAAGACGGAATGTATGTGAAACAAATTACTAAATCTCTGTAGACACGGCCAGACTGTAGACTGTCATAATGCAAACTCACAGTTAGCATCTTTTTTTTTAAGTAAGAAAACATTATTATAATTTGTCAATTTTTGATAATTTTTCTTTTATTAATTAATTTATTTGTTTATTTATTTATTTATTTATTTATTTATTTATTTATTTATTTATTTATTTATTTATTTATTTATTTATTTATTTATTTATTTATTTATTTATTTATTTATTTATTTATTTATTTAATTTATTTATTTAATATTTAATATTTGTTTTAAATTTCTATCTTATTTTAAAATAAATATGGAAGACCATCTTTACAAATATATCATACAATGATTTAAACATTTTGTTTGCCAAGATAAGCTTAACTATAAAGTACGCCTCTTGTTGTGTGCAGGTGCTTTGCCACGGTGTGCAACACATACTCGCTGGCGTGCAGCGGGAGTGGAGACAACTGCCGCTATGTGATCCTTGGCAACAAGATCAGCACCGTGATGGATCTGCTACTGCACCGGCTCACGGTAGGATTATACTTCCAGAACCAAATCAAACTAAACTGAATCAAGAGAATGGCAGTTTCGTGATCTTTATTTACTTTTTCATGTTATTATTTTGTTACTTTGTGATGAAGTGATTAAAATTAGATATATCAGAAAAAAGTTAATCATGTACAAAGATCGGTCTCTTGTGAAAACTAAAAGCTGAATTATGAAAATGCAAAATGATGGATATAGATAGGATGGTTCAATTAGAGCGATCAGAGAGATTATGCTAATATTTTAAAATTAAAATGAACGGAGAAGAGGGGAAATACTTTTTATGTAACTGTATATATTTATGTTTGGCATTTTATTAGCTGTATCAAAGCTGAAGTGTTTCACTTAAAAAACCTATTGTAATTACCAATAAACACTTCTTCTGCACTCTGGAATAAAAAAAATATATATTAAAAATTCTACCTTATATTGTATTGGTAACTACTCGTATAAAAAATAATATAAAAATATAAAAACGTTAAATTTAATGTGATTCTGCAAAATTATCATTGTGTACTGTAGTTAAAGTAGAGCGAGTGACCAAAGTTATAGCATTTTTTCTCCAGAATTTCAATAGTGACCTTTAAATTAAAAATTCTTTAAGTGCTCTACAATAAAATTTTAGCTTTAACCAAAGCTGTTTTTTCAGTCAAACAATTCCTTGCTAGAAAAAAATCGCGAAAATATCTTCTATTAATTTAGGCAAAAAATCTTCATCTATACAGTATATTAATTAATTAATAAACTTATTAATTACCAACCAAGTTTATGAACCCAAACCTTCCAAAACCCTAACTTATGTGTTTTGCGAGCTCATTTAGTAAAGAGCGGCCAAAAGAAACGTGGAAACCTCAGTCAGGATGGACGCTTCAACTTTTGTCAGTGAGCTGGAAGTGCAATGGTCTGCATGAAGCCAGGGGAAGCCCACATGTAGTCGTCAATAAGTTTATAATGCTATTACCCCTGGGTAGGAGACACTTGATTTTGTTGGAAATGGTCACCTACCCAACTGTTAATTAAATCATTCGGCATTGCTTGACTTCAATAATTCGACAAGAACTTATCAATATATATGTTAGCACCCAAAGCCGAATTCGGGCAAAAGCCGAAAAAAATGCTCGCATCTAGTTCTGCGCATCACGAAATGAGCCAAAGCCGAAGTGAGTTTTTTTTTCGGCTTTGGCGCATTTCATTTTGAACAAAACTAGATCTGCTCAAATCGAAATGCGCCAAAGCCGATATGAGATTTTACTTCGGCTTTGGCGCATTTCATTTTGAGCAAAACTAGTTCTGCGCATCGCGGTTTGAGCAAAAGTCGAAATGATATTTTATTTCGGGTTTGGAGCAAAATTTTGAGCACATCTAGTTTTGCGCAAAATAAAGATGATTTTAATGATGAGATGATGATTTTAATGATATTAATTTTAATTTTTTAAAAATAAAAATAAAAAACTGAGACACTAAACTTATAATAAATATTAATATTGTGACCTAATTTCTTTCAAGCGCTGTTAAAAAATAAATTAATTAGGGAAAAAATAATGACTTTAAAATGTTATAATCATACAGTATACGTACGTACATACCTTATAAAAAATATTGTAGAATCTGTTGCTTTTATAAAACACTTCACCATTTCTGTCACTTAATTACTATTTGATTATGTTTTTGTTAAATTTATAAATTTTTTGTTTTAAGAACTGCAGCTCAAATAAAATAGACGTATACGCCACACGTTTTAAAGTATTCTTTAGATTCACTCGCTCTAACCATTAGAAATATTGTCATGCACGCACTTGTAAATTTCATTAGTTCTATGTCTTAGAATTAGGCTATCATGCAATACAGGTTGTTATCGGTACAACGAGATAAGAAAGTAGCCTTTACCTCTGCAATGAAGTTTAACCCCATGGCATTTGATTGCCGTATATGTTTATGTATTGTGGCTGCTACAATGTTCGAAGAAATAGAACTATGAAATTTACAAGTGCGTGCATGACAATATTTCTAATGGTGAGAGCGAGTGAATCTAAAGAATACTTTAAAACGTGTGGCATATACGTTTATTTTATTTGAGCTGCAGTTCTTAAAACAAAAAATTTATTAATTTAACAAAAACATAATCAAATAGTAATTAAGTGACAGAAATGGTGGAGTGTTTTATAAAAACAACAGATTCTACAATATTTTTTTTATAAGGTATGTACGTACGTATACTGTATGATTATAACATTTTAAAGTCATTATTATTTTTTCCCTAATTAATTTATTTTTAAACAGCGCTTGAAAGAAATTAGGTCACAATATTAATATTTATTATAAGTTTAGTGTCTTAGTTTTTTATTTTTAAAAAATTAAAATTAATATCATTAAAATTAAAATCATCATCTCGTCATTAAAATCATCTTTATTTTGTGCAAAACTAGATGTGCTCAAAATTTTGCTCCAAACCCGAAATAAAATATCATTTCGACTTTTGCCCAAACCGCGATGCGCAGAACTAGTTTTGCTCAAAATGAAATGCGCCAAAGCCGAAGTAAAATCTCATATCGGCTTTGGCGCATTTCGATTTGAGCAGATCTAGTTTTGTTCAAAATGAAATGCGCCAAAGCCGAAAAAAAAACTTACTTCGGCTTTGGCTCATTTCGTGATGCGCAGAACTAGATGTGAGCATTTTTTTCGGCTTTTGCCCGAATTCGGCTTTGGGTGCTAACATATATATGTACTGCGCCCCACATTCCCATTTTTTTTTCATGCAATTTACATTTTTACGAGAAAAAAAATACATTATTATTACGTTTAGCCCCAAAATATATTTAGACTGCATTTTAACCGAAAATGAAGCATATAACATATAATTATTACATATTATCAATGCATTTTTTCAATATTTCAAAGTTGACGAGACTTGAAAATACTTTTCATCCTTGCATCAGCGTGTTCGATGTAATACGTGTGAAGGGTTGATATCGTTATCGGTTATTTACGAGAGGATCGGCTGCAGACGGGCTTTTCACCGCCGATGCATTAAGGCCGCGCCGAACTTTATGCTCGCAGCAAGGCCCCTCACTGCTGCATGGTGATGGACCCTTTACTGCAGTGCTTTTTGTATTTCACTAGAAAATTATGGCTTTTATTTGAACACAAAGGAGGACTTTTCAAAGTTCTTTTCCAGCAAAAATGCACTACTGATTCTACGTAAATATAACGTGTTAAAGAATGGTTTGTAATGCTATAATCCTAATACACATGCATGTATTACGCTAACAACAATTTACAGCAAACTTTCAAAGTAATATTTAGCTCGTTAGCTTTCACTCTCACAATCAATTATTATTATATAGACCGTTATTATATATAAATATTTTTTATGTAATGAATGATTGTTTTATAGCGGTATATCATTTTCCTGTTTTCCGAGATAGTCAGAAATGTCCAATGTACATTTTTTTAGTCAAAAGAAAAATTGATATCGTATATGACATGGTTCGATTTAGATGTATATTTTATTGAGGCGAGAGTCCCGACAACAATCACAGATCACAGAGGTTTATAATAATATATTATATACGTCGCGATGGCAAGCGAGCATATATTACTGCAGAGGCGGGCAGGCAAGCAAGCGCGGGCTATAGGGCAAGTTTTATTGGTCTGCGGCCAACCGGAATCAAATTCTACCGAGAAAATTTAATCTTGCCCTTCTTTCTTCCCTAGGGGTTTTCTCAAATCATTGAATTTTCTTTTATAAAAACAAATGTTTTTTTTTTTTTTTTTTTTTCCTTCTCGGTTCCCCTTCTTCACATATATTTCATGATAATGGATTCCACCGGTCGATTGACTGATTGACTTTAACTCATTCGATTACTAACACACACTTTTTCAATTTTTCAAAGTAATTTATGTATTACAAAAATAAATTTAATCAATGATTTATGTTCTCTTTTGTAAAAATTTTTATGGGCTTTTTGTTTTTTAAGCTCGCATGACTTTCAAATAGTTCAATAAAAATTCTGGCGCTTCAATGTGGTTTTTAGTATTCATATAATGTTTTCTTACACGAAAGTCATAAGTCATGCAGGTTATGATATAAAATAATTCTTTATCACTCTCAGCTTTATAGACTCTTAAATTTAAATTTACGGCATATAAATGTTCAAGTCTCTCAAATATCTAGAGAAAATTTTAATAATGTTATACGATTTCCTATATTACTAACTATAGATAGTTTATTATACGCAAAATTATATGAGATAAACTGAAAATTTAAACACCATCAGCTTAATATTTTATATATAATACTTTGCCCCCCCCCCCCCCATCACCCTTCCTACTTCTTACTAGGCATGACAATACTCCTTGAATATTTGTTTTGATTTCACCATTTTTTCATGCTGGCAATTACATTTCTGTTGTAACTTCCTTCCGTTTTTTTTTAATTAATTATTATAATAAATAATAGTTCCTATTCTTATTTTTTAAAAATTATTACGGGGGCATACATGACTAAAATATGTCAATTGCCCCAAAACACCAACCAACCAACCAATCAATCAAAAATTATTACAAAGGAAAGTTTGTACCGATGTATAATAGTTATATATGGGCGTCAATTTTCAAACAAAATTAAAATATAAAATTATAAAGCAGTATGTTAAAAAGAAATAAACTGACGTCAAATATTAAAAATTAAAAAAGAAAAAAAAAAAAGAAAATGAAATTGCATATGAATAAAAAATAAAAATACATCGCTGAAAAAAATGTTTCATTCAGTTACAATATTTCATGTTCGTTATTAGCAATATATTGCAATTGCAATATGTGTTTGACATGTTGTTATTCCTATTCTGTCTCAGTGCGCTATACCAACTCGAGGTCGCGGTGGGGGCGGCTCGGGAGGTGCCGGCACGGGTGGTGGCTCCATTCCCGTGGACAACCTTGCCGGTAAGTACCACGTGCCCGCCCACGTGTGACGATGAGGCTGACGTGTGTCGTATGACAGGCGCGTTGATGCGGCTGCTGGCCATGCTACTGGAACACGCCGTGCACGAGATGCACTCGGGGGCAGCAGAGGTGCAGCCCCAGCTGGCGCCCAGAGTGCAAGACGTTGTCAGGTAAGTCAGATTTTAGGAGGCGTCGCTGTTCGACCATACATACACCAACAACGTCCAAAACTTAATTTACATAATGAGGACCTATTTTAGCGTGTTGTTGAAGTTCGTACAATGCAAAGATAATATATATTTATGTGAAAATGCATCGAAATGAAGTTGCATATGTTTATTTGTTTAAAATTAAAAAATATTATGAATACTAATTTTTACAACTATAAGAGAAAATATATTATTTTTAATAGAAAATATATATTTTAAAGCGTTATATAGTGACGATAAAATAGCAGAGAAGATATTTCAATATTTACATGCAGAGAATTGAGACAATTTTCTAAGAATGGAATATTTGTTACAAAAATCAAATCTAAAATGCAACCTTAAATTTTTTATCCTAACTGTAATCTACTTAATTTTACTTACTTAATTTTGTTTTGTAAGTAATTTTTGTCGGATGCCTCCTAGTCTTATAGTGTATGTAAACATATATAAGAATGTTAACTGAATTGCATATGCATTGTCATGTGCCTTATTTAATTAATTAAAGATTTACAGTTAAAATGATCAATATGATCGAACCACGAAGCATTTAAAAATTTAATATATGTGAAGAGTTCATGATGGAGTAAAAGCTTGCATTAAGAAAACCCCATGGGTAGTTAATATTTTAAGGGTAAGGTAACGCCACCAATGTTAAAAAAAATCCCTCTCACAAAAATTCTGAAAAAAATTTAAAATGTTCTCCTCTACACCCCCTATCAGTAGCTAAAATATCAGGTACACAAATACGATCTAGTTTTTGAGTTATGAATTTTTAAAGTTGACCAATTTAACACGGGAGTTTCATTTCTCCATGTTAAAGTAGTCAACTTTAAAAATTTATAACTCAAAAACTAGATCGTATTTGTATACCTGATATTTTAGGTACTGATAGGGGGTATAGAGGAGAACATTTTAAATTTTTTTCAGAATTTTTGTGAGAGGGATTTTTTTTAACATTGGTGGCGTTACCTTACCCTTAAGTCGTTTCTGTGCTTGCATTATAAATTATTTTATTTCTAAAAAAAAAAAAAAAAATAAAATAAATTCTTTAATTAATATCATGATAATTCAGCATTAGAGAGAATCAAATTCAAGTCTTATATCTACATAGCAATTTTATTTTGCTAAAAACTTTGTACATCAAGTAGTGTTTACCCCGGGCAAACGAAAATCCTTTGAACGCAGCAAGTTTTAATAGGAAAACATGAGGGATCAAATCTTAATTGAAGAACATCGTATTTCGCATTAAAACTGAAGAAACTTTGGCCACCATCAGCTTGGCAAACACCCAACTTTATTCTTCTCTCTCGAATATACAGAAAAGAGAGGGAGAATAAAAAAAAAAAAAAAAAAAATGAATGTAAATGTTATATGTTAGAATTTCTGTTGAAAACTTAGAACATCTTAGCTTATATAAACATTCTTTGAGAGAGAGAAATATTATTTAAATTGGTTTCTGGTACAATTTTTATTTCACAGACATGTGTTTCTTGGCGGCTACAGAAGCTGCAATTATTTGCTCACCGCAAACCGAGGCAGCAGCAGCAGGCTTTTTAATTTGCTCTGTATATACCATCAGAGTAGAACTATGTGGAATGGAACTTACGTCGTTCAATTCCCAAACCATACCGCAGCGAAATGCTTTTTTTTTTTTTTTTGAAGTGTCTTTTTTAGATGAAAAGAAAATAATAAAATTTAAAAGTGTGATGAAAAATATAAAAAAAAAAATGCTTTACTTTCTTATAGGTGAGATTGAAGAAAAACTTTTACTGTAATAACGACTGACCCTGCAGCGTATAAAAACACAAACGAAGTGTTCATATTACTGTTTGTCCAGAAGAAAGAGGTTTCATCTTCCTCAAAGATTATTATTTGGTACTGTCAGGTATCGTGTGTGTTCGCCAGCGGCCACTCTCTTCGCGGCGGCGGCGCTTGTTTTTGCTACGGTGTTTGCACACCAGCAGCAGACCGCGCTGTTTGCCTGGCTGTTGTGTGTTTTGACTGGCAGTGGCGGCTGTATGCATGGTCACTGTTTGCCCAACCAGCGGCCCTGCTGCAGCCTTTACCCCGAACACAACTGCACAAACTTACAGCTCAAGATATACAGAACGTTACCCTTGCCTATACTGTACCGAAAATTCTACCCGCTCCTATATAGAGACTGCAAAATAATGGAACTAATGAAAGTAGGAGTAACGTTATTGGTTATTGCTGCCCTGTTCTGTACAAAACATAGTAAATTGTTTATCTTATTATAGTAAAAAATCACTAAAAAATTGCTGGCGAAAAGTTGTCACTAACAATACAGCCGTGCAATCTAGCTGGCCACAGTTTTGAGGCCGACAAAAGTTTGGTGGAATAGAATCAAGTGCCATGGTTTAAATTTTGGTGATGTAAGGCATCTTAAAAATTCCTTCGTGTTTTGAGCTAATTTTGAAACTTCCTTCCAGTCAGGAAGTGCTGACGATGTTTCAGATTGACCATGCAAATCAAGGTATGTAAAATTTTAGTATAGAAAATAATTTTTGGCATATATTTTTTTTCTGCACGCGGTAGCAGCGTCGGCGTCCAAGACTGCATTAGTGGTAACGTGATACTGACTACCGTGTGTGAAGGCGAGTGCAAACAAGCGCGAGTCAAGTGTCAGCAGAGGCTCCCGCCCCGCGCGCGCCGCATGCAGCTCGGGTTTCACCGCCGCGACGCCGCTTTGTTGTGCGCACGTAAACTTCCTGCACCGTCACCCGCAGATTCTCAAAGATGTTGACTTGCAAAGAGTCGTAGAGAGAGTAGTTCGTATTATAGGCATGGCATGGTATCACACTGCATGGTCAAGATTATTATTATTTATTTATTTTTTAACATTAGGGGTTGGAGAGACTGAATCCTCTACTTTTCTTCACCTTTGGAGCCTGACCCTTTAAACCCTTGTCTAACATAAAATCTCACGACGCATTAATAATTATATTTGTGGATTATAGGTACCACCATTATTTATCGCAGCACCTTTATTAGCGTAGCTAAGAACAGGTGGGGGGGGGGGGTCTTTTGATTCGGAAGGGGAGGGGGCATAACAAGTGGGTAAGAAGACTAAGAAGAAGGCGGATCCACCCATAGTGCATGTATTTTTCCCTATACCACGACCAATTCGGGAGGAGGGTGTGGTAGGGCTATGCGCGCTGCATTTTTATTTTCTATAATACTTTATTATAGACGAAATTCTGCTGCGGTGGAATATTTTGCTATATACGAGCAAGGTGCTACAAGTCTCAGCCTCGAAGTATAATAATATATAGGCGCTGGAGGACTACTAGGTGCTATATAACCGAAGAAGTTGAATAATCTTTGCATATCACCGCTGCCGATGTCTCCCCATGCTTATGACCTAGACGTTAATAAGCGTACAGAAACATCCGTTAATCCAATGATTTAAGTATTAAATTATAAAATTTATGTATTAAAATTGACGTACTGGTATTTTATTGAAGATTATAACATACAGCTTTTTACGTTGGTATAAATATATGTAAAAAAAAAAAAAGGCGGCACTCATGCGAGAATACTCGTGAGGTCCATCAAAAAGCTAAACAATATTGAACATTCTCTCGTATGCTTCGTCGCTCCGTGAGCCATCAGCGTAAAATTATTTAAATCCCGGCTTATAGAAATCAGTGCTGAGGCCAGCTAGCAGTTTTTACCATCTTGCTGGGTGGCCCCTGAGCGTGACGGGCGCTAAGCACCCCGCTCCTCCTCGACCCCTGGGAACACACAGCCGCACCCACCTACCCCTCGTCGAGGATTATGTCCCACGCCCTTATGCCCCTGGAAAAATAAAATACATTTTGAAATCAGACTATATGGGAACGTGTTTTTTTTTATGTTGAGTGCCAGACGTTGTTTTAATCGGATCCAATCAGAACACACTTTCTGCCTTACTTAAAATCTGCTTATTATTATACGCTTGAAAAAATACAAAATTCAATTTTTATATAGTGGTTTTGAATGTTCGACTTTATTTTTCATTCCAATTTTTTTCATATATATATAAATAAAGTTAAATTTTGACGTCCCGTGACGACGGTATCTTATGTAAACAGTAAATCACAGTGCTGCTGTCGTGTCGGTCTGAGGGTAATCACAGATGTGGTGATTATTTCCCCACGATCACGCCAGTAAACTTGCATACACGCGACATCATAGACACAAATCAATTATTATGTAACAAACCTCCCTCCTCGGCCATAAAGCAAACATTACACATTCTACCCCGGTCATACACGTGGCTGCAATTATTAGCTTTTTTTATATATATAATAAATGCGGCAATATTCAGGAAACAATTAAGGCGGATTCACATGGCGATTTTTACCAAGCGACGCGACGCGAATAATGCGCACTTGCTGTAACATCCATTGGCGGCCATATTGGAAGATTAAAAGAAAAAGAGCATCGTAATTAACGCGATTCCCAGCAAATTCGCTCGCCGCATAGGATTTCACAGCTTGTGTGACAAAATCGCGTCGCATCGCCGTTGTCGCCATCTGAATCCGCCTTTTTAATACGCAACAATACACACCTCATGACAGAATGAACGTTGTACATACCTCCCTAAAGATGCAGATTAAATTATAGTTCAATTAAGAGACAGAAATTTGTAATTTTTAGAGCACTTAGAAGAAAATCGAGTCTAACCTTATAGAAAATTTGAAACCTCCATATAATATATTTATATAAAGTGCGTAATAGAGTACAGGTAAGTTTCGTGCTGTACCGAGGTGTACTCCCGTGGCGTCAACATTTAAATGATTCTATTGCATGCTAACCTGCATATTTTTTTCATAAAGCACACATTATACGACGGAAATTGAGTCGATTTCAACATTATGTATTTTTAATTCTATATACCTTCTAATGATATAGGTAAGCAAGCTTTTAACATGTCATGAGAATATCTGCTGAATTATAGTCACGTACGTGACATTGTCATTTTTTTTTTTTTTTTTTTTTTTTTTTCTTGGCTTGAATCCTTCGCTAAAAGCTCGTGATTAAATAACTGTTAAGTTTTTTTTTATCGTTTATTATTATACATAATTTTTATTAAGGTTGACACACGTGTCACAACGGTTTCGCAATGGTGACCCATGCACGTTTGGTGGCTATAGGGGTCAGTCGGGTCGCGTAGTGCATTAGTCGCCCTGGAGACGGCGTCACAACATGTTATATTATATTATAGTGTCAACACCAAGTCGGCAAATACGTCTAATTTCTTTAACAAATTGATGTAAATTCAATTATTTATTTTATAATAAGAGTATATTATCAGAAGTATACACTTAGGTGAATGAAATATTGGCAAAAAAAAAAATAAGATATTTGTATTCCTAGTGTCCATTTTGCTAGATTTTTTTTTTAATAAAATATATAAAAAGTAATTTGTTAAAAGGAAAACATCAAAGTATTAATATCAGACTCGTATATATGTATTGGAGTGCCCAAGGCCTTGGAATCTTCTTCCCTCCTTATTATGACCACTCATGGTTTAGGCTTTGCTGTTCATCAAGTCGATTCAACTTATAGCTATTACGAAATGACAAAATTGGTTGGAAACAAAGACGTGTAGATGCAGCTAGTATAATAGTAATTCTATAAGATATAATATATTTAATATACATTGAATTTTAATAATTGTTATCAAAGAAAGGGAAGAGAGTTTTTTTTTTTATACCAAATCAAATATTTTACACACCGACTTCAATGTTTCCAAAATTTCAGAGATATGTTTTTATTTATTTATTTTTTTTAACTTCTCATTCATAATTGAATTACTTTTTTATTAATCAAATTATTCTCGAGGAATATTCCAAAAATAATACAATCATGATAATAACTGACTCATTTACAATCATGGCCATTTGTTTGCAGACCATGTTAATTATCATCACTAGATAGGTTGCTGTCTAATAGAGCTACAATGGAGACAAGTGTGACGCCGCGTGCTGAGGGGGGAATCGATGCCAGCAGCAGTTTTCTAATCTCATCAATCTGTCATCTGGCTCCTACTGCAGTGTCGGTGAGCCAGCAAAGGGGCTAACGTTGGGGAGGCGGGGTACGACATCAGCTGTGGAGAGCGCTGCAAACACTGCTCATCATGCTAACCAAGTTATCTTAATGCAAAGATAAATCTCAATATATTACACCTCTAACCAGTCGGAACGTTGTACTATAGAAAGCTGCAGCTCCAGAGATAAAGAGGTGCATATTTGACACTTTGGGAGGGATGTGAAGATCAGTTCGGTTATTGCTGAAGTGTTCATTCGACACGCCTCCATACACTACATGATAACACCTATAAGAGCAGGGGTAACGTTCGAACGCTCAGGTGGTGTACTATAATAATACAAAGAACGTCATGGATACGCGTATTGATATTTTTCTATACGTTTGACAATACGTTGTGGTTAAGTCGTAAATCAAGCCACAATCACTCATATTATCTATAGCAATGATCAGTCAATCAATTAACTAATCTTGCAGTGGTGTTTACCTCCCTATACCATCTGTGACCAAAACTCACAATTTATGGAGCATTATCCAGAGTAAATATTTATATTTGCGAAGTTAGAGTATATATATTTTTTTTTATTATAACTTCATATATGGTTGATGAATTGTATAACATGAATTTAATATTCAGTTTATTTAATTTAATTAAAACACAGGTTATTTGAACTTGTAAATTTCTGTGTAATATTAAATTTACTACCTATATAAACAAATATCATTATTCCAATAAATATTATTATATTATACGTAACGTTTACATTTACTATAAAGTTACAGAATATTCTGACTATCCTGCATAATTTAAATTAAGTGATTGAAGCAATAATAACAAAGGATGATGATCGGTTCCAATATTGCATTTAAGATGTTATAGACATAAGACGTCCTCATGAATAATGCACTGCATAAAATTTGCTCAGTCAGCAAGCAAGCAATTCCATCAGCAGATTGATTGCATTTGATCACTGTTGACGTAACCTACAGTCTTATGTCTGTAAGATCCCCCCGGAAGCAAACTTTTTCCCGACCTCTATGATTGTTTCTGTTCTGAGACTTGCAAGAACAGAGCAATAATCTCACCACGTTTTAAAAAGTTAAGACAAAAATTAAAATATTCAAAATTCCGACTACTTCCAAGGGATTTTTTTGTTTATGTGACTAATTAAACAAACTGAGAAATTCAAATGTGCCCCAATAGATATTGGCAAGTCGGTCTCAATCACTAGCAAGCAAAATCTCGGGAGACGCAAAAGAGGACCGCAGAAAAGCTCTCTTGCCCGGGCCGTAATTCCATTGGGGCAGCCCTGCAGTAAGCCAGTTTGTCGAGCTAAAATTGAGTTTGCAGAGTTGAGTAGTAAGCGGGTGTGTCGCAGCGAGACGCCATCGGGTCGTAATCAAATTGTCCACCGCCGCTGCATCTGCGTGACACTTCTTGTCATCGTCAACCGACTTTTACGTACCTGCAGGGAAACAATATTTTTATCATAAAATAAAGAGTTGCCTTGTGAAATAGTGTCACTATTAGTTATAGCTTGATGGCTACAGGTCCAAATTCTGCTTCAAGTCGGCTGACTTTTTGATGCTCATCACATCTCATCTATTTATTTATGAAAGGAAATGCAATGATATATACAATACAAATTTTGTTTTATATAATTATATGCATTTAAAAAATCTTTGTACTGATTCTACATAAAAATCTGATGTTATTTTATAGTTTTTATATTATATGCTAAATAATTAGGATTTAACTTAAATTATTACCAGATTATAAAGTTCGAATTATTAACATTCGGATTTATGAAGAGTAAAATATGTGATAATATATACAGTAATATAAGTTTAAGATAAAGAAACAAACTGTGCAATACATTTAAAGTAGGTGTGAACGGCGTTGTTACGAGTACCGTGCGTGCAATTGAGTCTGTTTGTTCGGCCTGTGTGTGATTGTGATATGATGAGGTGGCGGGCCGTTGCAGCGAGCGTTATCGGCCATGCACTTGATCCACCCGCCCATCTGCCATGCCTTCTGTCGCGCAGCACGGTCGTATCACGTTACTGCAAGCCTCTCGATAATTTTTAATAAAATAACGCTGCAATTTTACCTTCAAAACGAACCATTTTTACTGTTCTCGCCATGTACAAGTGCGTACGTTTTCAAGCAAACCAGAACTGGCATTTTATTGTAAATGGTATATACGAAAAGCCATGCTTTTAATAATTTTTTAATTTTTTATGTTTACTTTTTTTTTTTTTTTTTTTTTTGGTAATAATATCATGACCAAAAATTGTTATTATATATATAGTTTATCATATTAAGAATAAATTATTGTCATGTATTGCAGTCACAAAGACTGACACACTGTGAATGACCTCTGTTCTATTTGTAAGCGTTGTAACGTGGCCTCTATGGAGAAGTGGTGAACCGATTTTGTGATTCTACCTCTGGGTAATATTCTACCTCTTCCAAAATCAAAAGTCTTCTGGAGCTACTGCAGCTCCGATAAATCATTCAGTAACGTTCGTGCTGCATGTCCCGAGGTGGACAAGTGGTAAAGTGTCAGCAATGTATACTGCATGTGCGTCACATTTAATTAGATTTTCGTCGTACTTGTTAAATTTTCAGCCATTGGTTGACTGTTCGTAATGAAGAATCTAACTGACTCAACATGAGCCGAATACTTTCAAGCTTCTCCAACCATAACCTAATTGAATATGACGGTCAGTGTAGTCTCCATGCAAAATGATTCAGATTCAATCAATTGATGGGCGCTCGGAGGTTTCGGACCGCTCCTCCATGCAAAATGAGCGCTGCACTCTTGGAACTTATGCAACCTCAGCTACACCCAACACATGGGATAGATTCCTGGTGCGAATTAAGAGAACGGGAATGAGGCCTCCCCCCCCCCCCAAATAACGGGTTATATAGACATCCCCCCCCTCCATATTTTTTATTAACATATAGGGCACCACCCCCGAAAATGAATTTTTGACTGATAAAAAATATAGACCATACAGTATAGGCAACGAGACACTGCAAATGGACTGCATTGTATGGTTGTTATTGGGGTGTATTATAACCCAGAGATTTTATTATTTAAAAAAATATATTCATGCATGTGAATCATTGTTGAAAGATGCATGCATGGCTGTAAAGATCTCCCTTTCAATTAATCGTGGAATTTCTTATAACATTTAATGCACTATTCAGCATCGTAATTTCCGCTATAGCGGGTATAGATACCTTATACAGTTCAGTACCGTTTATAATTATGCAAAACATTGCAAGTATATTAAAATGTGTCTTTAAAATAGTTCAATTTTTCATTTTTATCTCATTATATCTTACATTGAGTAGTTGACAAACACTATTGGTTGAATTTCAAATTATCCCCAAGACGGCGTGTGTTTTTTTGCACGGTATATATAATAATTAATAATAATATATTACATAATATTTGAAAATTATATATATGTGTTACTTTATGTATAATATAAAAAATATATAATATAAATTCAGTAAAAATTTGCTGCAAAAGAAAGTGTTAAAAAATAGAGTTGATTTTTTTATAAACCATTTTTCTTTTCATATTTTATTCTTGTGTAAAAATTCCATTACTGTTCTGTATCCATTGCCTTTATTATTGTAAAAACTTTTTGGTATAAAAAGTAAGATTTATTTATTCAAGAGATATAACTTTTTTAATGAATTTTATAATTCTGAGGTATATAATATTATCTTTTATTGACATTATATTATATTAAAAGCACTAAATCTCTGATTTGAAATGCATGGTCAAGAATCTTTGAGGGGCCCGGAGGGCCCTCCGCGGGGCCCGCAGGGCCCCGCCGCGCCCGCAGGGCGCGTCCCGGGTGGTGCCCGAAGGGCCCCACCCGTCATTTTCAAAATCCAAAAATTCCCAAAAATTCCCGGGAGGTATTTCCAAAATTCCCGAAATTTCCAAAATTTCCAAAAAATGACGTTTTGACCCCAAAAACGGCTTTAGGTAACATGCGCTACCCCTACTTTTTGCCTTCAAAGATGGCGTCCGGCGCACCGTTCGCCCGCCATAAGCGATAATGTTAATTTTTTTAAAATACCACCGGTAAGCGGTTTTGAGAGTTAGAGCTTAGGTCCCAATGGGCAAAATGTAGCCCGGGACGTAAACTTTTATATGGGAGGTGTTATTTTTGAATTTTTGCCCCAAAAATTTTTTATCGCCGTTTTAGTGATTTTTTCAAAAAAAATCGCCGTTTTTGCGGTTTTTGCCGAAAAAGTCATTTAAAGTTGGAAACTGAAACTTTTTTCGGTCGAATCGTTTAGAAGACTGTGTCGGGCATCTTTTAGCTTCATTTGAGCTCCCTCCTATCTGTTTTGGTTCCGCAGCTGTGGGCCCCGGAAGGTTGGGACCTCGAAAAAAAGGTGTTTTACGGCCCTTACCTTAAATCATTAGATTGAAGAGCTACGGTGGAGGTTTCTACAGCAAAAGTGTGTCCCGACAGACGACGCAGCTTCGCCAAATACAAACATGGCACCTCCATAGCATACTTACCGTGCTATGGCCGGATCCGTACAGTATGGCACCAAAAACCCCTAGGGGTGCAACTTTTATTTTTGGACCCCATAAAGGGGGCCCCGAAGGAGCCCCCGGTTCTATTATTGGGACCCATCAGGACCGAAATTTAACGGACTATTTGACCAATATCAATTTGGGCCCCTGGGGCTCTTTGGGCTTCCTCCAGAGGGGTAGTTTTTAAAAGCTCTTTCGCTAGCTTCAATCTGGTGAACCCCCCCAACAGTTTTGGCAATTTTTCGGCTAGGAACAAGTTTGAGACTTTTTCTGAAAGCTCTTGACAAGTCCTAACTTTTCTACGGCTCGATTTTTCGATTTTCAAAAAACTCAAAAAATCGCATGGGAACATAGGGTTTACGCATGCTAAAAATCGACCACCTTTCCCCTCGAATAACTTTTGAGCACACCTGAATTCGAAAATTTCGCGCAGTATGAAATTTGTCCACACTCTTCTTCTTTCAGAAACTTTTTTCAAATCGATGCCAACTATGAGAATTAGCCCAGGCAAGCGGGAAATGCAAAACAACCTCCTCCCATAAGGATAACATAGGAAACGCATCCATTTCCCGAATAACTTTTTTTTTACGTTATTGACATGGTGTTTTTTCGTCGAATCCTGTTAAAACTAAGTTTCCCACGCCTAAAAATATGCGTTTCAAGAATGTGGGTCTTACGGGGCCCGCAGGGCCCCCCTTTCAAAGTACGCGTTTTGGATCCAATATGGCGGCCGAGCGCAACGTCCCACAACTTTGTTGTGACATTTTATGGACTCTACACCATGTGCCCTTCAATTTGATACCCGACTCGACCCCCTGCGACTACCGGAAGTGCATTTTTTTGAAAACGAAAGCCTGGTCTCAAATCCCCATAAGAATAACATGGGGCCATTTGATTAGCATTGCGGGCGGATCTGCCGGCTGAAATACCCATTTTTTACGGGTTGCGCCAAACTCGGGGAAGGAATTTTTTTTCAAGCAAACTCTCGACGGGAGGTTGTAGGGGACCCAAAACAATGCCCAAAAACCAAATTTGGGAATTTTCCGGCATATAGGGGGCCCACGCGGCCCGATCGAAGATACGAATTTTTCGATACCCAAAATCCCGATTTCGGGAAAGTGTTTGTCCCGAAAAATTATTGGTCCAACTTTTCTAGACCAGTTTTTCGAGCCGGACAAGATGCAGTCTTCAGATTTAAGCTGCGACCTATAGTTCTCGAGATTTTTGGACTTTTATGTTTTTGACAAAAATTTCAGAAGGGGTACCCCTTCTCTCACCGCTTATACATGGGGAAGATAGGGGGAAAAATCGAAATTGAGTTTTCGACGGTTTCTGACTATATCGACCACGCTGATCACGAATCTGGCCTCGGATTTTGCCTATCTCAAAAAACAAGATGGCGGCGGGCGAAATACCTATTTTTCGTATATAATATGCACTTATTATGCTGATTTCATGCATGATTTCGCTGTACAGGTGTTATTTAAGGGTAAATAAAATATTAAATTGTCTTTCTATAGGTAAAAACATCCCTGGAGTTTGAAAATAACCACTATTTAACGCTCAGATAAATATTTTATTTTATATTCAATTTTAAGCGAGGCGAGGAACGAGCCGAGCTGCGTATGAGTTGGCAATGTTATTCGTTGCCCGCACGCATCTATCTAAGAATTTTAAGCGAGGCGAGGAACGAGCCGAGCTGTATTTCGAAAGGCCAACACTATCTTATTCCATTTTATGGTTAGGCGAGGTCTCCGAAGGAGCCGAGCTGCGTATGAATGGCGGACCCGTGACGAACGCATGTTTTTTATTCTTATGCGTTGCGAGCCATATCAATCTCCCCTCTACAGTCCAGTATCATGTAAAATTATGCCAGAAACTCGAATTTAGTACTGTCGGGAACCGGAAATGATCGAGGAAGGCGGGAAATTCAAAAAATAAAGCGGGTGGCAATATTTAAATCTGCTGGCGATCATTATTGGGTGGGAAACACGTTTCATGCATATTATATCGCGCGTGCACCGCGGTTTGAACGGTTTCCCGCCAACATTCAAGAGGCCCCGTAATGTGCATGACGTCACAGCTTGTGGATCGTCGTTGCCATGGCAACGGGTAAACAAGCATTGTTGGGAACGGCGAGAGGACGTGATTACAAAATTTCTGAGAATGTCGTTGACGTTCTCAACAGTCATTCGTTCTCTGACCGCCGACTAGCGAGGTTGACTCAGATACCAAGACTTGCAAGGTAAAATGTGAATGGCTACTGAATTTATTTTAAATCTCTGTCCGCTACCAGGTTCCTTCTGATAAGCCCCCTTCCGCTTTTCGGTTTCCCGGTTTTATCCGATTAAAAAGTCCTACCGAATTCCGCTTTCCCGGTTTCATCCGATTAAGGAGCCCCACCTTCTACGATTCGCTTTGCTGTTGCTGACGACTTTGTAATAAATGGTGACAAAAGAAAGTGGACCTACTCGACTCAGAGGTGCTGTATCTTCGCTTTATTTATTATTTTTCATTACTATTTTTATTTATTTTTTATTTCTGTATATTTTTTGATGCAAATATTTTTCACAACATGATTATTATCAAATCCAAGCCCCCTATTAAAACCCCTGCAATTTCTTCGAACCCGTTGAAACTTTTTTTGAAAAATTAAGACTGGCATTGCAAATGATCACTGCACACTGATTTGGGGCCTTTTCGTAAAGGCCCCCCCCGCCCTAGTATTCAAATTTAAATGTAAACTTAGTATTTAAAAAAATAATTCAGTATATTCTGTTTATACTAATTAAAAAAGAAGATATATTTGCATTTAAATAATTAAAAACGTATTTATTGACGCACATACTCTGTATAAAATTTAAGCTTATTACTTAAACAAACAGATATCTTTTATATAAGAATCACACACATCAACAGATACACTTTTGTAAAATAAAGCGCGAGCTGCTTCACGAACAAAGTTGGCGGCCACTGCTGGCTCGGTCGCCGGTGGAGGTTTGCGGTTGTCGGGCTCGTGAGAGGACGAGCTTCTCCACGTCTCCAGAGACGAGGCGGCACACAGACATTAACGAGGCTGATTGAATTAAACTCAATCCCTCTACACAAACATCAGCTGACAAGCGAATAATGCTTCAAAAACTGGCGGCTGTACTATAGCTATAGCTACAACCGTTATAGCTACTGCATGTACACCCCTCCTATGTTGCTATGTTTTATTGAGGGGGATGAACGCACCCCCTACTACACTTGCTGATGCATTATTTAAGGGCGCGGGAGCACCCCAATAGCTCTCTCTCTGATCAACCAACATTTTCATTGCTAAGTGAATGGTTCAAGACGAAACTGCTAGGATGACGCTTTTGATTTTCATTACTGGTTCTCTTTGTTGACACTCCTCTTGTCTCTTTTTATCGATGCTGCTGCCATCATTTTCATATAAACTCACTCGTGCGGATTATTATATCTCTGATGATCGTGACACTTGAAATCTTCTCAGCGCACTTTTTTCATCGACGGGAATTAAAAATTTATACAGCTCTTTTTGTATAATTTTTTTGCTACTTAAATTATTTCTCATCATTTTCACGTTTGATATTTAATTTTATGCTATTATACACACTCTGAAGTCATGTCAATTTCTTAATTGCTCTATCAGGATAAATATAAGTTTAACATATTTATCCTAAGCTTTGTTTATTATTAAAATTCTGTTTGTCGAACACAATTAAGGAAATAATACAGTTGTGTTGTATTATCAATATATTTTTAATGAACTTCGCAATTGACGTTGATAACTTGATATATTAATACATAATTTTTTGTAAATTAAAATATTTATTATATAATTAGAAAAGTAAATCGTGAAAAAATAAACATTGCTGAGTCTGATTTGTAAATATTGCTTAAACATTTGAATCTTTGGTATATAGTAAAATCCAGTATATTATTATTATACACTCGCGTTTCCAAATTTAGCATACAATTTATATAATTATTATAGTCAACAGGTCAACACCAGCATTTTCATGAAATTAAAAAAATGAAATGATATCTTTGAAATTATCTGATATGCAATGGACAACCTTCAAATTTGGAAAGAAAACCTCAAGTAATATGCATTGCCAATTTTATCAGATTTCTTCAAACCTTCTAACCTTACAATCGAAGGGAAAGATGCTGTGACGTCATAGTCATGCAACCTCTTGCAACGTCTATCCCTATGCTTGTGTGTTAAATATTTGCATGCCTATGACGTCACAGCGTCGTGCAGCATGATTTTAAAGGTGTCAGAGGATTAATAAAATCTTAAATAATAACTCGACGTCCTCTATCCAAATATGAAATAAAAAAAATCATCCAGATTGTCCATTTGCTGTCAAGTTTTTGTACACTCTGTCGTTTAATGTAGTCAACTTGTGGTTCCTGTTCTCCAATATAAAATCAACCCAAAATAAGATCGAAAAAACCTCTCCAACACGCTTCGAACATCGAGGGACCGCCATACTCAAACATCACGACGCTCGTGCATCGCAGGACAACAATGACGGACAGTCTCATTGTTGTCGAATCGACGTCGTAACTCTCCAATTAGACTGCAATAGACGGTCACGAACCTCACATATAATGTAAAATAACTAAAATACTGTTTGAAATCACAGTAGCTTTGTATAAAAGTTGTAAAAAATGTGTAGAATACAAAAAAAAAAAAATAAGACCAATTCTTGTTTGCATTGAAAGTATAAAAACATTTGTCGTACGTATAAAATGCCAAGGGAATTTTCGACGAGCAAAAGAAAACTCCTTCAGCAGTTTGTTGTTATTGTTGGGAGTTTTGCTTGGTATTTTTGTAACTCGACGTTTTCATGTTTATTCGAGTGTTTGCTGCTCTCCCTTATACTCTCTCATCCCTACATGCATATAGAGGGTGGGTGGGGGTGTACCAACAGTGCCTATATGTGTAACATATAATGTTGAATATTGTACATATACACAGTAGAAGTAAAATGAAAATAAACATAAAGTATATTATAAAACCACAAAAGAATTTTACATTATATAATTTAAATGAACTCTCTCTCTCTCTCTCTCTGTTTTCATTTTCTCTGTCAATTTTGAAATAATTACGTGCTTTGAATTACATTTTCTTCATCTCCCCACCATCATATATTTTGTTATCACGTTGTTTCTAGTTTGTCTACAGCAACACGTTAATAAAACTATTGGGGCTGAAAAGTGTCATCATCGTCGCGTATGTTTGAACATTACTACCCCCCGTCTTTATTAGCTGCTTCGTACATGCGACGTGCTGTCAATGTTCGCCTGAAGAGGGACCCTCATGAATTTTAATGAACAGCACTAGCAAATTATATTGATAATCCTCAGACTGGTATAGCAAGCAAAGCAGCAGACCTTTCTCTATGATTGCTTATAGTCGTGCATATATTTACTTTGTATATCAGTAAATGTATACTATTATAACTATTATATACCAGGCACTTATATATAGCATATTATAACTAAAAGAGCTTTTCTATAATATTATGTATATATGAAATAAATTTTACACTGCTTTCAGCAAATATCGTCCAAGTGACTTTGATGCACGCACTAAAACGTTACGCTATATATGGTGGACGAAAACTAAGTGCTTAGAGTGTAATTTTGGATGTTTGATCATTTTGTATATAAAGGTACTCCCTTAAAAGTACAGCCACTTGCTTTGGTAATGTTCACTTTTCGTTAATGAGAGCCGGAAAGCTGAGCATGCATGGAAATCATAAAGTTTTATCTAAAACTTAAGCATCTGTCCAAATTATTAATTTAAAATTCAAACTTCCCAAACGACAAATTAATCAAAAAGCCCACATATGAATGATTTTGGTTTCTCATCCATCTTGAAACTTCATGTATAGACGGGTTTAATAAGGTATGATAATGCAAAATTAAAAATTCGAAAGGGAGTGGCAGCATCAATTTCTGGCAGTAAAATCTGAAAAGTTGTATGTCCCAGTGTTTATTTGGTGACCATGCCAAAGCGCAGATACTTGGGGTTTTGGAATAGATTGGGGTAATAACTCCAATACCAACCCCCTCCCAAAAACCACTCAATACGTAGCTTGGTGGCTATAACACCCCCACTTCCTCGGTAATGCACTCCTCTGAAACCTCGTGCTGGATATGCCAAGATGATGGACCCGTCGATGATGATTCGTCATCGTTGTCTGTGTAGTTACGCTGTGAGTGCGGGGGTGCTGGAGAAGCTGGCGGCGTGCTGCGGCAGCGTGCGTGACCCCATCGACGAGGACCCTCCAGGGGCGCTCTTCCTGCTGGCCGCTCTGCGCCTCCTGCGTGCCCTCGTCGCATGGTGAGTACCCAGCAGCGACGTGGTTTCTATCTATGACTTTTTTTTTTACGTTTTTGGTTCTACAAGCTTCATTTTGTTATCTAGCTAAAATTAAATATAATATATATTTTATATATATATATATATATATATATATATATATATATATATATATATATATATATATATATATGTATATATATAATGTATACTATTATTACTCATGCATGTACTGCATGTTACAGGATTTAGCAGTTGATTTTGTCGTGTGATAATAATTGAGTATGACCATGGCTTTGGAAATACAGTCTATATTAGTATTATGCTCACATCAGTACTGTATGTACGAGGGTCGTATGATAAGTTCCTTATGTCGTATAGAAAAAATCCGGCTAGATAAAATTAACAACTGTACCAGGTTAAGTAATATTTCAGTAGGTCAGATACAAATTTTTACCCCGATATCACTTATATTAATTTCTGGGGGTCAGTTTTCGTGAAGCACGGTCGGGAAATTAAAATTTGACCAAAAATTAGTACTTTTTACCAGTTTCAATATCTGTTGCAGAAAAAAGTTGATGCATGGGAAATTCATGAAAATCTCGTGAAAACATCAGAAAACCTTACTCTATCAGGCTCTAGTGCTGTTTATTTGTTACCTAAATTTTTAATAGGATATATGCCTCACTGAAGTGTACCCTTCACTGTTTGGCCAAAATCATCTGTCATTTAAGATTTCATTAAAAAAATACACAAAATTTTGAATACAGACAGTCTTATGTAACATCAGCAAATAGCAGAGATTATGGGCTTTCTAATGATATAATTATATTACATCTCCAATGAAAAATTACGACGAAAAAACTTGCCGCGTTAGGGGTGCCGCAAATGAGCTTTTTAAGGCCCAAAAAAAGGGTGTTGACGGTCCATGAAATTTCATAATTGCTTGTTTTTAAAGCAAAAATCAAACTATTTGCGGTGTCTGCATGTGGCACAGAATAGATCATTGGATCACGGCGCAATACCAAAGATAAAAAAACATCTCTGGAATATCACAGCAGTGGGTGTTATACCGGTTCAAAGTTCAAATTTAGTCAATTTTGAGGGAGCTTCACGAAAACTGACCCCCAGAAATTAATATAAGTGATATCGGGGTAAAAATTTGTATCTGACCTATTGAAATATCACTTAAGTCGGTACAGTTGTTAATTTTATCTCGCTGGATTTTTTTCTATACGACTTAAGGAACTTATCATACGACCCTCGTATTAAACTTCTTTGGGATATGGCTGGAGTGGCTAATCTTTTTACCTCCACCAAAATCACAAATCTGCATCTCTTAGAAATGCAGTTGACGTAAATCAAGAGTTACAGTTCGCAGCTCATCACCTTGCCCGTGGTGTTTCAGCGCTCGTGCGGGCGGTAGCGCGTCCGTTCGCCAGGACGTGTCACAGCTGGGTGCCACGCTGCGGGTCACGGAGCTGGTGGGGGGCGTGTCCATGCTGTATGGCATGCTACTGCACCAGGGCGCACCTCCCAGGAGCAGCCAGGCCGCGCCACCAACCCTTCCCCCACATACCGTGGCCGTGGCGAGGGCCACCCTGAGACTTCTCAGGGAGGTCGCCGAGATGGACCTCGCCCTTTTTCAGGTGAGTCGTCTTACTTGAAAAATTGTGTTTTTTAATTGGGATGTTTATTTTGACCCGATCTTGACAATTGAGTTATTTTCTTCTGTCGATTCCCAAAGCAGAAATGAGAATTGAGAAAGTGCACGATTGGTAAAAATAGCGATTTACATTGCAACATATAATCATTCGATAACATATCTGTATATTTAATCGTAAATTTCTGTAACATCTTTACTTTGTGTATTCGAACTTATGAAGTATGCTTAATTAATAATTTAATATAATCCTTTTTGAGATATTTTTATGTAAAGAAGTTAAATATATAATGATGAAATTGTAAGAAATAATCATTAAAATAATAATTTCCTTTGCAAGAAAAATAGTGTAAGAAAATTCAATAAAGATCTCAATTAAAGAGGTTTGAAAACGATACAGGCTATCGACTAGCCGAGGTAAATAAGCGGGTGCTCTCGCTGGGATAAGTTTAATTAAAAGGCGGTTGGTGGGCCGCGGGCTGATGTTGCCACAGCGGGAACCCTTCTGCAGTGTTTGCAGCCCGCCCCCCGTGTTTGGACTGCTGTAATTGAATGAATTAGCTGCTTCTGTGTAGTGGATGATGAGATCGCTGATGATGGTCGAGTGCTTGTCAGTGCGCGCGCAACTCGGACTGATGCTGTAATTAACGCGTTGACTTTGCTATAATTTTTACGTACATAGACCGATCGGTTTTTAGACAATTTTTTGTTTGTTTAATGCACGCAGTCCTGCACATTTCTATAATGGAAAGTTTAAACGCAATGCATGCGCATAGAATATAGTACCTCATTAATAGCTCATTATTAATAACATCTCGTCATCTGAATTGGAACAAACATCTCGTTGACAATTAACAGCTGACCAAATAACATCGTGAATTGACACCGAGGTGCGCCTTCATGTTGCCAGGGTGTGCTTGGAGCCGAGGGAATGTCGCTGCAGTTCCGACACCTCGCTAGCCACCTGCTGTGGGCCTGTAGCCAGGCCACACCCCCCGGGCCCCAACCAGGGTCTCAGCTGGGGTCCCAGAACACAGATGAGTTGCTACAGGACGTCATCAGGGTAGTCGGCTTCTTTGCCGTGCGCAACCATGACAACCAGGTACGTGTGACGTCATTCGGTGCACATCACAGACACGCCTTCTTTGGACGGAGAAAAGTTGATGATATTTCTCCGTATTTATGTTACTATTCGACGTAGATTATAATGCGATCAGAATTATTAATTAGTATATATTCGCCATCCCCCTTATTACTGTTTTGATCATGTCTCGTTTCGATCATGTCTCGTTTTTATCACGTCTATCATACTTTTTATTTTTAATTGGTTCTTTTTGTTCTTTCTTTCTCACTAAAATTAGAATTGGGGCAAAATATTATCAACCAGCGCAACCGTAATATAGATATAGATTCAACCTTTAAAAAAATATTATATATTATAAATCACATGAGGCTGTTAAAAAAAATAAACTTCTCTGTATTACAAATTAATTAAATTTCCATATCATTCAATCTAATTTAATGCTTTATGTCGATTTATTTTGTCAAAATTTTGTCCACTTTAATTCCTTTATTTTGCTTCTTATACACTTTGAAAACATTAATCGCTAATAGGTAAAATTTATGGATATTTTTCCATCGTCAAATTCTTAAATAAAAATTCCTATGTAAAATGTATTACATCTCTAACAGGCTGTGTGCTCTATAGAAATATGTGATCTCAAGCTGCTGATTCTAATTTATAACAATTAGTGTCACTCGCGGCAACTCTATGTATGCCGATCCATAAGTACAACCACCACATTTATTGCGAATTCGTTTCAGACATGTAGCAAATCATTTCTTAATATAATGATACTGAATATTTTATTTAGAAGAAATTCCTAATACAGTCAAATGCCTTAGCTATAAATTTTTTGTAATACTTATATAATAAAAAAAATCTCGCGATATTTTGTTTATGGATTTATATTATATACGATTGTCATTGCATTTAAAACATTTATAATCCTTATCTATGTTGTTGTCCTATTCGAATTTTTTTTTATCATCTTTATTTATTGCATTGTTAAATTATAGTAAATTAGTATGAGACCTCTCGATTCTATTTGTGATCGTAAAAGTATCCAGCGACGACGCCTCTCCGGCGACTGTCTGCTGGAATGCAGCTGGACCCGGCGACACTCGGGCTGGATGCCTGCTCATCATGCCGCCGGTCATGCTGATAGGGCAGGCACGCGCTCTTGCGACATCGTAGCTTGCATCACCACTTTGTCACCAGCCCGCTTTATAGACATCGTTGTCCCCGAAAAATGTTCTTTTTCCAGGCAACTTATTATCATTGAGTAAAATCTGCAATTTTCTAGACAATAATTTTTTTCATATATGTCCTGTGTTGTCTTTGGTACATTTATCATGCTTGTCGAATAATTAAGACGCTGGTTTATGGACATTTAAATTTCAAGGTTCTTCTATTAAGGGGGAAATAGCAAATTGTTGGTGATCATTATTTTGAAATAATAGCTTAAATTACTATATTTATTTTTTACGTCATTAGAAGTTGCTACCGAAGTCATTGAGTTGTACGTTGTATATAGATAGTCATCTTGCATTCCCAGCCACGGTGAACTACCCTCCTCCCGACATTTCCTTGGTGGATTAAATCAGTCCTCCGTCCCCGCGACTTCCGCCCCCCGTGTGCAGGTGCGAGGTGCGCGGCCCGCATCTCGTCGTGGGAACTTGACCACCGCGGAATTGATTCGCACCTGCAGACGCCTCTCTTGTTCTGGTGGAAAACATTGTACGTAGGTTGATTTGGACATGGATTTGACACTGGTTGTATTTAATTTACGAAATTCAGATGTTCAGCTTACTTAAGGTGATTAATTTTATCACAAACGTATAATATTTCGCTATTTTCTTAGAAAACAGTTGAATTAAAATTAAATAAAAAAAAAGTGTTTTTTTTTTTCTTTTTTCATATAAATATATTCAATATAGTGAAAAAAAATATCAATTATGTTATAGTATACAATTATCTGGATAACGAGAAAAATAAGTATATTATAATATTACTTATTGTTAGTAAGTTGTCTATTTCCCTCGATGTTTAAGATAGAAGGAATATTCAAATTTGTTTGCTGAGGGAACTCGCAAAAATAATCGCAAGAATCGCAAACTTATTTTTTATTTAAAAAGTATATTTAACATTAGGCCTCTTTTAAGGACGTTATAGCAAATCGAATTATAGGTACTGCTTACTTATCATTTTTAATGTTGGGCTGCACATTATAGATATCACAATTTTGTGTTAAAAACAAAGCCAATTATCCACATCGTATTCGTGACTGAAGAAATTGCAGACTTATCGGTGTCTACTGTTCCAGATGACCATCCAGTCAGGGTTCATGCCGACGGTTCTGCAGCAACTGTGCAACCTGCCGTTCGCCTTCTTCAGCGAAGAGCGGCTGGTGGGCGTGCTACTGCCCACTCTGCTGGCGTGCTGCTGGGACAACGCAGAGACCCGCGCCGTGCTCGAGCAGGAGCTCAGTTTCCAGGTAACCGCAGCTCTAGTCTAGGGGGAAGGTACGCGATCAGGGGTTCAATTTTTAGATACCCGTAACCTAAGTCTAGGGGGAAGGTACGCGTTTAGAGTTTTTTTTTTTAGATAACCGCATTTCTAATCTAGGGAAAGGGTACGCGTTTAGGGGCTGAAATGAAGGTTCAAGCGCAAAGCAGGAAGAATGAAACTGCACCAAACCTTCATTATTCTGCAAACGTATATTGTATAATGGAACTTTAATTCATTCAACATTTTACCTCTGGCGTTGATATGGAAATCACAATTTCCAAATACGCATATTGACGCTCGTGATCAAAATGCAAGAAAGTATAAGAAATAGTAACAAGGAGGAACTTTAGATATTCTAATCATGCTCGCTGGTTGCTGCCTCCAAGATAATAAATTTTGCCTGTTCTTTTGTCCATTTCTCAGCTACTTGACGACTTCCGAGTGTCTCCGGCCGGCCAGCGAGACTCTCTAGTTGCGCTGCTGGGGGCACCCACCCTCGCAAACTGAGCACCAAAATTTGTTCATCGAGGCTCGCTAGTGGCAAACTGAGCACCAATCTGCCCATTGTATAAGGACGTCCAACAAGGCAGCAGGCACTGCAGAATTCGTAATATTGGTGCCTTTCGTTACACCATGATATAAATTTCTGTGCCAATAAGTTAATGTCTCTTAAACTATTAAATTGTTTTGTTAATATCTAATTATACATTATTTTTAACATTTTGTTATGTTTATTACAAAATTAAGATCTTTCCTAAAATTTTCTATATTAATTTTTATTCTGAGTGCATGTACTTTAATCCTGAGAAAAAATCCTCATTATTTTTCGTTTTCTTTTTATATAGTATACAATATTTATGGTTAAATATTTTACCATGTATTTATTTTAATTTCAAATAATGGCCAAGCTAAAACGAAGCATTTTTACTTATTTTTATTTTTCTCGGAAGAGATTATATAATATAATAATCACGATTAGCCATTCCTCTATTGTAGAACAGGCTTTTATTGCCCTTCTCTCTAGCTGAATGTGATATTAACGTATTGTGTCCCCTTATAGTTATAGCTAGAGCAGTTTTAGTCCCATCTTTGGTCCCTCTTGTACGTGTCAGCTTCCAGAGTCTGTATTTTACTTGCACCAGTGCTAACTGTAAGTCACTCTTCTGCAAACTGCGCACAATTCCGTTTGAAAAATTGTCAAATTAAAGTACAGTTTTTAAAAAAAAATTCCCTGGCTAAAAAAACAATGTCCATAACGATGTAAATTGACGCTAAGTTTGTTCGCCAGGGAAATTTTTCAAAGTGCTGATCGACTGTACTACTTGTAAATTGCCGCTTTTACGCCTCCAAAATTAAAGATGTCTTTGTCATTTCTTATTTTTATTATTTTATTAATAAAAAATTGTGTGCCGATTGCTGGTCCCCATACTGTTTCCCAACACCCTGCATTACAGTAAAATGGAAATAATCCCGCACAGTAGCAGCATATGAAAATGCATCTATTCAGCAAGACTGATTGTTACCATGGACTTTGTTAGTCATTGTTAATAGTTGTGATTTTTGTCCCTTTGGATCTAATTATAATAATTAATATATTAAAATACAATTTGTATTAATTTCATATTAGATATAGAATTATAATATGATTATTAAATTGTTACCATAATAATTTAGGCATTACGATCTAATAAAATTATAATGAAACGTATCGTCTTTTTGTTTATCCAAAACATTACCTGCTTGCTACCTTTAGTATAATATAACTTATATAATATTTTAAGGGTAAGGTAACACGCCGAATGTTAAAAAAAAAAACTGACAAGAAAATTATGAAAAAAAAAAATAATAATATTTATTTATTAAACACCAGTGGTGTACAAAATTAAATATTCTCCTTTATCAGTAGCTAAAATATCAAATTCGAGCTAGTTTTTGAGTTATGAATTTTTAAAGTTGGCTAATTTAACATGGAAGTTTGATTTTTCCATGTTTTAATATAGTCAACTTTAAAAATTCATTACTCAAAAACTAGCTCGAATTTGTATCCCTGATATTTTAGCTAATGGTAGGAGATGTAGAGGAGAACATTTTATTATTATTATTATTATTTCATAATTTTCATGTGAGGGATTTTTTTTTTTTTTTAACATTGGGCGTGTTACCTTCCTCTTAAAGTCTAAATTTAGGTTGATAACATAATCTTTCCTTATCAGCAAATAATATACATTATGAGATGTACTCTTAAATTAACCTAGACCTATTTACAATGACAAGCTTCAACTTAAAAATGCCGCAGCGCCGCATTCTGACATCGCTCCATAAGGTTTGTTAGGAGAAAAATCTTATTTATTTTTTCATTCAAATTTTATGCTGCACAAAATCTCGAATATTTTTTATGTCGTGTAAAGTGATCTTTCCCGTGGCTCATATGAATTATTAATCTTGTCCTTCATAAAAACCACCGAAAAAAATTAAAAACCAGGTACCGCTGGGTTAAAGGATAGGAAGCTTGATAGAACATGTCGTCGCGCGCAGTTCGCGCGCTAGATTTTCATTGGCTGAGAGAATTGTGTCGTCAATATTAAAGCTTCTCATTGATGAAAATCATGATAATTGCATGCACACCTGCATTTAAAACATTTATGCAATTGTTTCATTTTGTAATTAAAACGCGGCGTATAACACAGAGTATTAAATTCTTGTTTCTTATGTCATGATCTAAAATATAAAAATTCTTAGATTAAGTAACACGCCCAATGTTAAAAGAATTCCCACACATGAAAATTATGAAACCTATCTTAAAATGCTTTCCTCTACATCCCCTATCAATATATAACCTAAAATATCAGACCTGTATACAAATTCTATCTAGTTTTCGAGTTATGAATTTTTAAAATTGACTAATTTAACACGAAGAAATGGAATTTCCTTGTTAAATTATAAATATTATAGTCATGACAACTTTAAAAATTTATTACTCAAAAACTAGATCGAATACATGTTATTGTATACCTGATATTTTAGCTATACTGATATGGGATGTAGAGGAGAACATTTTAAGATATATTATATGTTACATAATTTTCATGTGTGATTTTTTTTAACATTGGGCATGTTACCTTACCCTTAACGCCATTTTAGTTAAAAGTTAAATCATTAAAAACATATAAATGAAAACAGTACCCTCTAAATCCACAAGTGCTAAATCGCAATTCTTGTGAAGGAACATGCATGACATCCTCTTATTATAATCACAGATTGTCTTGCAGTAAAACAATAATATGTAATATGTGTAAGTAAATAAACACGAGAACTTGAGGCCAAGGAGAAATCGCCCGTCAGGTGGGGTCTCCAGAGATGCGCAGATAGCGCTTACATTTCCTCTGCAGATTTACACGACCAGCTAGGGGGATTTACCTGCACGCAACGTCCGGCCGGCAATGTAATTACAATTTTATAGAAACTTGACCAGAATGCACGGAGAGGGAGATTTCATGTAAAATAATACGGTATTTTTTATAAATATTGACCAGTGTTTGAAATTGAATGGATTCGAAATATTTAAGCATCACTGAAAATAGGTTATGATCGAATCTCTGTGTCAGCCAGTGTATAACTATTATACACTAAAAATAAATATCATTCGATATTCAATGCAAGTCTTCATTTTAAATTCAATTACTTAAAAAATAAATATATTGCAAGCACTAGCTATAATATATTACATGCCATGAAATAGTATATTTTTTTTGAACTTACGTTTGTAAAAAACCTATAACTAACATTATTAAAAAATGATTGTTTGGATCTTAAATACAATATGTGCACACCTAATATTTTCCAAAACTCCTGCAATGCTATTTTCCCAGTCTATTTTGTTACGAACAAGCGATGGTGAAAAGTGTCCAAATTCCATATTTCCTGCTCTGTTAATTTGCAATCGTCACTACCGTATATACTGGGGTGTGGCTCCTCGCCATTCATCACGCTGCTATTGTGAGAAGGACCATCGCTCACGGGGCTTGGACCCCGCATTAATTATGTCACCTGCATTAGCCTCGCCGCGCACCATCACTCACCCGCCCGCCGTGGGGGCGAGCCGCAAATCATCCCCGCACCATTAGCCTGCCGTGATTAATTCCCAAACAACAGATGTGACGATTAAAAGATACATCGTGATGTGAATGAAAATAAGGTCAATTTTTTGTGCCGTAAGAATCTACATAATATAATTATTATTTACATAATATATATGATTGTGATGATTGTAGGAATTTTAAAGCAAGCAAGTAATATTAAAATAAAAAGTTTTGTTAAACAAGAAAGGCGTTCATTAAAAAAGACGCAAATTAACTTAATTAACGGAGCAGAAAATATGGAATTTGATACTTTTCATCATCGCCTGTTTGTAATAAAATTTATAGACGGGTGACTTTCGAGACTCAAACCCCGCAAGGAAAAGATCTAAAAATACACCATCCCTCATCCACTACTCAATTTATGGCCTTTATGCCATGTAAAACATATTTCATATTTCCAATGGATTTTTTTTTTTTTTTTCCGGAGAAACACTCCCTTGGAAATACACGAATGATTGTGGGGCTTTCTGAAATTAAAGTAAAACGTAAATCCCTATGATATTATAACATAACAGTAACATATATATATATATTATATTTATATATTATGTATTATATATGTGTGTTGCATGGCAAAATAAAATTAATCATTAATAATTTATTCCCTTTTTTGTGTGCCTATTGTTTTGTTCGCATTCTTCACAAATTGATAAAAGATCAAACTTCTCCCTATCTCCTCTTCTCCGGAACTTTTATAGCTCGTCCGCGACTGCAGATTCTCGTCTGTGCATTTCCAGCAGGACGACGAGCAAAAAAGTGTGCGAGTTTGCAGGGTTGCAGCCATCAGGGGGAGAGAATGAGAGTGACAGCGTGGAGGGAGATCAGATTTTAAATGGTCCTCTCCAGCCTCTCTCTCAGACTAAAGATTAACAGAAGCACTTAGCTACTCTGCAGCAGCAACAGCAAGGGGAGAAGACACTACAATGATTCTTGTCTTGGTGAAGGCAGCAGCAGGCAGCACGCGTCGAGCTGCGGGAGGAGGCGGCGGTGAGAAATGAGCGACGCAGTTCTTGTTGTGCCCATGTATCGTCTCACTATCGTCGCCTGCAGTATATACACTGAGCTTACCATAAGGCCTACTTTTTAAAAAGAATATCCATATGGTGATTATGTAAATATTTGGAAGGTCAGTTTAGATGACTTAATGAATCATGATAACGTGAATTATTCAAGTAAAAAGTATTCAAGTAAATCGAACAAAAAATAATGAACGATAAGCTCGTATTTTTTTATTTAAGTGAATAGAATAGATGGAGTAGAGTTACATAACTTGATAAATTTAAATAATATAATATTTTCCTATAGCATCACCCCAACACACACAAAAAAAGCATTTATTTTGCAAGAATATATAATTAATATATACCACAGTATAATGTATGTTTAACTCGAATTGCTCGAAATAAAAATGAAATGAAAATAGAAAATACATTTAAGTTAAAAGTATTAAAAGTTATATTGTCTATATTGCATGCAATAATCATCTATCTTTATATGACACGAAAATAGATCAAACCGCAACAAATAGAATGTGATACATATCAATATTATCAATGATCTTCTAATGGAGTCGAGCCATATCGAAAATCAATTTCTACAAAATATAATTGAGTTCAGTTAAAAAAATATACATAAAGGTGTATTTAGAAAAAGTCTGTTTCGTAAATGAATAATCGATTCATGAATCAATAATCAAATGGTATACAGGTATATGTATGTATACAGCAAAAGTAAAATCGTATATACATTGGTTATTATTTTATTTACGAATATATATTGGTCAATAGACAACAAGCTTTATACTCAATAAACAATGCTTGAACACTCTGAACCGCTTACAAAAATACATTCATGTAAATCCCCTTTAAAACTAATTTTTGAATACAACTGTACAAAAAATGAATGTATATATTTTGGCAAGGGATGTGTATGATCATATGGGTTGGTATAATAAAATTTTATTCCCATTTTAATCTTGAGGGAGGTGGGAGCTGCTACTACCGCTAGTGCCGAGTCAGCCGCGCAGTGCATTAGTGAGATTAAACTCCCCCCGCGTGCAGACACTGCCACTATAACATGCTGGCCGTGCGAGGGTGCACCGCGACGCGTCATTCGCAGGTGAATCCCAACCGGCCGACTGGGGGTCAAACTGGACTTTATGACGTCACCAATATTTTTAATTACCTGGCGTGATAATGTTTACTTTAATTTAATTTTTAATGCGAGGAAGGTATATATATATATATATATATATATTATGTTGTATATTCTGTATCTAGTAACTTCACTGCCATTTCAGAACTACCCCCCCCCCCGGCCCCTCCTCAGCTTACCATACGTGATGTTTTTATATATATTGTTGACGAAGAGAAATACATTTATTTATTTATATAAAAAAATTGAAAACGATAAGCCATGCAATAATACAACATATATATTTTCAAACTATTTGCAAATTGTTAATTACTAAATTTTTAAGCGCGAGTGAAAGAAAACGTTAGTAAATTAACCAATAACAGGCCACAAAATTGTTACTTATTTGATAAAATAGATGTGTGGTGCAAAGATATTGCCCACAAATGTCCTGCGTTTTGTTCTAATTCGCCGAGCCAGGGAATGCTTGCCAAGAAACTCCTCGTGTGGTTAGAAATTTATGGCTCAATTCCATGGCACCCCATCATAATGTAACATATATCTCAGACTTTTTATGCAGTTATTGATGTATCATAGTTTTGCTTTTAATATCGCAATCTGGACTTTCCTATACGCAACCAATAAATTTTTATTTATAGTATAAGGTGTATTTCATGCAGAGTTTGTGAAATGTTTTGTTCCGCTGCGTACAAATAATGATTCTGGCATGTATTTATTTATTTTTTTTTTTTAAACTTGCCTACCCATGTCGTGTCTATTGTTTGGTGCATGTAATGCATATTTATGTTGACAAAATCATATATTTCTAACTAAAAGAACCGTGATAACCTTAACTTTAAATGTCTCTGAATGGTCGTCTCTCCAGACGTGTCGGGTTTCGAACTCCTGAACTTCCTATTATTCACGCTATCCTATATATATATATATATATATATATATATATATATATATATATATATATATATATATATATTATATATATATAATACACCACTCATTGGCATTTTCATGGGGGGTGGGGGTTAAATCCTCCCCGATTTGAAGGAAAGATACAAGGGTCCATCTTTCCCTTATCCCTGAAAGACAAAGAACCCCCTCTCATTATTATTTTCCTGGCACCTCTGGCGTGTTTTTTTGTCCATAGACTGCAATGTATAGTGACAACGCGGAGCAGTTTAATCAGCGGGGACATTATGCTTTCCTTCAATGCAGTCTGACTGCAGTCTCCTCGCCTGTTGAATGGAGCGGCGGCGCGCGAGTGATCACCCCGACTGGGTTAAGTGGGAGCAGATTAAATATTACGTACAGTAATAGTAAAGTATGACCTTTACAATGTATGTCACTTTGATGAGATCAAAGTCGAACTCGAGGAGCAAAATGAAAGCTAACTTTAATCATCAGCTTGTGAAGTCACAAAATAAATAATAAGTAATTAACAATTTCAATTTGAATCGTTGGATGTCGTCTCTATCCAATTTTCTCATTACAGTTACATAGAGAATAAAGAGAGATGCAGATATTCAATTTTTGAGGGGGACGATGCCTTTCTTTAGACTGCGTGTGACCTTTTTAATGAATAACGTTCGGAACGTCCTGAGGTGTACTTCTCCATTTTTTTAAAAGTTCAAAATAAACAATTACTTAAATTAAAAACAAAATTCTAAAAAAATTGCAGCTTTAGTTTTTGATGACTTTTTGTTTTAACAGTTCAATAGTTTGTTTTAATACATATTTACGTTATTGTTATGTTGAAAATATGATACATTATTAAATATATATAATTATACACATACATATAATATATATAATTATATTAAATTTATAGTATTAATCTGTATAATTTTTATTTTATTGTAATATATAAAAATAAATAAGTCATGTTCAGTTAGTGCTAAAAGTCTTGATATGGTTATACTGCAAGTGTAAGCAACAAAATAATTTGAGGGATTTCCATTCGTCATTTGAGTGATGAGAAAAACACATTGCAAGCATATAAAATATTATGAGGGTTGTTTTTACCCTGATTAACCCACGACCCGACTGAATAAAAGTCGAGAGGGTGACTTTTTTCAATGGACGACACAGCAAAGAGGGGGGGTTGACACATTCCAAATCACAGACAAAACGCCTTTTGCAATAGCCACAACAACCCCCTATACATGCAGTACGGCGTTGCACAATGCCAAATATTAGTTCATGAATATCCAGATTTAATCTGCCAAGACGGGGAGGGAGAAATAAACTCGACAGTCGTCGTAATCCATGTGTAGTATTGCTCATCATGCGAGCACTGGGACATTATTCCGAGCGTATAAACTGTATATATATGTTCCTCCCCCCGCGAGTGGGGTGCGGGGTTCGAGGCTAGGAGGCCATCTGGCGACAATGTGATAGAAAATATATATATGTATGAAGGGAATGAATAAATCTAATCATTTTATTTGTTATAAAAAAAAATGTTCAGTATTGATATTTATTATTCATGTAATAATTTATTGAATATTATTGTTTTTACAAATATATAAAATTGAATTTCAAGTTAATATTATAATAAAGTATACAGATACATCAAAGTTTTTTTATCGTTGTTGGTATAAACAAAGTATAATTAATTGATATTTTTGTCCGGTAAAGGGAACAACACGAGACAATTGTTGATTTATATTTATGTTATCCATGCTGGTAATGGTAAATGACCATTAATATAATATTGAGGGTTAACTAGTTCCAACAATGCCATTACATTCTGTGCTCTGGTGGACGAAATCAGTTATACTATGTCGTCCCACGATATACATTTTAAGAACTATCAAGGAAATATATACTTAAGAAATATTGTCGATATACTATCGAAAATTTAATCTCTACGTCACCTTTTTTTTCAGTATATTTACGATATAATAAGATAGAGTTCTTAAATGTTTATTGGTTGACACATTTTAACAGCTTTAGCTTTTTAGCGATAAATGTAAGAAAGTATAAAGTGTTGGATCGTTTTTATTTCAGCATTAACTTTTGCAGTACTCCCCGCGGTATAGCTATAAATAGTCAGTCTGAAACTGTGCAAGAAAAAATACTCAGTGGTGATAATTTTTTGTGTCATAACATTCAGTCGTAAGTTCTAAAAATATGAGATTATTTTTATAGAGATTTTTTTTATTTCTTTACTACAATATGAAATATTTAGCTTTTTCATGAAGAAAAAAATATTAATATAATTTATATAATATATTATGCACAATGTAATATATTATTATCATCTATGTTGTATCATTATGGCATGAAAATATGGTCAAGCGATGTTGTGTTAAGAATCGTTTCTCTATCTAATATAAAACACTACTACTTCTATTATATATGTATATGCCTGGGCTTATGTATGTTTTCAAATGACATAGGATAAACAAATGGGTATATTATATCTTTTGTGTCGATCCTCGCTATATAGCCAGCTACACTCCACAGCATGTTGGTAAGTGCGCGTCGGTCATTTCACGTCAACCAAATCCATAATGGGCGATGGCTTATACCATTTGCCTGGCTTTAAGATATACGACATAGCAGGCTATTGGATGGAGCTAGTGCTTCTATATAGCAATGTTATAATATGGATGGTGATTTAAAACATGAGAGAGAGAGAGAAATATAAGAAAAAACAAGCGCCATCAAATCCCTAGCAATTTTATACTACGACAAGACAAAATGTGGCCGACATTGAATTTGAATAGGAAATCAATGGCAAAACCTTTCTTTTTTTATATATTTATTGGAATTTTTTTCCATCAGCTTCTTCTTCTTCTAAAAGTTTTTAAATCTCTCTCCCCCTCCCTCCCTCATCTCTCTCTCTCTCTCTCTCATCTCTCTCTCTCTCTCTCTCTCTCTCTCTCTCTCTCTCTCTCTCTCTCTCTCTCTCTCTCTCTCTCTCTCTCTTTCTCTCTATTGGATTTTGAAAAAAGACTTTATATATGGATGAACACTCGAACAATTTTAGATATTTTCAACTGCTATAGAAGAAGAGAAAAAATTCTATGACAATCGCTGCGATATTTCAGTCGATTTGGCGAGGGGAGGTGACAGCGGGCAGGCGACATGCAAATGACGCCGCTCGGGCGTGCGGAATGATGTTGCTAATTTATCATCATCATTAGATGACGTCATGCCAAGATGTCCTCGTCGTCGCAACTGAAATATTACCGCTGTCAAAATCCTCTCTCACCTTTGATGGCACCATCGCTCAGGTACATATTAACGATTGCGTGATTTGTTGTACAAGCAATGCAAGCAAATTTGTTTGGTAGCAAGTAGCAAGAGAGTTAGGATTATGCACATGATTATAGTTTTCAATTGTTATTTAGCTATTGAATGTAGCTTTTGTATTTAGCTATTGAATCATTCACTTTAAATAAAAAAAAATACATATTTATATGCCTTTGCAAACGAATTGCAAACAAGACTTGTGACGTCCTCTATATGCTGCATGTATGGCCTACAGAATGTTAATAAATATATTTATATAACATTTTAAACTATTTGTAAAATTTTAAAGGGTGGCTTAATGGATATTTTTTTATTTATTTGTGCTTGTTTTGAATTTTGAAAATTGTTGGTGTCAATTTGTAATGAGTCTTTAAATCAATAATATCCTGTTTCCTCCCCCTACAAATATATATACAAACTTACTTTTATTTATTTATAAAATTGTAAGCCTAATGTAATGAGTGAAAGCTTCAGGTGATCCAAGCAAAAACTCTATGTTATTTTTGTATCTATAACATTGCTAAGCGGTGAACAACTTGGGTACGTAACTATACTTTAGCCTAGAGTATTATCAACTACCTTGGGCTGATATAATTACACTTAAGTTTAATAAGAAATGCGTTAATGACTTCCCGGATGGCCGGACCGGTGTACAACCGGCGTGATGGTGGTGCCAGTAATCGATAACTCATCGGTGTAAAAGGGTATTAGGGAGCGCTGCTGCTACTGCCTGTTGGGTGGTGGCAATATGTGTAATGGATATCAAGCAGCACAGCTGATGAAACTGATGATGATGATGATCCTCATGCTGTCAGGATCAACGCATCAGAAATTGCTACTATATAATACAAAAGCTGTAAAGCCTATATCGTTGTATACAGTGTATCTGTATATTTAAATTTTAACATGATATGCTGGATATGCAAAAAAAAAAAAAAAAAAAAAAAAAAAAAAAAAAAAGTGTTCAAATCGAGTCAGAATCATTTGACTATCTGCAAATAACTACTCGACCAAATTCAGATTAATAAATATTCACTCTGTTATTAGGGCACTAATCTTTAAAGCAAAAGAACTTCAAAGCAAAAAATCATCGATGTAGTTCTAATAACTTCTAATTATTACAGTTTCCATACGTCATACACTGTGTTGTATTTTAATTTATTATTAATACAATGTTAGAAAATTATTTTATATGTATTAGGATTTTACATAATTCAATTTAAATTGTAATGATAGCATTGATAATTTTTACAATAAGGGTCTTTTTAAAATTTATAAAAATTATGTATACTTACAGCTTTATATAAAATATGATCTTATAAACACAATTATATACATTAAATGTGATAATTTACTATTATACCTGTTGATATAAAAAGTGAAGAAAATATTAATGTTTATGAATTTATAAACTTTGATATTATCATATACTGTATAACAATGATAATAAAAGTGAAGTTTTATGGATTTCAAAACAGGATATATTTATATTGTAATTTATACATATAATATGTAAGATTGAAGGGTATTTTAAAAACAAAAAATGTAACAGCTGTGATGTAATGGTTACACACCATTACTTCACCGTGTCTATCTTGTCTTAACTTAATTGTATTTTAGAAATATTAACTTGATTCAATTTTAATAGCTTCTTAAGTTTAACCAAAATAAATAGTTTAACTTTTTAAAATAAGTATTGCATGGGGAATTTAGTAGCTATTATATTTTTTAATTCCGAATTGTAAAATAGGGAATCTAATAGGGTTGTTTGTAAAATATTATTAATATTATATTCGTGTAAGACATCCTCCCCAAAATTAGGGTATAAAACATGCAAAACAAAGCTATATCAGCCAATTATGACCCCTTCCCTTTTTTTAAAACAGACTTATACTCCACAACACTTGTTTGAACGTAAAATGTATTGTTGTGTTAGTCAGAACTAAAATTTGCGGTAGTGATATTTACTTTTCAATTGTTTATAAGTCCTTGTAACTCCACCTGTAATTTGTAATAAAACTGTTTCACATCGAAAGTAAATAGTTACCATGAAATCATCCTTAGAGAATTGAAAAATGAGTATTGTTAAAATAAAATTTTTGGTTGTTATTAACAAAGCAAAAGTTATATGGTTTTATTCTCATATAGGAATACTTGATTATCGTTGTTGGTTTTTACCTTCTTTTTTTTTCTATAATAACATTGTGCTCCTGGGAGCCACATCATATTATATATGCACACAGAATTTGTATGGAACCACATTCTCATGGGACACTTATATATTATGCTGCAGGCTCGGTGATTCGTGAACATATACATATAGGAGCGCGCTCACAAATTTATGAGACCGTTCTGAAAGCGAGGTGAATATCACGGAGCCGCGACATTGACGTATCATCCATAATACAGTCTTGAACAAGGAAACAGACTTACTCCATCAGCTACTGAAATATGAGCAAAGGGTTCTTCAATGTCAAATTAATAATAAATTTCATAAAAAAAAATAAAAATCACGTTTCAATTTTTATCGTGTATAATATTTTCACAATCGCAACCTCAATTATAAGACATTTCAACTACCGAACATGATTTACATCGTATCTCGATTTCAATAACATTTTGTAATATATTTGAAAAAAAAAAGCATAAAAATGTGTATTTGAGTTTTGTTTTACTATTTTTTTCAGAATTTTGAGTTTCAGGTGGAGGTGGGTTATATATTTTCTCACTTGTTTTTGGATTTTACAAGGGTGTCAAATTAGAAATAATCCTTTATTGTTTTAGAGAGGATAGAATAACGGTATAACCATATTTAATATTTTGTCGTATTGTTTAGGACATATGTGGGGTTGGACGAGTGAAGATGTTGGAAAACGGTTCATGTATTTTATACCCCATCCTCCTCGTGGATTCGCACTTCATACCTTTCAAGGGTTTCTGACCCTATACTAGCTACTTTTAAACACATATTCGCCAAGATATATATTTTTTTTCTCTGTGAGTTTGTTTATGTTCCTATAAGGTCGCTGCATTTTTTGCCCCAGAGTAATCGGATTAGAGGGAGCTTTCAGCGCCGTGTTGTTGTAAAGAAGTGCATTACGTTCGCGAGCTTCAACTTTTGGCTGACCGCCCGAGCTGCTGCTGGCCTCACAACATCGGGATTATTTGCTGCGACTATACCTGAGGAAACAATTCTTCTTATATCCGTGGTAATACTGTATTTGTTAACATAAAGAATGAGCTAATGACCAATATCTCAAGATTCCATAACCATATAAGGAGAGGTTGGTGGATAATTATATAGATTTTGTGTTCTTTTATAGAATATTTATTATTATTCATTTACTAAATTTATCAAGCAATATTATAAATTTATCCTATAAAGGCCATTCTTACACATAACGTCACATATATATATACATATTTATAATATAATATGATAACATGCATGTTTAAAAATTGTAAATTTTCCTTCAATACATATTCGCAACCAAGCCATTTGCTTTGCATTATAATACAATTTGATTTACTTATTTGTAATCAACTAATTAAACATATATTTTATCGATTCTATTTAACTGTAATCTACGGTTGCCTAAAACACTAATATTAAAGGAGAATTCATAGGTGAGATGAGAAACTATAATTGGAACAGTGGATTCATTGCACGCATCTGATAAGGGAGTTTTATTAAACCATCTATATAATTTACAGCTCCGATTTAAGCCTCAAGTGTTGTAATTATTATTAAGGTTTGTATATATTTTAATATTATCAGAGATTCAGAGATAATAGAGTATCTCTCTTTTCTCTTATATTATATGTATCGAGACAAAAAATAACAAAATGACTTTTAATTTTTATTACCTAAACCTATAATTGCAATTCATACATCAATAACTTCAATGCAATTTATTTAGAATAGAAAATATCTTTATTACGGCGAGGTTCCTGTACCATTCTTGTCCATTCTTGCACCTAATGATCAATGAATAAAATTATATATGATGATTTACAAAAATAAATGGTTCAGAAGCGTTAATTGTTATAACTATTGTGGTACCACCCTCTTTCGTAGCTATAGATTCGAGGAACACTTAATCTTCAATTAATTTCTTAATCCCGCGCTCAAGTGTAATTCAATTACCCCTCCTTGCCACGCCCGAGCGAGCTAGCATCGTTATAACTGCACGCGCGAGCTAAGATTTGTGTATCCAATCTCCCAGCAAAGGGTGGTGATTGAACCCTGGTGACGTCACGCTGTAATATCGATGTTCATTTGTTAGACGGCGAGAATTACTTTAAGTTAAGGGGAGATCGCATTAGTCTTAATTGCCTGCGATTATCTATCATGCTAGAGTACTTATTGTGTGCACTCACACCACAATACTGCATGATGGCTGTTAAATAGATTTTTGATATTTCTATTATATAGATTTTCTTTTACTGGACAATAATTGTTTTGTATACATTGTAAAAACTTAGGAACTCTACTGTACTTTCATGTAATTATATATAATTATACAGTATAATTATATTACATGTATTTTTTTTTATATTGGTATTTATATTTTATTGATAAATTTCATATATAGATATTTTCTAATATTTTTTTCCCCCGTATAAAACGTCATGCCTGAAATTATCATTTAATTATAATAATATTAAAAAGTTTTCAGAAAGAGAGAGAGAGAGAGAGAGAGAGAGAGAGAGAGAGAGAGAGAGAGAGAGAGAGAGAGAGAGAGAGAGAGAGAGAGAGAGAGAGAGAGAGAGAGAGAGAGAGAGAGAGAGGTATCATGCATTGCATGCACTTACTTTTTTGGTAATCAGGATATAACCCTGCATGGTTGGTAAATTAGTAAATAAATTACTACAATTTTCTTTTAAAAAATTCAATTATTAATAAATTTTAAACCCTTTTATCTTTTATTTTAGATAATTCAAACATCAGAAGCTTATAAATGTAATAATAACCATATTATCTATTTAATTGAGTTGAACTCGAAATTAATTTAAGTTCACCCTTTAATTTTGATATTTTGCCGCGAGCACTTATAAGTTTTTGTTGTGACTTTGCAAGTGCGTACACGTACACGATTTAATCACGTCCTAATTTAATCCCAGCTCCTCCATATGCCGTCCTCCTATAACGTGGCAGCTGCAGCCGTCCACTGCATTGGGTGCGTTACTGCCGCTCCATCGCGCGCCATTGTGGCGGGGGGTACTGACAAGTGTTGCAATACCAACATCACGGAAGCTTTTAATCGAAAGAATGACTTACACAATATGTTTATTAATATAAATTACACTTTTTTTTCAAATATGCTTCAGCAAATAATTTAAAGTATAATTGATTTGAGCTACAAAACAAAAAATTACGGTATTGTTACTTGTAAATAGAATTTAGAGTAAAATATTACATTGAAATAATCATAAAAAAATGATTGTATTAAATCGAAATTAACATTGGACTAATTGGATATGCTGATAATTTATAACATATTATATACTAGATATTGACATGTCTAATTTCTATACATGAAAATCTAGATTAATGCAGATGTATTCAAATTTATGCTTTTTGCTTCGTAAACTTCAGATATATTTTTTACTAATATATTAATCATCGTTATTATAATCAAAATGAAACTAAGCCGAAACAATTAATGTAAAGCCTTTTAAAAAAATACACGTGCATGAATCTATTTTATGTGCAGAACATTTACTTGGAGTTGCAAGATGATCAAGCAGAACATTTTGCGTCAGTGGGCAAATCAGAGGGGGCGTGGCCCGGCTTGTACTCAGGTTGATTTCCCCGGGGCAGATCGTGCGTATCGTGCATGTGCGGCGTGATGCCTCCCCCGGGAGCGGCACGCACACGCACCGAGGTGTCGCCGTCCCGCAGGGGAAAAATCTTGAGACGCATTGTTGAATAATTACTTTCGTCTAATGTTGTCCCCAGAGGAAAATCAAACCCTTGCTGTTGTCTTCCTATAACATTTTCATACCAACAATATTATAATAAAATAAATAAATGGATTTTACTTAGCCGCATTTTGTATACACTGTCACAGGTGAAAATATATCTATCGACGGTGTGATAAAATTTTATTGGCTGGGGTAGGTCACGTGACCGGTGTTTCCAGCCAATGAAATGGCGTGATTGCGAAGCATCAATCAAGCTGTTTCTGGCAGCTCCTGTGAAGGATGACGGCGATCACGGCCGAGTGGCGAGCGACGTCGGGGATGTGACGAGGCTCGCATGTCAAGTGGGTCTTACCCACGTGATTGAGAGCCATCCAGTAGATGAGTCTGATCTTGAAATCTCATCAAATACCACAAAATCAGGTAGACTCAATTCAATTATTAATTGTTCAGAAATACAGCAGACATCCTCCGGTAAAGAATTAACATTTTCAGAGTTGGATTCTACATTTCAATTTATTTAAAATTTAATTCTGAATCAATTCTGCGCTATTTTAAGAACGCAATTGATTTCGTATATTATGAGTATTGTAACTCTAAAAAATTTAAACAACGTTTCGTATATTGAAAGAACAAAATGTAATAAAAAGAAAAGAAGTTTAAGAATCTTGCATACCTTTGTGAAGCAATGTGTCGAAATTTAAAAACAACCCTCTACTTCCTGCTGCTTTTTTTTTATTACTTTGAAGATTCTTTTCTTAAACAATTTCCAAATTTTCCGTTTAATACCAAAATACACACATACCATTAGACACCAATCGAAGCAACAATTTCAACTGACAATTTGTAGTGCACGCATTGAGGTATGTAGCCAAGAATTTTAATTCCTCAAAAGAAATTAACATTTCAGGTAAATCTGTTGTTAGAGCTCTATATATGTATTTTAAAAAACCACCAGCCTTAGAGCAACTGTTACTAATTTGTCTTAAAATAGTAAACCATTTTATATTCTAAAAAAAAAACTTCAAAGGGTTAATTTAAAAGTTTTTCAGCTCAATTTTATTTTATTTATTGATTTTTTTATTACAGCATTAATAAAGAAAATAAATATTTAGCAACGTTCCTTTATACCAGGTTAAGACACGCGTGAATTTCGTACGTCATTTGTTGTCATTTTTCAGGACCCATTGTACCGCGAAATTTCAAAAATAGCATTGCATGATGGGCGCATTCAAATTTTCGCGGCACGATGGGTCCTGAAATACTTGAATCTGATTGGCTAAGCCCTTTAACAATGGTCAAATCGGTGGCTTAACCTGGTCAGGGCTATGCTCTATTGGGATTCTTATAAGTATAACCCTGAACCTGGTATAAAGGAACGTTGATATTTAGTACATGCACTTAATTTTAATTTTAAAATTAACACAGAGCTGTACTAATGTCAATATAGCGTACGTAATATTTACAATTTCTCGAGTTTAACTCACACGTTCCCTCGGGTATTTATGTTGAAGGAGTTATTTTGACGTCTGCAAAGTCTGCGCTCAGTCTACGGTTATAATAATTGCTGCTACTGCTGGATCCAAACAGCAAACAGAGACTCGCAAATGATGACTCCAGCCAAGCACACTGCAATCTGTAGCGCTCGGCAAACACCACTAGCAACACTCAAGCTTTAATGTACGAGGGTAAATTAAAATCAATTCTAAACTCTCATACTCTTATAAATATTAATGCAACAATTATTTTTTTATATTTGCATTAAAATGAGTTTTAACTTTATATATTTTTTAAAAGCTTCATGTATTAAAGTCACTTTAAAAGTTATAAATTGAAATTTTCTTCTATATAAATGCATTTTTTTAATGAAGAAAAGAAAAGGTTTGATTCCCTCCTATGAGTTCCTGAAATTTCTTATTGCAGAAAAAATTAAAACCATTTTCAAACATTTTATGCATTTTAAATTAAATATTTTTTTAAAGAGTTGAGTTAAATGAAAACGTAATAAATTTGTTTTAAATGTTGTTTTTGTATATCTTAATACCAAAGTATTAGAAATTTTTGAAAACAAACATGTGTATAGTAGCATATAATAAATAATAGTACCAAATAATTTCTAAGCTAATTTCAATAATCAGTAAAAAATACAATAACAAATTTCAGGCAGATTTTATATTATACTTCATTGCATGAAGTTTCATATTATTTGCACTTGACTGTACAAATCAGTGTCTACAGACACGCGGCTGTGTGTCAGTTGTTTCCCGGGACGTCTCCCCCGATGTTCTTCTGTCTTAGTCAATACGCTCTAATCTGCACGTTCTTGTTCGCGCTGGCAAAGCCCCTAAATGAATTCGCGGGCTCTGTTGGTGGATTAGCGGGCACATGCCTCCAATCTCCCGTGAGAACCACCCAGCAGTTTCAGGGGTGTACAAAAGGGGGGGGGGGGGGTAGTTGCCATGTGACAATAAGCTCTCATTTTCATGCTGCTCTGCTCTTGGACCAAAATACATTTTGTAAATTATTGAAGCCCCCGAGAGTTATGCAACTTAGTGAGCACGTATGCTCTGCGGGTTACCTGCTTTACAAATATCCACCAACATTGACGAAGCCGTATAGTATATTTTATGTGTATATGTTTCAATATGGAGTAAATAGATCTATTTTATAAATTTTATGCAAACATTGAAGCATACTGTAATCTAAAAGCCAATATTATCCGTATATTTATTTCGAAAAAAAAAAAAAGAAGAAAAATAACTTTTCTACAATACCATAAAATTATAAAATTAAGATATCATATGGATATAATATATATTTATTATATCTGTTATTATTGTATAGATCAAACTTGATGTGCTTAAGTAAACTGAAATGATTGTTGGGTTGTTGTAAATAAGTTTAGTCAACAATAGTCTCGTAGTGATTCTGTGTTTATTGATAGGGGTTGAGTTTGCTCTTCGGTAAAAACTGGATATTGATTTAGCCAGTTACCGTAAAATTCTCTCTCGCTCTCTCTCGCGTGCTCTCCAGTTCAGACCAGTGCGCTAATGTCTCATATGTGTGCTCGATGGCTGAATGGTGCAGGAGGGCCCAGCAGCGATGAAAGTAAAACACTGCAGAGGGCTGGTGGTATCTTCATGCGTACCGTTACATTGAGGGCCCTGCAAACAAACGATTGCATGAGGACTGTAATGAAAATATTTTCACTGAACTTCAATAATAAAATAACTTTATATCACTCTAAAATTGTGTGTAATATAAGTGAAGCATCTAAGCTTGCATTTGTTTTAATAATTGGAAATTTGATTTCTTTCCATCGGGTTCGAACTCGCGACTTAAACATTAGACTTTTTTTTTTCTCTCTCTGAGCTATAGAAGGTGGGAGAGGAGGAGGAGGGCGCCCCTGGCATGTAAGCTTCTGATTGGCTGTCTCTATCCTCAGGTGGATTTAATGACACACCCGCTACGTACTGATGCTGCTGAGAGGCGTAGAAAGCATCTCCACGAGAGAGAAGGCCTTTTTTTATATCTTTTCTCGCCGCCACCGCCATCAAGCTGCCGGCAGACGAGGGGCGTACGAAGGGAGTCAGCACAGACCTCTCTTCTCTCTCGCTTTTTTTTAGAAAAAAAAAAAAAAAAAAGGTTTTCGACTTTTCAAAAGGTTCGAGTAGTATTCACACTCACTTGTATTTTTTTTCTCTCAATGCTTTCTACGTTTCGTATTCATGCTCTATTCTTATCCAACCCTCTTTTTTTTTCTCCCCTTCATTTTTTTTTTTTTTTTTCTTTCCCTGAAGATTTTTCTCTATATATATTTTTTTGTGTAACCCTTTCATGTTTTTTTTTTTAGTTCTATTTTTCTTCACCTCAATTACTCCTAAGTCTCGTTTTTTTTTCTTATTTTTTTGCCACTCTCAAATCCTCTTTGCTCGCTGCAGGCCGTGCTACTTGCTCAGTTTGGCACGCCGAGAATACAGATTAGCAGTGCGGGCCGGCGGCTCACGGCAGCAGATGATTCCAACTGCATGCAGAGCAGTCTCGCCCCCTCTTTGCACCCTCCTCCTTACGAAGAGAAACTTTAAAAGTTTGTGTTTCAACGCCCAGAGGGCGGAAAGGCACTTAAAGGCGCCACGTGCCGCAAGTTATTGCGCGCGCCGCCCCCGCTGATGCATGCCTCGCTGCATGGCCACCGCCTGCATCTCAAGTACTGCAGCTCCACAATGAGGGGTCAATGACAGCTACTTAAATTTATGACCTCAGGAAATGGACTTAGTCTGGGAAACTTTTAAAATGTTTTCAAATTTTTATTAATGTTTTATATGACTATATACATGTCCTTAACGCCATTATTCATTGGAAAACAAGGTTATGAGTTATGAAGCATTGCAAGAGAAAACATTTTGTGTTGCAATAATTAAATTTATATTTCATAAATATACCAAGAGTGTTAAATTTGTATAAACCTAGTTTGACAGAGTCGACAGGTCACCCGTTTGATGGTGATATACAGGTGGAGGTAATAAGAGGAGTCTTGAAAAAACGTTCACCAAGCCTTTACAAAACACGTGACAGTATAGGGCTGAAAGTTGACCAGCCGTTCGGGTGATCCCGAATTGTAGCACATGCAGAGTCAGCTAATGTATATAGATTCTTGCGACGCTGTACATTCAGAGTGATCTTTTTGTGCATGTACAAAAGTTTTACAAGTAAATATAAATTATAATAATAATTGAATTGACACAAAATTTTAGTTTATTCAAATTAAGTTTTTACGAAAATATAATTATAAACAAATTTACTAAAGTATTTCTAAACTTTTTGGGAATAGTAATTAAGAAATTTAATAATTATTTCTGTTACGTCACAATACTACCAAAACAATTTGCAGCGCATTAACATTTCATTTGATTTAATTACACTGCGATAAATCTTGGTCACTGCGGCGGATTTTAGTTTTTACGTATGTACGTAGTGAGAGACGTCGTGTAGTGCGAATGTTCAAGTTGAGTGCTGCAGTTGTCTCGTCGTGCGCGGTGATTGGTGCTCGCCTAATCAAATTTGCCGGCAGCAGCCACTGCAGCATACCGCGGCATAGCCTGCTTGCTGCTGGACTGTAAATCACCCGTGTGAGAAAAACGAGACAATTTATTGTTCTGCAGTGTGTTGACTAATTAAGAAATCTTGCCTTAATGAATGTTTGTTTGCTTTTTTTTTCTACAAGTCCTTTTTTTTCATAACAAGCTTGAAATGGAAAAATATAACTGCAGATGAAACAAGAGAGAACTAATATGCTGCAAATAATTTCCTAATTAATTAATGCAGACCAACATGAAGTCTTAGCACTGATTCTCAATTGTTAGACTGATACACCAAAGCTGAAGCTGTTGGGGGAAAAATGGAAATCCGACAATGTTAATTTGATTTGATTTGATTTGTTGTCGGAAAGTAAAGATGAGATTTTTTTTAAGATGTAAGGTAATTTATTCAGTTAAAATTTCATTCATCTTTAACAATTAAAATTAAATTTCCATAAATTGAAGGTATATTAATAAAGGTGATATTAAATTTCATTTTGCTTTAAGCCAATTCGCAGAGTCACAACAGATGGAACTTTGATTGCTCTTTTTAATCGCCAAATATGACTGCCAGTGGAAGTTACAGCAAATGTGGATAACTCGCCTCGCGCGGATGCTGAAAATCGACATAATGTAAATTCTGCACGCGACGGTGAAACATGATTTTGGCCCTCTTCCTCTGAAATTTGTGTTTCTAAGATAATTCACACTAGATCGGAATTTCGCAGCATCAACAAAGATGGCTGCCATAGGAGTTCACAGCAAGTGCGCAACATGTAGAAACAGCTCAAAACAATCTTAATAAATACGACATTCTGATTTGTTTTCTCTTTTCTGTTTTTGACATGCAGTCTATGGAGTTTTAGGGTATTGAGGTGGAAGGTGGAGGTAATGGAGAGAGAGGGGGGGGGAAGGAAGGGGGCGGGGGGCTGAATGCTCTTCTTAATTACATTCACCAAATATTTTCACCTCTTTGAACTATATAATACAGTGTCAGCAAATCGAACAAGGGCCGGCGAATCTATTATATGTCATATAGCTCTATATACAAATAACTTATATATATAGCAGCATGAATTTTAATAATGTTTGTATTGTAGCAAGTATTTTACTTTGATGAAGTCAGAAGTGTTGCTGAGACCGACTGTGAAGTGGTGACATCAGCTGATTGACAGCGTGGTCACGTGACATTGTTGTTGGTGGAGACTCTGGCGAGAGTCGAGCAGCAGCGAGCAACAACCCCGCGAGCACTCAGCAAGATTGGGCCACCCTCTCACCCTCTCTCGCCCGATCAGCTGGCCCATCGAGCAATCAAAAGTTGTAACTTTGAGTCCGCCAGCTCCTATATATATACAACAGCAAACTTTGTTATAAAAACATGAACTGTCTCAACGTACAGTAGACACCTGCATGCAATGAACTCGTCGATTTTTTCTCCCAAATTTTATTTAGGATCTTTACCATTGCAAGTTATGTTAAAAAATAAACAAAATAAATAACATAACGCATAATAAAGCGATCAGATTATTCATCGAAAAAAAAAAAACATAATGTTAAGTCTAGATATTCAATATTCTAGTTGGACATCTGGCACGGGCTGCGGATCAAATGTCACAACAATCCCCCCCCCCCTCCTTCCATCCTTAAATACCCTGTAGTTTTATAGCTTATATACGAGAGAAGTTTAAATACAGACTATGATACAATTTGGAAATGTATTTTTGTAATATAATGTAAATGTTACCACACAAAAGTCGGAAACTGCAAATCATAACATAGTGCTCTAATAGCGACTTTGTAATCAATTATTAGCATTTCTAGTAATTATTTGTTAAAATAAGGATCTACTGATTTGATCATATAAAACTAGGTCATCATATTAAGAAATTGTTATATGAAAAGTAATAATTATAAAGTTATTAGCATTGTTGTCATTCTGTAACATATAATTAAATAGAAATTAATTTATATTCAACTTAAAAAGCATAATATATAGTCGTGTATTTTGTAAAGGGAATGAGGTACCAGGTTACATAAAAATGTAAATGTACTCGCACGTATTACTCGTGAGATGATGATGATGATGATGATGTGGCAGCATCCAGTAGAGGGGATTTGGGGGGTCGCCCTCTCTCGTGTTGCGCTACCCGGGGGAGTATATAGGCTGCAGCATGGCAGCCCCGTGCGCAAGAGCCGTCGTACTACTCTCCCAGCGTAGGGCCCCAGAGTCGGATGAAAATAATACACGACTAAAAGCATATCTGTGTAGCACGGTAAGTGAATTTGTGTATCAAACAGCAGGGGGAGCCTAGTAGGGGGTGGGTGCGAGGCCAGGGGGGTGGGGGCCTCCAGACATACACATATACTCACACGCTTTATAGCAAGCAAACATTGAAGAGCTGGCTGCAGCTTTCTCTTATAACCCAAGACGAAACTATATGACAGATATTGTTTACTTCCTTTACTCTATCATATTGTAGACCAAATATTTTTTGTTTATATTTATATAAAAAAAATGCAAATGTTTACAGAAATAAACAAATATTTTGTCACTCAAGCGCCTTGAATACTGTCCACCCTTGTTGCAGTGTTGCGTCAGGGGTTGCAGTTTTTGCAGGGGCGCTTGGATTTTTTTTTTGTTAATCTTAACAGAAAGATGGCCACTTAAATATGTAAATAAATTCCAATTTGTAACTGAAAGTGAATGAATTTTCACAATATTTTTAAATATTGTTTTAAATTTTGGTACAATATTTTTTTTTAATTGTGTTGGTATATAAAGTATAACTGCATAGTCGATTATTTAAGAATCAGGTGAACTACATAGAAAAATCTCATTCTTCGTTCAAGTTTGATTATGCCTTATTTATAAACAATACTTATGCGTATCGAAGAAACGTTAATTTTGCATTAATTTATTTAATGCATTTACATGATGTATATTTTGTATAGCTTCTCTTTGACTCGTTGATCACACAGTGATATGGTGCGATTATAAAGTAGGTGCGTGAACGAGCTGTTGACAGTCGATGTGACACGCGTCAGTGACAATGTAGCGTTGTGTCACGACTGCCCATTAGCTAACTAGTCGAACTTTTTGTTGCGAAAGAAGAGTTTATTTGCATTCCCTACATTGTAATATATATATTGATAATATATTATTATTATCATTTCTCTGCTGAACAGCGTTGTTTTTATATATATTGGAAAAGTTATTTTGAATCAATTTTTCATTTTGAGATGGAAAATTAAGTGCGAGGATTCTTAGTATATTTGCATTGACAATTTAATCATAACAGTTCTCCTCTTGAATAATGAATATTTTGTCCTAAGGACTCAGCAGTTGGTAAAATGTTGTTATAAAGTTTTGTTTAAGTTATGTAGTGATACAGTATAATATAATGTATATAGAAAGTAGTAATTATAATTATAACACAATGAATTTCTGCAGAGTTGATCTTTAAAATATTTAAATTAATTTTTTTGGAAAAAATTTCTCCATGCAAGAATAAATTAAACGTCCTGCATATATTATATGAATTAAAAAAATGAAAAAAAAATGCATATAAATATTAATTAATACCGAACATACAATTTATAAAAAAGTACTGCAATGTATATGGCAGTTGGAATTATACCTCACTGTGTGTAAAATATTTCTGACACGCCTCCTTTGGAAATTAAAATTGCACTTCCACATCAAGTAGTAATCTTAGATTGACCTGTAATTAAATTCTACTGATCTATACTCTTTGCAATCATATTACACCTGGGGGACATTTCCCTAACTACGTAACGCAAGCCGGGTGTTGTCTCACATGCACCAGGGTCAAGTAAGACTGCCCTGGGCTCCCCCCGTGTAATTAGGCGGCAACATACTAAGTACATCAAGCCTTGGCGATACATTTCTGCACGCCGGAGGCGCCGCTCAGCACTCACCTCCTAGACTACATCCAAACTAGTGAGGAACTAGAGGAAGGTGGAAATTATATCAAGAACAATCTCAGATATTCAGCTTATATATAGATTATTCCATGATGTGATTCTATCATCATTGTTATCATTATATTGTTGCTGAGTAAGATGAGAAGCCAAGCTCTGAAGTCTCAATAATATATAGAACCCTAGGGTATAGGGATATAATCTGCAAACTTGCAAGTAAACAAAGTGATATGCTCATGTTATATACTGTATATTATACCTATGCTTCTTTGTTAATTATGTTTACGTTATAAAATACATATATAATACGTATGCATGTGTTGTTCATTCCCAGTTAGCTACTTTATTATAATATAAATTTATTATTATAAAAATATTTGACAGTAACAAAAAAATGCCGAGAGCAATGTTATAGGTGAGCACACAGGGAGTTTGTGATGAGTATAATATTCTGTTGTATAGTAGGCAGCAAGGAATGGCCAGCCTTTACTGCTGGCCGCAGGATTGTTGGTGGTGCAAACTCTCAACCCTCTCTGTGTGTGCGTCGACATCATCGCTCGCTTCAATTAAGATAATGGAGGACTCTCTCTCTCTCTCTCTCTCTCTCTCTCTCTCTCTCTCTCTCTCTCTCTCTCTCTCTCTCTTTCTCTCTCTCTCTCTCTGCTAGCGGCGGCAAAGAGTGGGTACAAAGAGTTCGCACTGCATAACTAATTAACCAAACTCTGGAACTACCCCTTCCGGCTATTTCCAAAAGCTTATACAGTTCCATTTTAAAATAAACACGTATAAATATATCATATATATAGAAATGACTTTATAATGTAGAAACAATCTGATTGGTTTGTTTGCGACCATTAAGCTGCTGAGGTATTAATATTATCTATATATATAGTATACGTCATCGTAGCACTCGATACTTAATGCTAGACAAACAAACCGAGGCTATATTGCAGTGGTCAGTTTGAGGGGATGGCAGCAGCAGTAGGATTACAGTCTGTGTCACCACTGTTGATCCTACCAGATTTAGACAATGCACCAATTAAAATTAAACGCGGTGCAATATTATAATATTTGTACTAGCAACTATTGTACTCAAAATAATAATAAATGCATTGTTAATTAATTTTGTTTTAAAATAAATTTGTACCGGTATGAAACATACATTTTGATTCCATTACCTCACAATGAGTACAAATAAATAATAAAAATATATCAAAAAATTTATTAATGTAATATATTATCAGTTGCAGCTGAAATTTAAAATATGGAGCAAATGATAAAATAGCTTTCTTCTCGATGAACAAAATGTACGACCTCGCAAGCTCGTTACTCTGCCAACAATGAGACTTGAGTGGCCGGAAGCCGCTGCTGGTGAATCACTTGCAGCTCCCCAGACGACGACCCGCCCATTAGCACGCGTCTGACCCGCCGTCGCTCTCTGCAGGACAACCATGTGACCCCGGGGGACGGTGCCACTTTTAGAGCTGACTCAAACATGCAGCATGTGAGCTGCTGGCCAGGGGGGGCGATTTTGGAGAAATGAAGAGTGTTCGTGTACACCTCGAGACAGCCTGATTTGCGTGAAGAGACGGGACTGCAGATTTGTAACTTTGGGTTACGTATGATGGTTATTCCAAAAGATTTTCACTTCAGAAAGTTTGCATAATTCCACTTCCGAGTTAATACAACCAAAACAGAATTTTCAGACACTGTAAAAAATATTTGTAATTTTTCGTAAAATTTGGCATGTAATTTTACCTTTTTTATTGTTTTTGTCATTTTTTCATTAAAAATTGCAAATTTATTAATTTTTTCGTAAAATCACTGAGCAAAATGTTAAAATAATGAACTCACAAATTTTTATGTATTGTTACAAAAATTTACTTTAATATTTTTACATCGGGAAATGTTTTTAAAAACACATAAGAAAACGTAAAATTACTCTAAATAAATGTAATATTACTTTAAAAAAATGTAAAAGTACATTTTTGTTTGTTATAATTACAAAATATTAAGTACTATTACATGTATTAGACAGTCGTAAGCGTCACAAAGAGACGCCATGACACACGTAGTTCTACAGCTTAGTAATTTAATGATTTGTGGTGTGTATAATTGGCATAAGACGCCAAGTTTAGTGCTCGAATTCTTCGGTAAGTGTTATTCTATATTTTAAGTAGTAACTTGTATCGATTTATGTGTTTTTCTGTAAGCAATGATGAAAGCATCATGATAGCTTGTTTGTTCCGGGGAGTCGATAGTTTTTGTGCAAATTTTAATCCTTTTAACAATAGTATTTAAAAAGGGCAATAGGCCCATGCATCCTTTATGCTCATCTTAAGGTATTTTTTTATTTAGAAAATTGACTTAAATCATGATATCCGTTTTATGAAATATACGTTTTTTTAATTTGATGACCTACAGTGCAATATTATGTTGCCTATCCGCCGAGAGATTCAAAACTGCTGCTTGGTTAAATATGGTTATAAAATATTTAATTTTGTCTGTGCAATGTCAAGCCGATTGACTATTTTTGAAGCGGGAATAATTGCAAAATATTTACTTTAACATTAGAATTTAAGTGCGAGCCGTTTAGTAAGAGAAATCTGTTTCAAGACTATACTGTTCGATGGACGTAAGAGTGATTTTTCCAGGTAGATTCTAAAAATTATTATTAAGTAGCAATACTCGTATTAATATTTAAAAAATATTTTATACGTAGATCCTGAAAGAATTAATAAACGGTTTTCATTAACTTCATTTGAAAAGCAATAAATAAAATAAATTGTAACATAACTTTTAATATTATAAAAAAACAAAATTTTTTGTAGCTTTTAAACAACATTTTATGTGTAAAATTACATAAAAAAATTGGAAATAAAACGCCAAATTATAAACGTGTAAAAAAACGAAAAAATTGTATTTGGTTAAAAACAAAAATAAATATTTATTTACAAATGTTTTCGTTTTGTAACTATACATTTAAAATTTGTAATATCCAATTACAAAATTTTAAGTTTAAATACACGTTTTTAATTTGGCGTTTTATTTCCTATTATTTTTTGTAAAAATACAAAGAATTTTTTTACAGTGGAGGTATTGAATTAAAATGATTAGATTAGCTATAATATTATAAATATTTATAAATTATTTAGTTTCATTATATCTTAAGTGATATAATAAATAAAATAAAGTTGCTGCATGTATTCATTAAAACTTTATCAACAAATTCAATTTCAATGGTGTATTTTATATAGATATAGAATGTATTTTTGCTAGAATATTATGCTCTAAATTTTAAATATAATAATTAATAAACAAAATAAAAACAATTTAACAATCTTAAGAATTCTATTCTTATTTTTTTCACAATCTAAACTCTTGATATAATATAATGTTAATGCAATGTGTTTGTGAAACGCTTTATATTTTATTAATGTAAACGCAAAGAGACAAATAATGTACGCGGAAATATTCATCACGAAGGTTCCGGGTTCGAGGAGGACGAGTCACGGTTCAACCGCGGAGCACTCAGTGCCGGAAACGCCGGATTAATGCGAGTAGCTTCCGGATCCGGCCGCCGTCCAGCATTGCTGTGTCTTACTGGTACCACGAAGGGGAGAATTACTTATTGCTACTGCATTGTACACTTGCATCAAATTAATGTTCCTTCAGCAAGTTTCGCTACGTGGAAGTGTGATTTTATGAACTGGATCTTTGCTGCATGCGACTTAAAAAAAATAGTAAATTTATAATTTAATTAACGTATTGCCGTTTTAATGAAGTATGAAATCTGCACTAATCATGTCCAAATCCGGTGGAGTTTTTAAATTTCTACGACAGTAGTGAGGAGATCTGCAACAAAATAATTACCAACTTATGTATATATGTAAGGCCACTTTGTGATCTATATACAAGCAACTATGCAGTATATCTCTGTATTATATTATACGAGACGACGCAGTTAACAAGTTTACTGTTTGTATTGTAATGTCCTCGACTCCTGCTGCTGATGGTGTACGTACATCAGTATAAAATGTTTGTGGGTCGTCTCGTGCTATTACTCCTCCTTACTGTACTTATAGAGATGCTGTGCTCTTTATATGAACGTAGGTACTGACCATTATATTACATATATGGTCACCGTCACATTGAGAGCAAATATTAGATTTTCTGTACATCTCGTGATCTAGTTCCGTATAATTAATAAAAATGAATATATTCTGATGAAGCTGAAAGTGTATTTAATTTAATTTTAGATTTAACATTGGCAATATAGGAGGTTTCTTCATTCCAAAAATATTTAACACCGAGTTTCAAGATTCAGGAAATATAATGAGTTTTTCTGATTCTACCATGCACCCTAATTTTCATATTAAATAATTCTTGTGAATTTTATGTTCATGAAAACTATTAAACTATAAAATTTTATAATTTTATAAGGTATAACACAAAAAAGCCCTGATATTTTTATCATTATAATTATAATGTAAAATATATATACCAAAAATTAATATCATTCAGATTATATACAGTATAGAAAGAACACATTAATTGCCAATGATAGTAAATGTATGATAAATTAGTTTAAAAAAGGTCATGTAATCTCTGTGTAGCATTAAATAAAAAAGTAAAATTATACTATAGTATAATTAATTTAATTATACTTTTAGAATAATACAATATAATTATAATTTTTATATATACAATAATAATCGAAATTAAAGTGTTTAAATTTCATAGAGAATGAAAATAATAATTACAGTTCTGTTAAAAATAATAACATTATAATGTCGTATCGCATGCAGGTTTGACTGTGATAAATAATTATTATATATATAAAATAACAATTTGACCAGAGGTATATTTATTTGAGCCATGCAGAAATCACAAAGCTGTGGCGTTAATTTGCTGGCACCACGCGATGGCGTTAATTAGCACCAGGTAGAACGACGTCCGAAAATTAATCACAATAATACAGTCCCCGTACCGGAACTACAAATAATTTCCTCCCTGCGCGTGCAGCCCTCCCTAAGTTTGATGCATATTTTTTTATCAGCACAACTCCGAACGAGAGAGATTATTCATCTTTATTAAACGTGGAAATGAGTTTCAATTTCTCTATAATTAATGTTCAATATACTACTACAGTAAAAATATATTACAAATTTAGTCGCACTAAATTAAAAATGGTAAAAAAAATATGCAATGTAGAGCCGAAAAAGTTTACTTATTTTTGCAGTTTGAACAAAATAAATATTAAATATTTACTGTACGTACATGGCTAAATTAATATTCATCCCATTTTATTTTCATATTCATCACATTTAATTTTAAGTCTTGTATCGACATAGAGTTATTATATACAACAAAAAAATGTTAATGTTCTTTACTCAAAATCAGAAATATTTTTAATCATAAAAAAGGCTTCTATATAAAAATATAAAATTTGTGACGTCGCACGGGTTTGATGTTTCTATAATAAAATTTTATGAATATAGCAGCATGAAAAAAGTAATAATTATATTATATTACGTTTCGTATTAAAAGATTTAAAAGCCCTTAGTTTTTAATGTTTTATCATGAAAATGATAGTGAGGTAAACTTTTTATGGAGTGCTTATTATGTGTTGGGGGGTATCTTGCGAGTGCCATATGTCGCCTACATCAGCTGATAAGAGGGAAGTAAACAACGAGCTCTCAAGGCCCATCAAGTCGCGACACTGATAATGGACCCTTGGTGACCGTCGGAGCAGTAGACCTGAAACTAACGTCAGCACCCTTTTTGTAATGAATGCAACCTGAATATAAATATTAATCGGAAAAATGGGACCAAAATGTTTGTGTTTTTAGTCCCAATTTCGGTAGCCATTATTCAATGACGAGCATGTGATTTTTATTTCCAAAATATGAGCTATATAATTGCAAACTCTTAAAAAAAATTAACTATTCTTAATTATAGTTAAATAAGAGTGATTCTCGAAAAATATTAAAATCAAGGTGTACAATTTTACTCAAAAAAATATAAATGAAAATATAAAATATATAAAATAAATTATGTACACATTTTCAAAGTAAAAATATACACACAAAAAGAGTCCTGAATCAAAATTTGAACCAATATCAGCAAAGGTTTTTGCAATGATCAGAATAAGGCAAGTTAATTATATAACATATTTAGTCATTATATATTATAACTTTAGCAAAATATATTATATGATTTAAAAATTTAAAATTAGGAAATATTAGGTCTGTTCGTAAACTTTGCTCGGTGTACACTTTCTACACCCAATCGACCTTATGTCCTTGTGCATAAGGTTGATTGGATGCAGAAAGTGTACACCAAGCAGGGTTTACGAACAGGCATTAGAGAACATCAGAGACTCCCGTGTCTTATATTATCCTAAGATATATATTGTCAGAAATTTGTCCAAATGTGGAGCTATACTGCAATTTTTGGTCAAATTTATTGCCATATATATGTCATTGGACGGAGGTCTCTGATGACTCTGCATGCATGGTAGACATCAGTGATGGTTACATACATGCACTTGAATCCTATCATCATATATATAAAGCATATACATTTTTTGCCTTTGATTGCATGGTATTTTTCTTGGTTATAGATTCAAAATTTATATTAAACTACCTGATAAAATAGTCCTGCATGGATATTTTCCATGGTAATTCCGCGAGTCGACTGTGTTATGTCCACAAGAGACAAGAGAGTCAAGAGAGAGAGAGAGAGAGAGAGAACTATATATAGAGAGAGAGGGCTGGATCTCAATTAGAGCACGCCCATCAAGACATGTTTATCACCTTGGCTGTAGCCTTGGAGCCGGGAGATAAATTTATACCTATTATGGTCTTGAGGGAGTCTGTTATTACCTGGCCTCATGTTTGCCTAGGAGACAAAATAATGATAAAAGTGTTGACGTTCAGCTCTTCATTATTAATGTTATGTGTAGAAAATAACATTAGTCGAAATGCGATTTATTATAACGTTGAATGTATATGTTTGCAACTAAATAATTAAATATTAAATTTTTAATTAGATATTATCTCTCTCTTTTATTCCAATTATTGAATTTGCAAAACAATATAATATAAAACAGTATAATAATTAATAATATATATTATAGTAAAATGCTGTATTAAAATATTGTTATTTCTAAATATTTTCAATAGAATTGAATTGATAAAATTTGATACGCAATATTTTTTTAAAGGTATTATAATTATATTACTTTTGTATAATATGAAATTCAAATAATTATAAAATACACAATATTTTCAATTAATTTAAAATTACCTTTTACTAATATAATTTAAAACATGAACTTCATTTTATTAAGTTATCGATCATAATCGATGGATTAATAAAATAAAATGGATTAATAAAAAATTTTGAATTTTGAATTTGAATTTTGAATATAATATTATGAATATTCCATATCTGATTATCACATGAATATTAAATTTAATGTATTAACAATCTATTATAGAAAACAAATAATAACAATCATAAATTTATGAAGCAATGTAAATATTTGTTGATTGCAGACAGTAGCGTTATTGCATGCAGTATGCATCCTACTAGGGGAGGGGGCGTGTCACTTGCAGGATTAAATGGCGGGTTGGGGAGAGGGGGTATCGATCTGGTATGACACAGCAGCAGTGAGCTCCGTCCGTATGTTGCTGCTGCAGTGTGCATGCACATACCTGCCTTATAGTCGACGACGGACAATGCACCACACCCCCCTTGCTCGATTAACAGTTGTTACGCTTTTCAAAAAGATGCTATATCCTTTCTTCTCTCCCTATTTCCCTATATATATTACATATACAACTTTTTAAAGGCATCAATCATTCAAAAACTTTTAAATGTATAAAAAATCTGTATTACATTTTTTAAATAAGCTACAATTTTTTGATCAATTTTTTTTTTATGTTCAATGATTCATGTTCATACAATGAAAATAGCAATCATTGTAAAGGTACTTATAAAATATATAACCAAGTTTTAACGACGATTGTATAGTTTCCGACTATTTTAAAAGTGCTTTTCATTGTATAGTAAAATCGCGGTATTATATATTATTTAAATGTATATAGGCAATATTTTACACTTAAAAAGTTTTTGAAAATAAAAATACAGGCCTACACAAATTGTTATCTCTTTTTAAAAACTATATATGAGAAAATTAATGAGGAAATGATGATTACAAATCATTAATTAATTTGAAGGATATCTTTAATCTTATCTTTGCAGTATCTTTTTTTTGTAAATATAAAAGGGGATGATCATTTTTCAAATTAATGTTTTTTTTAACGTATTAATTATTTTGATAAGAAAAGCGTAAAAAGATTCTATAACTTTCACATAATTGGAGAATAGTTAAATATATTGCCTATGAGCACAATCATCATAATATGTTGGGACGAACTTAATCTGATTTTCTGTTGATTCAGAATGATTGAGGTTATAAATAAATACCATCTGCTGTTTAAAAATTGAAGGCTGACCGGTGATTGCACGACTTACAATCAATAAACATCAGTAGGGTGGGTATCCCTCAGGGAACAGTAATCAGCCCTAAAGTTATCTCACGTCAATATAGCTGCACCTGGTCGCTCTTTCAGCTAAAACAACTCGTTACTCTCGGACTGTAGGTGACTAATTTGATCTTAATGAAGTTACGACGTCGTCAAGCAAAACTTGGGTCGTGAATTTCATCAGGGAAGCGCAGGTGGCCACTCAGAGTGCTGGTGAAATATTCACCAAGCTGCATGCAGCAGTGTCGCCTCCTAATTGTTACGTAGTTCTCATGAATTCTTAAAATTTGTTAAGTCTGAAGATTTTACGTAAAAACTTATAGTACTTTTTTTGTTTAAACAAAAAGTCTTATGACCATGAACGTTACTGTGTATATGGAATTAACTTTGTAATTTTTAAGCAGCAGCATCGTCAGGAGATATAGCTTTAAAAAGTTTTATATACAATCCCTTCTTCAATACAGCCGCTTGCTTATTTCATCAATAATTTATTATATTTTTAAGCAACTTTTTTTTAGGGTATATAAAAATAAACTGCTTTAATGCAAGAACGAACAAGTTTTATAAAGTACGATAAAAACTTTTTTTTTATATTTTAAGAAGAAACAAAATATCTAAATCTTTAAATAAACCATAAATAATTTAATTTCTTCTAACAACAAAAAGTTTAGTATAGTATTATAAGTTATAATAATTTTCAAAAATATTTTAAATTTTTCTTAGAACTAACTTTACAATTTCCAGCAACAACAATATTTAAATATGACTCACATGTAAGAGACAAAATTTGATGTAAATATTTATCTTGAGGCTTTATTTTGTACGTTCTTAAAAACAACATTTTTGACTTAAAATATCGAGGGTCATTTTCCGGTGACTATAACACCCCTCGAACGTCGCGATGTAACGGGACGTGAGGGTGGCCGCGCCCAGGGGGTGGGGGGACGTTTGCAACTGTCCGCCCGGCTGTCACAAGCAGTACACCTCTGGACAGCCGGAAATTCACTTAGACAAGAAGAGCATCAGTAGAACCATTTTAACTTCAAGTTCACCACACCTCTGCGTGAAAGTGCCAACAAAGGTAACGTCTGGAGAGGTGTACACATGCAGGTAGAGCAAAACACGCCCCCATAAGTCAGCTGATGGAGTGAACCCCCTGTCATCTTCACTTGACTTCTCACTTTATTGTTCCGGTCAGGCAACAACGGAAGAAAAATAACAATCTGCTACCTCGTCGTGCACTGCACATAATATTACAAATTTACAAATCAACAGAGTGAAAATTAAAACAATAAATCATTTAATCTCTGATTGAATATAAATAAACATGCAAAGATTAATGACATGTCAATTGCTTTACAATTAACAAGCAATACTCTATGACGGTAATTACTCATGTATATTATAAATGCTCTTGAGCAATGCTTTACAGTACAATGTGAAGTTTTCGTATTTTAACAACTTAAAAATAACAATGATTTATTAACAAATCTAAATGACAAATTGCTTACAATTTTCTCAAAAAATGTTCATGTTCGACTTTGGTCTGGTTCGTGTCTCTACCGTCAACGTCAGCTGACAAGACCCACTGCCAAGACGGTTCTCGGTCCCCGGGGATACACGGGGTCAGCTGCCCCTGGCCTTGTAGTCGCGCCGTCACGGCCAAATGAGGGCCATATTTCAAAAGATCGTGCATCATGGTGACACGTCCCCACTATAATGGAGCAGCCCAGCAGACGATTGCTCTCATTAGTGGTAAAAACGAACTAATGATAAAGTCAATATGGATGACGACGGTTACATTTTATGTGTGGAAACTCTCTGTACGTCCATCCATCTCACAGACCACGTGACCACGTGACACAAGCAATGACAGATGATGGGAGGGGGTGGGACAACAAATTGAAGTTAGCGGTTGTGACACGGTTGCGCGGCACGTGGCCATTGTGTTTGGCGGCGAGCGAGGCCGCGACTGCCGGCAACACGCGCTTGCACGAGTCCCGCTTCGCTCTACAGGACACCAATATTATCACGCGGGGACTTTTCACACGAGGCTCGTTGAAGAACTTCAATTAACCGCAACTAAAGCAAAAACGTGGCAGTAAATATAATAAACTCAATCGGAAGTTCATTTAAAGTGAAAACATTAAAAAGGGGGAGGTTTATTATTTATTAATATTATGTGCTATGAATAATTTTTGTTTTAAAATAAAATTGTGAGTAATGGTTCTGCACTTATATATAATTAATATATAATTTTAAAAACACATGAATTTACAAATAATCTTTTTATTTGTGGCAAAACTTACAAAAATGCAATTTGCATTAAATTTTAATTAATCATGTATTTTAATGGTTACAAAGAATATTCGTGACTTGCAAAATCTTTTCGGTTTGCTCTAATTATCAATTGTAAAAGTACGCACTAAAAATTATATGAAACAAAATTAATTAATATAATTACATTTATACTCCCTTTGTATTTTAATTATATTAAGTAAATGAAAAGTATAATAATAAAACTTACAAAGGAAATCTGAAAGCTTAATTTACCATGCTTAGCATTTGCCGCTCAATAAAATCATAATATGTATTATTGTGATGATAATTTTACACTCAAATCACCACAGAAATTATATCAAAAGTCAACATTGCATATATGACGTCACTAATCTCTTTTATACACAACGACTGATGTCGTAATGTATATATTAGCTGCAGTGATGAATCGAGTTAAGCCGATTGCCTTTCCCTGTCAATGCTGCATACATCATGCATGTGGGGCCTTGATCAAGTAATGCTGCACTTGGCAGCAAATCGAGCTTGACGTACACCTCACGAAGGTCGGAACGTTTCCCTCGACTGACTCTGAACATACAACTGACGAGAGATGCAGATTTTTATCTTTGTCATTATGAATGAATTTCCCGTATGCTTAACCTGTCTATTCCAAGAGTATATATAGAGAACATAATTATATAATATATATATATAGTATACATAAGACGTGATACTGAGACGGAAGGCCTCGTCGCGTTAGACTTCAATATGCCTTGTATAGTTTTTGGACGGAGAGGGCGATCATCGCCGATCATGAAAGGCAGATGCCACTGCACCCTATAGCTCCTATACAGTATATATAGGGTATGTCGGACAAACCCCTTTGGATGAAATGCTAAGGAGGCTGGAGTGCGAGCTAAGTTACTAGGATAGGAAAGGAGGTTACTGTGGTCTTTGTGTTTAATTATAACTATAATATATACTGCATGCCTCGGTACTCATGCACCTTCGTATGAAAAAATACAAAAAAAAAAAAAAAAAATGACACACCAAAGCGAATCTCCAAAATATTACAGTATTTGCACATGTATAACAGAGAAGAAGGTGCCGATCACACTCCTTGATCGAAGGCATCACAAAGAACGTTAGTATAGAAGTGACATTCCAGCTGTCGCTATGTGTATAAAATAATTTAATATGACGTAATTTTGCATGCACACCTTGATTAACAAGATCGACTTTTTATGCCGTGAGTTATTTAATGCAAAAGAAATTCTAATATGGTTATTATACATATCATACAGTATAAATAACAACGTATATTTATAGTGCGTGACGTTAGTTTGCCTATTCTGTGTGATTTTAAATGAAGAAGTACTTTATTTAAAAACCAGTTTGTACAATCATTTTAATGTTTTAATGTTGTTGAAATCTTAATAAGGGTTGCTGTCGGTAAGTTGGAAAATAGGCTAGGAGATAGTATCAAAGTCACAGCAAACTTTCATGACATTTAAATATTAACTTTATCCAAATTAGTTAAGTTTTTCATATAATATAGCATTAAAATATCAATGTTCTGAATGAGGGCTGCTGTGGTTTTTAGTTAAATCAGCATCCTTTTCGCACAGAAATTGAATTACTTAAAATCTATATTAGAGCGATTTTGGTTTCTTTCAACATATTGACGGATGACATGATGCAGTTAATTTTGTCCTTTATTTTTAGTCTCAAATAATTAATTGTCGCTCTATCATTGAAAAATTATTAGCAATTAATTCTTAGTTTCGTGAAATAAATCTGTATTTAAGGATTTTTAAAGAGGTCGTATTAAGAAATATCAATACAATTTTATAATCATGAAATTTATTATAGAAATTGCAAACTAAAATGGTGAAAGCTGATGGTATTATCGTGCTTTAATTAAAACTTTTAATTTAATTTAAAAAATATGACAGAGTTGGAATTAAAATTATATACCTTTATGACGGTGCATTATTATAATTACAGTAATACATTTACTTAAGGACTTTCTCTTATCACAAATTTTTTCTTGATGTTTTAATCACTTTACTCATTCTGACAAGCCATCATAACCATATATATAGTCTTTTTTTTCTATCTCTTCGTAGATTATGAAATCTACTTGATGCAGCAGACATTAAGTGCTTGAGTCAATCTTGTCCGCCGCCATATGTACACACACATTAGATGTTAATTAAAAACATTTCCCACGGAAGAAGAAGATAACAAATTGAGGTCTACTTTGATAAGATTCCAAGCGAAATTTAATAACAAGAGGGAGTCTTCATAAAGCCAATATGAACATGGAATATGTTTCAAGTATATCGCCTTGGAGGATTTAAAACTCGCATTATTTGATGGTATTATCTAAAGAGGGGGTTGTTATTTTTTTACTATATTATATAATAGAGGGAAGTATTTTTTATGTGCGATAAATGAGCATGTCCGAGTTGCGTCTCCCTAGGGTATAATGAGGCTGTTTTATTCTTGATTATTGTCCCCCACCCCTGACAAGAAAAGCAAGGGAAACATTGAAGCTTAATGGCCAGCCATGCAGGCCTTTGTGGTCGATGAATGGAAATGATATACATTGAATATTATACCATGACTATTAGCTGCACATAGATTTATTTGCTTACTTGATGGCTTCGTATAATAAATAAATATTGTAAGAGCTCATAAAATTATTTTTCTAAAAGCATAATGATCGACGAAAGTATATAGCTCAAGTAATAATAACGATGCGGTAAATATTATATATTATGTTGCATAGTTATTTATATTATTAATAATAAAGTCAACATACTTTGATGCATATATAAATACTGTATCATGTGTAATAAAATATAGTGTATGAATAATTAATTTTATGATTTCAATTATAAATATAAATAAACAAGAGTATAATTTACAATATTGTATGCACGTATTATAAAATTATAAAGTTATCTTAAAGCCAAAAGCCATATATGAATTGATTATGTATACTTTTTTAACATAATAATATACGATATAAAATCAATTTAAATACTAATAATTTATTGCTATTGTGAGCCAATTATATACACTCGAAGAGTTTACAGTTTTTAATATATTTTACTCCTGCAGCAGCAAATAATTTGTTTGAAAAAAGTAAAAAACAAAACAATATTAAATTATTTATAATGAATTTATTCGTGTATTTGTATACCAAATACATAGAGGTAGAGAGAGAGAGAGAGAGAGAGAGAGAGAGAGAGAGAGAGAGAGAGAGAGATTTGTCATGGGTTATACAAAAATTGAATACTATATTTTTTAATAATACATATCCATATATTATGCCTATATATCTATATAGTTTTTTTATCGCATTATAATATATATATATATATATATGTGTTTAGACATATTACATTGTTACAATTTATAAAGCCTCCTATATAGGTTGATCTTATTTTATTTGTGTGTATAAAAGTATAATAAATGTTAAAATTCGTACACAATATTTTTTCTACTCTGCACATGCACTGTCAATTTTTGCCCTATCTTGAACCATGCTACAGGCATACTTTTTTTCACAATTATTTTCTGTACTCAATATTAGCTTTTAGCTGTAATCGTGTAATCAATTATTTGATATATATGCGTTCTAAATATTTTGTTTGCAAATTGTGCTGCTATAATATATTTTGTATATGTATTGTGTTTCACGATCAAAATTATGTTTTATGATTATATAAATTTAATATTTTAACATTTTTAACTCATTATTGCCTTTAATTTATATCATATTTTGTTGTAAACAATCAAAAACAACATTAGAAAAATAATATATTTTTTTTTTTTTAGCTTCTCAACTGAACCCTATAATAGTAGAGGGTACTGGCCACAATTAAGTGACTGAATTTCACCTCCCGGCTCTTCTTAGATCCTACTTTTGTGGGTCCCTTCCAAACCGGAGCGGCCATGGCTTATAAGCAATCCATCCCAGCATTCGCCTGCATGGTTGTAACTGAGGAAACCATGGAAACCTCAGTCAGGATGGTCGGCAATTGATGGAGGATGCCATCAATCACCTCCCGGATGCACGAATGGGCGTTCTTTAGCAACCATGCCACTTGTGAAAAGTTTGGCGGTACATGGCTGGGATCGAACTCACGACCATCTGATTACGAATCAGAGGCGTATACCACTGCGTCAAAGTGACCGGAGAAAAATAAGTATGAATATAATTATACAGATGCTATTTACGGAATAATTTAAAAATGTTAAAATAAACATCTATTTCAATATTATAGCTGTGTTATTCAGTTGGTTGACAAATGCGAAAGTTCCACTTTAACAGGCACCAGTTTGTATGTGTTTTTCATTTTATTACAATTAAAATAAAATATATGTATGTAAGCATTTAAACTTTAATAATATTAAGGTATTATAATTAAATATCATATCATATTATATTCAATATATAATTATACAATACTCTAAATTAATCATAATTAATATTAATTATTTTATAGGATCATATAAAATTGTTTTCAAACTATATATAGTAAGACAATTATTATAAATTCCAATAAAACAGTATGCGGACATATTTTTATAGTGAGTTATATGCTATAAAAAGCATAAAATATATGTTGCATACTCCAAAAGAAAATGATTACATTAAAAAAGTATAAAGTGAAGTCTACAATTAGGTTACTTTCTTGTATATACAAGAGTCATATGATACGAGAGTGCATGTCGTAGAAATACTGTGATATGAATAAAGGGGAGTGTTTTCACTTTGTGCCTTGCAGTAGCAGAGCAATCTCTAAGTCTTATTAGTCCCTGAGCGAGTTGTTGGCTTCAAAGCAAGCTGGCTGTGTCTCTGGTCCATTAGTCGTGGGCCTTTGTCGCGGCAGTCCGCGCAATCGAGCGCTTTGAAGTACGCCACATTGACAGAAAATCAAAGGCAGCAGCAACGAGAATTTATGTGAAAAATCCATGCAGTATTGTCAGGGGTAATCAAGTTTGATGGATTAAAAAGAATGAGAATATATTTATCAAAATATTTCATCCTACACTAAATTTTAAATGTTCTATATATTATTATTATATATATATACTGCTGCATGCATTGTATTATTATTTAATAATTTTTGAAATATTCATATATATATATATATATATATATATATATATATATATTTAGTTGCATATTTTTGTCGTTTGTCGTAATATTTTTAAGATTGTCTAAGTCATGCATTATTATATTTTCCATCAAATGTGTACATTTTGTTTTAATTGGAAAAGCAAATTATTAATTACATTATTTTGCCTTACAATTATGTTATGAATGAACAATTGAATACCATGTTTCAAACAAATATTTTGTTTTAATTATTATTATATATTTTTTAACTTTTACTTAATATATAATTAATATTGGCATGCATGTTGTGATGCCTGCCTCCATATAATTCAATATTGACTAAATTGTTCCACACGAGTTTCTTAAAAAAATTTAAGTCCTCGAATTGATTCTGCAGTTAAATGTACAGTATATGCAAAATTTAATGTATAATTCAATTATAGCCATGATGACAACCACATATATTATATGTATAAAAGTAAATTACATTTTTTGCTAATGAAAATCATAAAAGCAATTTACTGTTTATGTTATAACTTTATTCAATTAAAGATTTATTAAAATTTAAACTTACTGTATCATTTAATCTTGGAATCAGCAGTCTTTTTGTAGTGGAATTAAAACTCTGATGAATCAATAATGGAAAAAAAATGAATATTTATAGAAACGTTCGTATGATTTAATTATTATATCCCACGTATACATCACATTGCATGTAATATTCACAATCAATATTTTGTTATAAATAACCATATAGAGGACTGAGATCCATTAGTCCCAGCAGTCTATGCAGAGCCGCGGGCCGAAGAGCATAAATCACGTGGGAAGAGCACGTCGATATACGATTATCAGTCATCCAATAAATCGCTGCTGCTGCCTCAGCCCACCTCCCGGCCGCGCATTAGGCGCCCCAGCACGGCTCGTCAAATTCTCCTCATCCCAGCATCACATGCCCGTGATAAAGCGGGCTTTTATCCCGGGTGATGGGGGACCTTAGTAGAGGGATATTTCTCAAGACCACACAACAAAAACACACAACGAGACTCGTGCTTCATAACATGAATATTCCAACTTGAGTATTTCAATGCCAAAAAAAAGAAAAACATCAATTTTGTCAACTATTTCGCTTACCGTCTCTTGTCGACTGTAAATATTATTGTTTGAAAAACTATTAACGTATCATCAATACATGTTTATAGCAACATAAAATAAAAGTTTCCAAATAGGGTTTTTAAAATTTTATCCTTTCATATAAAAATATTTGTGAAGGCGCCACGGTTATCGTCTGATTGGGCAGGTTGTGTTTTTTGTTTTCGCTTATCTGCGGTCGGGCGCGCGCTGAGCCCCCCTTCCCCCTTTACCTGGCGGTCTGGAGCCAGCACGGTTTATTGCCGTGGTCACAGCCTCCGAGCCAGCGCTGAGTGGTCCATCATCATCACACGAAAGACGCACGACCCGTGATAAGACGCAGACTGTGAACCCTGCAGAGCCTCCTCGCTGGAAATTGACGCAAAATACAAAAATTGTTTATCGTCTGATGTGGAGAGAGACTTTATTTTAATGGGCATTTAAAAAATGTTCAGAATTTTAAATTCTTTTATTTGAACTTAACTTATTCTTTTTTGAAAGAGGGTATTTTATCAGCTGGTTTTAATTTCAATAATTTATATTGTCATAACATAGAAGTTGTAGTAATTAATATTTGGAAAAAAAATCTAAATGCATGATATTATATTATAGTTATGAGTAGATTTTCTGTTTCTTTAAGTGCATGCATTTTCATTGTTACGGGAAATTAATTTTTAATTAAAATATATTATAAAATATCATGATATTTTAATGCACGCGTCATTTAATAGAAAATGCACGAAAATACTAAAATGTATTATTAAAATAATCATACAAACAGTTATATAGCTATTAATTTCAGTAAATCTGTGAGAAAGCTCTGTTAATATCGTCTCCACGATTTATATAAAAGAAAATCCTATTTCGTTTATACATTAATTATCTGAAAAAATATATAATAGAAGAAATTATTTACAAAAATACGTATATTTATTTGTGTATATCGAGCTGAATATAGATATTCGCGTATAATATTATGATGCTGATATAAAAATCTCACAACATAGAAACACAACGCACCCCTATATAATAATAAAACATGTTGGTACGACGAATAATGATGAGTCTGAATGAGAAGTAATCGCTTGACTCTGGGACAGTCCATTAGGGATGATCGAGGAGGAGACAAAGACTCTCTCGATCTGTCCGTCGTGTCTCTGGCTGCTGCAGCCACACAGGAGCACAATGATGACTACGCTCCAGCACAGAGCCTGTGGGACCGCCGCTGTGTGTGCGTGCGGCGGAGCAATTAGGGAAATGGATTGGTCTTCAGTCACTCGCGTATCAATGTGAGAAAGAGAGAGAGAGAGAGCTGTGTCGCGATGAGGGGAGAAGAAGCTTTTGTTTCGCCCCGTGCCAGCCAGGCAACCAGCATTGCAAGGGGACAATAATATATGAAGAGGCAAGGAAAAGCGCGAGCTCCCAAACTGAATATCTTGAGCTCACAAAACTGAAGTGCAAGTTGTGGTATTATAATGGAACCAAATCTAAACTCTGAATAGTTTCTTGTCAACAACAATATTCGCAACAGTATAATATAAATAATGTAGAGAGCAATCAAGTTTGTATTTAGCATGATAGGAAAAGAAGATCAATCAGAACTAAGTATTTGATTCAAAATATTATATCTAAAGATTCTAAAGTATCAATAGCTCATGCATGTTTTGGATGATGTAAAAGAATTTTAAAAGTTCTATATCAATAATAAAAAAAAATGTTGGTCTAAAAATAAAATGAAGTTATCGAAAAATGTATACGTATAATAATCAATAAAATTTTATTTCAAATTGCTCTAAAAAAAAGGGGGGGGGATTTTGCCTCATACTAACAATAAAATAATTTTCCATACATTTTCAACATTTTGCCTGTAAAGTTTATTTTATCCCATTGAGTGAGTGCCTTATAATTAAATTATCTGTATACGCATGTTTAATTATATACCGCGTATAAATAATATAATATATAAATATAAAACGTTGGTGCTCTATAATATATTGTTAAAATCCAGAGCCACTGCAATGTGTATATCGATAATATTTGGTATCAAACCATTTCAAATAATATTTAAATGCCCCAAATTTTATTTTATTTTTTTGTATATTCACATGATTGATAATTAAGAATAAAAGAAGAATCTCAGCTGTATAATATTCGACAATTGAACGAGAAATCGTCAACAAATACCAGCTTGCAATATTGTTGCCATCGTGACGAATATCTACAACAATATGTTGCAGTCCTCTATTGTCACCAAAATGTCCCTATAATATACAAACACACAAACAAGTCGCCGTCGTCATCCCCTGCTGCATCCTTCCTGTCTGAGACAATGCTTTCTGAGTTATGCACTTCCATCCCTTGCTTGCAATTGATACCCGGGATAATGTCGGCAGATACTCGCTGTGGTGGCCATTCATCGCCGTCTTTCCTTCCTTCTACATAAAAATTAATATTATGCTAACAAAGTCGAATATCCTATGTTTATAATATGGAAGAATCAACTTTATGGAAGCTAAAGCTGATTTTCCTCCTGTACATGATTCTTGCATCAGGAAACGGCACTGACGAGTTATTGTGGTGGTGTCGATTGAATTACGGAGCCATTCTCGTATCTGGTAATATAAAAATATGTTTTATATTAATATCGGAAGCCATCCTGTATTATATGACTATATATACTCTGTATATGTATAGCTATAATATGAAACATCGTATGTAAGAAATTATAATTATTTTTCCACATCATCAATATTTGGATAAGGCAATATTTAGGATGGATTTAACGTTATAGGATTATTATTTATCATAATTTATGTCACAGTTATTGTTAATTAATTTAATTAACTGATATAAAATTTACTTTGCAGATATTTGAAAATTATAAAATTAAAATGATTACAATATAATATTTATATCTTATTAATAAGTAATTATAAAGATTAAAGAATTGTGTTTGAATAAACTTTTTAATGCAAGGATATAAAATACTTATGTGCTTGCAACAACCTTTCTTTTTGTTTCTTGCAATAAAAGTCTTTCATACAATTCAAAATTTAGATGCCACGAGTAACAGGAGTTACAAAAATAGTCAAAATTGACCATCTAAACACAAACATCTCTGAAATTGCAATAATATGACAAAATAACAATAACGAATTAATATATTGTTTAACGTGCAGGCATACACAAAATGAAAGAAAAGCATAAAAATAAAACTGCTCGACTATTGAAACAATCAATATTCTATATAGGGAGACAGAGGCGCTCCCGGGACACGGGAAGGGGGGGGGGGGAGAAAACACTTCACCGAGGATTGAACGCGTGTGCCACTCATTGTTCCAGCGAACCCCTCGACAACAACAATGCATTCTCCGTGAATTGCTTCCAATTTTTTGTCGTATTGAGGCTCCTAATTTTTTTCATTTTCTAAAAAAAAAAAGAAAAAAATTTGATAAAGGTTCAAAATTTTAAGATGCGTTGTGAAAGAAGAAAATTATTAAACAAATTTTATGTACCCATCTGCATAATGCACTGCAAATACTATTGAGAATTATGATATATCGATAGGATGGTACGCAGGAATATAAATATTATATAGCATTATTATGTTTCATGGCCATATTAATATAAAAAACAGCAAAAAAAATATATTATGCAATAAAGGTAGAGCTGTTATATGAAAAAAGGAAATAAAGAAATGCATTCATGACAAGAGAAACTTCAAAAAGTCATTTTCAAAATTGTCAGTCAATATAGAATTATAATAAATTATAATAATCAAATATTGAAGCTAACATTAAACTATTATTGATATTTATCGCATTAATATTGATCATCTCTGTCACCACATATGCAGCATATTATTAAACTGAGTGGGGATGGCAGCAAAGCACCAAAGGCACTATATCACTTGAATGGATATAAACAAATTGAATTCACATTGAAATTACATTAACAATCAAAATATACAATATTCATAAATATACATGGGTGGGTATACATTGCGAATATTAAGACATTGAGGTAAAGAAAAGCCATATGACTCGGTCCGGGCGGTCATTGTTGCGTGCTGATTGTGTTTCTGATCAGCTGATGATGCTGCGTGCAGATGCGCGCCGCGTGGAGCACGCACAACAATGGGTCCGTGTCAACTGACGGGGGGCTCAACAATCAGCGTGTCGCGAGACCCCCGCGGCGATCCAGATTAACTGCAATCACTGCAGCGATGAACATTATTATTGTTCTTCAGTTTCAATTAGTGACTCTGCTTGACGAGAATATTAATTTTCAATGCTTCATTTTTTTATTATACTTTTGTAATATTGCAATATAACGGAATTACGCGTAATTTATATGACTTTCAATGATTTTGTTTACTGTAGTGTATTTCTTTTTAATTATACGATTCAAATTTTAATAAATTAGAAATAAAATCTTGTTAGTTCGTTTCTATCTTCTATATTATAATATAAGCGTTAATCTGTATAATTATATAAATAAATAAGCGCATTTTTATTTATTTATTTATTTATTTATTTATTTATTTATTTATTTATTTATTTATTTATTTATTTATTTATTTATTTATTTATTTATTTATTTATTTATTTATTTATTTATTTATTTATTTATTTATTTATTTATTTCTTTATTTATTTATTTATTTTTTTCACCCAAAGTACAAATACAAAATATTTTACAAAAATTAGGGTGCGGATTGCAACAATTAAAGCACCGATGGCACTGTTTCACTAAAAAGTGGTTACAATCCTTTATATAACTACTGAAAAAAAACAATCATTAGCTGTAAGCTTGTGTCAAAAGTTTGTACATCCAAAATTATTATATTCTTGCATTTTTTTTTATTTTCAAATAAATAAATAAAAATTCACTGCATGGAGAGAAAACACTAACTGGAAAAAAGTAAACAACTCAAAGTATAATTACATTAATTAGAAGTTTGCGTTTTTTTTTTTTTTTTTTTCAGCTATTTCTTTTCTCTCATGGATTTCATTTCAAGAAACATGGAGGATTTATTATTTTTGAAGTGATTTGTAAATTATTATATACAATATCATATATTATTATACAATGCAAAAATTGACACCGTCATAATACATTAACTAAGATGTATGACAACATTATTATATGAGGCATCATAGTATACAATGTATGATGTAGACATGAGTATTATATTCCCCCACCCCCCATATACGTCAAAATGAACATCATATCAAAGATACTAAATATGATACGAACGGTAATAATATACAGATCAACTTTTTTTTTTTCTACATGCACTCTGACTGTGATGTCCCTTTTTAAGTTTCTATCTTTTGTTACTGCATTATACTAAATGAATTATTTAATCATAATTTTTGAGTAGTGCTTGCAGCTCCCTTCTCTTATACACCAGGCAACAGTATAGCATCAGTTACAATAAAGTTCTCTCGCGCCCCCAGATCGAGGGTGGCTGCAGCAGGGAGGGGGTGAGAGGACCAACAGATGCGCTAGGGGAGGGGGTTTACCGCCATGGTTCCCGTGAGACTCCCCCACCTCCAGTCTGCCCAGACTCTCAGTTTGATCCGTCGCAGTTCCCTCGGAAGAAAACTTGTCGGTGCGAAACTTTCAGAGGCAATGACCTGGCGTCAGTTAACATGTGCTACATTGTGACGAGAGATTTACCCAAGTACGACAATGTTGTTTAAATCGCAGAATATGCAAAATTTGTGACTTGATGAGATTTGCTGAAATGTGTACATGGGTACATGGCAAATTAACTAAGATATTCAATTATTATTTTCTATAGAAGAAATTTCAATTCGTTACACGTTATCTCTGGTTATATTTGTTAGGAAAATCATATAATGTAATAATTTTGACGATATAGAACTCTGTGGGGTTTAAATAATACAACCGCTCTATTTATTTTATAAATATTAAAGTTTTGTTAAAAATTAAACTATTTTAGTATTATGTTTGTGCCCAACATTCCCTAGTAGCTGTAATACACTATATACATTATAATAAATATTACAATGTTTATTCACGTGATGAGATATATTTTCCTCCGGACAAAATGAATATAAAATTACAGTTTTGTGTTATCAGAACATTGTCATCACAGTAAATAAAATATTTTTTGACAAAATGAAATTTATTGATTGCATATGTTGAACATGCAGCCTCGTGAAGAATTCATGTGGCTGAGATTTAATCAACGATAAGATGCCACGATATGCCGCCTGCTGCATGTCGTTATCTCGTGAGGGGGGCGTGGCACCTGCGGCGGTCACGTGGCTCATCAGCTGATCGGGGTGATAGTAGTGGCGGGCTGTCAGTCAATGTATCTCGTGTCTACATTATATTTTCTGGCTGCTCAGTATATCCGAATTTTCAATATCAATATATAGAAAATTAATGCAGTTTTATGCCGAAACAATATTATGTCAGTTTACAATCTTACAGCATGAAGATCCAGACTCCATTATAATCAAATGAGGCTTAAGCATGGACAACAGAACAAATAAAATTGAACAGAAAATACATGCATGCATTGTATATAATAATAATTACATTGATAATGCATGTAATACTGCAAATATTTTTTCAGCCTGCAGTAAGAGAAGGTATGCAACCAGTGAAGCATCAAGCACCACAGAGAAGTAAACTTTCAGGGGCAACTTTTCTCAATGCAGCTCAAACTTCACGTATAATGAATGTAATATTATTTTTTAATAAAACACTTTATTTAAAAAAAAAATGGATATCTTCCTTTTATATATAAAGTTATGATAAAAACAAAACAAAATATATTATTATGTATGAAAAAAGAAAAGTAATATAATATACATATCATTCATGCGCATTAAATTACTATATTTTTATATACTATTTTCAATATTGAGTATATTCTTAAAAGGTTTTTAACTTTTAACTATCTTGTAGTTCACTAAATGATAAAAATATGCAAATTTTTCAAAAAATGCTTTAATCAAAGTCACAATTTTTAAATAAAAATAAATACTTTCCACGATATTATTATTGTGTTTACAGCTATATATATAGGGATATAGCCTTCGGGAAGTGAATTGTTCTTATTGAACTGTTTGTGAATTTTCTGATGCCTTTGGCTTGTTATTTATTTACTCATGAGGGAAATATATTAATAAAATAAAAATAAAGATAAATCAATAAATAATAATTCAATGCTATAGCCACCCAGTATAAATTCAGGTGGAAAAGTCACCAAAACTCCCTTCACATGCAATAATGTGATCTAAATTCGAGATGTCCCAGGTACATAGTGATCATCATTAACACGTGAATCACGCGCATCTGCCGTCAGAAGCTTGCGCCAGCAGCTGAGCCAAATTAGCCCCGGCATCAACAGCACGCGATGAGCTCCCTACTGCTCATTTGTGGCCGCTGGAAAGTCACCAGCCAACTTGGATATAGGGCTCGTTAGCACGCAAGCATACAGCAGTTCGGTGATAACACTATATTATGACTTCATCGGATAATATATTGTATAATGCATATTTATCATCATTGGGGGGGGGGGGAGGGTATCAAAAACTTAAATGCATTTATTTATAAATGTGAAATTTAATTTACTGATATGAATATTATATGATTGTGATTTAACTTAACCCATATTTTTACTAAACAATAAGAATTATTTCATTTTTATTTAAGTTGAAATAAAATAAATGTGTATATTTTTACCGTATAACAATTAAAAATATATTTTTTTTTAAGATGAAATCAAAAATATAAATGTATATATTAGAAGTGATAGCTTACAGTAAAACATTTCAAACCTATCTAGATGCACATCATGTAATGCATTACTGCATTAATTAACCAGTGTATTATAATTATTATCCATTCTTGTAGGCATTGCATGTAGTATTGATATTATATGTAATATATATTATACGTACACGGAGACAACATAATTGAAGGAAAGAATAATAAAAAAATAATTAAATTGGTTTAAATATAAGATCTTATTAAAGTAGCAATAATTTTTTCTCGGACATATTATTAGCTACGGATAAATATTTTAAAAGTAAATGTGTGACAACCCCTTTTATTCCACCCATCCTTTTTGACCCCTCGCCTGATTTCTTTTCTGAGCAAAGCCGAGTATGAATTCTAGGTTATAATACAGAGTTCAGTACACCACTGAATACCTCTTAAATGACATAATATACATTAGTTATTAATATAAAATATATGATAAAATTATGATTAGGTTAATTGTTCATCATAATATAATAATTTATATTTATACTGTACATATATAATACATCATGTGTTTAAAATTTAATAAAATGTACAACTTATGTAAATAGTGTAAATACAAGCCAATCAAATTAATAATGAATATTTTTCTCTGCATGCATCTGGAAACACACAGTTAATTTACTAAAATATATTAGAAAAAAATATTATACCTATCAGTAACTTGAGAGTTTATTTTCTTATAAATTACGACAATATTTTGATCTTATTGCAACGACGTGTATTTTTCGTGATGATTAGCGTGATGTGATGCTGCAGGATCGCATCTCTCAGAGGGCTTAGATCCATCCCTTCAGCTTATATATTATTATATACTTATTACACACATTGAATCTTGGTGGAGCTTCAGAGTGCGGGAGGCCACCACCAACACCGCGGATGTTACATGTATAGCATGAGATACAAACCTGATGTAAGACACTGAGAGTAAAATGCTCAGGGGATAGGAGGAAGGGAGGAGTCAGCAGCTAATGGTGCGGTTGAAACTTTAATGGATGCAGGTTTTAGCTAAGAAACCGCACGAGAACAACGACGTAAGACTCTAATACTCTTGAAGAAATAAAGCTTTATATATATATATATATATATATATATATATTAGAAGGCTTGTACTTACATGGTTTTACCCATATAATATCTTATAGCTGGTCCGTATAAGGAGAATGTACGGAGAGTGTGTTCAGCAATTATATCGTCGTTGTAATTGCGGAGCTGCCTCGTCGACAACGATTATTATAGCTTTGATTGTTATGGCAACTCGAGAGCAACATCTCTCTCTTTTCTCTCCACCCCTGCAAAAAAGAATAACGTATAGTGGTAAATCGGTGCAGCAGCACTACCCCCAAATGACTGACATTAGCAGAATATATAACTGTGCATGCCATTGTCAATAATGCTTCCAGATCATTGGTCTAGTGGCGAGATTGAACACTCTCGGCGTGCAGCTGGAGTGGGAAAAAGTGAAATAATTATTTATTGATGTAGAAATAAAATTTTGATTTTAAATAACTCAGGATTTTCGGACCGTTTACTCCATCTCTATATTTGAGAGGGTTTTATCTCATTGTGTATATAGCATATAAATATATACTGTAATTACTTTTTGGATGTGGATCGAAACAGAAAAGGGTACTCTTCTTACACCTAACAAAAGGTTAAATCTGCATATATTTGTATTTTGAAATTGCAGCTCCCGTAAATAATTCTTTTGTTTATTCAACGAAAATTAAAATCAAAATGCAAATCAGACAGGTTCAACCAAACAATTAAAGCTGGTAAAAAATTTGATTTTTTTACACTATTTTGCAGTTTGGGCTAAGTTTGTCAGAAAAAACATCAATTAAGTCTATATTAAATATACTAAATTATTATAGCCTATATAATTATGCAATAGAAATTTCCAAACAAATAGAACTAGCGGGGTTCAAATTCCAGCTCTCGACGAGTTATGTTTCCACTTTAATGTAATTTACTTTTATTGTTACAAATTGAAGAAATTTTCAATGCAATAATATGATTTATTGGGAAAATTGTGATGTTTTTCACTCTCATAATAGTCATAATACGCGAGGTGCATTATTTCGGTCACGTGATCTATACAACGCTGAGATAACAGCACGCTGCTCGCCTACAGTAAACAATGAGGGGGGCGTGTCCCGGGGGAGTCACGAGGCAAAATATTGACCTGCTCGTCAGCTGGGGGCTGCCATGTGCGGTCGACCCTGGGGACCCTGCAAGGGGAGGAGGAGGAGGTCTCAATAGAACGTACTTGATGGTCGTCCAGAATTAGACCACGAAAAAGAAGATGAGTTCAACTCAATTTAATGTCTGTGGTGGAAGAAATTAAAAAAAATAATAATAAAAATAATACAAAAAATAAATATAGTTAATATTAAACATATAATAGTTTCTTGTATTTAGGTGAACTAAAATACAATTATAATATGCGAAAGCGAGCAAAGCCAATAACTGCCATTTGTACAAGCTATATAAATGCAAAGGTGATCCTGATGCATGCCATGTGGTCTGTGATTATCAAACAGCTTCAACAAAACAATTGGATAAAGTAAATCGTTATTATTGATTATATTATTTTTCTACATATTTTTAAGCATTGCAATGCACTTTAAATTACCTTTTATTTAATTTAAAAAAATATTATAATTAAGTTTAACTAGAGAATATATAATATATATTATACATTTTTAATTATTCTTGTAAAATATTTGAATCCCTTGAATTGTTATAAAATTAAAAGTTCCGTTTATTTTATTCTTCATTTACTTTTCAGAATCAAGAAAAAATGTCTACTAATAGTATAGAAAAGTGTATATAGCAATATATAGCAAACCTTCCTTGATATTATTAAATTTATTTTGTGTTTAAAAACATAAAAAATATGCACACAAAATTAGTATGGCTTTGAGGTAATCGATCAGTATATATTGAAGAAGCATTGAATAGGGACTTTCTGCTTTTCTTGAAAAAAGTGCAACTTACCAAACCGCCAAAATTTACGATTTTTTGCCGAAGTCATTAAGAGATATTGAAAGTGATGTTCTTTTCAAAAATAAGCTAAAATCAGTTCTTATTGGCAAAGAGTATTATACAATAAAAGAATTTGAATCTAACAAGTTACCAGAAAACATAATTTAACTGTATTTGATCATTTTTAATGCTGTTTATATTTAATGTATTATTTGAATGTATGCATGTATGTAATTGTAGTTAGTAATAGTTGTTTTATTATTTGTTTCTGTTTTTTTTTTTACAGATGTTTTTTTCTCCTAGATTGACGTAAATCATGTTGTAATGTACAACCAGTTATTTGAAAATAAATTATTATTATTATTATTATTATTATTATTATTATTATTATTATTATTATTATACTGTGGTATTTGTCAAATCTGAATATTTTTTCACACGGAAAATTACTTAATAAAAAATAAATATTCTTATTTTTATCATTATTATTTTTTTACATTATTAGCAGATAAACATTTATTTTTTGTCCTTTATGCATATAGTCAGTTTACCGTGCATCGGAAAATAGTAAGCCACGGTGACATTAATCCTGTATAAGCTGTTGTTGTAAAAATATATAATAAATATTTATTGTGTTGGATATTTTTTTTTTTAAATTATGTAATATATGTTTGTTTTATTTCTAATTTTATTATTTTAATGCATAATAAAAATACTTCTCAACTTTTCTCTTAATATAAACGTTTCTTTCCTTACAAGCTGTTTCTGATTTTTTTTTTTTTTTTTTTTTATTGCGCATGCAAATGCAGTTTGATGGTCTAGGCACGCGAGGTTGCTGGTGATTTATAGAGTGGCGTGGGTGCTTACTGGCTGGTTCTTGTCGACCCACCCACCCACCCTCTGGCGGCCGCCGCTGTAGCGCCACATTGCCGCGGAATGCGATAAGCTCTCCCAGGAATCCGGCAGGCAGGCAGGTTGTTAAAAAAAAAAGTACAGTACAATAAAACGATCGGCTTGGCACTCACGTATGGATGCTGATTGGCATGAGCACCACGTGCCCATTGGTCGGAGTCGAGTTGGCTTACAGCCGGCAGTACGGCGCCACCTCTTCTATCATCCGTGGCCAGAAAGCATACCTCAATAGTCGTGCATCAGGTCCAGCAATATGGTGATGATGGCCGCGCCGGCTGTGATGTAACTTCAAGTACTGAGCACTTGAGGGCGCCACATATAATAAACCATACCTGCTTTGAGGTAATATAAACTAAAGAGCAGGATTTCCATAAATCATCGCTGGAGGAGATTATGTCATGGTTTTTCAGATGTCTGATGTTAATGCACGAACCAGGACGACGAGTTGTGGTGGTTATCAGTGGCGTGACTTGGCTCGTGCTACCCCCCCCCCCTTCCAGTCTCCATCAAGGGGGGATTATAATTGAAGAGGGAGTCAAACCCTTAAGCCTTTCTTCTGACGAGGACAAATCTTGAACTGAGAATCATGCTAGCGGAACGATCATATAGCTTAATATCAGTCTAACTATATTACACAATATCACAATTTATGTATCTCCTATAATAAACACGCAGGCTTAAAAATATTTAGTATATGTATGGCCTTCAAATGCCTTTAAATTCGTTTCGGAGAAAAAAAATATATATATGTAGGGGTTGTTGACCATTGTATGTGTCATATATGCCCTAAAACTGTTTGAGACAGGGTCGTGATTTTTAGATAAGATACGGTACAGAAGGACATGAGGTGCAGTAAATCCTCAGCAAGTATTTTGTAAATAGCGATTTGTCATACACGCATACCTTTCACACTAAAGCATGGGCAATGAGATGTAAAAATAGATTCTATATACCTAGGGTTTCAAACTTGTATATCTTTTATTTATGCTAATTGATACAAAAATATGACAGTGAACAAGCCATGATGGAACAATGCACCGGATATACAAAAATATTAACTTTCATTGAAGAAAAGACATGCGCGCAGTACTTGCATGGAATACAAGAATTCAATTGTATCATATTAATTATTATAATAAAAATTTAATTGTAAATAAAATATTAAAGAAAGTTGTATTTATAAAAAGTGATTGACAGCTTTTTTTTATAATTTTTTTAACATTCTTTACTCAACCGACTCAACTCATATACTGTCTGTAGACTGTGTCTATAATACTGTATATCTATATACCTATATGTACTTAAATATTTTAAGTTCTGTTTAAATGAATTGCAAATAAAAATAGTGTCATGCAAGTCACTAAAATGTATTGTAATTAAAAATTGTATATAAGTAAAATTGTTACACAAATCATTATAATTATTTTATATAGTGCATGATATCGGCAGAAATAAGGTGTTTAGAAACAAACTCATTTTTGTCGCATGCAGCCAAGCATGTATATATATAGAGAATTGACCTCTTGTTTTGGGAGATGGTAATGAAATTGGCATAATTATAATGGGGGTGATTCACGGAAAAGTTATCCAGAAAGTTTTCCAGCTTTCCCAGCACTAGCCGTGGTTACCTCCATCCTAATTCAATGAAACTAAACGTGGTTAGTGAGAAATCTGGATAACTCTCTCCGTGAATGGCGCCCAGCATCATTATCCATTATAGTTAATTGTATCACTGCACCTATAATTAATACTGAATACTGAATTCCTGATTAACATGCAATTAATAAATTCATTCGCTATTTTAATTCTAACTCTTGGCATTATTAACTTCTTGATTTAATTTAATGTTACTTACGTATAATTTAAATTATTTTGAACAGAGTATGAAACTGCTTTTAAAGATATTTACAAAACTGCAATGTTATGCATCTTACAGTTGCTGCACAGTAGAGTGTTTATATTTATTATATAATAAAATGTCATTGCATTTTTTACATCTGTGCGTAAGAAAATAGGGATAAAAAAATAAACATAATTTTTCACGTATTTTGCCAACTGTGCAATTCACTTATATTTTTTTAATACGTTTATGGATATGTCATATGTGAGAGTTGTCACTCTTTGAACTTTAAATAAAATAATCAAATTAATATTTGCAAGGAGAGTATTTTTACTATAAACAAATTGGTGTGACAGACTCCTTCAAGCATTTGCTTGTAATTTGTTTATTTGTTCGAGGACAGTTCTCATGTCGCCCCACCCCGGCGTCGCCTGCTCACCAACCAGCGGGGCGACCGTGACTCGACGCCAGATTTATGTCACGCCGCGGCATGGCGAGACACCCCATTGGTCTGCGTGAGCACCACGTGACCGCGAGCACGCTCGTGACAAACGAGCAACGAGAGCCACCGTGACGTTCGCCAAGCAGCCTCGTCTGCAGGGTTATATTATAGCTCGTGTCTCGTCTTCTGCATACCAGGGTATTATATTTGGCAACAATATTGGACTCAGGGGGTGGAGGGAAGGACTCCAACTTTGAGGCCAGGATAATGGAAAATCAAAATTTTACAGCTCATGTAATTAGAGCACATTGGTCTCGGCTTTTTTTTTTAATTTAATCTGACTAGTTAAATACAGAAATAAAATAAATAAATAAAATTTGACCCATTGCACTTTGGTTAAATATTTAGGATTTTGTTAAGTTATTTGGAATTAATATTTTATTATTTGAAGCAATCCACGCATGCACTTTGTTGCATGAACGTTCATATTTATTATCTTTTGTCACTAAATCAAATCACGCATATACATATACACTCGTTCTATTGCAAATTAAATTCAAAGATTTGCGATGACAACTGTCTGCATAATATATGTTGTATATATGACATGGCTCATGTTTTCCAATTTGAGATTAAACTTTGCTTTACTTAGCTGTGATTTAAATTGTTCTTGGAACCATTGTTTCAAGTATCATGCAGTATAGTATTCATAATTCAAAATCAAATTTAGTATAGGAATCAAAGACCTGACGGATACAATCTTGACAAACACAATTATCCTTCAATACTCTAACGGCGTGCTAACTGAATATTATTTACTTTAATATATTTCTACAAGATCGGCTATTTTGTTTGCCGTTGCATGACCATCTCGGCCGACAAGTGTGTGAGGACCGCTACTGTCTGTTATGTCTGTCTGCTTGGGTCGTGCCAGTGAAAACAAAGGCGCGTCCAACTGAAAACATTTCACCGGGACCTCTCAAATTTGAAAATGTTTTACCACAAGTATAACAAATTACCATGCAACAAACAAAATTCATTCAAATCTGGAATGAAATATTTTTGTTTGTAGTAATAAGGTAATAACCTTAATTATCTTATAGAAATTCTATAGTTATTTCGAAAAGAAGATTTTAATAATGTTATTAAATCTGCATGCATGAAGAAATAAAAACTGTTTAGAATTAGGTATTATATAGCTATATAATTACACAGATATATATACTCCAGCAGTATATATAGCCTTAAAACATCATCTTGCCTTGTGGGCTAAAAAGTCTTTAAAAAGCTATATATTATTAAAATATACTTAATTTGATTTCGCAATAGATATTATAATATATAGCCCTTCCATGACATGCGTAATATTACTGTAGTAAAAATTGTCAGTCTAAATTAATGCTTCGATATAATTGTTGGAAATATATTGTAATATGATACGATTTTATTTAAGTATATAATATATAATTGCAATAATTATATACATTTTATTTCCCTAGTCTAGGAATGAGGAGTTGACGAATTTTAGTGATAAATCAATAAGGTAAACATGTCAATTATCACCCATGTCCTTTCCAATCCGTTATTTTCTACAACATGTATAGCTTCACTGGCAGGGCGGTCTTTTTGCGGTTGTTAAAAGGCGTGCCAAGTGCTGTATATAGTAGAAGAAGGGCGTTGTCCCACCGCGCGTTGAAGTGCTAACTGGCTCAGGTAATCCCGCGACCCTTGGAGAGGGCACGAGCTCAGACCACCCTAGCTGTCACAAGCTACCTGCAGCCAAAGCTGCACCTTGGCGGCGCCTGGCTGCGTGAGAAATGCAGCGCGAGCTTCACGGCGCCTGCCTTCACATCCTGCCAGACAGAAGCATGTTCATTCACCAACAACCCTCTCGTAAACTTAAGACTCTGGCGCCATCAACAGTTTCCGTCCTTGTCATTGACAAAAATGTGCTGACGATACGTGCACAGGTGATAGTACGCTTCTCTAATGTACTGCAATATTAGTGCAGGCGGCATTCTCTAAAGATTAAAGTGCTGCAATATTGCATTCAGTGCCACGCGCACTTTATGGTTCGTCATCTGGTACTTTTTAAGTTTCGCAATATATAGTGAGTGTGTTTTGTTTAGTAAACATTAAAGCAATAAGCGTGTGCCATGGCACTGTTAAATATAACCTATATCTCATATACACATGTGTTACAAAAACTTATTGTTTTTATTGTAAAATGAATGGGAAAAAAATACATTACGCTTGAAGTTGTATTTTGTTTATACTGAAGCTAAGTTTGAATTTTTTTTTGCTGTAGTTAGAAGACTAAATGAAAATACAATTGTTAAACATTCAATAAATAAAACAGCGACGTTGGTTAAAAACTATATTAACGCGTGCGCGTTTACTTTCTTTGTCTCTGTGAAAAGATTTAACTCTGGTTTGACGTGTGGTTTGTTTTCTCATGTCTCATATGAGGTGCAGCTAACTGTGTCAGCTTGCTGTGCCAGCCTTTGTTGGTCACTCAAATGTCAGGAGCGCCAGGAGGAGGCTGCAGCTGCCCATCTCGCCGCTGTATCATGACCACCTCACTATCAGATCGCCTGCTCAAATATATATGACTCGACGTGGCACCTTATCGGTCTCTTTCAGCTCCAATCTCATCCAGTGACTCTGCTTCTCATGTCTTTTCATATGACCAAATCAATTTGGAGGACAAAAATAAAATATTTAAACATGTTAGCTATAGAAATATAGCCCAAATCTAACTAAATAAAGGTCCACATAAACTTTCTTTAATTTTTCTAAAAAAAATAATGCCATTCCCCCCCCCCTCCCCCTCTTTATTATATAAGGCCCGAAAATGTGCACAATTTAAATATTAAGTATACAGTAGATAATTATATTTGATGGATATAATTTCTATAATGTTTTATATTATATATATAATGATGCATGAGAGGTTGCATCAGTTGCATGCAATGCATACTGCAGATGGAGATACGATTTCTGGTAGTATATCGTTAACCTGGAGATAACCGAGTGTACTGTACAATATTTTTAGAGACACTCCAATAAACCGAAGTCTGGCCTGCAAATCTTTGTAACTTTATGTATTTTAGCCTGCTAAGTCTGGCCCCCGTATCTATTCAACTCTTTAAACAGATGCATATATTATATATAGAGAACAGTACGCGTGTTTTAAACACGTGTATACTGTTCTTATATTTCAAGTAACTCTTTTTAACTACAAATATATTTATTATAAATATTTTATATTTGCATGCAATTAAGAGGACAAATTGACCGACCAAAAATAATTTGTGAAACTTGTGGTAACAATTTATTACACTGAATGTATAATTCATCAGTGTATTCGCATGCATTCAAATTTATTTATATGTATAATAATGAAAAGAAATGTTAGTTTAATATTTTTACTACTCTTTTGTTTCAATGATGTAAATTCAACAATACTTCATGTTAAATATTTTATAATACGTCATGCATGGGCTTACAAAACCATCAATGTATTATATTTTATATTATTTACAATTTTGCATGTTTTCTTTTTTTTTTCATCAAAATAAACACAGTGATTAACTTTAATTTTATTTCAACATACATTTTTTATAACCCTATGATATAAAATGTAGTCTTTAAATAAGATTACGATTTAGCATTATAAAAGTGCAACCACCTCCAGTATAATTTAAACCAATTTCCATTAAAAGTTTTGAATGAGACAAAAAGATTTTCTACAATAATAACAGGATGACCGCTCTCAATAAAATTACTGCACTAGTAGCAGCAAATTACCCTTCAAGGTGGTAGCGGCTAATTATACTGGCGGCTATATAGCTCTCCCCTATGCTTGCACAGGTGTGACGACGGAGAGTGCGGGCGATGGGCGAGCACGTCTGGCGGACAGTGAGGGCTCTCTGGCCGGCAACCTGGACTCGCACCTCCCCGCCCTGACTACCTCTCTGGGTGACTAGGCAGTCTCATCACCTGCCCCCGCTGCTCCTCGCAATCTCGGAGGATGAGCGATAGACCGAATAATAATAATCTATTTCTCTCTGGTTGGCAGGCAGTTAGAAGTAGCAGCTTAGTTTTTAATTGCACCTGCAAGGACAGGTATGTAATTGCGTTTCCTTGTCCCGGAAATGTCACCACCCAGTTCCTCCAAGTAACACGTGGTCACGTGGTAACCTCCCTCCCCCCGTTCAAAATGTTGCAACCAGACGACATGTAAAAAGTGACATCACTGCAACATCAAATGTTATGTCAACTTCTCAAGGTATTTCTTCATGCTAATAGATCACATGCATGATATTTTGTATTTATAGTCTATATAGTTCAGTGATTATAGTGTAATCAAATTTCATGGATTGCTTGGTATTTCAATATTATAATATACTGATATAAATTAATTGAAATCATATTGACGTGTTCCAAAATAGTGTGATTAAACCAACAAATTTTGAATTAAAACTTAAATTCATCAATTCATAATATTTTAATTTTAAAGATGTTGGAAAAAAAAACTTATTTAAATTGGTCAAAGTTTTCTATAATTATTGCTGATGTGGGATGGGAGCAAGAACTATATATATTGTATACAGTCTTTGGGATGGGAAGACTCAGGAAGAGAGATTTGAAAGCAATGTTAAAATATATTTGAATATCAGCATACTTTGTGAGCTAGATATTTATTATTAATATTATTATGTATTTAAATATTATTTATTATATAATATATTTTTTATTTCTTAAATAATTATATAGAATATTAACTTGTAGACAACCGTGGCATAAACGATTGTCTGACCGTTTTCTTTCAGTCTTTCCATGCAGGTCATGTTAATAATAATAATATTATCGTATGTATAAAATAATAAAATATTAGTTATGACGTCATGTGCCTCACATTGTTTTCAAAGAAAGACGTCCGTGACGTCACGTGTTACAACACTTCAATTAATGTTCTAAAAAAAGTTTACATTTCTCTCAGGTAATTACCGCTATATATATTTATACATTATTTATTATATCAATATTATGCGTATATTCAGTATTAAGCATTTTTAAATTATAAAGTTGAGATCATTCTTTGTAAAATATCATTATTAACCATTGCATGACATCGTATCTAACCAAAAAAATGAAGCACCCAATTATTTGCAAATATATAATAATGTATATTTATATACAATTCAATGACCTTGCAATTTTTTAAAGGTAAATTACACGTGATAATAAAACTGCTCTATATTTTTTGTTTATTTTTATTTATTTATTTTTACTTTCACAGTTTTCTCTAAATTTGAGTATGATTTTAACTTTTATATTAAAATGTGTTGTGTCCCGAACGCTTGTGTCTTCCTGAACACCACATATATTATATAATTCTGGATCTGCTGGGGCTCGACTCACGGACCCCAAGGTGTATCATCATGTAGCAGACATGCAGGCTGTTATTAAGGCATCACTCGAGGAGATTACATCGCGCTGGTGTCAGGGGAGATGTCAGCCGCCACAGCGACGGTAGCCGCGAGATAAAATCTCTGCAGGAGCATGACGAGGGTCCTGGACCAGCAGCAGTCATTAACGTGAGGTGGTGGCGTGACTCGGTCGATCTCATCGTGAGACCTTCCTCGGTAATCGTGCAGCAGCTCCGCCAAAATTGTTCATAATAATGTTAATAATCATGAAAGATACTAAAACGTTTTAATTTTTAGACCATTATTAGGTTCTTCTTTAATGATGGCCTTTTTTAAATCACATTTCATCAATATACTTATGCAGGTAAATAATAAATTTCTAAAATGTGATCGAAAAATGTTTTACATTTTACGTTATATCTCGGAATCTCGGGACAGCAGGAACTTTTATATATTCCTGATGCGTCATTTTGGCACTGCATTGCAGCTTTAAGAGACAAATAATGAGATACAGCCTGTTTGTAATTTTGGAGGAGGTAAAAAGAGCACCCATACAGCCATAAAGTGTATAATATTTCTTATCAAATTGCATGTAGTTAACCATGCACGCATCTCTATAGACTATAATATATATCATGTGCATGTGACATCGCGCAGACAGAGCAAGTTCATGCTCTCCCGACGTGCATACATCTCAGGACAGTTGGAAATTATATGGTCTGGGATATTATATTGGTCTAATATCCAAAAAGCATGCAGTATGGATTTATGGGAAGGAATGGAACGAATACCAGTTCTAATGACCACGCTGCAGGTCTCACACAGTGAGACAATTATCCACCTCGATCGAGACAAGCAGAACGTTGCTCTCATTGCATGCAGGTTATAAATGGAGGCGCAGTGAACTTTATGTTGTGCTGACTAAAAGCGCTCTTAAATTCATGAAGACCCCTATATAAAATTATGCAAAAATCACGTCAACATTACTGATATGTTATATGTACCATGTATATTCCAACAGTCTGCAGCAAATCAGTCTGAAGTCGTGACCAAGCTGGGAATCTTCACTCGGACGGTTCTCAAGCGTTCTTGCTCTATGCTGGGTGGTCATGCAGATAAGAGGCTGCATCAGCGAGGCGCCGGTCTCACGGCCAGCCTGGGAGAGCACTGGACCTCACAGATAACGCTGCTGCTGACTGCTTCTTATGGACCACGAGTACATCACGGCGTTGTGCAACTGATGTCCGTTCATGCAATGAAGTTGTATGGCCTCATTTAGGTGGTTAAAAACTATAACAAGTAAACAAACGCAGACATGTGATTATATTATACAGTGTATTGCGTGGCAATGAAAATATGATGCATTAATCCAAAAGGACATAATATTATAATATAGATCCTGCCTTAGAGCATTGAGGGTTATAATTTTTTTGCATCCCTCACAAAATTCAATAGCAATTAATCAATCTCTTAATTGCATGCAGCAAATATGCATCTTTTGTGGCTGAAAGAACCGTCCTCAGTCCATATTCCATATATCATCGTCGTTAGTTCATTGCTGAAAAAATCATGACTTAACTCCTAATTCTCAATCTGTTATTTTAGTTATTTACCAAGTGACGCCTGGAACCGAACTCAGACCATTTTGTATTATATGTCAGAAGTGAGCCAAATGCTTGATTAAGATTTGGAAAACTTTTTTTTTCTATCAAAAAATGTAAAAGGGGTATTTTCATTTTCAATGATGACTAGATTGAGATATAATGTTATACACGTATCCCGTTTGATTTATTTTTGGAAACATTTTGAGACCAAAATTCCACTTTGAATAAGCTTTGCCTAACTGAAGAATCGTGGAAACCTCAGCCAGGATGGTCGGTCGGTATTGACAGCATTGCCATAAATCACACAATTTGTATAATTTGTTAAAAATATTTCATATTAAATTTTTTTTTTTATATACATGACAATATGAATTGAAATAATTTTAGTTGTAATTTTCGATTCTTCTGATAATGATATTTAAAATTTACATTGTATTGAAATGAGACCCTAAAAGTCAAACAATAAATTTCTCCCATATATATAAAAACATGCAGCTGTTTAGCAGACGAGCCCTTTACGGGGCTGATGTGAAGATTCCTGGGTCCATATTCCCAACAGAAGCTGCGGCGGCGGTACAATACTGAAGCGGAGAGAGCGGCGGAACGACAACACTAGTGTCACAGTTGACATAAGTTCACATTTACTATTGTTGCCGCCAAGAATAAAGCTCTAATGGATCCGCCACATAAAAAGTTACGTCGACTCAAGTGGTTGCTTCCTGTGGGGAGAGAAAAAAAAAGAGTTCTTCCCTCCGTAGTCCCGCGTGCCGTTCCTCCCCGCGTGCGGTTCCGGCCGCGTGCGCCACACGCAGAGCACGGCCGAGGATCGAGGAGCGCCACGCGGTTCGGACCGCACAAAGGAACAATGTTGATTAATTGTCAGTAGGCGAGTCATACGGATGTTTTATATAGGAGGAAGGATGAGAAAATATATGACTAATGTTATTTTTTTTATTAACTAATTGTAATTTTTGATTGTCATCTACTATATATAAATATATTATTGTGCTACATGACCGAGGCTAACCGAGTTCTCCGGAAAAACACGATGAAAATCAGCTTATTTTGACCTTGTATTTTTGCTAATTTGATCCATACAATAAAAAAAGTTCTATTATAGTTCACCATGCATGCCAAAAAACTGCATGCATGCTGGCAACGTAACAGAACAGGGGTATGTAATTATAACGTTCATAACTGTCCCGAGGTGCAAGTTGAAAACCCCACAACCCCACACTAAATAATTAACATTACAAGTGAAAAAAAAAGCGAGATTGACTTGCTGTGCAATTTTTACAATATATATTATAATATTATAAAATATAGTTACTGAGTCCCAAATCAATAAATCAAATCTTAACAGGAAAATACAATTTTTTAATTTTTTTTTTTAATTTTAAATAAAGCATGCATCAGAAAAATATAAGAACTAATAAGTAATTAAGACAATTAAAAAAAAATGTAAGGTATTCATGTTGAATTATTTTAATATCAAAGACAAACTGACAAATTATTCAATATTGTATATTATATTTTTTTACGTTAAAAATCGATAAACACTATTAATTTTTTGCTGCATGATGTAAATAACTTTTTTTTTTTTTTTTTTCTAAAACCCCACGAGGAAGGTTCTATTTTATATATGATGATAAATTATTTCTTTTAAATATGACAGTTGGATTTAAATCATATAATAATAGCAATAAAAATAATGTTTTTTTATATTTTATTTTTTATTAAAGGGATTTCTATAATCTGGTGAGTGATGTAACATTGATGGAAATGATGGATTTTTAGGGAATGGAAAAATAAAATATTTTTTAATCTTCAATATTGACAGTAGACTGTACGTCACTGCGAGATTGATGTGTGTGTATATGAGAGAGAGAGAGAGAGAGAGAGAGAGAGAGAGAGAGAGAGAGAGAGAGAGAGAGAAATGGGTTGGGGGAAAGACACTGTTGTGTTCCATTGTCACAGCAGGGCTGTTCACTCGCACGAGCCCTCGTGCGGCCCTCCACTTCTCGAGTGGCCACGCAAGCACACGAGAGACGTCACAGCCTCCCTCTCAGTCACTGATATATATGTATTATGTGCTAGATTGCCTTAAGTGTGCATACCATTTGCCGACAAGGCTCGCGCATTTGTTTATTTTTCTAGCATCAATTGTAAAATAAAGAAGTATAACGTTAGTTGAAGGAAAAAAAGTACATTAAAAAAGTGATGATAATTTTATTGGTGTCTTATTTATTACATTATTAATATAGAGTTTTTTTTTAAATTATGGTTTCGAGGATCTGTGATATTCCTCTTTTTCAGTGTATTTGTTGTATAATATTTTTAAATACTATAATACCTTCATTATATGGCAAATGTCATGACAAAAATGAAAGACTTAAAAAAAAAAAGTTGCATTTAAAAAATGTTCTGGTACACTGGGCTATAATGGGTTTGTGCACTGAAATTTGCATTGGATTGATGGAATTTTAATGAATTAAACATTTTAATTAGATAGTAATTTGTGCCTTTTTAATGTACATCAGATTAATAAATTTGCCTGGTTCCGTTTTTAATTAACATACATATATATTATTTCTTTTAAGCTATGGTCTAAATTTTAATAACTACAACTAAAATTATGATTAATTTTTTATGCAATATTGATTATGTTGTTACAATGAACAGCCTGTATACGTGGAAATATATATTGCCTAAATTTTGAGTCAAAACCATGTTTTGAAATTTCAATATTTTGAAATTTTGTTTTGCAAAGTTTGAAGCTATATTTATTCGTATTTATGTACGGCCTTTAGCAAACACTTTTTTTTTAGGGGGGTCATTTGACAAAGTTTTTTATATTTAGTATTACATTTTTTGCTAACACATAATGTAAAGTGCAACATCAACAAATAAAAAAAAAGGCTTAAAAATTTACCACCGCGATACATAAATTGAAAAACCGCACACAAAAAAAGACTATAAAATATATACTGTCATATGCTGTGGTATATAAGTATTTTTTTTAATAGATTTTTTGTTGCATTTCTTGGTGTTAGGCGGCAGGCGGCAGCAATAGCGTCAGGGCAAGATGTTTTGGTTGCAGCATCAGCGGCTAAGAGCGGCCGCTTCAAGTGCGTGGATCCATCAGATAAGAAGAGTTGTGCAGGGACCGTCGGCGGTTCCTTTGAGGCAAGCGAGCGAGGCGTTAGACACCGCCGTGGCGCCTGCCTGCTCGCCCTCCTCCTCCTCTTCACACCCCCCTCCCCCCGGGCAACAGGCGTGGGAGCCTTCCTCAGTCATCGAGCGGTGACAATAATCACCGACCCGCGAACTCATCAAACCCCTGCAATAACGCTCTCTACTTTTTCTAAAGGGTGTTATGTAGAGGTCTTCCAGGTAAATGAATATACTGATACTGGTGGTAGTAAAGTAATAGGTATAATATATCCTGCATTACCTAACTATGATGACAAAAAAGGTACCGCCGGTATATTATGTTTATATTGTAATATGACTACGGTACTTTTGTATATTTTATACACGATGAGGATATTGTCAAGTCATTGAGTCAAGGTAAAGCGATCCAAGGATGGAGTGCTTGGTGCACAGTAGCCACAGCCGAGGAGTTTATGGACATTCCCACGCCTTCGAGTGCCGCCATCAAGTCTTAAGATGTGTCGGTGCACAAAACCCTCCTCAAGAAAATGCAAATCAGATACTCAGGATGTCTTGCAGTTGCGAAATTTGTCTGCTCACAAACTTTTCCATACCTTATTTACTTTGTATATATATATAATTTGAACTCTAGTCATCATGTTTTTATACTCACGTGATATTGAGGGAATAATGGAAACTGCATTTATAGAATGTCAGTGTTAGAATGTTTCTTCACACCTAACTCACTGACGAAACTTGAGCCAAGAGTTGACGGAAACACATGTGTCAAAAACCATAATATTATATATCATGGTTTGTTTATTTATTCATTAATTTGTTTTTTCCCGCTCATGCTAAAAATATATAATATAATAATATATTATATATTTATAAACCATTAATCAATTTTTAGTAATTCTTTAACTAACAGATCCTTTTTGGTAATCGAACTCAAGACCCCCTTGCTTAAATAAGCTAGCCACATGTATTGAGTACTGTTCTATGCCTTTAGCAGTATCATATTTGTCACTGTTATGGGGTCCATGGGGAAACATAAAAAGAACAAAAAAGTTAGCAGCAAATTAATACTTTTTCTTTCTATAGTCACGTTTTTTGTTAATCTTCTGTAAAAAATATAGTCTTCTGTTTCTGTGTTTGTGTAATGAAGAAAGCAAATACACGACAATATATTATCTTGATAAGGGCGGCTACAGTGAGTGATGCCAGCCCGGCTACTTACACATTCTCCAGTGCATTCTGCCAGGCCTGCTGTTGATCAGACGGCCCGCCGCGTGACCCTACGACCTCTGAGAGACGCGACGCAGAACTGAGCCTGTTGTGTGAATTAATTTTGTGAAATGTGCACCGTGCGTTGGCAGCGGGAGAAACTTGTAGAGAAAAAGAGGAAAATGTTCCTTTTTGACGTTACGGGCGTGAAAGATACCAGAAATGTCTGATACATGCACATCATCAAGTGTACGTTTCATTAATAAACGTCTTGAACTTTGTTACCGACTTTTTCTTAAAAAAAAGGCTGAATTACAATTACAGTGCTCTTTTTTTTAATGGTATTTTTGGTTTACGGATAGGGAAAATGAAAGAGCGGACTATTATAAAAAGACAACTAAAGGATTTACAAAAAAAAAAAAAAAAAAAAAAAAAAATATCGAATGAAAATTGGGGACGCGAAAACGAAAAGCTTGTTTAGAATGAAACGAACACCTGCCTGGAAAAGAACTTTTTATGATCTTTACTCACAATTTTACTAGCCTAAATATATATGAGGCATAAATTTTGTTTAAATAAAAAATTAAAATTGTTTTTCTTATTTCAAAATGTTAAGAATGTTTTATATAAACATAACTAATTCTATTTGTAGAAACATAATGAAGTCATTTTTATTCTTACATCATCACAATATAATAAATAATAATAATAAAGGGAGAAAGAGATTTAAACTTTGAAGTTTATACAATTTTAAACCCCCAACAAACATCCTTTACTATTTATACATTTTTTCTTTTGTATTCTATGGGTCATTACATTTAGAACATATAAATAAAGTATAACATAGGATTAAAAGCCATAACAGCAATCCCTTGACATGAATTATAATCATTCTTTATAACAAGACCAGCAGCAGCACATATGGATGCATCCTCTTGATTATCAGAGTGGCGAAGTGTCCTAATAGAGCCACAATATCGAGCGAATCACGCGACGCCCGCTGAGGTGGAAGGTATTAAATAATAGAAGCAGCAGCTCCTCGCATATAAAAAGATGATTGAAGAGCGAGCGGGCGGCAGATGGTGGTACGCCGCGCTTCACTGCGTCGATCCTGTGTCGACTAAGTCCTCCTTGCATGTATAATAGTGACCCTCCCTATATACTTGCATGTATACTTTTGAATGCATGTGCCCCTATAAAATAAAAGCACGCCCAATTGAGTTAGAGGTTCAAAGCATAGCAAGTGACATTATGTTACAGCAACATCGTAGTATATAATTTGAGTAAATATTTTGCATTTTTTTTATTGTAAAATTGTGTATATTAATAAAGTTAAGATTAGTAAATGCAATCATATATTATGGACTCTTCTCTTTGTGTAATGAATTTAACAAAAATTGAATGATCAAAACTACCAAATCGTTAAGTTTTATATATATATTATGTATAATATGATGGTCATGCACCATATTTAATGAAAGGGCGATTCTCAAAGGAGTTTATTTATCCACAAAAATTATATTCCAAGTTTCTCAATTTTTCTATTGTAGATTTTTTTTCTTTTTTACCTTTTGGTTGTATTATTTAATTTATAAACATTGAAAATGGTTTCAAAAAACACTACAATATATATTATGTATGCAGTAAAAGTACTGGTATTATATATTATATGTGCGCAGTACACAAGGCTCATTTTGACAATGTGGAACCCTGGAACCGATAATTTATATTATATATATGATATTAACAATATTTAAAAATAGAAAATACAATTAAGAGTAAAAACTAAAAATCGTTATGTATATATTATATTTATTCTCACAAGAATTATTATGTGCCCTGGCTGCATGATCTCAAACACCAAAATCTGGCTGCCGTGTCATCTCTGCCATGCATAATATATATAGACCAGCAAAGACCTCTAAATTTCTATTATATAGTAAAAAGCTGCATTTCACACATCCCCGAATGATGTCACTATTAACAGTATATTATATAAATCTATAAACATAATATAAATACGCCTTCATCAAGAGAGCATGTATTTCGATCGTACTAGAAACTCACCATTAAAGTTGTACATCTCGTTTTGTCTCTGTTGGTCTATAGCTAATCGCTCAAGTCAACACGTCGTTGCTGCAGCCTCGCCCTTCTGCGGCGCTGAACGCCGGTAGCTGCGGCGGCTCCAGCATCAGCATCCCTGTGTGAAGATCACGTCAGGCGGTATATTTAGAGAGAAGGCGGGCGGTCAAACTGGTCTGATGGCATCGAGCAGGAATTCCTCGTACAGGCGTGCCTGCTAACTTTTATCACATTTAAATAGATCTTCCTCCTCCGAGATGTCCACAGAGAGCCGCCTGCATCATCAAACCACCCGAAATGAATTTGCTTACATCATTAATTTGTCATTCAGGAATTTGCCGGTCTCTCTAATACACCGAAAAGGATATCATTATGTTATAAGATCTCCTGATCTTATGTTTAGATAGAGAAAAAAAAGTGGCGGCATCTTGATGATGGTTATAAAAAAAAAAAATAGTCACAATTAAAGTCTACTTTTTAGAGAAGTTTATTAAAATAAAAGTGTCGATTTGTTCTTTTTATATATTTTATATTGATTAAAGATGTATATGAGATGCCGCTGCTATATATTTGCATCTGTCTGCTGCTTCTCTGATGTATTTGCATATTCATGCCTTTAAGCTTATTTTATACTGAATAATAAATAGAAAGATAATATTATTTGTTCTTTTAAAAGCAATGATTTTTTTATTTACTTTAATGAAGTCATTATGCAATATTAAGAACAATAATTAATATGAGAATCAAGTATAGTAAGTATACTGTATGATTATATATATTTATGTTGTGCAAAAACTCCTTCCCTGCTTCACTAACTTAAAATAATATACATTAAATGAAACGTAATATTAAAATATCACGTTTTACATCAGTATTTTAAGTGATCCCCGCTCCCTCCTATTTTTAAATTTAACCGTCCTCAAATTGAAGAATTTTTAATAAATAATTCAGCATTTTGTTTAATATTGGTTTCTCCAATATAATTAATATTATAGACTCCTCTGCAATAATCATTTTTTAGATCAAACAATTTTTCAAATAATGATGAGTATACATAATATAATAATTTATTTCCGAGAATCGATTTCTCATATATTAAAATTATATTAACATCAAACAATAGGGCTGACATTAAGCAGAGGTCATGCCCTGCCAAAGGTTCTCACGACTATAACACTCACAGGACCGGCCAGGCACGGGCCACAGCTCAAATTTCGCGGCTCACCTGAGTTCGAGAGGGCATTGATATCAGATTATTTAGTTGTGTATCTTCGCCCCTCTCTGACTTGATTGACGTCTCCCACGGATCTCCACGCAGCTTCCCTTTGTGTTATGTTGGGAGATGAGAGGGGAGTCTTTTGTCCTCTCACACCAACGTGCACTTGCATGTGAAATTCAAGAGCTTCATATATTAGCATCAACAGCAACACAAAACATTTTAATAATTTAATATGTTCATCATCTTCAAAATACTAACGTTGTAAATATATATATAGCTTTTGTATGTTGATAATAAAATTTATACGAGTATAATACCTTTTTGTTAGTCTTTTTTGTCCTCATTCAATTAGCCTATATAATTCATTATATAGCGAAGAGATTGTTACACATTTTATTATATATTTATTATGTAGGCCATATAGGATGATATAGGGTATAATATTGTATGTGTTGTTGTTTATTATAATGGGTTGTAATATTTAATTTCTGTATTTAATGTAAAATAATTAGCCAAAGTTATCAAATGTTATGTCATTATAATATTAAGTTTGAATCAAATAAATAATAAATTGAAAAATCTAAATTTTCGCTCGAGATATTATTTATGAATTGTAATTCAGGATTCGATTATACCTGATATAATTATATAGTTGTAATTATAAATTGAATCAAAATATACAACGGATAAAAAATGAAAGAGAAATATTTAGCAAATTATTAGCAATATAATATATTGAAGCAATAAAAAATATTATATGAATTATGAATATTATTATATATGCACGTAAAATCTAAAAGATTATAATCATGCAGATATGGTAAAAACAAAAATAAGGATAAAAACAAGCCGATGAGATCATAAAAGTGCATGCAGTCCGAGCTTTATTATTTACTGTGTTTCTTTACACGTTGAAAATATAACGGAGTAGAAGGCAACAAGACTTTAATGGTCCATAAATTTCCTCTGTAAATGTCTCACCTTTCACGTCTAACAGAGAAATGACCCAGCACACATGCATGTTTGTTGTATATCGTAAGGCCGGCGCCTGACAGCAGACCTTGGCGCCCCCACTTCCGGTCTGGCAAGGAATGTCCCCGGTCAGCCGGCTATATACCTGAGCCAGGTCAGCCAGCCAGGTATGCTGCTTGTCACCACAACGACAGCATCAGCACAAAGGGAGTTGCGGACCAAGTTCTTCATTAACACGTCCAAACTTTCAACATGCATGTACGTACTCTTATGTTGTGTTGTATATTGAGGTGTAGTTAAAATATTCGAGGTGTTTGCATGTTGCACACAAAAATATATATATTGTGAGCATTCGTCAAGATTGTTGAAATTGAAAAATATTAATGTATATATAACTTTATATAAACTCTATTGATTAAAAAAATAAAGTAAAAACACTATATATATAATCCAATAAAATTGCTTCTTATATTAAATTCAATATACGTATATTTTTTTTTAATTTCAAGACACCAAGGTATTTTTTTTTTTTTTTTAATTACATAACTTATTTTCAGACAATCACAGTAGTTCATTATAATAAATTCGTTCTCATATTTCAAATTTTGAGACATAAAAAGCATCGTGATGAAAAGTAAACCTTGGTGACATTTGAGCAGGCACGGCTCACGTCAGGTCGCGTTACCTTAATCCCTGGGACACCTCCGGCAGCTACCGGCAGCCGTGCAGCATGCTCGGCCGCGTCGTGTCGGCCCGCGTGCGCTCATCCCGTCATCGCCGCTGCCCCCCGCCGTCAGCACACACCTTTGTGAGTGTCGCCGTGCAGAAATAATTGTAAGCCCAACTCGATGCTCTTTTGCCAGTCTCGACCGGCGTATCGTATAAGTAAGAAGCTTATTTTTTTGCAGGGTTTTGTGAAGAATATTATATATTTTATGTTTTTTTATGTATATAATAAACATTATTATATTGTATATACAATATATTATATTGCTCGTATATTATAATCATGCTCATATATAATATATTATGCATATATCTCATAACAATATATTAGTTAATATGTTCATATGAACATTTCTGCAGTGCTGAAACTAAACAATAAAAAATTAAACAAATGAAAGTTATTTAATATGTATATATTAACAAAATTTATAAGTGACTTGAATATTTTTAGCTTATATACAGATCACAATTATTATATTTATTTCGTAATTTAAAATATATAAAATTAAACATTTTTATATATAAATTATATAATAAGAATAAATTTTAATGTTCCATATGAAATAAAGCTTATCTAATTTACTTATATATCATATACCATTTAATGGTTTTACACCACGGATAACATAATCACGCATATACACAATACTTATTTTATTACCATTGTAAATAATTATAAATCTGAGTAACCTCTAATAGATCCTGCACGTATATTTAATATTTTTATGCTTGAATTATCTGAACTATGGATTACTTTTATTTTTGAAAAAGACACAAATCCTTTGTCCCATTTTTGTATAAAGTGATTATCTCCATGCGATGTTCTTTTGTTGCGTTGTGTTTGTTCGCTACCTCGGGTGCATTACTGCAGCAGCACATTACGTTGCGGTGTCACTCGGCGACTCGCTAAGCCCGCTGACATGCGTGCAACATTGCATCACCGTGCAACATGCGGTGCAGCGGCAAACAATGCGGTCGAACGTACAAACGGCCCGCAAACAGTCAGAGCATGTGGGATTATTTGCTTCAGGGAGCTTCTATACGTGTACTCTGCATGTAATATATATATACAGTATCATATAAGAGAGGGGAAAAGCATCATATTATATAGAGTCTATGTCATATCTCATATTACGTATATTATGCTATTTTTCGTTCATATTTTGATCAGCTGTTTCAAGTTTAGCTTTGACCAAAAAACAAAGTATAGCATCAAGACGTAAGATTTGTAAAAATATATATCAAACAATTTAGTTCTAAAATCTGATGCATCATGCCCATTTTTATATTAAATAATGATGAATATTTCTTGAAAACCAAATCAATAATGTAATTTTTTTTTTTTTGAAAATTAACGGGACACGACTAAATAATTATATACATTATATTATAGTTTGGTCCAGTTTGGATCTTATGTTCTAATTATGCGTGTATGCATGTATAATATATTATGTGTGTGTGTGTAATATCTCTTAATAAAATATAAAGTGTTTAATATAATTATGGTGAAGATTGCTTTAATATATAATATGCCTGCATGATTTAAATTATTATTTTAGGGCAATTAAAGAAATGTTTTAAAAAATTATACTTTTAAGTTGGCAATGGGAAAATTTCATTACTGGTAATTGCATTTTGTTTTCAACTAACAAAAACCATTTTGAAATATTATATATTTATTATTATTTCAAATAAAGTGAATTCGAAAAAAAAAATATATATGTATAACTGCAGCATGTTAATATATAATTATATTATACATATTTTGGAAACTTGCTTGCGCTTGCTCGGTATATATGAAAATATTTTTTGGATAATTATTGTGAAATTATTATCATTATTAATATATTCATGTGCTTAATAAACAATGAAATTTTCAATTAAAATAAAAGTTAAGTGTTATAAGATGTCAACATTAATGTTATATTAATTGATTTATAAAATGATAAATTGTGATGTCCAGGTCCTTCAGTGCCGAAATGATGTTTACATATGATATCACATTGCAGTATGATCAAGCCTGCATGCCCTGATGCATATAGACAACGTGACCGGTGTAAATGTTATTAATATAAATTAAGCCAATATGTATATATAGTGAAAAATAACATTAGTTTTATATACACACGAATTCGAATGCTGCATGCCAATGTCATGCGCATCAGGATGATCAGGATTGGTTGTCGTCGCTGATACATATATATCTAAAATTCACTAATCAATTGAAAGTACAATTAGGAATTAATTTACTAGTTAAAAGAAATCACAAATATATATTAAAAATAACAGTTTACAAACTTGTCAATAATATGTGATTTAAAAAAAAGTTTCTAATTTAAGAATGCTAAAAATATATATGTATAATAATATATATATATATATATATATATATATGTATATATTTCCCCAAGGGATTAAAATGTTGTCTTTAATGTTTAAATTTATGTATCTCTTTTTCACTCGCAGGGCCACCACAATCGGCCGCAATGGACTAATAGTCACTATAATACACTTGAGACTTGAGGGTTGTGAACTGAAAGTTGAGCAGGTCTGATGTGCATTTCCTGCTGAGTAAAGCAGCAACAACAAATCAATAAAATTATTAGAAAATTTAATTTCCATTTTTATGAATTTGTTATTGTAAATGCAATATTCAAAATTTACTATATAAAAATTGATTTGTTTCTAAACTAGCCTACATAATAGGATTCTGGGACTGGGATATTATAGGTAAATCGAATACTATATTATATAATTTAAATTATGATATATTATTTAATTAAAATGCACACACATATAATTTTTAAATATTTTATGGTGTACTGTCGATGCATGACGTTATGATAACAGAATATGACATGATCAGCACCACCACAGTGTTATCAGTTTTTGTTGCTATTAAGGTTGCAAGATAATGTTAAAAGCTTCATGCTTCATGCAGTACTATATATAATATAGTTTTTATGTTATTCATTTATGTTATTTACTATATATTACATTGATAATTTATTATGTTTAATATTGATAAAAAAATATATATTAAAAAAGGCCCCAGAGAATTGGTCCGAAGAGGAATTGGTCCGAAAAGGAATTGGTCCGAAAAAGAGGCGGTGCCAACGAGGAGTGGGGGGTTCTTAAAAACGTGTCAGATAAAAGTGGCAACGCTGCAAACGATTCGGACCAATTCCGCTTTCGGACCATTTCCTCTAAATATGATTTTTGTTTAATTTTGGTAGCATTACAAAGTGTAATCAGTAATCATTTTAAAAATGCAGTTAACTACTAAAAGTGCATTTATTGCAAATTGCAGACACTTTAAAAAAAAAAGACGGCCAAAAGAAGGCGAAGAATTGGTCCGAAAGGGGAATTGGTCCGAAAACTTTAATATATCAATTAAGAGGAATTGGTCCGAAAGCTTTATAATATCAATAAAGAGGAATTGGTCCGAAAGCTTTATAATGTCAATAAAGAGGAATTGGTCCGAAAGCTTTATAATATCAATAAAGAGGAATTTGTCCGAAAACTTTATAATGTAAATTAAGAGGAATTGGTCCGAAATCTTTATAATATCAAGAAAGAAGAATTGGTCCGAAAGCTTTATAATATCAATAAAGAGGAATTGGTCCGAAAGCTTTATAATGTCAATTAAGAGGAATTGGTCCGAAAGGTTTATTATATCAATATAGAGGAATTGGTCCGAAAGGCTTATTATATCACAAACTAAAATATAAAATGAAATTTTATGACAATATTTTATGATAAAAAATTAATAATATGGAATAAGGGTGGAATTCAAAATTGCTAAAAAAATCACTTCAGTCATGATATCTATGTAATTTTTGGACACAGTGATATTTTTGTAAATATTATTCAAATTATTAAAATTCAGCTACACAAATAACAAGATTCTGTGGTATTAATTATATAACAAATTAGCATCCATCATTGTAATTTTTAGGGAAATCCTTAATGAATAGAATTATTATGAATATAAAAATATGTAATTATTTTTAAAAAAATTATACGTACTGATGACAGAAAAAGGTCAAAAAGCACATTGGAAATATTTAATTATTCAATTAAAGCATGTTGTCATTTGATGGACTATTACATCTTGTCTTATTGGCTAAAAATGTATTTAAAATGATTTTTTTAAAGCTTTAATAATTTTTTATGCAACTGCACAATTAAAAGATAACAACTTATTCTTCTTAGTAAAATATTAAAAAAATGAAAACGAAGTCAAATCACCTCATACGTACATATTGAAAAAATTAAAAAATTAGTACGTGAAGAAATAATTTATACACAGTTTTGCAGTTTTGTACTAGATCATTCTCTTTTTTTTAATCATGGGGTTTCAAACAAAAACAAACGAGCCTGCAGTGGCCTCCCCCACACCCCCAATTTAAAATTAAAATATATGGCAGATTCCTCTTTATTGATATATATATAGTAAAGATTTCAGACGAATTCCCATTTCGGACAGTTTCCTCTCTACTTATGAAATTAAATTTTAGGACAGATTCCCCTTTACTGATATAATAAAGCTTTCGGACGGATTTCCCATTCGGACCAATTCCTCTTTATTGACATTATAATATAAAGCTTTCGGACCAATTCCTCTTAATTGACATTATAAAGCTTTCGGACCAATTCCTCTTTATTGACATTATAAAGCTTTCGGACCAATTCCTCTTTATTGACATTATAAAGCTTTCGGACCAATTCCTCTTTATTGACATTATAAAGCTTTCGGACCAATTCCTCTTTATTGACATTATAAAGCTTTCGGACCAATTCCTCTTAATTGACATTATAAAGCTTTCGGACCAATTCCTCTTTATTGACATTATAAAGCTTTCGGACCAATTCCTCTCAATTGACATTATAAAAGCTTTCGGACCAATTCCTCTTTATTGACATTATAAAGCTTTCGGACCAATTCCTCTTAATTGACATTATAAAGCTTTCGGACCAATTCCTCTTAATTGACATTATAAAGCTTTCGGACCAATTCCTCTTTATTGACATTATAAAGCTTTCGGACCAATTCTTCTTTCTTGATATTATAAAGCTTTCGGACCAATTCCTTTTAATTTACATTATAAAGCTTTCGGACCAATTCCTCTTTATTGACATTATAAAGCTTTCGGACCAATTCTTCTTTCTTGATATTATAAAGCTTTCGGACCAATTCCTTTTAATTTACATTATAAAGCTTTCGGACCAATTCCTCTTTATTGATATTATAAAGCTTTCGGACCAATTCCTCTTTATTGACATTATAAAGCTTTCGGACCAATTCCTCTTTATTGATATTATAAAGCTTTCGGACCAATTCCTCTTAATTGATATATTAAAGTTTTCGGACCAATTCCCCTTTCGGACCAATTCTTCGCCTTCTTTTGGCCGTCTTTTTTTTTAAATAAAGTTAGTGTCTGCAATTTGCAATAAATGCACTTTTAGTAGTTAACTGCATTTTTAAAATGATTACTGATTACACTTTGTAATGCTACCAAAATTAAACAAAAATCATATTTAGAGGAAATGGTCCGAAAGCGGAATTGGTCCGAATCGTTTGCAGCGTTGCCACTTTTATCTGACACGTTTTTAAGAACCCCCCACTCCTCGTTGGCACCGCCTCTTTTTCGGACCAATTCCTTTTCGGACCAATTCCTCTTCGGACCAATTCCTAGGAGCCTAAGAATTAAAAAATATCGATAAAGCAAGCCATAATAATTGTTTTCGAGAGCTGGGGGAATGAAATGTATAATCGAAAATATAAGATTCTTCAAACTTTTATCAATATTTGCTTTGAATTGTGTTTCATGCACATAAATATTTTGCCATATATAACATATATTTAAAATATTCTTTATAAATATTAAATAGAAATGGAAATTGATGCAGACATTGCAGACTGATCGGGCATTGAGTTCTTTGCACTTAATAATAAACTGTTTAATGATTGAAGAAGTGAAATTGTCATTAAAATTTATGAGATGTAAGTATAATAATAATAAAAAAACGTAACTCCTAAAGTTTTGCAATGTATGCAACCATGTTCTCAGGAGGGACGGAAAATTTGCCTATCTTTCAGGGATCTACTCTCGTGTCGCGGCAAGCAAGGGTGAAGCCGGGGTGCGCGTTCTCGGGGTGTCTGGGAGGGACTGAGCGGCTAACAGAGCAAGGGCTGCCCTCACTGCCCGAGCACGTCGCCACGGATCGAGCAGCAGCATCGATTGTGCTCCAGCGCAGCAACCATTTTCTTTTCATCTCCCGCCCTTGTGCTCATGCGCCAACCAATGTTCGCTCATAGCATCCAACTGCTGGGCGTGACACTTGCCAGGTGCGCGCGCAGGTAGGGCGGTGGGCGCAGTCGCGAGTAAAACTCGTCTCCCCCAAGAGTTCAGTCGGTGTTCAGTGGTTTGTGGTGTCCGGACGGAGCTAGTCTGTAGTAAAAAACATATTGTTATTATTGTTATTATCTAGGCCGGCACCTCTTCACGTAAAATCATCGTCATCTTAGTGAGTGAGTTTTACAGGACTCGGCCCAGTGTGGAGCCCCCTACGAGTGCACTTTGCTGGTGGCAGCGGTCACCCGGTGGCGTGGCGGCAGCGTGGCCTCTACGTCAGGCAGCAGCGGCCAGTCCGTGTTCTCCAGTAACCCCTGCTGCTGCTGGAGCTTCGTTGCTCCCCCCTTGTCCAGCAGCGCTGCCAGAACCCGGCCCGACCCTGGCGGAGCTGCACGCAGGAGGTGCGGCCGCGGCGGTCAGCACAGCTTTTCGCGTGTTTTCATCTGTGCTCAGTCTGGGACCTACCAAGGCTCTCAAGATTTCACCTACCAAGGCAGACATGGACCTCGAACAACCGCACAGTGAGTACATTAGTTTAAAAAAAACAAAGCAGGTGTGTTAATGACAGGTGACTGTGTTGGCGGCATTGACCGTTGCCCGCATATCCGGCTGACCCGCTGAGACCCGCGTGCTCTCCGAGAGCTCACTCGCCGGGAGTTCCGAGCTTTTTAGACTGCGGGGTTTCATGCAGTAGCTCGCGGTATATACCCCGTTGTTCATGCAGGCAATACCTTGATAAAAATTGTTAAAAATACATCAACAATATGTAAACAAAAATGTTATATCTTCAAAGTTTGCTTTATAAAATATATAATCTATATAGAAAAATGTTATCAGTTGAATCTGAATTACAAAATAATTATTTATTTTAGAAGTATATTTCTTTGAGTGGAATAAATATAATGATATCATATCTTGCTGAAGTGGTTCAAGCGGAAAGACAACGCCTATTATCACAATATACTGCAAATTATTATAGAGTGACGTTTTACCACCATAAATTAACTTTATTGTCTTACTGACAAATATTATGATAAATGACAGAAAACACACACATTTACAGGCAATCGTTTTGCAATAATAACTAGCACTATATTTAAAAAAAAAACTGGTGATACATGATCTTGAAGTATATTATATATAACATTTCTATGTATCTATTATATAATTATATTATATATTAAATATATATATCAATATATAATATATTAAATATTGAATATTAAATATTATTTAAATATATATCAATATATAATATGTAGTAAAAGGTGTTACGCATGCATGTAGTGGCATTTGATTGAGCGTAGAGTCTTGATGATTATAACCTGAGCTTAATATATACATGCATGGTGAGTGTATATAGAGGGAAATTAGCCTTATAACTCTCCAAGAAGATTGTGCCCAGTCATGGCAGCAGCCAGCAAAGGGTTCTCAGAGAGAGTTGCTCCTCAGGTATAATATTCTCCAACACATAACATGGACCGCTCAATAAACTTAGGAATAGCTTCATCACCTCTTTAAATATATATAAACTGCTGCTCAATGCTTAAATAAGTCCTTAATCGTGTGTTTGAGAAATAATAATATTCTATATATAGTTAGACGTATACCTATATATTATTATTATTATATTATAAGCTCGCAAGTGTATACAGGTATATATGGGGATCTCTCTCATCTCGTTTTATATAATACTTTTTACCACATTTTCAATAAATTATGCATTATGCTTTAAAATACGATATAAAGTTTTATAAAGGATAAATTGAAAAGCTACTAATAAAATATAATTTGTTAAATTGAAATTAATCTGAATATTGTTTCCTAATTATAAATATAATTATATGTATACCTTTTATTTTAATTTTAATAACAAAAACACTTGGAAGTTTAATAAATATTATGGTTAAAATTTACCATTGTTACCATAAAATGTGTGCAATATGAAACCACAAAAGAAAAAGAAAAAAAAAAAACGAAGATAAATTTGCATGAAATTAATTTTATACCGTGTATAGAATTTGTTATGTTTATTTTTCCAAATGCTCACATTTAAATGCTTGGACGACATTGAATATAAATATATTTGATTGGCTGTATTAAGAGAGAACAATAATCACTTTAATTGTGCCACTATGGTCTGATGGTATTGGCCCCGGGGGACTGTGGTCTGTATAACAATTGAAATGCTGCCAGCAAAACAAATTAACGCTCACACCCGGGCTATAGAGCAAAAATACGATTGTTTTTATAACGATTCGCATTGAAGAAAATTTTAATTCATACTTTTATTGCATATAGGTTCAGATTACTGCATGCACAATAATGAAACGATGGGATTCAATACATATATGGGGCTATATATACTGTATAATATATATTATATAATTATTGTACATCCACAATGTAACAGTTTACTCAATATTTTTTAAATTAATTTTTAAACACGATTTCTTTTAATAATTATTTTTCTTAATTTATCAGACTGTATGCGCTAAATAATACGTGTGCAGTAATAGAAAATATAAAATAATTTCCCTAATACAAATAATTACTAAACCTGTAATGATAACATTATATTTTAAAATACTTTTATATATATATATATATATGTATGTAAATTATAATGCATCAAGCTCGAGCGAGATATCTTACACTGCTAAATTTATACTGGCATGATATAATATAAGAAACTAAAGAAATTATTATAATAATGTGCCAATAGGTAATTGATTTATTTAGTATAAAAATAATGATTATATTTTATTTTCATTATATTAAGTTGATATTTTACGATAATCGTGCTGGTAAAATCTGGTCAACCCTTGCTTCCAATTGTTAAATACTCAATAATTTCCATGACGCGAGGTATCATCCCCGTGGCGGGCTGGGCAGCGAGCACGTGGGGACATTCCAGACGACTGCCGGGGGAGACACTAATCACCTTCTCAGAAAACGGTGTCAAATTCCTGGAATTTCTGAGGAGGAGGATTCACCTTCACAGATTGTCATCTGCTGAGGGTGACGGAAATTAACGGAGAGACTTCCTCTTGATGAACGTCGTTAAAATTGCTGCTATTGTGACCTTAATTATTGTGACTATTGTCTGTATATAATAGCCAAATTGCCAAATTAATTGCAGTACTTTGTTTAATTTAATTAAACATTGAAGTCAAGGGCATATCGTATTTTTTTCATGCAATTAATATATAATGATGTTTAGATATTTTATTGAATAATTAAAATAATTGTTGTATTATAATATGCATGCATCAAAAAGCAATCATGCCATGGTTGAAAACTCTATTATTACAATTTAATTAATATTACGTACAGGGAGGACATAATTTCAATGATGGACTTAATTAAATTTTAATTTGAAATTAAAATATACTGACAATATACATTCAATGTCATGTAAGTTTAAGAAATACCTCGTTGCCATCAACATGGTTCATGGACCTGCAGGTCGAGAATAATATTTCAGTCGAAACTCTAGCTCTTTTGGTTTGCTTTGCCAACATACGACTTGCCAAAATATGCCTCGCTTCTCGGCCATCTCAATGGGTCCATACATGCAGGCCATCGAGAGAATAAATTCCAAACCAAGGCAGGGAAAGAAGAGGTGACTCAAAACGTCTTGAATTACCACAATGTTTATTCTAACCACCTATATATTGAAATGACCAATTTCAAAGTTTTGTTTTTCTTCAGTTTTTTATGGAAAAAAAAAAAAAAAAAAAAAAAAAAAGTTTATGAGACCGCTTGTGCAAAAAGTGACCATATAATATTATAAAATTTTATGAGCACATAAAATTTAACAAAATTCAAATTCATTTAATCCATCGAGATAAAATTTTCTTTTACATTTATATGATTTATTCAACAACATGTGCACAGCTAAACACTTGAATTAATAAATTCATAATCCGATTATATAAAAAACGTTTATGTGAAATTAAAGTATTAAAGTTAATCATTAAATTTGAACTCATCGCGCATATAACTGAAATATTATTAACTTAAAACTATGTATGGAAACGGTTGAATATATTTTCCATGCATCCTTTAATATTGATATTAAAAAGGTTTAATATTAATTAAAGTGCATGCATGTTCAACACAATTGCCCCAAGAAATTAATTTTCTCTGTAAATTATCGTATTATCATATGCTCTATATTTATTATTATTATACGTGCAAAAATTTGTACTGTATTTAACTGATTTAACGATACTTTTTCAACTTTATTATAATTATAATTGTTATTATTAAATTTATTCAAATATTTATTAATTTCATTTACCACATGACATGCATAATCATATTTTGAATGCAAAATAATTTATTTTTAAAATATTTATACCATATTATTATTGTATTGTTATTATTATAATTTCTTAAATAATGCATGCGTTTTACATTAAAAACAATTTTAAATTATGTATTTCTTATTCCCTTTAATTTTACTTCGAAGGGTATATAATGGATGGAATGTGCATTTGAAAATGTAAAACATCCCATCAAAGTTGGGGGACAGATGTTATATTATCTTCCAGAAATGCTCTTCCTTGTCACCCACAATCAGTTCTTGATTATTTTTATGTCTTAATTTTGGTTAATTATCGTTTATGTTTTAGAAACATATTTAAGATGCGATTACGTATATATTTTATGAGCACACATTTTGAAGATGAGAGAATTTTGTGTGTGTATTCAGCATATATGCATTAATTGATTACTTTTTTGTACTTATTAAAAAAATACAATAATGTTAATTAGTTTAAATAATTTATGTGTTATAAGTATTTGTAACAAAAACACTACCAAATTCTCAAACACACACACACACGCATACACAAAAAAAAAATGCATAATGTATAAATCATGTGAAAGCACAACAAAACAAATTTTTGAAATTTTGTGTACTTTTGAGAGAAATATAATTATATAAAATATTAATTTATAATATACGATCTGAGGTGATGAATCAATAATTGTTTTAAATTTCACGCAACGTTGCTAATATTTGTACCTGCATGGTGGCTAATGTAACTCGGTGTACTGACACCTCGTTGTTCACACCTAATTTTCAATTACCGTGCACTTCACTTCGTGCCGCGGCGCCCGGATGCCTGGCAGATATTCGCCATGCGGGCCATACAAACTGATTCCCATTGCGATATTGTTTTGTGGCATGTTACTTTGAAGCACATCAATAGTCGTTACAAGCTTAAATCATCTGTGAATGATCACGCAGTTTGATCAACATGCATGTTGAAAAGCGTGATTTTTATTACATAGGGATACCTCAAGATAGCACCCTTTAATAACCATGTGTTTTTTGTGGGCGTTGTCATGGTTTTTACGCAGTCTATATATATATGAGAGATTAATGGATCGCACGGCAATTGAAAATTATTTTAGGTGTGAAGTAACGAGGTGTCAGTGCAGCGAGTTACTCGATCGATAGCCGCGATGGCAGCAGGTACAAATATTAAGAAACGTCGCATGAAATTTGAAACCATTTTTCGCTTCAGACTGCATGTAAATCAGCAACATTTTTTGGCATGTAGAATTATATACATACAGCTTCTCTGAAAAATGCAATTCTGTCTGATTGGGAATGCATATCAGGCATGCAGGGTATATATAATAATGCTCGGCTTTTCCAGATATGATATAATAAATATTATGAGCTGTTCAAAAAAAACTTGGCATGATAGCTTTTTGCCAAGAAATTTTCAGTTCTAAAATTTGATGCATCAAATTCCAGCTATATTATAGCTCTATATATTAAGATACTAAATGTGGTACATAATCTGTATTATACTTATATAGTAATATATACAATATATACTGTGCAGTACATACTAAAAATTTCAAGGCTTAATCTACTATTTTATGATAATTTCTTTGTGAAAATATTTTATATCATGTACTGTATAATATTTTTTAGTTGTATAAGTGCTACTTTCAACGTTTTATTAATATTATTTTTGTTTTTTCAGTAATAGCAGAGAAATAACAAAATAAACTTTAACTTTTTATAATTACAAAAATACATTCACATCAAAAATATTAGTTTCACGGTACGTTTAAAAAAGAAGTAATAAAAAAAAAACATTAATTTTTTAGAAAAGAAACTTAATTGTCCATTAAAAAAACTATTAACAACAAAAATGTATATATGTATATATATATATATACAAAAAGTAAAAGAATATTTATTCTGTAGTAAGAAATATTACAATAATGAAATTATAATACAAAAAAGTTCTATTTTTATAATATTATTAAAACACAGAACAAAAAAAGATTGTGTGCAGCGATGGCAGTAATATTATTCCCTATTGACCGAGGAAGAGGGCTGCTGCTGCTGCAGGTTGTTCTACGGTAGCAGAGCAAACACCGTCAGCCCCTGAGAGGAAGCTGGCTGCTGGAGTCGGATCTCAGCAGCAGCCATACAGTTAATGTTGACTTTAGTAACAGAAAGACAGAGAAATGGGAACGATTTTCTTAACTTTTTTAAATCACTCTATACAATAAAACATTACAAAAAAACTAAAGAGTAAAAAAAAAGTTTTTTATTATTATTTATTTATTCTATTATATAACATTCCTTTTTTTTAAGGAATGGAAGCCATCAAAGTTTTTCTTTTGTTTTGTGTTTGGCGATGCAAGGAGGGGAGTTGCTTGCACGCTATACAAGCGGGAGGATTGTTGTTGCTCGCGTGATTAGCCCTGGCCAATCCTGAGGCGCGTCTTACGTCTGTAATTAGTGTGGCTGCGGCTGCTGCACGCAATGTCGAGGAGGAGCGATGGCCGTGAGGAGCAACCACCAACAATAATAATAATAATACTTCTTGCTGGAGCAGCTTTATATAATGTAAGCACCCTCAGGCTTGCATAACAAACCACCAACCAGACGCCATTTTGTAGGCTAATGATGCTTTGTGAATTTAAATAATTTATTAATATTTAGCAACATTTAAAGAAACAAGAACTATTTATAAAAGTACGATCTAAATTAACAATTATAACCAAAGTTTATAATATAAATAATGTATTAGAGAAAAGTTTGTGGTTTAAAGATATTTTAGATGAGACCATCGTCAGAATGGATTTTAAGGAAGGAAGAATTAAATGAATTAATACACAATTTGAAAGTTAATATTAGTTTTGTACAATTTACGCCAGAACACATGGCATTAGAAGACATTTTAAACATCGAAACAAACAAAAAAAAAAAACATTGGAGGCTTCACATAACACATGCACAATATTTATTTTCATTTTTTTTTGCATGTGTGTATTTACCTGGAATTAGAAAAATTTATTAAAATGTATAGCCACCTGAAAAATGGAACAATTATGTGATAATCATTGTACATTAAATTTTGGTTTATTTTAAACCCAACCACTGTACTGCAATGTAATAACTTTATAATATATATCATAACTATCCATTTTATAATGTAAATTTTCACAAAGTTAAATATTTTTATATTGATATGAAGATATCATGCAGCTTAAATTTCAAATATATATACTCGTATATATAATATTTGATAATTCAAGATAGAATTTGTGGTTTGAGGTTTTTTACTAAATATTAGCTGAAATATTATAGCTATTAAATTTAAACTAATCGGATTAAGTAACACATAAAAAAATTATAATGCTTATAAATTTACATTACCCAGCACATGACTTGAAAGTAATCTATTGCTTTATTATTTTTATCACGAGAATGATAAAAATGCTCAAGAACAAGGCTGGTATTTAAATATTTCTAATATTCACAATTGTTTTTTTTACCTGTGCATGTTTGAATGGTAACTTGTCACGTTATTTCAGTTCAGTATATATATATATATATATATATATATATATATATATATAGCGCTTTATTTATTGTTTTTAAATTAATTAATTCATATCTCTCTTAATTCCTGTTTCTGATTTTTTTTTATAAAGATAATTAAACTCCTGGAGGTTATATATAATATAAAATTATTATTGTTTTTTTTTTTTTTTTTTTTTTTGCGCATGTATAAATAATATACAATTATTATTGTTATATTAAAGTACTATATACTGAATTTTTAAAATTAAAAAAAATGTTTGTAACTATTGTATATAGAATTCACGTATGAAATTAATATTATCTTATACCAATTACAAAAAATCAAGCAAAAAACGTTTAAATTAATCTTAAAATTTGTTACTGCTAATTGGGTCAATATATTAATAATTTCATAAATTTTATATTTTATAATAAAAATAATGCGTTCAGTAAAATATTGATTTAGTATAATAATAATTTAAATCAACATTATTTTTTTTATAAATATAGAAATCATAAAGTATAAGTTATCTGTGCATATAAGCGGATAATTGCTAATATAGTATACAGTTTCAAACAAATATTTCCAAGATTAAACAAACTTTCAGTCTAATTAGAATCAGCTGGTAGCGGTGGTGACGTCACAGGCGTCCAAATTGACATCAGCAGAATAATTAAGGCGGATGATCAATAACGTCTTTCAATCGTGTCTACGAACAAGTCTTGATGAGGCAAACTTGATGGACAATCGATCAAACCTTACAGTTCAAGGAAAAAGCTGCAAATTATGAATATTAATAAACAGTATGAAGTTAATTCTAAATCGATGCTATTACATAATATATGATAAATAATAAATAGAAAAAAAAATTGTTTTTATTCGCTACCACGTTTTGTGAAATATCTACGACACCGTAAATATTAACTACGTTTATTAATTAAAAATATAATTAAGCTAATTAGTGAATATTCAAATCACTTAGTTGATGAAGCGTTATAATAAATATATAATTAATGAGGTCTCATTTCCTCTATCACATGATCTTAATAACTTGTCTGCTTTTAAGAATCTGGTGTTTTTTTGATGATCAACTTAATTATTTTCACTGATTATAATATCGATATTTTTTTTAAAAAAATATTGTCAGTTGAATTAACTAATTAATTCAAGTAAATTTCATTCTAAAATTAATGGTTGTATCAAGCTTCTGCATGCAGTTCCTTCAAAGAAGCAAAACAACGTTATAATTTAGAATGATGTAATCTAATTGCAATACATAAAAACATAAAAAGTATAGTATTTTATCTTAAAATGAAATTTCATTCACAATTTAAAAAAATAAGAATATAATTTTTTACAGTTTCTATTGTATTGCAGCTTCGTTGAACAGCATCGTATAGGCAATTAGGGCAGCGTTCCCCTAATAATGAGATTGTTATTAGAGCAGTGGCTGCTGCAGTGGTTATTATCAAAACCGCCGTGTCATCATGATGACCTGAGCCAAGATAATTTGATAAAACACAATTTTTTGTTTTGTCAAATCTTGAATGAAACTCCTCAACCATACTCTTAGAGAAATGTAAATAGCATGCTTTTCTACAAGTTAATAGTTTTTTTTTTTTTTTTTTTATCTTGACAAAATTTTGAATGTAAAATAAAAGTCACGTTACAATTTTTTGTCATAAATATATTATATTTAAATTTAATGACAAAAACAGAACAAAATAATAAAAAATTAGGGTAAATTTTGATCAATGTTTTTTTTTTAATTGTTATTAATTATAGAGCAAAATAAAGAATTATGATTATATTTTTACTATTTACATATATGTGAAGTTAATTGTTTCAAATCATTGTTTTAAAATAATGTAATTAATATTCAATAAATTTAACAATGCATGGTTGCATGCACACGCAAGCTATATTTTATTTATTATTCTTTTACTTTCTTGACCTATAAATGATTTTAGAGGCATTTTTATCTGATCGAATTATTTGAATTACTGAAAATAAACCTCTATTACCTCTATTAGCATGCAGTAAATAATTATACTAAAAATTTTGATTTAAACATTTAACGTAGCTTTTGTTGCTTGTTCTAACTAAATAATCCTGAGAATTTTAATTTAATTTTGATTGCATGAAATTGTGCTCAACATTGACATTTTTTTCCTCTGATGTTTTTAATATTAATATGCAGCAATGTTATATATATATATATATTATATATATATATATATATATATATATATATATAATATATATATATATATATATATATTATATATATATTATATATATATATATATATATATATATATATATATATATATATATATATATATATATTTACTTTATATTATAGTCCTTAATTATTGTATATGTTAGCGCCCAAAGCCGAATTCGGACAATCACATTGCATGCTTAATTATGAATTAAGCAATGTGATAAAAATGCTAATAATAATGAAATGTTTTACCAGTTTTACAATTGGAAACTTTTAAAGGTTTGTTTATTTATTTTATAATTAATATTTTTGTTTACATCTTATTATTAAGTATTATTCCTTTATGATACACATTTTGGCATAAAATAAAGCAAGCTTTGAAGTAAATTAAGTGTTAATTCTATTGAATAAAGCACGTACGAATATATTCTTTAGTCGCATTAATGAAATGGCCAAACCTAGTTTTGGTTAAACATGTGAAAAAGTGACCATCAGCCGAAATAAGGCTCGCATCGGGTTTTGGTTTTTCTGATTTAACCACAACTAGATGTGGTTAATTTTGTTTGACCAAAAGCCGACGAGCTCTCTCTCAACGGGTTTTGGTTTTTATGATTTGACCAGAGCTAGTTGTGATCAAATTTAAATGACCAAAAGCCGAAATATTTGTTCATTTCGGGTTTTGGTCAAAATGTAAAAACCACAACTAGGTTGTGTCACTTTTTTTGGACATTGTCCGAATTCGGCTTTGGGCGCTAACATATACAAATATGCCAGTAAAGTATGCGTTATAAGTTGCTTCAGCTGCTTGCATCATTTATAATATAAATAATATTATATATATAAATATATATATACAAAATATTGTTTAATTTTGATGTCGGAAAAAGCAACAAAATTCTGTCAAAAAAAGTTTCATAAAAAAGTCTCACCTGCCCATTTAGAAAATGATATTGATATCTTATAATTAGTTTTTTACAACTTTTGCATCATCGGGTCGGTAAAAAAATGAGTGTGATGACAAAAGTGTGATAGCCACGATGGAGTTTTTGCAGCGAATTGCGTGCTTTATGATGAGTTTGTCACCAGTTTGTTGCATGGGCGTGTGAGATTTCGAAGCGTGTCAGCTGTCACTTTTGAATTAAAAAACATTTTTTAAAAGAATTCCCTTTCAATGGCAACAAATATAATTTAAAATAATAAAAACTGCATTAATTTAATACCAACACCACATGACCAATATATTTTTTAATGTGAATGTATAATAAACAAAATAATTTATCAAAGTTCTTGTTAAATTTGTATTTCTTTCTTCTGATTTTAATACATTTAAATTTAATTTAATTTAAAATAATTTATATTTTGCAAATTTATAAAGTTTTGTATATGAGAACATAATAGGCAGGATGTGCATATTAAATTATATATTATAATTTGTACAATATATAATTATTATAATATCTAATATATATTGCAAAGAACATATATTATATTCATTTTACATTTTACACCCCACAGTATTATAGCTGCTATTAATATCGATCGGGCTAGTCACACATTCAGTATGCGTATTATGTAACATAATAATTATAAAATATACACGGACAGTTTTGTCGTGTATATTATATATACTTATTACAGTTGCGCAGCCCAGAGACTTACGTGCATTTTCAAGAATTCCATCCATGATGCTGAATTTCTATATATCGTGTTCTTTTATTTTGTTCGAAAATTAAAATTTATTATACTTGTCATGTAAAAGTGCCAATGAATAACAATATAATAGAACCATACTGTATTAAGGATTTTATAATAATTAAATATGAAGGTGTCTGGAGACCCTCTACTTCTTTATATTTTTTGGTGCAGAGAGAGAATAATTATTGTAAATATGTATATATAATAATCATATAATATAACATTAAAAAATGTAAGCTCTCTGTAATAATGCTGGAACGTTGGAACCTTACATAAAAAAAAAATAATAATAAATAAATACATTACTGCAGACAGAATTGTATATAAATTCATAAATTAAATACTAATTGTTTATTTTCAATGCTAAAATATTTATATGTATATTATAATGTATATTTTTATTATTAATATATTCCTTTTTTTTTTTAAATTTAAAGTATATCACAGTACATAAATATATACAAAAACGTCGAATATCTTTAGTACAGTATATTATATAAAGCAAATTATATAAATATTATTATTTAAGTATTTATATTCTCTGATATAATTGGATGTTTTTAAAACTATATGTCAATTTTTATTGCAATATTAAAATTTTAAGCTGCTTGTCAAACATCATGAAACATTAAATTTGTGTGGTCAGTAAATTGAATTGCATATTGAAAAAAAAATATATATCAATTATTGATATTTCTCTTTGTGTATAAAGAAAATGAAATGAAAGGACGTAACGTCATTTATCATTCTCTTTATTGGGTCTTGGCAGAAGGGAGAAACGACTTGCATTGAGCGCGCATGCCGAGAGAGGGAAAGACGACGCGTGCATCTCGCGGGAGCTGCGGCCGCTAATTGCCGCTCACTCGCTGGCTGAGAGCACCCCAACATGAAGGGGGAGGGAGGGGGTTGTGGTTGGAGTCTCCGCTGAGTGCTATATCGCTCCCGCACTTGTGTGCTCATACCAACCCCTCTGAGAAGAAAGATATCTCCACCTACATATACGACGATGTATAAAAAAAGGACGACGAAATTAGATGTGATTGTGAATTTTTATACTCGCAAACGATGCTTTTACTTTTCAAATGTTTACAATTTTTTTTTTTTTTTTTCGTGTTATTTTTTTCTTTCTTTGCTCTTCTTTTTTCTGCATGCTAATACATCGTATGTAAAAGATTTTTTCTCTCTAAAATCAAATTTTATAAAGATGCTCTCAATGATACCCAATGTAAACATTAACAGTTATATTGTTGAAGTTATTATACATTTTTTTTTACAAAATGTATTGAAGAAAGAAACCTGAGATTATATATTCAACAAGAAAAATAAACTATTTTGATCTCGCTGTTCTCCATTTTTAATTAAATTGTGTCATTATAATAACGTGGGTGTAATGTGAGGATTTGATGTCATTTTGTTAATAATAATTAATAATAATCATGGCTGAAAAATCATAAATCTGAACAGTTTGTTTACTAAAAAAAATAATAAGCTGCATGATTTTTGTGAAGAATTAAATCGTAAAATTGAATAAGTTCAACTTTATAATAAAACCATGAACATTAATGTGTATACAATGTACACCACATCGCCATGTGGTTTAATAAATCAGCATTAAAATACATAATATATATATGTTGTCAACCTGCATCATAAATGAATAGTAATGAATAGACAACTATATTAAGATTTTTTTTTTTTTTTTTTTTTTTCAGTGATAAATATTGAAAAAAAAAGTAACGCCATTCAATTTTTCAGGAAAAATTAAATCTTGATGACTTATTATCACAAAATTTCGGGAAACAATCGGGAAACGATCGGGAAACGATATAATTATACATAAACAAAATAAATTACCTCTTTCGGTTTCCTCCATGCAGGGTACTAAAAAATACTAAAAAATGAAATTATAACAATTTCATGGCTTTACAGCATATAAGGTAAAAGATCATGTCAGTTGCTCCATAATACTTAGTTATATTTAATATTGTACCAAAATTAACATGCATTTCGGAATTAAAACACAAGCAAATGTTTAACAAAGCAACAAACAATATTTTAAATATACATGCAGTAAAAATGTATGATATAACAACTGTTATATATTGTAAGATTTACAGCATAATACTTCAATTTATAATATTCTATTAAAATTGGAATTATTTTAAATGCTAATTAATGCTATATAAATTATATTAAGGTCTGTCGCTATGAAAATATGCAAGTGGAATGAAAAGAGATGTCACTACCAGTCTTTAGTAAATGATGTCCGAGATTGGGTGATTTTAATTCCAACATTTCAAAGGAAATAATAAGATTAACCGTTTTTAAATGAGCAACAGTCATTATAATTATGTTTATCTATTTCCTAGTCTGATTAATTTGTGAATACAATAATTATATGATAAGTTATTGCAGTTAAAAAAATGCCCCTATAACTCAGAGAGCAAAAGCTCAAGGCAAAGAAAGAAATATGAAGGGCAGCCGTGCCGTGATGAATGCTCCTGCTCTACCGTTGCGAGTGCGCCTCAACATTCCATTGTATTTTAAATTGAATAGAAGGGAGAGTAACGGTAAATAAACAAAGATGTATTATTTTGAAAGAATTAATATTATGATTTTTAGGATAGTAAGCATCGAAACTTTTTTTTTTCGATAAAAAAATAAAATATATTATTGTATTTTTTAATTCCTTTTGTTATATATAATGAATCTAACTCGAATCTAAGTAATAATCCTAATAATTACGTAATTTTATATATTAAAATTTACTATCATTCATAATGCTGTTTCGCTTTATGTGGCTCATCATATCTAATCATATATGCTTGAAATAAAAATAATTTGATAATAATTTGTTTCTGGATCCGCGCCTGATTATCTTTATAAATTTTATATATATATTAATAATTTTTTTTTTTTACATGGATACACCCCTAAGAGCTTACAGCTCGCGACGGGGGTACTGGGTAGGGATAGAAGGTAGGGAACGGATAGTGGCCACGGCCTGCATGCTTACGCGTCCCAGCATTCGCTGAGGTGAGACTGAGGGAACCGTGGAAAACCTCAGTCAGGACGGACACCTTTAATTTTTCTCAATGGACCAAAGCGATGTCCAAAGCCTGGAGAACCACACACAAGTGCATCACTGCACTGGGTGGAAAGCGAGACGAATTTACCCCAGGGAGGGAGCAGCGTATTTTTTACTTGAAACGGTCACCCATCCAAGTACTAACCACGCTCGACGTAGCTTGACTTCGGTGATCTAACGAGAACCGGTCAATGCACTGCGCCAATAATATTATTATTAAAAAAAAATAATAATAAATATAAATATTTATTTATTTATATTTATAAATATTTATTTATTTATATTTATATATGTTTTATATTTTTGTAGATATGTATTATATAAATACATATATAACTATACATATAATAATATATATATATATATATATATAGTTATATAATTTTATAACTATATTATAAATGTTATAATAAATATTATAATTTTATATAATTACGGTCCAATAATTAATAATAATTATAATAATTAATTAATTTTTCTCTCAATAAAAAAAATCGATATATTATTATGTATTTTTTTTTTTTTTTTATTGGAGGAATTTAATAGATAGAGCTAGGCCTTGTAGGAGCCATCAATTTCCGTGTGCAGACTACCAATGCTGAGCTGCATGAGCACGGCCCATGGGTCTGCACGGCCCACGGGCCCGCCCGTGCAGATCCGTGCGCGAGCCCGCAGAACCTAAGCCATCTCGGCGCCCTCCCTGCTGCTGGTAAAGCTCAAGCTGACCATCCTCACTTGCCTCGCTGCTTGCTGGCGAGCAAGCTAGGTGCAGTCCCGAACAATGGGACAATGCACAGTACATCCGAGGAGAAAAAAATTCAGCAAGAGGGCTTGTGACAAAGTGGGGAAATATAGTGTGTAATTTTCTTACTTGTAAAGTCCTTAAAACATTGCTGTACAGTATCCATATTAACTTGTTCATCAGAGAATATATATATAATTAATATTATACAATTAAAAATTAAATATCCTTTAAAGTTTTGTAAAAATGTTGGAACAAAATTCTTCCAATCAGTATTTTTCGAAACGCAAACGTTGCGCCTCTGGTGGCCGGCTACGTAGCGACAGTCCTTAAGGGTAAGGTAACGCCACCAATGTTAAAAAAAATCCCTCTCACAAAAATTCTGAAAAAAATTTAAAATGTTCTCCTCTATACCCCCTATCAGTACCTAAAATATCAGGTATACAAATACGATCTAGTTTTTGAGTTATAAATTTTTAAAGTTTACTACTTTAACATGGAGAAATGAAACTCCCATGTTAAATTGGTCAACTTTAAAAATTCATAACTCAAAAACTATTAGATCGTATTTGTATACCTGATATTTTAGCTACTGATAGGGGGTGTAGAGGAGAACATTTTAAATTTTTTTCAGAATTTTTGTGAGAGGGATTTTTTTTAACATTGGTGGCGTTACCTTACCCTTAACAATTTGAATTATTTCAAGTATAATTCAAGTACTAATTTATGTTATAGGAAGAGAGGTGTTGTAAACTTGAGCATATATCACTCTGGGTCTAATCTTTTATGCATAATTTAATAATGATGTGTTCGTTTTCCATCATTACGTTATTTTCGCTTGTAGTTTTGACAAAAGTGACACGGTGTGATTCTTCTTGATGACTCCTTGTGGTGACTAATCGGCCATCAGGCTGACTGCAGCGCGCCATCCGTCTTGATGTGTCGGGGGGCGTGGGCGGCTCATTAGCAGGGCCGGCACTGACTAATTGCCCCCCGAGCGTCTTGCTGGCGCCCAACAGCTGATAGCGTCGCACCCTTGTGACACCTCGTCGTGTTATTTTCCTAACCATTCACCTTTTCAGGTACACAAAAAAAAAATAGAATGGGAAAATCAAACAAAGGTATAGGAGCTCAATAAACTTTACAGCATCCGCTGTTTAGAAAGTTACTTGGTAATAAAAAAAAAAAAAAAAAATCATTCATTTTTTATATATATATATATATATATATTAATGAACTTCAATTTTACTGTAATATACCTTTTATTATAATTATTCAGAAGTATTTTTATTGGTATATATTGTATATAATATAATATATACTTTTAAAAGAATTCACAAGATATAAAAATAAAAAATTTATATGTATTATTTAAATTATTTTTATTGAAGTTACATTTCCAGCTTCTCCTGTGTCGCGATTTTTGTGTCCAGCATTAATTAGCGGCGTCTGACCGGCAGTGTAGGCTCTGCTGGAGCGACCATAACTTGGTCTGTAAAGGAGAGGAGGCGGCGACTATGTTAATTACCACCGATCTCCGCTCTCTCGATTCTTTTGATCAAGCCGCACCATTTGATCCAGCCACACTACAATACACGGGGCGACACCGCCAACACCGGCGTGTTAACTTTTGGTTTTTATTCTTCATGTGAGAGAGAAACAATGAAGGAAACTATTCACGGTCACTGACTGACCATCACATTCATGATGTCTGCACTTTTGACCCTCAACTTTCATATAAGACAATCAAATTATATTGTATGAATATATTTTATCTTAGCACCTACTTTTTTTTTTTAATACTACGTGAATCACGTGACCATTGAAAAAGAAAAAATTATATTTTCTTCTTGTGGATATTTTTGTTTCGAAGACCATGCAAGCAAGGTATTGAACTATATACTATATGATATGTTATGGTATGATTTCTTGTCAGTTCACCTTTCACAGTCCAATGATTTCGCGCTCTATATAAACCGTTGCTATTTAAATGGCTAGGCGCTTATTATATGGTTACGCCTTCATCGAGGGTATATTACAAACTGCATTTATGATGTAATCATCATGCAGGCACACTGTTTGGTCACTGAATGGGAATTATTTTCTCTGTCTTTATGTTGATTGTTGTTTTTTCCCAACTAAGAAATTTCGATAATAATATGCTGTAATCGCAATGATCAACAAAAATCACTGCTATATATTTAGTATTCGTCTTAGATAATCTTTATAGGGTTCATATCAATACATTGGTCATCGCTATATATATATATATATATATATCATATATATATATTCCCATTCTAAAAATATTTAACCACGTATGGTCCGCAACTGAAACGAAACAAAAGAAAATTGTGCGGAGAGTTGAACGCGCGAGCAGACGCGATCGAAAGTTTGATGAATGCGGAGGAGGCGCCAGCTGATCATTATAACGCCGCTACAGTGAGATCATTAGAGCACTAATAAAACGAATTGCTGTGCTGTCACCCAATCTGTGAAGTCCGCGGTAGTTGAAGCATTCACACCTGAGAACAATAGAAATAATCTTACATCTTCATCAGCGTGGGACTCATTAAAAATATTAATAACCATGAATTATAATTACATTATTATTTTAATTATACGCATATTTTTGTTTTATATTTATATATAAATATTTGAGATATAAAAAAAAAGTTACGTTGAATAATTTACGTCTAGACTTCAATACTTGGCTAGTAAATTTACCTTTTTTTAAAGACAAGCTTACATTGTTGTATTACCTAAACTAAGTAAAGGTGGAACACAAAGCACTCCCGCCCTGACTTACATTCTCAGGGTGCCTTATACTCCTCCTCACATAAAAGCACCACTGTATAGGTTATATATACTTCAAGGTATATACAGCAAGGTGGAATATATACAGGTTTGTGATGTGCTGGTATTTGCCGCTCTCTGCTCATTCACTCTTGACGATAGATAGTGAGGAGCAATACAAGCACAGACTGAGCAGAGTAGAGAGAGAGAGACTGTGCACCTGAACACTCGGCATCACAGACACACACCGTCACCTGAAGAGTATATTCTCAACATTGAAGGTCGACAACTTATAGCTCATAGATTCGACAACTACATACATACATATTTTTCCTTTTTTTTTTTTTTTTTTTTCAAGTCATACTTTATTATATTTTCAAACGACATTATGCATGTCAGTATTTCAAGTAAAAAGCAAGTAGAATCCAATAGTTGAAGTGTGTTACGTTTATATTGCAAGCCGCCACTGGTATATAATACACCTCCACGTTTTTATTTTTTATTAAACAACCTACACTGTTTTTCTTTCTATATACCTGCTGACCGTTCAAGTAGACACTGCCAAGCCATAACTTAAAAGAATAAAAAAAAATGTTTTTTTTTTTTTCTTGAAGAGCCCCTCCTCAATAATTAGGATCTAAGGTTGGAGTGTCCAACGTGCGGTTTCAATTAAGTCCTCAGAGTTAAGCCCGGTAGCCACCAGAGAGGCCGTGACAGCAGCAGGTCCCCTCCCGGCAGGTGGGATTAGACTCGTCCTGGCGACCGGTCACCTCTCAGGTGACTGCTGATGATTTATCTCCTCGCCACCACCACCCACCGAGCAGCCCAAGGTGGCGCCGCTTGGATCTAATATAAACTCTAGCCTATAAATCTTAACAACACTCAATGTCTCATTTTCACGCTTCGAACAACAAAGGAGGCCCCACATACTTTAGTCTTGATATATACATTGTTGAAATTGTTTGAACTATATTCAACCTAGAAAAGGTTATTTATACAGAATTGTCATTTTTGACTTCCAAATAATTTTACTCTAAATATTTCTTTGGATCATTAAATATTATTAAGTAATACTCATAAAACTTTGATGTTTATTAAATAAAACCGGTTGTCCATATTACAATCCTTTGTGTATATACGTTTGCCCGTTAGGTAAACTTCTTACTGTACAGAGACGGATTACTTTTATGATTGCTACAGTTTGATAAATATAACATTTCTCCCGGAAATACAGTACCTACATGGTATAAAACTATAAAGTTTCCAGTCTTTTGATCTAAATTACATATTTTATCTTATACAAAAACTTCGTCAAGTTACTGGACTACAATGAGTAAAGACGAAAATCTTACATTTACTGGTGGACGTTTAAATTAGTCGAAGTGTATATGTGGAGACGTTGTGACGTCACTAAGCCGTGGTCACCTGCTGGTTCTCGAGGAGCAGGACGTGTCGGCGCCGCGGTGGCGGCTAGCGGCATCTCTCAGACCCAACTAACACCATTCCAAGTTGCCAGACCGCCCTGCTGCTGCTGCTGATACATCCCAGAACCAACAACCATTTTTTGACATTTTCCACTCTTTACTATTTTTTATTATTTACGTAAAGTTGAAGAATCTTTTAGAGGCAAGCTGCCAATCATTGTGTCAGTTTTATAGTGTTGCCCGAGGCCCACACACGCCCCCTCATACAGATCTATAAATTGGCTGCTGCAGTCAGGGGTGATATCGTGTTCTGCCACCCCACTGATCTGCTTGCAGCTCCCTTCAGCTGTGTGCGAGAGGAGCATAGCCACTTACATCAAACTGTAGAACACGAAACAGGCGGCGTTTGGAATACATAAAAAAAGTGAGGTCGTGAATTGATGCACAGAGGTGACAGACAATATAAAACTTTTGACTTATGACATTAGACAAAAATATTTTCTTGAAAATGTTATTTTATTAATAGGTTTCTGTCAGAAAATGAAGGAATTCACGATTAATTAATTAATTAATTAATTTTTTAATTAAAAAAAGTGAACAAAGTAGAAAAGATGCAGAAACTGGCAATCAAATCAACCCGTAATTAAGGAAAAACAGTTTATATTATACTGCCTAAATTGGGTAAAAATTGTAAAATATATTTCAAATTAATATACATTTCTGATATTCAGTCACACCATAATATATCTTGGATTATTTCAGAATTTACAATAAGTCAAAGGTGACTTTTTAACTTTTTATATGATTTTTTTCCAGCTTTATAAAAAATGATGAGACACCTTTTACTATTATATGGAATACATTAGTATAATTTTGTATTCTTTGAAAGAAAATAGAGAAAAGAGTGTCATAAGTTTAAATAAATATAATTTAAATATCCTAAGAGGTGTTCACCAAATTTTGGTCGACGATGACGTCATCGGCGGCAAGGCGAGAAAGAGAAGGCTGCCGCCGCCGATGTCGGTAAAAAAGAGCCAGGGTCCTAAACTGCTTGTTCGACCTGAGCGTGCAGGCGGCGGTGGACACGGCTCAGATAAGCGTGGAGCCACCAAGTCGGCGACCTCAGCTGGGGAGGAAGATAATCCCGCAGCCTCCTCCCGACAGTTATTGCACTAAGTCAAGACTAGTTCAATTTTAACACACAAAAAGAATTAAATTAAAGGAATTCGATGGTTTATAAAATATAATATAATATTATTTTTTTATAGAACATAATAAACAACATTCAAAATATTTTAAAATTTTATGAGTCTTCTTTTTATATAAATATATTATACAGCAGGTATAATAGAACACATAAAGTTTAGGATTAGCCACATTATCAATAAGCTGTTTCTCATATATATATACATGCTGTTATGTCTGATGTTACCTTATTGAGAATTATTTATAGTGACGTCACTATTTTATCACAAGTGCCGACACATTTGCATGCATCTTTGTCTTTTATACATTTATTCAAATGTTCTTCTCGTAATATTTTCTTCCCAAGTTATAATATGAATATTCAGACTAGATTTAAATTTAAATACTAAGATTACATTATTATTTATTCAAATATGACGACTTTCATGTACCAGTTTTGCAAACAATTATTTATCTTGATGATATTTTGTATATATAGGTGTGTGTTAATTTATTCTAAGTCATTCAAATCAAAAGCACAAACTTTATTTATTAATCTTATTTTCTTCGTAACCACAAAACTCTCATGAGGTCAGAAAATTCATTGCCAGTGGAATATTTTTTTTTTTAAACACACAAATTGGAGTATTGTCAAAATTTTAAATTACTGTCCGAGTCAAAGTAAGTGCATGATGGAATCATTCTATGACGTCAGAGCCATGCATGGATGTACTTTACTCTGACGTCACAACATGCTGCAGCAACTCGAGTTTAAAATGACGTTCCTTTATCCATTTCAATAAAGAGATTATGCATATCGAGATTTCAATGTACTGTACTATATACCCACATTGTATAAATGCGAGTAACAAAGAGCAAAATATTTATTATCTCTCTAAGTCTTTGAAGGTTCAGCTTATTTTTTTATATAAAAAACTTTCTATACATTAAATTAATATTCATGTCTTCAAATTTTGTGTGGTGCTAATATTATCACATGGAATCAATCTCAGTGTCAAAATGTCTCTCTCTCTCTCTCTCTCTCTCTCTCTCTCTCTCTCTCTCTCTCTCTCTCTCTCTCTCTCTCTCTCTCTCTCTCTCTCTCTCTCTCTCTCTCTCTCTCTCTCTCTCTCTCTCTCTCTCTCTCTCTCTCTCTCTCTCTCTCTCTCTCTCTCTCTCTCTCTCTCTGTCTCTGTCTCACACACACGTCTCATAAGAGATAGCACCAAATAAGCCGTGGCTGGACGTGGTCGTACGCACCCAGTTTTATGATTTTGTGCCAGGCTGACTTGTTTATGAAGCGGCACATGCACATCGGACGCGTGGGCAGCGCTGCGGCCGGCCGGCAAATTAAACGCTTGTCAAGCCGCGCGCGCCCTCCTCCGTGCTCGCTAACTGGCGACGCTATAGCTCCTGCTGTTTGGCCTGTCTGATCCGGAGCAAACGATAGTGTAATTCTCACAGAAAACTGTCTTATTAGCATTTAAAACTTCACAAAGTTAGGTCTAACAGTAGGACATATTATTATTATACGACACAGAGAGATCTGCATCTAAACATATGTTTTCTATAGTCTTTTATTTTTGTCTGTGTGTTTAATATTTTATAATGTTTTGAAAAAATTATAGTATACATAAATGCTTATAAAAATATTTTTTAAATATATTTTTTATTTAAAAAAATTATATTGTAATACATTATATATAAGAATATTATAATACAGATAATGCTGCAGCAGAGTATAAATATGTAAATTAATTCATTTTACTGCATTATATTTAAAAGTGTACATAATAGAATTGTATTGAGGTAAAAAATATAAAAGTGTAAATAAGTTTAATTAATTTTATCGTTAAACAAATTTAATGTTAAATTGTAAATTTTTCTTAGGTGCCAGATATTTTAAAAATATTAAAATATTACATTTTGAGGCAATTAATTGAATACGTTCTTTATTTAAATATTATGAATATACTGAATTCCATTGAATTTATTGGTGAATTGTGATTGATGTATTGGTCTGTGGACCAACCAAGCAGTAATTGCCCGTAAAATTATAAATTTTATTTTTTGCAATTTTACTATAATAAATATTATACAAGTTGTGAGTTTATACGCACTATAATAGAACCATGTTTAATATATTATTGATATAAATATCCATAATTATACATTTCGGATATTGCATGGCATAACCTCATTGAGTTGTCATATTTTTTTGCTAACCTTGCCACCATAAAATGCAACTGATATGATCTCTGAATAAGATCGAACAGAAAATAATATTTTTTAAATCCTCAAATCGCTTGCATGCGGAACACTTTGCATTGGTTGGCGAACGAAGGGTGATATTTGCCTATATACAGATGTTAGAGTTTTAGAGATTTAGAGTTTTATTGGGTTGGAAATACGGAAATTCATTTTGTACCAAGTTTGATACCGCATGCTCGTATAAATGAACTGTTTCTTATTACGTAAGAATGCGTTACGAATTTGTGCCATCATGGCCAATATTATATCCAAGATCCAGAAGAGCTATAATATATTATAATATAATAGATACAGAATTAGGTGGAAATAATGGTGCTTATTATACATATAATGTTAAGCTCTCTGGTTATATATATTATGAAACAGCAGTCAAACTATAGTTCAGAGTCTGCATTAAGTTATTAAAAAAAGATATGATGTTTAGATAAAGTATTATATTATACAATAAAATAATTTTCTATTATTTTACGTGTGAATTTTTTGTTATATCTTTTAAACACAGTTTGATTATATCACGAACTTAAAACAAAATACGAAGAAAATTTTCTTGTATAATGCATGGAAATAATTTTTATCTGGTCATAAATAGTTTTGTAGTATGCATAATTATGCACTCTTTATAGAATACTAAAGTGAAAGGTGCAAAACAAAAAATATAATATTAATTAAAAAAAAAAGAAAGAATCTTGTGGATGCATGCTGAACAACTTGCTCAATGGCTTACAAGAAATATATCATGATGGTTTGATGGTAGAATCAAAAATACTTATATATATGAAGTTTCATGCTATATATATATAACATACAGTATTATAATTAACAAAAACCAAATTTATTGTTGATTATTGTTATTGTTTCAAATATATTTATTTCTATAATACCTCAAATAAGATAACATTTGATTGATTGGTATTTTGGGGCAATTGACACATTTTGTTCATGTATGCCCCCAGATGGCATTAACGTCATTATTAACATTTGAAATTACATTATCAACCCTATTAGGTCATGTGTGAAAAGAGGCATTGATAAGGAAAATTATTAATTTATTTATTATTATCATAATATATATTTTAGAAATTAATTTTCAGGTATACACAGGTGTGCCACAATAAGTTAAAAGTTTTTTTCCTATTAAAATTTTCTGATTTGTCCGCACTATTATATACAATTCTATAATATGAACATTTCCAACAAATATATCACCTCGTATGTCATGTTGTCACTGATATACTTCACTTTACTTCAATTTTCTTGTTTAATTAATATTTTACTATAAACACAATTACTGCGTAGAACAAAGAAACATAAAAATTTAGACATTAAATTTATAACAAACAACAAGTATATAATTTTATTACTATAATACATATTAATATACATGCTTTGATGAAAGAAGGTGAGACATAACAGGTTTAAAAAAATCAATTAGAAATTCAATAATGCTTTAAAAATGCATCAACTAAAAAGAAAAAATAAAACAAAATCCGAACTATTAAGCTTAATTTAAATATGGGCATGCATGCATTCAGCCTACAAAATAAATACATGTTTAATATAATTATATTTATTTAACCCCGTAAAATTTCTCCTATAGTTCAAGTCAATGCAAGTTGTGCTTAAAAATTGATTATTATAAGAAAAAAAAATAAAATAATAATTATACACATGCACCAGAATTTCCATTAATATTATTTTTAATGACTTCTGTTTTTCTTCTTGATTGCTGAATAATTTTTTTTTATAAATTTATGCTGTGGATTATGAAGGTGTTTTAGCTATAACAGCCTATAACGCTATCGTCGTATAACAATAAAAGTTACAAGAAATTATTAAAAATAAAATGCTGGTATTTAAATATTTAATAATAGAGGCTTCAAGTTATAGTGCGCCTTGCGATGCTCATTTGTGTTGCTAAGGTCCATCTTGCACTTGAAAATTAAGCAAATTGTTGTTTTTAACTTTTCTCGGTTTTAAATAACGTAAAAAATCTAATTCTTCAATTATTTATTGTCAACTGTATTTTTCGGTTTGGACCGACGTTCCATAAAGGAATTTTCTTTTAAAATTTTCTTCTTGGTGAAAAAACGAATTCATATATATATATATTATATGATACGTATATATTTTTTTACATGGGTTTAGACAGGACGGTGGGAACACCGAAAAATCAGCTGACTTGAAGCCTCTATATATGATCGAATCACAAGACAAATTTATTGGAGTATTTTCACTCGTAATTCAAATTAAAACTCAATCTTTCCAAATTATTTAAAATATAATATTGAAGAGTGCAATACTTACAAAGAACTGAGCATAATGGACAACCTTATACATGACATTTTTATCGCAAAAATGAATAGAGGGCACCAAATTGCTACTTTTTATTTTTTATAGATTTTTTTTTAAGTATTGCTAAAAAGTTATTCAAAGTTGAGTTGTCCTTTTTTTTTCTTTTCTTTTTTTTTTTTTTACATATAATAGAGATTAGGTTCTATATATAAATATCCTTTTATTAAGGTAGAGATAACGTCGGTCAGCTGTTTTTTTAGCTCCATTTGATAAACATGTGAACTTTAGCAAATTCACAAAAATTCTGAAACTTTTTTTTGAGGCAGATATTAGTGCCTAAAAGCCATAGAAAAAATTTCAAACCAATTTAACGAGCCGATTTTTTTTAATTAATTTTTTAGTTTGTCTCTCCATGGGAAAGCCCTATGCTGAAAATTAAATAAATTAATTAAAAAAAAAAAAACGGCTCGTTAAATTGTTTTGAAATTTTTTCTATGGCTTTTAGGCACTAATATCTGCCTCTCAAAAAAATTTGAGAATTTTTGTGAATTTGCTAAGGTTTACATGTTAATCAAATGGAGCTAAAAAAAAAAAAGCTGACCGACATTATCTCTACCTTAAGAAGTGACGCCTATATATATTATTATATTATCATATAGCATAATTATACAAGTAAAAATAATAATGTATAACGAGTATTAATTTAAGAAAAATTACAATCTGTTTGCCAATGTTTTGTCCTGTTCCAAAATGCAAATAATGATATAATGTAAAATTGACATAAAAAGTTTATAGCATTTAATGAATAATTGCATTTAATTATTCCAATTTAAATATAATTTAAAATTATATTATATATATTTATGCTTAGAGAATAGAATAATTTCTTTATTATAGGCGATGTTTGGCCTAAAGGCCATTCTTACACATAACCCCTATACATAAGATATTATAATAATAACATTGAGAAATTTAATCAATGATATATATAGTTACTATATAAGTCTATTTTTTTATTCTTTTTTTGATGTATTAATAAGAATTTATAATAAACTTACTATCACGTTTATTACACTTCAAGTCTCCTCTGTGGATATGCATGCTCCACATCAATCAATATAATAATTAAATTTCGCAAACTCTCTCTCCCTCTCTCTCTCTTTAATTTTTATGTGCATGCATGCTCTTTAAATACTTACTTCATTATCTTGAATAATTACATATTACTGATATTACATTTCATCAGTTATTTTATTCAACATTGAATTTATATCAAAAACTTCAAGCAGCTGCAGACTAATTATCATTTGCATCGTTTATTTCTAATTCATAAATATTAAATACTAACAATAAGTTTAATAAATTATCTAAAGATCAAAGTTTTTTTAATAGGTTATTATGTTATTATTATTATTATTATTATTATTATTATTATTATTATTATTATTATTATTATTATTATTAATTGTGCGCAAATATTTTATCCAAACTTATTTTTCGTTGAAATTTAATTTAAGTAAAAAAATAATAAACGTTACAAAAAAAATATATAACGTAATAAAACGCAAAACAAAGCGAATTATATAATATACTGTATAATATAATATAATATAATATAATATAATATAATATAATATAATATAATATAATATAATATAATATAATATAATATAATATAATATAATATAATATAATATAATATAATATAATATAATATAATATAATATAATATAATATAATATAATATAATATAATATAATATAATATAATATAATATAATATAATATAATATAATATAATATAATATAATATAATATAATATAATATTATATATATATATATATATATATATATATATATAATTTGCTTATTATACACAATTCTGCTATTATCCGATATTTTATAAATAGTATTAAACTTATTAAACAACATAATAATATAAAATTATTAATCAATTCAAAACCTAAAATATATACATTTTTTAATACAGTAATTAATTACAATTTACAAAATTATATTTATTTTAATTTAACTTTTTAATTTTGTACTCCAATCACAACTCGCAAATAATTCTGTTATATTTATTTTTTTACTATTAATAATATAAATTTCTTGCAACACACAATATTGATCAATTCATATATGGATCCCTGAAACTCCCTATCAGCTCTCGTTTGGAGATAAGCTTGATATTTACTATTATTACACCACGCCGATGTTTTCTCTGTATACGATCTCGCGGATGCTGCGGTGGGCGGGGCGAAAGTGGCGGCCACCAATCAGCGTTCACCTCAACCCTTGCCAGACACGTAACACATACCTCCACATGCAACCTCAAGACCTGCTGTTCTTCCTAGCATTTTGAACATCAGATTAGAGTTTATAACATGTAGCTTCTCAGTCCTGGTGATATCACGTCACCTAGGAGATATATATTCTTGAAATTAAATCATAGGGCTTCTTATTTTTATAAATTATAATATTTATACTTATGCATGGCAACCTATACAACAAAATATCGTGCATAATAATTGACAAAATATATAATAAATTAATTTTAAAGAAAGGAGGAAATTAAATATTTACAATTATATATTTAAAAAAAAACTATTCTTATATATTAAATAAAAAATATATATATTAATAAAAAATTAATTTTAATAAAAGTCTTTGTCAATATACCAATACCAAAATTATAATATGGGTATCTTTGCAAGTAACTTGCACATAGATTTTAGCCTTTAAAAGTATACTTGGTTTAGTATTAAATATAATGAATTTGATGTGTGAAATTTACTAAATTCAGGAAAGTGCAGGAAAAGTTGCATATCTTTAAGGGGCCAGAAGATTTTGTTTTCTGTGGGTTGTGGGGGAAAAAAAGATTTTTTAATTCGCTATTCATTTATTTATTTCTCTTGTGGCTGTACATAATACAGCATAGAGACAAAGGACATTTTTCTAAATTCCCTGTCCAATAGCTCAGCAATTCACATGACTTATTTTAATTCATTTCAATTTTTTTCATTTAAAAAAAATATTACAATACATTGTAAATGTACACATGCAGTATATTTATGTAATATAAATTATAATTTGAAGTGTTTTTAGTATAATAATATATACGTTGACTCAATATAATAAATTTTGTAAAAAAATTGTTTTAATTTTTTTTTAAAATCATTTTACACTTTGTTTAAACCACGTATAATATTTATTTTTTACTAATATCATGCATACATTTTTTTTTTTTTTTTACAAATAAGTGTATTGCCAACAAGTATACTTAAATTTGTAAAAGCTAGCATTAACTTGTAAATTTATTTAGGTAACCAACATCATTTACATCACTGTAATGAATATTGCTGCACGATTTCAGTCCTGAGACACAATTTTTTTATAATTATGCTATGTATTAGAAAATTACTGCATGCACGAATTTCGTCATGTCTTTTTAAAATAATATATATATATATGCACGCTGAATGCATGCAGGTATTACGCCAAGAAACATGGCATTTTACTTGGAACATTGCTCTTAAATTATAAATGTAATAATATTTTATTATAAATATTTCTGTATTTACAGAAGCAATTTTATTAGTAATTAAGTTGGTTGTACAGCTCTGATCTTAAATACTTTAATAACAGCAATCAACTTTATGATGGCTCGTAAACTTTTATTTTTTAAATTCAAACATGATGATAAATACAAAAACTAGTAAGTTAGCCTTACAAAATAATATTATTTTGTTACATTAATAAATGCTGCATGATGTATGCATGTAATACAACAATGTTCATTATTATAAAAAAAAAGTGACCATCAGTAAACATTGATGATTAGCAAAAAGTGACAGTGGGCAGTGGCACAGTTGATATTTTTTATATGAGAGAGAGAGGGAGAGCCTTGCAATTTAAGTTTCAAAATAAAATATTTTCGTAATTTAAAATAAAATATTTAAACATTTTACTATTATTATTTTTTTTAAAAGCTAGACATAAAAAAAATGTCAGTATAATATATAATAAAATGATTGTCATATTTGTACAAGTTCGACAGGCCAATTTCACTTGTCTATTTGGATTTTGTGTGTCCGTGAATATATCCCCACAAGATAAAGAGCTTTGTTGCATGGTTAGCCTTGTGTAAACGAAGGGAAGAGAACGACATCAAGTCTCTTGGCTCAAATGCAGATCTTCCTCTGTATGCGAAGTGTTGAAATTCGCAACGCTCCACGATTTATTTTATTCTTTTTTGTGAACATCGCTCAAGTCATTCATGTCAGCCACTAAACTGTTTATTATTTGAACCCCGATTGTCTTGCGAGTGCGCAACGTCGGGTAAACACGGGGTAATTTAGTGTCGCATTCGGCGACTACCACTTGGGGTGGTGGCGGTATTCCCGATCGATGCTGCGCGGTGGTACGCGAGTCTGTGAGGCGTGTTGCCAGCGAATTCCGGTCGCACATAGCGCAGACGCGGCGGCGAAATATCGCTCGGCTCCTCGTCAGACCAGCAGCGGCGCCTTTGTCCTGTACGAAGTTCTCCCGGCGACGACGAATGATCGCAGGTGTATGTCGAGGAACATTCCTCACGTGTCATCACTGTAGCCAAGACACGCGGACTTTGCTTTCATAAGAAATTAGAATTGCTATGTCGTTAGTACAGTCAAGACGTTTAATTTTTTATGATGCTGCCTCCATTACATGCAAACTAAATTACGTGTCTTATTAGAAACGTTTTTCTACATGAAACCATCAAAATGTTTGTTTTTGTTTTGCTTTTTTTTTCGTTTAAATTTAAAAAACTCTATTACAATTATACGTTTTAGTGTCTTTAATAGCTCCAATAAAAAATAAAAAATTGATTATGTTTCTTCTTTCTTTTTTTAAAGATGTTGTTGGGTTAATATTTTGTTACCGTTGCAAAATAATTTGCAGAGTATAAGAAAATACAGAATTATTTCATTCATAATGTTATTTAACATGCATCTACTTAACAAGTCTGCAAGAATCGATTTACGTATTCCTATATCAATTAAGCATCTGCTTATATATATTTTAGATTTATTATAAATTTATAAAATATGTCTTAATTTTATGTGTTAGCTATAGTAGTATATTTCTTGTTTTGATATATTAATTTAGCAACAAAAAATTTAAAAAATTATCAGACTCATGAATTATTCATGACGTTTTAATATATATTATGGATATATACAATTCAGACTCTTTTATTATTATTTTTAGAATTATTGATCCTATATCCTATATATAGCATTACCTGATTAGGGGGGGGGGTCTTGCAAACCTTTCAAAGCTTGAGAAAAGAACAATTCCTCCTGTATATAAATATATATAATGCTTATCAGGGACAAAAAATACTTACAGATCGAGTTATCGTTCAGGTTTTTAATTATTAAAGCAGTATTTACATGAACTTAATTTTGTGTCACACTTTAAAATTCAACTTTTGGTTACCCTCTTTGTATATCCCATCCCCAAAAAGTGTGCATGTCTTTTTGTGTTCTGTGTGTTGCTGTCTAGCGGTTGAGTGCACTGGTGTGTGTGTGTGTTGCCCCCAGTTGCGGGCGGGCTGACGGTGGTGCGCGGTGTTGCAGAGAAGCGTCGCCTCAGCCTGTGTGTGGGTTGCGGCGCCCAAATCCACGACCAGTACATCCTCCGCGTGGCCCCCGACCTCGAATGGCACGCCGCGTGCCTCAAGTGCGCCGAGTGTCACCAGTTCCTCGACGAGACGTGCACGTGTTTCGTCAGGGACGGCAAGACTTACTGCAAGAGGGATTATGTTAGGTGAGTCAATTTTTCTTTATTTGCTAAAAACAAAATCGGAAGTCAATCGTGGGATTTCATATTAAGGTAGAGATAACGCCGAACAGCTGTTCGACGTACTTCCCTTTGATTAACATGTAAAAACCTTAGCAAATTCACAAAAATTCTGAACTTTTTTTGAGAGGCAGATATTAGTGCCTAAAAGCCACATAGAAAAAATTTCAAAACAATTTGACGAGCTGATTTTTTTAAATTAATTTTTTAAATTTTCAGCATAGGGCTTTCCCATGGAGAAACAAACTTAGAACTTATATCATTAAAAAAAAATCGGCTCGTTAAATTGTTTTGAAATTTTTTCTATGGCTTTTAGGCACTAATATCTGCCTCTCAAAAAAAATTTCAGAATTTTTGTGAATTTGCTAAGGTTTACATGTTAATCAAAGGGAAGTAAGTCGATCAGCTGTTCGGCGTTATCTCTACCTTAATAAGGAAAGATGCATGGAAAGAGACATGCTAAAATACTCATGTATTTTGTTCTAGATACTGAGTCAAATTCAGTGAGATTATTAACTTCATGCAGAAACTATACTCCTATGAAACGGACCAATTGTTTATTAGTACATTCTTTAATTCAAGCTTTGTTATAATATGGTGGCTCTTCTCATTGAAAAAAATAATATATTATACTGCAGCTATTTTTAGATTCAATTGGATACGGAACATAATATGGAACATCAGTTATTTTAAAATGCATAATTATCTAAATACAGTTATTCCAATTAATCCAACAACAATAGCATGCACGTATATTATACTTATAAATCTTACATGCTATTAAAAGACGCCGGGAATCTGGAATATACTTGAGACGAGCACATTGTGTGGTCCATCAAAACTTTGCAACTTTTCACACCGCTCATGAACTCTTGATCATGCTTATTTTTTATTTAATGCAATTATAATATATTCATAGAATTCCATTTGTTTTTGGGTAAGTCCCAACAAGTTGCATATTTTCAACCCGCATATTCATTCCTTTATAATTTGTAGCCAAGATCTAAATTTTCTAAATAATTTGTAAATATACTTAAATTTTTTTTTAAAAATTAATGAAAGAGGCAAACCAAAGTTAAAATGTTTAGAATGTAAATTGCTGATGGCTTGTAATTGATGGTAAAATTGACTGTAAAATAGCTATTTTTTTAAATTTGTTAATACACATCACTTATAAATAAATTAAATAAATAAATTAAATAATAATTATGACACATTATTTATTAGAATTCTCCTCATTCAAATCTAAAGAGCCTGATGCATCCGTCCCCACGCTCACAATTTCCGTGTACGAATCTCTGGAAGAAAAGAACTGATCAGAGAGGAAGAAGCCGTGCATTATTGAAAGCATTTCATTATAAGACGCCATGTCCGAGTGCATGCTAGCGCCAGGTGGCATCAATCTGCAATCAGATCCAAGATTAATTAATTATCGAGTTAATAATTCAAGATGGTGTCTTACATTGGATTCTCCAAATAATGAAAATATAGTTGATTTTTAGCCTTGGTGGGGCAAAACCTTTTGAATCGGTAAATTTTAAGCCTTTTAGATCCATACTTTTATTATATTATATTTATGATAAAAACAAATGACAATGGACCTTTTTGCCAAATGGACGAATAACAGATTAGTACTAGTAGATTCTGATGTCCATTCGGAACGTTAAATCTATAAAGATGTCATATCGTAAAACCCTTTTTTATAAGTGGACAAAAGGTTTGTTGTTACTATTTTGACATAAAACTTAAGACTTTAAAGTTAGCAAGTGTCATAATACAGCAATACTGTAAGACTCGTACGTTATAGCAAGTGACAAAAGGCTTTTACCAGCACAGAACTAGCAAGATGAGTTGAGATGATATTTGCGGAGGTGTGCGCCGCTGTAATATTTGATCGAAGCCTGCCGTTGACGGAGCCGCCTGCAGGGGGGTACATTTACTCGCCGCCACCGCTGCAAATAGCGATGACCGAGCCAAGCTAAACAAACACGCGGCAGCGGTGGAGAGGATTGTAAAATAAACACGATCCCTCCTCGGCGATGTGACAGCAGCTGATGTGTGTGTTTTGAGGGTTACCACACTGACGAGGAGCGGGAATATGAACTGTCCCAGTCACTCATATACAGCGAGACTATACCAGCCGGCGCATCATCCCTTGTAGTTGTTCGTAAGAAACTACGGTGTGATAAAATAGATTTTCATTGTCTTCATTATTTAGTATCCAAATATTAAAATATTATAAAAGAGAAGGCAAGTAAATGATTTACAACTCATTTTAATGGTTTTGTTTATTGAAATAAAAACGTAAACATTTCATAAAGTCGAAACAAGAACAATGTAATGATATCAAACCCAATGTTGACGGCGGCCATTAAAATGTTGCCGGTAAACACTGCAACTGTTCCTGCACCGAGGGTGAGAGGGTTGCATAACCTGCAAGGTGAAACTTAAAAAAAAAAAAAAATCTCCACTAGGGGGCAACTTTTTATTATTATTATTGACTGGAATAAAGTTAAAAATAACATTCAATGCCACACATACGAGGTAAATCGAGTTTGGAGAAAGCTACGCATTCGATCCTCAGTATTCACTAGCCTTCTATCAGACGGGAGTTAGACTGCAGCAAGAGCAAACGAACGACAATGTCTTGTTTAGATTTGGCGTCATGTAAAAGGGGCCGGGTGGTCGCGGTGTGTGGCGGGCAGAAACCCGAGACGAGCTGTACGGGGAGACGAACCGCAGCCGGTGTGCCACGTCACATGGAGGTGCCACGTCCTTGGCCACGTCACCGAGTGCTGCTGGCATTCTGTTTCATTAACGTTCAGCTATAAAAAAAAATTGTCATCATCGATCATCATTGTAACTATTTTTAACATTATAATAAAAGATAAAGAAAATGAGAAAGACAGACCAACAAAATGCTGAAAATAAATTTTATTTTAAGAAAATTCAATTTTAGCTTCATACCAAATAATGCAATTTTGAAATATAATTTCATCGTTACGAAATTAAATAATTTAACTGTATGTGTTTCAAAGAATTCTAAGATATATTTTCTTATATAATAATAATCAAATAGTGATAATTAACATCTTTCCGGTATATAAAAACTTTGTTTATTATGATGCTTTGCTTGCTGTCTCCTTGCACTCCTGTATATGTTATATATATATATATTTTTTTTTTTTTTTTTTTTTTTTTTTTTTTTTTTTTTATCAAACCCTATTGGGTACTTCTATTTACTAATTACATTATACTACTTTGAAACCCCGAACCTTCCGAAACCCTAACTTGAGCGTTTCGCGGGCTCTTCTGAAACGGGGACGGCCACGGCCTTGCAAATCCATCCCGGCATTTGCCTGCGGCTGAGGGAAACGTGGAAACCTCAGCCAGGATGGACGCCACAACTTTTGTCAATGAACCGGAAGTGCAATGGTCCAAAGCCAGGGGAACCACATAGTGGAAAAGCGCAACGTTTTACCCCTGGGTGGGAAACGTGGTTTTTGTTGAAAATGGTCACCCATCCAACTACTAACCACGCGCGGCATTGCTTGACTTCGGTGATCTGACGAGACCCGGTCAAGCGCACTGCGCCAATGTTATATATAGAGGCAGGACATTCTTTGTTATGATTTATTATAGAAAGTTCTACCATATACTTACATAGGAGTTCTTTTTTGTTAAGTATTATCTTCTTTGCAAATTGTAGTATGCATATTATGGAATTATGATTTTAATTTATAACAAAAATAAATAACTGACTGATAAAATTCCTAATTTTTAATAAACAGCAAAGGAATTTTTGTTAAGTTATAATATATTCTCATAGGTAAAAAGTTTCAGAATTAATTTTTAAAAAATCACAGCATTCCTATGATAATTAAAAATATAATTAATATGAAGTAATAAATAAAATAACGATAAAAGCATGCATGCATGGCATTCCTTTATTATATCAACAAAAACTTCCAATCAAAACACAGTAATTAAAAGTTAGTAATTATATAAACAATCCAATTAAAATCTGAATTATAGTTTTCTTCTAGGAACAAGTAAAACGTACCACAAATACAGGAATACTGAAAATTCAACTTCCAATAATTTTTCCATTAAACAAACCGCCGCAAGAAAGACCTTGAAAGTTAATAAGAATATATTTTGTGAAAAATTCTTTTAACAAAAACAGTCTGACTTGGTAATTAAGTCTCCGTACGTTGTACCAAAATTCTCAACAATTACTTGTCGTAAATTACGAAGGCTTGTTGATAAGAGCTTGGCTGGGAAGTACACGGGCGCGAACCACGGAGGAGATTAGCAATTCAGATTCTGCAGCGGAGCACGAAGACCTGCTTTGTTATCCTCGACAAGATGGAGGCCTTGCAGAGCGGCCACGGAGATGGGCTGCAGGTCTCCAGCAAAAGATGGGAAACTCAGGGGTTTAAAGACTAATATTTTTGAAAAATATGGAATTTTTTAACTTTTAACTTGAGAAATCTGCATTTTGTTTTTCTACAAAAGTTAAAACTTATCTTGGAACAGATGAATATTAATGGGTATAATCTGGATGTAGACGTGTAGACCCTTTCCCCACAAATCAATCACAGGATCAGGATGTTATAGACGAGAGGGGCCCCTTTCTGCGCGAATTGGTCACATTCTTACACCAAAACCCCTCGAATGACGATCTATATATAAAGAACTTCCTCCAAATTTTTTCCCTGAATACATAATTGCACTGAGTGCATGTGGATTGCAGAACTTGCTACATTATTCTCAAATGTCAATAAAAATCATGTTGAAATGTCTCGCCAGCTGCAGCTCTATATAGTGATGCATTCTGGTGAAATAGGGGGACGCTGATTGGCTGAGAGTGAGGCAGTAAAATAATTTCATTATATAGCATGCACTCGCCGCTGCGTGCCATGCACCATAACAATTATAATTCCAAGCAAAAACATGGCCGAGTTTCTTACATATATGTGAACATATAATAAAAGCAATTGTTTGTCTACCTATATGATGATGTATAATAAAATTATTACTCGAGTTTGCTATAAACTTATAATGTTTTTAAATGTTGGAAATATATAAGAAGAAAATTATTCATAAAATATAATTTTAACGTACAAATTGTTTTATGATATATTTATATTATAAGTAAATACATTATTGTAAACTAAAATAAAATGAAAATAAATTTTATGATATAATTTCTCATTTAAAATTGCTATGTTATAAAAAAAATTATAAATGCAACTGACTGCATGCAATAAAACTTAATTTAAAAAAAATAAATAAAACATATCAAACTTTGAAATCTCTTTACAACACAAGGGAGTATTAAAAAAAATAATAAAGACAGTTAAAATAAAATAAGAATATTTTTATCGTATCAAATTATTTTTATCTTTATTTTATATAAGTATAATAAACAGCCTATGGGGATAATCGAGGTCGAGGCTTGTAACCTATAGGGATGGGTGTGCGGTCAGTTGGAGGGAGTGGTCTAATTGGCTTGCTGCAGCACAGGGAAGATCAAAAGCCAAGCCCGCGATTGTGTCGACCAAACTCATCAGTGTGCACCGAAGAAGTAATGAAATTTTTCCACCAAAACTTTATCTCGTCTCGAGTTCCTTCGTAACTCTCGGCATCAATTACATGAGAAGATTTCTTAGACCGAAACTTTTTCCTGCTAAGAAATAGAATAAAAGTTTACTTGCCAACCTGTAGCGTTGCAAAAACAAATTACATTTTTTATATATACTTTTTTTGTAGGAAAACATTTAATTAAAAACATGAAGACTTAATTATAATTTTTTTCAAAAGATTTTAAAGTTAATAAAATTTGCTTCGATATACGTAACATTAATTTTCATACAATAAGAAAAATGTGTAAATTACCTAAGTGTACCTTGATAACATATCTCATAAATATTTTACATATTATTCTTAATGATCAAATAAAATAAAAATCTTAGGTATATACCAAGTATATAATATAGGACCGTCTACTGCATGCAAAGGGTCAGCCATATAGCCTACACATCACGAATGAAGTAGACGATCTCCCGACTATATAATCACGGCTTGCGGGGGAGGATCGTAGCTATAAACCGGTGGGAAGGTAGAAGGTATCGTGAGCCGAGGTAATAATCCGTCTTGATTGGAGCTGAGAATAGCTCGCGTGCAGCTCCTCCACCACCAATGGTCGGTCTCAGGAGACGCCATCATGTTGTAAGTGCAAGCTGCTGGCCTAGCTCCTCGGTACTGGCGCCATGTGGGCACCGACACTGATGCATGCAGGGTGCGGTGCCACATGCTAAGATGATAACGTAATTGCTGATGCGTGCCATTATTGTTATATTATACTTTGCTCTCGTGCACCAGCTCTTGTCAAACTTATAGTAATGGTCGACTTCGTCAGAATAGCATTTTTCTTCATGGTATATTCAAATAGGTAATAAAATTATAGCTATCGACCTGAGTTTATTGTTAATATAGCTGCATGGCAAGTTTTCTTTTTAGATGATGTCAGAAAACTTTCAACTCACACGCATAATATTTATACTTTTAATAAAATATATTTCATCAAATTATTTGTATTTTCTTCCATCTTCCAGATGGTATTAAAATAAGCACAGACAATTTATGACGAGCTTATCTCATTATGGTATTCTTCAGCTATACATATAAAAAAAAATTATCTCGATGATATACGTTTGAGTTGCATAATTATAATATGACAAAGATTATACAAAAAATCAGTCTAGAACACATGATACATAATATTACACCTCCCCCCGCGGTCCTCAAGTTTGCTTGCATGCTATACGGGTCTTTCACCATACGTCACAAAAACATGACGTCACGTGAATGTAGGCAAAAAGCACCTATTTAACATGGTAGTAGCATACCAAAAACTATTTATTTTCTGCGATATGACAATCGTGGTACTTTTGACAATTATTTTATATGATAGATTGAAATGTCAAGTAAATGGAAAAAAATAAAATATTTGCCAATGATATCTGTGAAAAATACAATAAATCATTAAATAAAATGTAAATCGACTCCAAATTTCACGTCAATAATGACCATTTTACGACACTTATGCACTGATATTGACCCTAACATTCTGAAAAAAAATCAGCCAATCACCGACCATTGCTTTCCCCGCGGACTTTTGAATACGAGGGGGAAACGGCACAACAAAGAATAATGATAAAGAAACTAGGTAAAATAAAAAAAATATATTTGTTCAAGTTATGTATATTCATTTCTTACGTATAAATTATTGTTAAAAAAAATTAAAAATATGTTAAATTAGGAGCAATAAATCAAGTGATTCCAGTTCCCCCTAAGTACCTACTGATGAATGTAAACAACAACAAAGCCAAGCAAACACCGTATTACTTTACTGTAATTTTGCACATAACTTTTGACCAATAAAATAACACCGTTGTTCTGATTGTTTACAGGCTGTTCGGGACCAAGTGTGACAAGTGCGGGCTGAGTTTCAGCAAAAACGACTTCGTAATGCGGGCCAAGACCAAAATCTACCACATCGACTGCTTCCGGTGCACGGCTTGCGAGCGTCAGCTGATTCCGGGAGACGAGTTCGCGTTACGGGATGACGGTCTTTTCTGCAAGGAGGACCACGAGGTGCTGGAGAAGGCAGGCAGTTGTGCGGGCGGCGAGAGCAACAACAACAACACTTCGAGCGTCAACAACAACAACAGCAGCAGCAGCCGAGCCGCAAGCAACCACGAAGGATCCAACTCCGGTGAGTGCAGCCAAAACTTCAAATATGAATTAATTTCTCAATTTCGGGTACTTTTGGCGGGAATATTACATCATTGTGATTGTACCTCAAAGATAGTATTGTATAACCTGGAAAGTATTGTCAGATGTTAGATATTATTGGAATTTTTCATGCACGAAGGGTTGCCAGCATTTCAGGAGTCAGGAAACAAAATGTTAATTCTGTAAATTTAAAGGACATGACACATCTATATAATATTAAACATTGTATAATAATATATATATAATAAATATATATGAGTATTTGAATTCCTAAGTGCTCAAAGTTTTAAGTATCAATCCGCGATATCTTTCATGGAAAGCAAAAAGGCGAATAAAAAAACAACAATTGAAACAGTAAGGAAATTTCCAATGTAAAAGTTTTAGAAGTGGGAGTAGAGTGCACTTAGAAATTGAATCATATACGAAACAACTGTTAAATATTATAATACGCCAAACTTTAACATGGACTTAAAATGTAAAAAGTCACAAATTTAACATTTATAAATAAATATATATAATAAATTATAACAAATTGCTCATGGAGTATATTCAGGTAAACTTTGAATTTACAATTTGAATGTAATTGTAATTATATTATCATATCATTAGTATAAGCATTACAATATTATGTGATGTATTATTCACCGTCATGATATACGAACTGCAGTGACAGATTTTTTTATCAGGTATTATATTTACCTATATAATCTACTTATCAATTACTCACTCCATGACAATTATGTTACTCTGAACTTTCTTTATCTGTGACTGAGGGAAACGTGGAAACCTCAGTCAGGATGGACGTATAACAGCTTTTGTCAATGAACGGGAAGCAGAAAGGGCAATGGTGCATGGTGCATATAATAGGCAAGAGAATCTCATTGGTGAAAAAGAGCAACGAGTTACCCCTGAGAATTAATACGTAATATATTTTTTATCAATTTACTATGCAAACTTAAATTTTAAAAATTGCAATATTTTCTCATTCATTAATTTTATATAAAATTTACCCGTTTCTCATTTTTATGAATGGATTCATTGAAATACTTCGATTTATTTGAAAATGCCGTGATATCGTACTAAATACACATTTACTATTCCTTATCTATAATTCAATATTTATTTTTCATCCTATTATACTGACTTCTAACTCTATAAATTATACTTAAATCACGGTTATTCTACAAAGCAGGTGATTGAGGTCTGGTGGACACTGCATGCATCAGTCGAGTGTCACACGCCCAATGACGTCTGGTAATCGCGTGTCGCGGGAATCATATCAAACTTCGGCTCCTTTGCTTCGCGAGATAAGATCCTTTGATGTCGCCGCCGAACGCAAACAGTCGGCACAAGAATCTCCTCCGCGGTGAATCGTCCGATATCAATCAAACTCTCATTCGAATTACATTTCTGCACATTTAAGTTTCGCCGCGACTAGCAAATTTCACAATTTAATGTGGCATGTTTTCATAATATTTATAGTATAATATATTTCTCAACAAATATTTGAAACTTTTAATTTATATAATTAATCAAAATATGTTAATGTTCTATTATGATCATTAAATTTAATATAATTTTTAAATTATAATTATTTATCAACAACATGGAATGTTGATAAAATTCTATAATTATTTTGAAATAGTCTAAATTTTAATTCATAATATTTAGATGAACTTTAATTATTTAGGAAATTTATTGCATATATAACAAATATTATAATGAAAAATAAATTTATCCATTTATAAACGTTTATATTACCATAAAGAAAATATTATTGATAGTAAAAAAATTATAACTTCCAACATTTCTTTAAGCTTTTCTATTATAGTTTATATTTATATAGGTATAGCAATTTATTATAAAACGTTGTAATACGGGTCTTTCACCATACGTCACAAAACAATATGACGTCATAATTGTGTAGGCAAAACATTGTCAGTGGCATAGCAAATACGTGTTAAAGTTGGTCTCGAAATTAATTTCTCCTGACGATTCGTATCATTTCTCGTAGAAATTTCTTTCATAAATGGTGACAAGAAGAACCAATGCTAGTGAAAAAAAATATTTGGTGACCAAAACTGTTATGAGAAAAGAGGTGTTGTGAGTTATGTTAACACGCACAGCATAGGATTTTAGGGTTTTCTGCCTACATCCCGAAGCTCTTCGGGCGGCTTCGGGCATCTCCGTGCTACCCAAAATGTAAACATGAAATTCCTGTATAGGAAAGCGCTATTATTCTAATTTTTGCCTGGCGGTGCGCGCCACAACACACTAAATAAGTTCCAAGTTAGTTCTGTACGAGCCATATAAACGTTGGCAGGGGCTCTAATAACACATAATTTCCACTATAAAAGCTCATGATGTATTATTCCATCGTTCGTGTTTCACGCAGCTTCGTATGGCCCGGCGTCATCTGTTAAATTATAGGAGTTCGCTTTATATAATATATCAGGAACTCATGCAGGGAGTTTTTTTAATAATATATACAAACTTTGACCCGCGCTCCGATATAAAACTAATCACCAGCAGCAGCAATGTTTAAACCACAAAATATTTAATTTTATATTATGAATATATAGAAACCAACTGAAATACAAAATTTCTGAATCAATTACAATTTAGAATTCATGTTGACAATCACGAGTTCCCTAATATTGTATTGTTTCATAGAAGAATGTATCCCAGTTAATTGCAATTCTTCATGAGTATTAATTGGAAAATTTATTGGAAAATATGTATAAAATATTTAATTTAATGAATACAATTATCATAATTAAATACTAAATAGTTTATTATAATGTGTTAATATAATGTGTTGTTTAAAAAAAAAAAAAAAAAAAAAAAAAAAAAAAAAAAAAAAAACTTCAACAATTTTAATGTTGTAAAAATAAAATAGTTTAATTAACTGCAAGCACATGGTGACGATATAGATAGAGTTATAAATATGAAATATAATAATCAATATAAAAATTAATAATTAAAAAATAATACAGTGGAGTTTGATGACATCACATAAAATTTTCTTCATTGAGAATTGAAAACACAACATTTAATTACAACGCATGTCAAACAATCTTAAATAAAAATTAAATATTGAAATAAGATTAAAGTTATATTAAAGTATCATCTGTGTTGCTGTGATTACTCTTATATTTTGAGATCTTCAGCTCCTCTATTACGAGGCTGTAAACGGAGGTATATATAAAGTAAAGACGAAGGACTAAGCTCGGGAAAGCTCTCGCATCAGTGGCTCGAGAAACGATAATATTTACCCAGCGCACCGATAACAAAAGACGTGCGATGCTGCTCCCCCCGATGAAAGGGAGCCGCCACTGCTGCATCTGCCCGTGTCACATGCGCCCCCCGCGAGTCTTCGTATCGCATGTCCCTCCTCCCCACTGCTCTTATCAACACCCGCCATCTCACATCGCGTGAGAAAGTACGTGGAAAACTCGCGCCTCTCAATGTAACTCAATAGTTGATAAACCAAAAAAGTATAATGATGAGCGAGCTTACATGAGCTCGTTTTAAAATTGATTTAATGTTTTATAAATTTAATCAATTTTAAATTTCTCTGATTAAAAACATGTTTATTTATATATTTGATATTGAGTATAATAAAAAAAATTAATAAAGTTGAGAAATAAGGCATATTTTTGGTACTGGAAGTTTTAAAATAGACTAAAAATACATTCCCCCAAAACACGCTTCGCTTCAGAAAGGACATTGATTGGATTGCGGGCTGCAGGAAAGCTGTGCGCACGCTTGTCAATGATGCATGTTGGGGACAAAGCAAAAGCCTGCATGCTAAAATATTTACGCGGCGCAATATAAAACAAGCTGGAATAATTTTAATGTAACAGATGGTGAATATGGTGACATGGATTTGTATATTTTCTATAAATATAAGACTTTATTTATATGATGACGATGCAATACAACAAATAGAGAATATGATATTATTGATATTGCTCAATGTAAATATTCAGAAGCAGCAATATCCTGCTCCTGCTGATGATATTGCAGACTTTGTGATGATTATTATATTTTGCTTTTCTCATTGTCATCTGAGTCCACTTAGGAGGGGGGGGGAGGTTAGCCTGCGGTCAACATCGATGGACATCGTATATAGTCACCAATTGACCACAGACAAGTGTAGGAGGTATATATAGTAATCAGTGGAGTCATAGCTCACAGCGTCATAAACTCATAACCATGTATACTATAATATACTGTATATTATGCAATTTCACATGAACTTATCATTGAATTTCACTTTGAGCTGCAGATATTATATTACAACTTCTGTTTCCGAAACAAAAAGGAAATCTTGATGACAAATTACGAAGGTTTTTATAATCATTACTCATTACATATATTTTATTGTGATTGTGTTTAATATTGGATCCGTTGACGATATATAATGTTATTCTTATGACCGTATATCGAAAGAAAACTGCAAGTATAACACTAAATTTTGATATCCACAAGTCTTGATTGTTTCATGCTAACGATCGAGATCAACAACAAATCCGCAACTACCCTCCCCCCATACCTTGGCAACCCTCTGGTCAGCGAGGTTCGCACGGTCGCCGATGACCGGTGACTCAGACGTCGTCCAAGCAGAACGTCCTCCACGCGTGTCAGCTTTGTTCTCCGTGCCGCGTGATCGAGCACGAGGGTCGAGTCAACAAGGGCTGTTTGCAAGTATATGGTCGACAAGTTTAAAATCATGCATCATGCCATTTGAAGTCGGACAGAAAGTTGTCATGCGAATATATTTTGACTTAAATCTCAGTTGATTAAGATCTCGAAATGAGCCCCCTTGAATGCAGTAAGACTTTAATTGCAGGGAAATTTGAACTTGCCATCAGTATGGGACAGTAGGTGGCATACAAATTTTGAAGAGCATGATCCATATTATTGGTTTTGTGAAAATTGAGGTAAAAGTTTAACATGGGACCTTATGGATGGAAACGGAAATGGAGCAGTTGTGAGAAAATCGACTCCTTAAATTTGACCAAACCATAAGCGATTTAATTTCAAAATATTCCCTAATTTTTAAATTTATTTCATTCGATTCTGTCTGAAAGAAATTTTCAATACAACATTATGACACATGCAGAAGAAGATTTGTGAAGAGATTATTTAAAAGCTTTTGCAAAGACTTTATTAATAATTCACTATTCAATATAACTTACATCATACATGTTCTTAATTGAATGCTGTGAACTTGAGTTTGACTTCATGCAGTCAAAATTAAGTTATTTCTTATAATATTATAATTAAAATTATTTTTTAAGATTTTTAAAGGTCATCTTTTGTTGCTTACTTAGTAATTAATCATATATTTAAAATATTCACTAACATATACATTAAGTAATAAATAATTAGTGTTAATTATAATTATATGCTTAATAATATATATTATTTCATTATATTACGTTGTTTTACTTCCTTTAAACTCAATATTTAATACATTATTTTTTTAATACTCGATTAAATATGCGATATTGCTTCAAAATTTCTACTCATGTAATATTTAAAAAATCAACAACACGATACATTCATTTTTTATTTACTGAATATCTTTCTGTGTACGTAAAAATAAATATATACACAACGTTTTATAATTATCATGCTTGAACACGCATAAATAATTTCGAGCAGGAAAATACGCGTGGTATTAATTTGATCCTCACTTCAAATTATTTATTCATGAAATGATTTTTATTTTTACCTTTACACTTTTTCCCCCCTTTTGGTAAATATTTTTTATATCCACGAATGAAATTACATTCTCTTAGTTATCAAAATTACACAGCCAATGAGAATGCTGAGAAAGTAATCCAATTATTTTTCATATACAAAATGTATATTTTATTTAAATAAATAAAAAAAAAAACATCAAGAGAGACTGTTTAATCCGCCATTTTGCTGTCCAGTTATATGTTGTGAATATTTGCAGCTTAACTACTGGCTTTACGAGAGGGTGACCGTCCCCCACGGTGATCCAGAGGGGTTTAAACCACCCCTGCAGGGTCACACAAAGGCTTCTCTTAATCCAGACAATAATAATTACCAACATACACATGGCTTGGCCATGTCAACTTTTTTTTTTATTTTCTGTTATGCCGCGTGACGTTTAATATTATACACAGAATTAATATTATATACATGTTTAAATCCCAAGGGCTTACGTGGACAGTAAGTAATTAAACCTAAAATTTTTCTTCCACCCTCAGGTAAAACCTTGATGTTCCACAAACAAAAAAAACTTTTGTAAATTAATTATTTTCATGTGCGGTGGAAATGAGAGAAACAAATAATATTTCTGTGTTATATTATTTTACTTTATTACCTTAGAGAATATGGATGATATTTTTTCTACGAAATTCTAGAAATATTATACTAATTAAAATATGAACATGATATTTACATACGCAGCAACTAAATAAATATTTAAAACAATTTTTGTAAAATAGTTATCAAGTAATTAAGTAAATGTAAAAAACAATTCAACATTGTTTTAGTGGGCATAATAAAAAAATAAAAGGTTGGTAAAGGAAAAGAAAAAAACACAATTTTAAAACAAATCTATAATATACATACTCATTTTTATAATATACTCTGTTATAAACTTTTTTTTTCAAATTTTTTATTATATTTTTATTACGACCATACATGGCATTTTTGCATCATAATTTGGTTTTATATTTTTACATAAACGCGTGATCGTAAGAAACTCAGGAAATAAAAGTGCATGATATTATGACGAGCTTTGCAAATTGTTCGAATAAATTTTCTTGTATTTCGTTAAGTTTTTCTGAATTATTTTTTAAACGATTATGACCATAAAACACAGTCTAATCATTTAGTCTAATAAAATCTTTTGTTTATTTACAAAACAAATTCCTGAAGAGTGTGAGGAAATTGTAAATTAATTTGAACTATCACGGCTGCACATTACCGAGAGAGTACATTCAATTTGTCTTGTCTGTTTTAAAGAAGTTAATGTGTTTACGTTCGTGTCAATAGTGTGCTGATGAATGGTCGGCTTGGCCGCCATGTCCGTTCGTCCGTCTGGCCGGCCGTGCTGGCGCCGCGGAGAGATAGCGAGGAGGAGGCCGTGAAGCGGCCATCGCGCCGGTCCATCTAATGACGTCATGGCATGGCCCAGGGCTAATCTTTCCCTCTGTTGGTGTTTCAGACTCCTCTGAATCTGGCTCAACCAAGGTCCGCGAAGGTAGCAGTGGAGGAGGGGGAGGGGGAGGAGGACGCACCAAGGGGTCGTCGGACGGCAAACCGACCAGAGTGCGGACCGTGCTCAACGAAAAGCAACTTCACACGCTGAGAACGTGCTACAACGCAAACCCTCGACCAGACGCTCTAATGAAAGAACAGCTGGTAGAAATGACCAGTCTTAGTCCAAGAGTAATTCGTGTTTGGTTTCAAAACAAAAGATGCAAAGACAAGAAGAAAACTATTCTTATGAAACAGCAAATGCAGCAAGAAAAGGTAAGAACCGATGTGAAAATTTCTCTCTCAGTTTAGTGCGCCGGCGCTGTAAAGTATCAAACTTTAATTCACCCCACTCCCCTATTTTCTCTTTTGTATATATATATTTATACATGGTGTTGGCTGCGGGTCATTCCATAGAGATTATGGAGGCGCCACTTGCGCCATGGCGCCATCTTGCTTTTACTTGTGTCATTACGTTGTCAATATCATCGTGGCGCAAGCCAAGTTAATACACCAGACATGTTTCAACATGTAATAATTTATTAATATTTCATTACCACTTTTCTCGAGAGCAAGTACATTTAATAAAATTATAACATAGAGAGATGTATTATTATTGATTGAGATAAACATAAAGACTATAAAGAGTTTCTGAGGTTATATGGAGTGCAGTTTTTGTGGGCGGTGGCCACGCAATCGATTGCATGTAGTGCTCGAAACGCTGTCTCCTCGCAGCATCTTGCTTTTGTTCGGGTCCAAATCTCTCTCTGCTTCAACCTTAATAGGATTAGGGGATACCCGGCAGCAGCGTGCTCTGACTTCACACTGCCTCTCATCTCAGCCCTAGCGATGACTATATATTATAGTATACTGTGTATATGCGGGATACGGAGGATTATACACTTGCAAGGAAATATGTAATCTATCTCATTCATAGATCTCTCATTATATATTACCACACAATATATTTTTTTAACGATTTATGCATAAAATATTTATATATGTTTAATCGTTTTAAAATCGATATTGCGAGTCTCGTTATTTTATTATAGTTTTTGTATATTCAGGAAATTCTATACAATATATATATATATATATATATATATATATATATATATATATATATAATAGACCAATGCATTTCACAAAGTAGTTTTTACTGCCGCGAGCATAAAATATTAATAATAAAAATTATGTTCAATCTGATGGATAACAGTTTACGCAATTTTTAGTAGTAAAAATCGTTAGTAGTGATCATTGAGCTCTATACAAGGCTAGAGGGATAATGCCCTATACTTCTCAATGTTAAACTGTGCGCACGGTCCGGCGGGAGGAAGTGGGTGGGAGATTGCGCTTTCGTCACACATTCCAACGTATTCTCCTCAGAATTGCCAACTGCAGTGTAACTTTTAATATTTATTTTATAAGGAAACTTTCTTAGGTTGGTCAACCAGGCATTCGATAGCACCGACCACCACCCACTTTCCTCCCAGACGCCGTGCGCGCCTAAAACAGCTGATTAGCCCTCTAGCCTTGTATAGAGCTCAATGGTAGTGATATCGTTTGCCGCGTTTCAGTTTCAGTTTAAAAGGTTTTTATTGTATTAAAATTCACAGTACAATAGATACACATAGTCGAGTCAGATAAAAATATCTATACACTCAAATCAACCTTGATTATTACATATTAGCTTAAAACTAAAATTTGAAAATATAAAAAATGCATATATAATGCACACATAATAGAAAAATACTTCCATTTATCAGTTAATATATATGAATAAAATACAGACTAAAATCATTCTCTCTCTATGGTAGATACATGTAAGTACAATGTTATATGTCTTATTATAATAAAACATGAATGACATATTAATTATTTCAATATTACACATTCTCCAAATTACAATTTCATGCACAATTTTTGCAAATACACTAAGACAGTGAGCAATATCCGGGGAGGACAAGTCTCTTGAGGCGGGTAAAATTATAATGCAATAATTGTTAAGTAATCAACTCAAACACTGCACTTCGGCTATACATATAACACCACTGCACGATTGGGAAGTGAACACAATTTTTACGTTATAATTATGCAAATCACTGTAGTTCTTCGAGCACTTTGTTCCTCTTCGTTCTGACAAAATTTAAATAGACTCCTAAGTTTTCTAATATAGTAACATTTGTTAGAGTGTGAAAATTGCTAGGTTCCAAATTAGGCGGTAATTTTGCCTTAATCCTAGCATCTCCAGTTTCACGACATTCATATATAATATGTGATGCTGTTTCTAGACCGTGACAGAGGGGACATTCTGCCAGAGACAGACCAACTTGTCAATAGCAAACATTTTCGGAAAAGAAAAGGGAGCTCGATACCGCGTGCATGACACAGAGAAAAGAAGGGTTGCATAGGCTGCAGGCGCTAGACGCTTGCAGAAACTTGTTACATGGCTTTATTTTCAAGATCCACTCGTTATAGTTAATAGCCAGGATTCCAACATTTTTAATATTCATTTCACGTATAAAATAATATTTTTTTTGTACGATGTTGCGCGTTGTAATATTCAATGACTTATTAACATAAAATTAATTTTTTGTTTTGCTTTAATGCAGAAAAACATACTCAATTGAAATGCATGAAAAAGCTACTTTTATATATTAATTGATTTAAATATTCCTGTTTGTAGCTTTTTAATTAAAATAATTTGCAAAGGCGGGACATTTCATCGCGTGGGATATTATTATAATTAAAGTTGGTTGTCCTTTGGAGAGATCAACATAAAAATACAAATTGAATAATTAATTCTTGCCTGCTCAAATAAGTGTGTGTGTACGCGGATAGCAAACAGCCTATAAGAAGAATCTCACACTTCGTTTTAGTTTACTCGCTCGTAGTCACAGACCATGATAGAAGTCCGGCTCTTGTAGCGAGTTCTCATGCGCATGATTCTCGATGATGGTGTCAATGTCATTGAAATGAGTCCTTCCGTCGCTTGGAGAATTTTGAGACTAGAATCGTATTATAAAAAAGTCCAAAGTCTTTTAAGTAGGCTTTGGTATTATTGACACAAAATTTAAATGTTTTAACCCAATTTGTTATATATAGCAGTTTTTGTGACCAGAATCTCGCCAGTGCGAGAGCCGAACATCTTGTGTGGATTTTGATACTGAAGATGCACGAAATTTAAAAATTTTGATTGAGTATTGTTACGAGGCCCCCCTGGCGGTGAGTCATCGCACGGTAACGATGATTGAGAGGCGGCTGCTGTCAGCTCTGCATGCACGAAGACCCCCGCTCTTGTTGTGGCGTGCAGCTCACTTGGGTGTGGCTCAACGGCACACGCCCTCGCTGCTCGAAACATGCATACACTTGCTCGTCACAGCTCCACGTCAATACAAACTCAATAGAGTACGCGAAGAGGAGCAATATCGCGCACAATATATATTATTCTATACAAGGAATTTTCAAGGTGCATGCATGATTATATTATTGAACAAATATATAGTATACACTCCATTGGAATAAAAATATCCAATCAAGCCATGTTGACGAAGTATAGCCGGATTGGACATTTTTATTCGAATAGTATACAACTGCATTGTGTATTTTTATAATTTAATTATAATAATATATGAGCAATAAAAGTAGAGTTTTGCATGCGCGATGTAATAAATAAATAAATAAATAAATAAATAAATAAATAAATAAATAAATAAATAAATAAATAAATAAATAAATAAATAAATAAATAAATAAATAAATAAATAAATAAATAAATAAATAAATAAATAAATAAATAAATAAAATAATAATAATAACTGCATTAAGTTGACTTAATATAAAAAAAATACTTCTTAAGCGTAAATTTTAAAGTAAAGTTGTATAAGTATAAATTGATTCAATAAATATATATATATATATATTATTCCTAAAAATATTACATCCAAAAAATTATATAATAAATAAAAGTATTATAATGCACAATTTTCTTTACTTAAATAATTATGCGTTAATTAATGTGCTATAAATACAGAAATAATGAGTATATATAATAATTATATTGGCTACACGCGCCGCTACTAATTACTAATAGGTACATTTTCGTAAGTTTAATAGGTAAAATTTTGTTACTTGCTCTCGAGTATATAATAAAATATTGATTTCTGACTAACCGCATTTTCATCTTACCTTTCTATCTTTGAGAAGCAAACTTTTTAGACAACAATTCTAGCAGCTTCATAACAAAAGTTTCCTTTAATATAGAAAGTTGCAACGTTGACAAAATTAACCAACTCCCTCCAAATGCTAAACGGTCCTCTCTGCACATTTTTATCATTTTTTTTTAAACAAATGATTCCGCTAACAAGTTAAACAAATTTGGTAAATGTTTTACAACTGTGGCTCTTACAGGACGGGGGTTACGATCGGCTTGTTGTGTACTCTCATGATGGTGTTTACTATGAAAATGTAAGTGTCAATCATTCATCAATCAAAGTAGATGCACGCTTAGGTTTTAGTGAAGTGCCATGATCATTCATAATTATCATCATTATCATCATGGTTATATTGGGTTAAATAATATCAACTGACGTCAGACTTCACTAGAACTATTAGCGTGCTGCTTTTCTATGACTTAAAATTTGTATAATTTAAAAAAAAAAGGCCGATCTAACTCCCGTGTCTTATATCTGAAAAACGCCACGCATTACTGATGGGGGTCTGACGTCAAATTTTTAGGACTGCATTTCATTTTGTTTTATTTTCGTGGGCATGAAAGAGGTAGCTGGATTGAAAAGGGGGCGATTTGGAAGGGGTAAAAAATAACAAATAAAATTTATATTATAGTCCTGGTTGAAAAATTTAAACCTAATTTTATTTATATGTCTCTTTATCTCACAAAAACATTTTATTTCCTCCTTGATCGATGTGAGAATGAAATGGAGATTTTTTTTTTAAATATTTCTTGCTCAGAAAATTTCGTCTTTTTCCTTCTCTATTCGGTAATGGGGCAAAATAAAAGAGAAGGAAAAAAGACGAGAGGCGACGTTAAAGATTACATTATTTCAACACGCGCGGGTATATACGCGCATTAAACTTATAAACAGTATATTTTACAATTAAAGTTTAATTCTTTGTTTATAAATAAATAATGGGAGTCATTTTCCCATTATTTACCCCTTAATCCATTTCGTCATCGAACAAAATTACAAAAACGATTTCATTTTACAAAAAGAGCTCGTTATTGAAGTTGCCTCCATAATATAGTTTATAATGTTCATACCCATATTTTTTTTGCAACTATTTTTTGTTAACCTAGCTTGCATGAAAAACTATGCAAGAAGCCACAAATCCGCGGACAAATATGCATGGTAAAATAATATAAATAATGCACTTGCATTTGGAAGTGCGCGTTGTCATTTATTTATTTTTTCAGTAGAATCATAGAAATGACAAGTGACATTATTCTTCAATGTTTTAAATAACTTTTATTTCGTTGTTTTATTAAATCATATTTTAAATTAAATTTCTACAAAAAAACATACGTATTAACTTGCATAAATAATTTTACTATAAATAAATTGTTTTTAACTTTAACATATCAATTTTATTACATCAGTGAGGTATATATAGGAAAAAATATATATATATTAACTTTTGTGCGGCAAAATGGTGAAAACGGAGGGTTAATTCATTTTGACCAATTTATAGACGACATCATCCATCCAATTCAGGGGCGTATTCACAAAATATTTTTGAGGGTCCCCTTCCCTCCTTGGAGATTCTCTGCCCTCTCGCTGACGTGGCGACCGTTGTTTCCAGGAGGGCCGCAAGCTGGGCTACGGTGGCATGCAGGGCATTCCCATGGTGGCCTCGAGCCCCGTGCGTCACGAGAGCCCCCTCGGCATGAACCCCATTGAGGTTCAGTCGTACCAACCCCCCTGGAAGGCGCTGTCTGACTTCGCGCTGCACACGGACCTGGACCGGCTCGACCCCTCAGCCCCACCCTTCCAGCAGCTGGTAAGTCAGGTAAGTGCCTCCTCACTGTTGTCTCGTAACGTTGTCTGCTGCTGCACTGAGAGATAATTGGGGGGCATTACGCTGGGCTTAAAAATGAGCTTGTTGGACATGTGCAGGAACTGGATGATCCTGTCAAGTTTTTGTTTTTATCTGTGACTGAGAATTTTAGATCAGCTCATGATGGCAAGATGTCAAATTATATATTTTCATGCCAGATTCGTAAAAAAATATAGGTTTGTGGTGCAAGCTCTCGGAATGGTCATAAGGCTGGGTCAGGAATCCCTGACTGGCCTCTCTACTTTTTAACACAGAGGGTATACAAAAAGTGATGTCAGACCCCCTTTCAGGTGGCCCCTGCATGCTGCCTATAATGCCTGTATGGCCCTGACTGGTCCGTAGCTTCCCAGTCCGAGTGTGTTGAGACCATGAGCTAATTAATTAAAAATATTAAAATTAATAGTATTCATGTCAAATAATTTAAATAAACAATATTGGTTTATTCAGTTTCTGCATGTTTCATTTCATATTGTGTCTCTCATAATTGTTCTAAAAATTATTAATAATAATAAAAAATCATAAATGTATAATTATAGCCCCAAATATTTCTCACAATTTGTCAGTGTATATAATAATAATAATAGAAAAAAATGTGTCTGCTGCAGTTTCTCTGTTATAATAACAAAAACCAGCGTGGTTTAAAAATCTGATTTTTATGATGGAAAACAGCAGTTTATGAAACAGAGCTCGGAAATTGATAGCTATTTAACAAATTATTTAACATTGACAATGCTATATATATATATATATATATATATATATATATATATACATATATATATATATATATTAAGTGGAAAGTATACATTATTATAATTAAAAACATTTGTACGTACAGTACATATTTAATTAATTATACTACAGCCGTGCGACTTCAGTGTTCTCATGCATTTTATTTAAAATTATGAACTTCTTAGAACTGAAAACAATTACATGAAATTTTTGTTATTTATTTATCTTATTATAAGTCAAATTATATAAATAAAAAGAATGTAATTATATTTTAGACAATAAACAATAATTATAAATGGAATACACAGTATAATTATAATTAGTAAATTTTCGTACTTTTCGTGAGATTGTAACTTCCATAAACTATAACAGTAAAAACGCGTAAAGATATATCAACATTCATTTTGGCAAGGCTTATTTAAAAAAAAAAAAAAAAAAAAAAAAAATCCAACTAAAATTGATCAGTATAATGGAGACAGGTATAATTTGGGTGCCATCACGAAATGCTATCGACGTAGCAGCTGCTGAACGTGGCGAGTTGTTTCGTCTTGTGCTGACGTGCTCCTCACACGTGCGACGTAAACAGACATCACCCCATCAGCCGTCACTCGGGCGATGTTTGCTCGCGCCCCCGTGAGTGGCGCCTGTCACGTCACGAGTCGAGCTGACACGGACGATGAAAGCTTCTCTAAAACGTTTTTCTTACTACGACAGACCAATTAAAATTATTTCAACGCATCGTTTATTTACAAACTATGTCAAATACTGTGTGTATGAATTTTAAAAAGGGTATAGCTACTTCGTTTTTTTTATTACATCAAAATAAACATTATCTTCCTTTTATTTTGACATGTTTTTTTTTTTAAATCACATGCAGACAAGCAGTGAGCAAAAAAAAAAAAAAAAAAAAAAAAAAAAAAAAAAAAAAAAAGAAAACGAACGAACGAACGAACATAAAAACATTATTTTATTTAAACCTTTGCTTCCCCTTCGTTTGATTTATTAGTTAAGTTTTTTCCTTCCCATTTTAATTTAATTTTAAACACTTATTATAGATTTTGAAGTAATCGGCTGCATGAACCTGCATATAAAATGTTAATGACTAAAAATATTTTGATCCACAACTACGATACTTATTTACATTCGAAGCAATCGTCAGTAACCAAGTTGAGTTTTACTATAAAGTCCTATTGAAGTTTTAAAAAATATTGCAATTTTGATACTGAAGTCACTTTTAAAAGACTGTTCTTTAATTTTAAGGTCCATGACGACTGACAACAATTGAAAGTATATTCAAACATTTTTATTCCCTAATAAGTAAAATATAATACCTGTTATAGCTATGAAAAAAAGACAAAGCACATTAAATTGCTGACATCCTGAATGCAAGACAGTGTCAAGTATACCCTAAATGGCATGGCATATTGCAGATGTAGTTTTTCCTGAGTTTTTCCATACTAGGGGTGCAGCCTATCTCAAAGGATGATACCCCCGGGCGCTACCCTATCTCAGGTTTCTCAGGGGGATCCCAATCTCAAGGGTTCATCTCGGGGGTGGATATATGTGAAGGGTCTGGACGGTGCACCAGCGCTGCACGACGAGGAGCCAACGTCTGGCCGCGATGGCGCCAAGGCCAGCCTTCTTCTGCTCGGAGGAGATAATCCCTAAATAAAAACCGGTCCTGGTGCTCCTCTCACTCTGCTGGCTGGGACGTGACACTTTTGCAGATGACCTAGCGGCCAGATCAAACATTCAGTACGAGTACATTCACCTTCTCTACTTTTAACAACCCTCCCTCGTTTCACTATTGATTTATTTAGCAAATGTCTGTTTTAATATTTTTCAAATAATTTTTTTTTCGGCTCGTAAATTTGAATGTCACGGCGGCGGCTCTTGTGGTGTCGTGTCTCGCCACCCACCAGGCGGCTGCGCTGACCATAACTCGAGAGACGACGGGCGCGTGCCCTCTCCCCCCGCGTCCACAGCATCAACGTGTAATGACGCCCATAAACGCTGCGGGACCCAACGGCGGTGTCTCTGATAGTCCGGCAGGATGCGCGTCTCAATATTATCTATAATCTCTCTTCGAATTATTTATTATCATTCTCTTATAAGCTAAGATTACAAAATTTTGTATTTTTTTCTTAACGATTAATCTCAGTTACTTCGGAATCAAAGAATATTTCCCTGCAAACGAATCGAATGAAATAAATTTTAAAAAATCGATAATGTTCTAAAACTTAATCGCTTATGGTTTGAGCAAATTCAGTCTTGCAGTTTTATTACAACAGCTCCATTTCCGGTTTCCGTCCATAAGGCCAATGTTAAACTTCTACCTCAGTTTTCACAAAACTGATAAGACAGATTCGCTTCAAAATTTGTATGCCACCTATTGATGGTGAGTTCTAAGTCCCCTGCAAGTCTTGTTGCATTCAGGCGGTACGATTGCGAGATATCAACCTACTGAGATTCATCCTTAAATATTATATTATGTGTCTTCACTAAAATTTTCAAACTTGATTTTATGATGAATTTTTTTCTACTTAAAAATGCATTTCATGATGTTATAAAATAAATATTATTCATCATTCCTTAATAGAAGTTGGAAAGAACGCACAAGGGAATTCAACGGCACTAGCTGAGAAGAAAGAGCAGTATAATCTCTCTTCATTACATTCAATAAAAAATACTTTCAATTTTATGAGCTCTATTTTATTAGCTTCTTTAAAGCATATTATAATTTTTTTACAATACATAAAACGAAATATATTTTTCTGATCTACTAATATGCTCGTATTTGAAACGTGCGTCTGGTTATAAACAATTTGTAACGTCTGTCCTGATTGGACCTGTGCATCAGGCCAAGGGCTGAAGGAAGGACACGATGTAACCCTGATACGTGTTTAACATTGCACGTTGTTTGTTTCAGATGCACGGGTACGACATGCACTCGGGACCTCCGCCTCCCCCGCCCCCGGCCCACGAGATGGTGGGCGTACCCGGGGGCCCGGGTCCCGCGGAGCTGGGCCACCCGGACTCGACTGACTCGTACGTGACGTACCTAGAGAGCGACGATGACAGTATGCAGCACGACGCGCCCAGCCCCTGATAACGCTGCCCTCGTCGCCGCCCCCGCCGTCGCTGACCCCCCTCCCCCGAGCTGAGATCAACCCCAGGGGGGTGGGAACCCGACCAGCCACCCGCACTCAACGTCTGCACCCGAAACTCTTGACACACTTTACACCAGGTGAGCACCACGGGAATAAGTTAATAATTGTTGTTTTGTAGAAATAAATTTCCTATAGGCTATATAAAGTAATTACATTATTATATTTGTTCAGAGTATATAGTATATTATAGTTTCGGAGAACACATATTTATTTTAATAACTCTCTACAGTAAATTTCAAATTTCAAGTTAGCAGTTGATTACCAAGCTACCAATTCTGTGCTTAGAATTGAAGTATACTATATATATATACTATATAGTATTTTATGCTTATATTATTCGTTTGAGAAATTGCAATTACATTTTTTTTTTTTTTGACAATAGATTAATGTAATGTGAACCGATGTGAACTAGAAATATAAGGCTTTGTTTCTTGGGCTCTTTAATTATTACACTATAAAGCGTGTCATCCTAATAAATGTGCAATTATTGTGTTTCAGTGCGCGGAAGGAGTGAAGACAACATATTAACCAGGCGAGTGCGGGAGGGAGGGCGGGTGCCAAAGTGGGGAGGACTCGTGCAGCAGCGCCTCGGGCGGGGCGAACTTGAACTAAACTTGTGACACCAGAAAGGGGGCTCCCCCCCCCCCCCCCCCAGTTTTACATTCAGCAGCAGCTTGTGATTTGTGATCGCCAGAAGAGATATTAAGTACAGAAGCTGACTTTTTTAAATTAATAATTGTGACGTGCTGCATTGCACTTCTTAATTAAGCACTAAGCCAGTATTACGTAGGACCACTGATGATTGTTAAATTTCAATGATAATAATTAATAACAATATTCATCATCTCTATGTTTGGAAATTGTTTTTGTTGTTTTACATGAAAAATATTAAAAAAAAAATTGTATTAATATTGATTTCTGTGTAATATAATTATATAATATAAAAAATATAATAATGTATGATGTAAATTTTTCACAATTTTCTCCCCCTAAAAAAAGTGTTGTAATTCATTCTAATGTATAAAAAAATATATATAATGTTCACCGAGTGACCAAAATTATTTTATTAATTTTGTTTGTGGCTTTACTTAAACATTAAAAGTGCGGTTGGTTTTTCAGTATGTGTAAAAGGGAAATAAAACCAACTTGCAACCTTCGCATTTGTGCGATCTTGGACTCGGTCCAAAAATTGGATTATGTTATATCATCAGCAATCAAACAACTCACTTTTTTATCCTCTTTTTTTATACATAAATTTCTTTATATTATTTCATTTTCAGTTTTACAAAAAATGTTATTATGTATTAACCTTTAGTTTCCAAACAATTTTAATTGAAAATAATATTAATAATGGACATTATTGTGAAAGTATCCACTCATCGTTTTCATAAAAAAAAAAGCACCAAAATGGCTATGTTGTTATATCACCCTCCAATCTCCTCTGTCTCCTCTCACATATTATATGATAACTTATGTACTAAAATACCAAAGAAATATAAAAAATTAAAATGTGAAATTTTCGTTTAAAAAGTTTCTTTTTATTCCTTGCTTTTCCCTCCCGTCTGATTAGCTATGGATCTCGGGGCCGGCTGCTTGAAGAATCCTTGATCAATTCAAGGCTAGCTATGTCATAATACGTCGATACAGTTACTGTTTTTTTTTTGTTTTTTTTTTTAGAGAATTGTATACATTAATATGTGGCATTGGAAAACTGTTTCATTAATTTAAAAAAAAAGCATGCATTACTACATATTACATAGTGATACATAGTATGAATAATAAAGCATTAAAATCGGGATTAATTAATATTAAAATCTGACCTCGTCTCAACATCATAATTTTGTTTAATATTACATGTTTAAAAAAAAAATCATTTGCATAATTAATCATTTTCAAAAACAATGACGTCACAGGTTGAAGTTGAATATCTCTACAAATAATTAATTATACTTTAGGGGAATATATATGTAATACTTTAATCTTAAGGACTGTCTAAAATAATATTGCAGAATATGCAATTTTAAGGGTAAGGTAACGCCACCAATGTTAAAAAAAATCCCTCTCACAAAAATTCTGAAAAAAATTTAAAATGTTCTCCTCTATACCCCCTATCAGTACCTAAAATATCAGGTATACAAATACGATCTAGTTTTTGAGTTATAAAATTTTAAAGTTGACTAATTTAACATGGAGAAATGAAACTCCCATGTTAAATTGGTCAACTTTAAAAATTCATAACTCAAAAACTAGATCGTATTTGTATACCTGATATTTTAGCTATTGATAGGGGGTGTAGAGGAGAACATTTTAAATTTTTTTCAGAATTTTTGTGAGAGGGATTTTTTTTAACATTGGTGGCGTTACCTTACCCTTAAATTCCGCATACATGCAAAAAGCGATGATATTATATAAATATAATTATATTATTGATCAAAATTTAAAAGAGTTTTACGTATGTGTATTTGAAATAACATGTTCATATTTTATATTATTTGGACAAAATCATGCATTCATAAATTTTAAATGAGAATGCAAATTAAAATGGAATATTATAAATTATTATAGGCTATATACTGCATATGATGGAATGAATTGAAGTCACCATGCATGCAGTAAAAAGTATATAAAATAATAAATATATTTTATAATTATTATTATAATTTTATAAAAAAATATTTTTACGCTTTTTTTATAACACATATTTTGAATATAATATATGTATAATATTCTAATTGCTGTTCAATGAAGATATTGTTAATAGGGTCAACAAACTGTACTGTATATAAGATAATATAAGTATATAATACAGTGCAGGCTGCAGTCACCGGGAGCGCGGAGATGTTGTAAGAGAAACGTGAGAAGCGGCTAAAAAACGGTGCAAAGTTGCGTCTCAGTGTGAAACTGGACATTAAATTGACCGGTAACTTTTATTTATTTCCCGACGCCACCGCGGCGAGGTTGTAGTGAAAAAAGGTGTCAAAGAATCTAAGCTCAGCGTTGAATATAATATTTTACGATTTATGATATAATAATAAATATAAAAGAGCTTATAACTTATAGACATATTTTTTTCTTAATTTTTTATAGTAATAATAAAGTGAAATAACATTTTTTTATATTTTGAAATTTTTATGTTATTATTTACAATCGTGTTGATATTTATTAAAAAAGTATGTATGTGATGGAAATATTGAAGTTAGCATACTTTCAGCAATTGCATCACATGCAAGTCACTCGTAAGAAATTTATGGATAGTAAAATTGATACTGTTATGAATTATGAAATATTTTATTGCTTTCTTGAATGCATGCAAACCATATATATATATGCAGCATGCGCGCCAAGTTATGCAATTTTGATCTGATTATTTTCAAAATTTTCCCGACTTCGAGAAGTATATTGTAGAAAATTTATTCAAAGTGTATTTTATTTTTGTTACAACCACGCCCCTTTTCGGCGTTACAGCTCTTTATTCCAATTTTATTAAGGTAGAGATAATATGTATCAGCTGGCCCAATGCTAAAAAAATCCCATTCATAAAAATTATGAAAAAAATTTAAAATGTTCTCCTCAACATCCCCTATCAGTAGGTAAAATATCAGGTATACAAAAACGAGCTAGTTTTCGAGTTATTAATTTTTAAAGTTGACTAATTTAACATGGAAGTTCCATTTTTCCATGTTAAATTAGAGAACTTTAAAAATTAATTACTCGAAAACTAGCTCGTTTTTGTACACCTGATTTTTTACCTACTGATAGGGGATGTTGAGGAGAACATTTTAAATTTTTTTCATAATTTTTATGAATGGGATTTTTTTAGCATTGATCCAGCTGATACATATTATCTCTACCTTAAGGAGTGCATGACGCCGAGAAAGGGCTTGTGCCATGTATGCTCGTATATAAATATATTCAATATAATTATATAATATTTAAAAAATATGTCTTAGAAAAACTTAGCTATTGATCAATTAAAACGTGCCATATAAAATTAATAAAAAAAAGTGGTGGGGAGTTTAAGAATAAAGTGATTATAAAGTGCATAAGACTGCTCTACAACAAATCTGAAAAAATTATAGAAAACCTTAAATATATAGTTACCTAGCAAGCAACGGATTTCCGAAAAAAAAAAGTGAGGAATTAACTTCAAAAATTGCCAGCGCATAAACATAAGAATATAGAACTCGATCGTGAGTCAATATGGGCCCTCCTTTGAAATGCTTTATAATGCTATTAATGTTAGAACTTAAGGGCATGAAAATCGAATCTTGTTTGCTAGTTTGCTCACTGCGTTTTTTTCTTTTTTAAATGGGAATAACTGCTCAGTCAGTGCAGCTATATAAGAATTTGTCCGAGGGAAGTATATAGACGACGGTCAACCCACGTGTACACTTTCTGTACAATTTTCTCAATGGAGGGGCTCGAACCCAGAAAACCACTCCCTTTATTTATACAGTTCATTTCTGAGAAAATTTCCATAAAAAATACTTTCATTCTAACCTAAGCGTATAGCTAATATATATCATGATTATAGTGCGTCTGCCTGATGTTAAAAATTAAGCAAATATAAAAATATATACTTATATATAATTTTAGTTTTTTTAAAGCAATTAAGTACTTGGATGGGTGACATTTCAAATAAAAAATACGCTGCTCCCTCCCTGGGGTAAATTCGTCTCGCTTTCCACCCAGTGCAGTGATGTACTTGTGTGTGCATGGTTCCTCAGGCTTTGGACATCGCTTTGGTCCATTGAGAAAAAGTAGAGGTGTCCGTCCTGACTGAGGTTTTCCACGGTTCCCTCAGTCTCACCTCAGTGAATGCTGGGACGCGTAACAGGCCGTGACATCCGTTCCCTACCTTATCCCTACCCATTACCCCGCCGCGAGCTGTAAGCTCTTAGGGGTGTATCCTTGTAAAAAAAAAAAAAAAAAATCTATTTCATTTTGTTGTGCCCGTTTTTACTTCGTTGATAATTTTTAAAACTATCCACATGCAGTAACACATTTTAAATTTAAAATATTATATATATATATATATATATTATAATTATATAATATATTGGTGTATATTATACTATTAGTGAAATTAATGATTAAGAATAAAGGTATATAAAATTTTCCAACTGCTAATTAACTAATTAGCATTTGGAAAATTTATATATATTTATAAATATATATATAATATATATAATATTATAAACTCGAATCTTCAGTGCAGGGTATTGTAATATATAAATAATATCACCTCGTTACTTGTACACATCGAAACAGATTTTTATTTAGCTATAAGCATATTATTCGGATCTTATTATAGATAGCTAGACAGCTGACCTGATATTTTAATTAGCATGTATATTAAATATATTTTTTCTTTCGTCGACTACAAAATTTTATAATTTTAGTAGGATATAGTCGCACTTCTAGAGAAATTTTGAGCTCTCGCGTACATTAATATTATTATTTATATATGTTATTATGTATAATATATAATTTTATTTAAAAAACTTGGAATCCATTATGTTAAGTAAAATATTATTCAATTATATATATATATATATATATGTCATCTATGCATAAGATGATGTATATAGTAAATATTGTGATATATAATTTTAATACAGTGCGTATCTGCATGCGTATACGTATATTATTATTTTTATAATTTAATTATTTAACACATATCATAATTAATTGTGATGTAGTTCATAAAAATTAACAACTGAGATATATATATAATATAGATACTTAATTTTATATATAATTTAAGATGCATATAATATATTAATTATTATATTAATTTAAGATATATATAGCACTTTAATAGTAAATATATATAACTTTATTATATAATATGCAATAGACAATTATATAAATTATACCATTCACTCATTTAAAATAATAATTATTATTATTATTATTAAATTATTATAAAATTATAAATAACATCAAATCGATGTTTGATTTTGTTTTTCAACAAATAATTTATTTCAATTTTCGCAGCAAAAAAATAATAATAATAATAACGATAATAATAAAAAATTACAAAAAATGTACGTTCCTGTCATCTAGCGTCAAATTTATAAACTAAATGAAAATTTTGTTTGCACCCCATAAATAAGTTTGTTTTAATTTTTTTAAATATGACTGCACTGTCGGATTCTAATGAAAATATTTTTAATGATAAAATAAATTTTAAAAATCATGCAAATCGACGTGTTTTAAGAAAGGAATTTGCAGAATTTTGCGAGAATCATTTAAACGATTTAAACCTTACGAGCCAAAACTCTTGAAATTTGCTGCCTTTGCTGCTCATTTGTTTTCAAGCAATCATCTGGCAACTGGGATCGAAATTATTCCAAGATGAGTATTGCTCGTAAGTAAACGTAAAAATATAAGTCTAATGGTTTGTGCATGTTTTCAGTTGTGATCACAAATATATAAATAATAAATGGGACATATTTTAAAATAGTAAAAAAGGATATTAAATGCTCACAAATGTTTCAAACACGACCACAGATTGCTCGGCGGTTGGCAGGGACACTCTTAAATTCCATGATTATATAAGTTTGTTTTAAATCCCAAATTTTACAATAACTGATACATAAATAGATGAGTTTTATTTTATTACGTGTTTGAAGAGTTTGCATAATAATAATAAAATTAACGCGGCAAATGTGGCTACACCACGGTGGCTCGCGAAGGGTTTTCTTGTCTCAAAACCCTCTTAAACAACTCATAACTCTCATACACACATTCACAACCATAATAAAGATAAACAGCTGCCTCCAAAGGAATTTTCCCGTTTTTCTTCGCTCTTCCCCTCAGCAGTGTACTGAGTATGCATAATTATGCATATTGTATGCATGGATTGAGTACACCATATATCATATGCATACAGTATATGCATATACCTAGCTCAGATGACAATACTAAATTTCTCTATCTCTATTCATATATCCTTCACCTATATGTACGTACACATGTAATATACTGTATGCATACTGTACAGTATTCACTCCTCCGAGTCCACTCGTGATCATCCAGCTATTCCAGCTAGATTTATCATAAACATGGCTTATCAAAATTATATTCAAATTCCATAAAATGAGGTGTCTGTCTGTGACCTTAAATCGTATGCATACTGTATGCATTTGTACAATGTTAAAACATAATAATGTTTATTTTTTTCAGTAAGGACTGCTCAGGTCTTAAAGGCCCCAATGCTGGCGCCTTTTCTGAAGGGTTCCTTTGCCCCAGTCCTACACCAGAGAGTTCAGAGTCTTGCATCGTCAGTGCAACAGTCCAAACCAGATGGTAAGCTTGATCACTGTGGTGTCAAACGATAAGATATTCATATGTACTGTAAGCACACAGTACCAAAAGAACTTTGCAAATTTGACTAAACAGTTTAAAAAATATGCAGTATTTCTAATTAAATTGAAATAATTATTACTTTTATGTACTATTTTATTCTTTATTACAGCAGTTAGCACTGAACGGCACCCATATTCTCCCTTCCAAAACCAGGGTAACTGGGCAGAATATGCATTGGCTAGGCTGGATGACCTGCTCAACTGGGGTCGTAAGGCAAGTATATTGAAAAAGTTTTGAAGGATCAGCAGCCCTTGGTTTTATTGCCAGCAGAAGGAAAGGACTCCTTCAATGTTATTTAATTTTAAGGGAGGAAGGGGAACCTTGTTGAAATGTATGATAATGTGTGATGAGGTGTTGGAGTATTTTTTAAGGGTTTTAGTTGTCGTAACCCATACCTCTTGCATTCTTATTGATTTATAAAGGTACTGTATCTAACATTTGCATTTACAATTTCATTAAGACATCAAAAAACTACTTTACTTTTATTACAAGAAATCTTATATATATCTGACATATCCTCAAGTTCTCATTCTCGTTGTCAGGGTTCGCTGTGGCCGCTGACATTTGGATTGGCCTGCTGTGCCGTGGAGATGATGCACATTGCTGCCCCCCGCTACGACATGGACAGGTTCGGCGTTGTGTTCCGAGCCTCTCCCCGCCAAGCTGACGTCATCATCGTTGCAGGCACCCTCACTAACAAAATGGCTCCCGCTCTGAGGAAGGTCTACGACCAGGTATGTCAACTCTAGTAACATCTATATGGTGGAGAGCTGTGCCTCAGTGAGTGCTTTGAATTTGTACTGTGTCACGCTATTTTTGCAATGTTCAGTTATGACTTATACATTTTTGGCCTTTAAAATGTTTTTTATTTCAATTAAATTGAACCACAAGTTTTTCCTTTAAAAATTACAATACTGTACATATCATGCATGTAGTTGATAGCCAAACTTTTTTAATGTTATTGGTGTCAGATAACTACGGAAAGTCTAATTTTAATGGTAGAAAATGGGAGTGTACATCTTGAAGGACAAACCTTGATGTGGTTTGCAGATGCCTGAGCCTCGCTGGGTGGTCTCAATGGGCAGCTGTGCCAACGGAGGGGGCTACTATCACTACTCCTACTCAGTGGTGCGAGGCTGCGACCGCATCATCCCTGTCGACATCTACGTCCCAGGTAACTAAAGCCGTTTCTTCGATCACATCACTGCAAAAAATATCAGAGAGGTTATGGCTTGTCCTAGCCCAGGAAATTATGGCACTGAGACCTTTAACTTCATTGATAATTAATTAAAGAGATGCCAAAGTTTCAGAATCCTAGATTTTTATTCTACGGGCCATATAATTTTGCTACAGTATTATAATAAGATTCTTTCAACATTCACAATAATTATTAATGTATATTGACAGAGACAGGGATGGAAAGAGGGTTGTCGTCACGGCAACAAGAAAAATGCATGAAATGGACACAGCGGATTGACAAACCTTCCCCCCCACTCACTTCTTGTGTTATGCCTGCCACCTTCCCTTGAAGACGAACCTCCTCAGAAGTTTGTTTTTAGTTGCCCAAGCTTTATTTTAAAAACTAAAAAAAACATATACATTACAGTGCTTCAGATATAATTTTTTTCCTGAATTGTAAACTAGTACACATGGAGGTCTCAAATAAAATTATTAAGGCTAAAGATACATCTGCTTCAAAACACTTGCAGAGCCCAAGACATAAGGAGAATTGTTTTGCAGGCTGCCCACCAACTGCAGAGGCACTGCTGTACGGCATCCTGCAGCTGCAGAAGAAGGTGAAGAGAATGAAGACTCTGCAGATGTGGTATAGGAAGTGAGCACCCCCCGGCTGTTGTATATATATCAGTGTAGATACCGTTCCGATTCTCAACCACAGGTGAAATAAAATTTAAATGTTTCGTTAATAAATCTTGTATTATTTTGATTAAATTTACTTCTCACTATTATTTATTTTACGTATTGCTTATAGATTCATAAACCTTAAATGTTGGTTAAGTCACATACTGTATAGAGAAGAGAATAACCCTTTTTTTATTTTGTGAAGTAAAGAAAATAAAACAAGCAAAAAGTAAATGGTTGTTAATTTTTATTTACAATCAAAATTACTTTCAAATCTACAAACATTCAAAGCATTACACAACCTAAACGAGATACAGTACTTTGATCCATTTAATACTTATTAAAGCTTGAATATTTTGATCTTGTTATAAACTGTGAACATCACTATTAAAAATCCACACCATCAATTACAACACATTTTAGAAATTCCCGATTAAAAGTCATTAAAAATTACTACTGGTTACTGGTTGAATCCAGATTTATTTAATGAATATTTTAAACATTACACATTAAGTTATGAAGGGATTTTTTTTTCTTGGAATGATAAATTTTTAATAAAAAAAACAAAATCCATGGCAACAAACAATAACAATGTCCAATTATTTTGGCCCATCCAATCTAATCCCAAGGGTTGGGGTGGTCCCATTGATTTATAAAATGATTTCTTTCTTGCTTATTAAAGCACATGGGGTAAGAGTAAAATTGCACATCAACATTGATAATAACATTCATTAAATAAGCTCAAGGAAACAAAAAAAAAAAAAAAAAAAAAAAGAAAAGAAAAGAAAAAAAAACACGTGTATACAAAGCTTTTATAAAACGGTTGACAGAAATTTCAAATTTTAATTCCATTCATCACTACTATCTATTACACCATGAAGATAGAAGTTAAGGTCCTTAAATCTGTTCCGGTTTGCAAACATCCGCAGTTGCATGTACTGTTCTGGTGATAGGCAGTTGTGAACATCAAGCTCCTTCAACTTTGGTGTCAGGCAGATCAGCTCCATCATTGTCTCTGCTGAATATGTGTTGTCTGTGATGTAGAACTCCTCCAAACTTGAGAATACCTCATGATGCTTCCTGGCTTCATTCAGTAGTAAGCATAAAACATGTTGCGGCAAAGTCACTAGGTGCAAGCATATCTCGGAGAGTGATTTCGATGACAATAACTGCAGAGTAACAGAGTCGGGGAGAAGAGTATTATGTTGTCTAAACTTGTTTATACCTGTTTCATATAACATGAGAGTTTTTAATTTGTTGTAACTATGAGGCTGGAGTTCATACATACATTGTGATTCAATGTGAGATTCTAAGTATAAAGTCTGTAAGTTGGGACAAAAATGTCCAAATACACTAATATCAATCATAGTATCTGTTTCGTAAATTGTGATGTCTGTAAGTGTTGATGAAAATTGTATGATGAGAGTATTGAATTCTTGTAATGACGAGTTCATTTTATCCAAAGTCATTTCTGACACGTTGCTAAGGTTAAGTAATGGAGTCAAGTCAGGTAAATAATGAACATTGAACGAGGTGGCTCGAGGTAAGATGTTGCAAACTTTAGCTAGCCTGGCCAGCTGTGATGGCGTCAATTCTGTGGCTATCTCAAGCTTCTTTAGTCTCAGCTTCCGTGACTCGGCAGTGGCCTTCACGAAATGTTTAAGAGCCAGATAGATGTCGTCATGTGACAGCTCTTGGAGGACTGGGAGGTTTGAGAGAGCCGTCAGAAGTCCCGTCACGGTCACAGACGTCCTGCTGACGTCAAGATGCTCCAGGCCTCGGCAGTGGCCGCAAGGAAAATCAATGGTGCCGCATAGGAAGTTGATGCCTTGGTCTGTGACACTCAAATTGTCGCAGACAGTCAGAACCCTGCAAGGAAATCATCATCCTCTATATTAATCTTTACTATGTTACTCAATAGGAGTATTATATTTTATTATTATTTTACGAGTGGGATGCAAAAGTTTGGATTTAAGGGTAAGGTAACACCACCAATGTTAAATTTTCCACTCTCATTTGTTCCTCCGAAAATATTTTAAAATATTCTCCTCTATGTCGTTTATTAGCTCTTAAAATATCGTCAATACAAATACTATCTAGTTTCCGAGTTACGTGTATTGAAACTAAACCCATTTATTGAACAAGCATACGCTGCATTTCAGTGACGTTAGAAAAATTCTATAATCCAATCGTCCGATTTTTAAAAAAAACTAGAAACAAACTTAATGCACTAGGACAAACCTTCACAGCAAAAAAAATAGACAATTATGAGAGTGGGAGCGACGTAAATTGATAATAACTGCACAATTTTTGACACTCGCACGTCTCACACACCCCTTTTTGGTCGGCCATTAAACAACTGGCGAATGAAACAGGCTGACTAATGAACCAAAACAACGCTTATAATCCACTCACCTAAAGTAAAAACTTTCCAAAAATGTTTTATAGTAATGAAAAAAAAGTTTTATAAATAAAACAACCATAACAGTTATTATTTAACTCATTATTTATAAATAAATTGAATATAAAACTGCCGTGACTTGCGTGGTATCTTTAGAGTGGGACAATTTGAATATTGATATAGAGGCGCTGCGATCGCGGCGCAACTCTGGCGTTCCCTTTCCCTTAAGGGTAAGGTAACGCCACCAATGTTAAATTTTCCACTCTCATTTGTTCCTCCGAAAATATTTTAAAATATTCTCCTCTATGTCGTTCATTAGCTCTTAAAATATCGTCAATACAAATACGATCTAGTTTCCGAGTTACGTTTATTGAAACTAAACCCATTTATTGAACAAGCATACACTGCATTTCAGTGACGTTAGAAAAATTCTATAATCCAATCGTCCGATTTTTAAGAAAAACTAGAAACAAACTTAATGCACTAGGACAAACCTTCACAGCAAAAAAAAAAGACAATTATGAGAGTGGGAGCGACGTAAATTGATAATAACTGCACGATTTTTGACACTCGCACGTCTCACACACCCCTTTTTGGTCGGCCATTAAACAACTGGCGAATGAAACAGGCTGACTAATGAACCAAAACAATGCTTATAATCCACTCACCTAAAGTAAAAACTTTCCAAAAATGTTTTATAGTTATGAAAAAAAAGTTTTATAAATAAAACAACCATAACAGTTATTATTTAACTCATTATTTATAAATAAATTGAATATAAAACTGCCGTGACTTGCGTGGTATCTTTAGAGTGGGACAATTTGAATATTGATATAGAGGCGCTGCGATCGCGGCGCAACTCTGGCGTTCCCTTTCCCTTAAATCGTTTCATGATTGTTTTTAGAAATAATAATTGGATTTTTGGATGGATTTTAAGAAATTGTCTATAAATTATTTTTTAAAAGGACTTGGAAAATTTGTAACATTTATTTTCTTCAATCAGAATTTTCTGTAACTCTCCATGTATAATTGAGATATAGATTACTTAAATACAGTGTACCATTTTTTCTACCTATTTCAGTTACTTATGATGGTTGACAAAACTGTTTGGCATGCCTACCTGAGTTTCTGACAGGTGAGGCTGATCTCCAGAATGGTTTCGTCTCCTATGATGGAAGACCTGGAGAGGTCCAGCTCGGCGAGGTTCCTCAGACAGCCCAGCATGGTGTGCAGCTGCCCGGGACGGGGGAAATAAACTTCTCCCTCTTCAGTCCTCTCGAGGCTTAGAGAGACACTCAGCTCCAGGCTGGACAGTGTGAGCTGCAACACACAAGACTGGACGTGAGCGCTGGAATGTGTTCAAATATAAGACAAACATCCGCAACAAAGATAAGTGTCCTGTTTTTTTCTCCTTTTTTTTTTAACAATTTATGTAGCTTAATATGTACTTTTTTCAATCCATTAGAAGAATGGATTTTGAAAAAAAAAAAATACAGTATATATATAATTATAATATATATATATACTTGAATGGATAAAATATTGTGTTTCCTGTATCATCATATTCATCACTAAAATATATCAAAATGCATTTCAGATAAAAAAAATATATACATATAGTATACTCTTAAGTCTAACTTAAAACTAACATTATCATTTATTTTTATATTTAATTACTACAATACATATTTATGAATTTTTAGATGGTCAAAGTCAAAAACCTAATTGTTATCGTCAGGATAGTGCATTATAGTTATAAGTATATATATGTACATTTTTAACAATTAATTAACTTCAATTTTTTCTGAATTTGGAATTCTTAAACTGTTTAATTATGTAGCCAGAGGTTGCATCAGGCAAGGTCTTTATTATTATTATTTTTTAGTCAGCTTGTGTTGCATTAATTACTAATAATTTTTCTCTTTGCTTTATTGTAAATACTGTATAGTCATTCTTTTCATTCATATTTATTTTTTCAAGAAAAAAAAAGGAAAAAAAAATTATACATTTAATTACAAGAACTAGTTCTGGTTTTGTAACGAAGTAGGGACAGATTATTACCTGACATTTTTGACAAATAAGAGTGAACACTTTCTCTACATCCCCTGATGTCCATTGTCTGGTAGGGTTGTACAGCTCACTCATGCTTGATATGTCCTTGCCGTGAATATTCACATACAGCTTGCACAACTTCTTTGAGATGACCAGCGGGAGAATCTCGGGGTCATAAATTTGTTTGGTACTCCACAAATACTGCACAAGTAAATTCAATACCGACCCAGCTGAAAGAAATTACATATGAAAAAAAATATGTCATGAATTATAATTTCAGGTTAAAGGACAATGGTTCAATGATGTATATTTTAACTGGCATACACATACTGTATAGAGTATGCCTCTTTCCATTTGCTCTTCAATAGAACATCAAATCATATAATATGTAATCAAAAATAAATTACTCACATAAGGATCTAAATGGTTCCATCTTGGTACAAAAGAATTTTATGTTGCCAGATATATACTGTAAACAAAGTTGTCTCAAAGACTGCGCTGCAAATTGTCTAGACCTCAGACAGAGAAGGTCCCGACTGAATCTCAAATCTTCTTTTAATGCTCTCTCACAAGTCAGTGACTCTCTTCTATATCCGTCCATCTGGTTACTGTCTGTTAAACCTACAAGGTCTTGCTCCTCACTGATTAAAAGTTCTCCAGATTTCTGTGTAGTTCCGAGAGAGATATTTTCTTCAATTTTCTTGACTTCTCTTGCGTCCGCCAATATGTAGCTGACATTTACTGCTACTTCTTCTCCCACAAGGCCTTCCGTAGGTAAACTTGGTTGCTCTATTATGTCAGATACAACATTTTCTTTAATTTTTCTTGCCTCCATAAAAATGTCACTGGCATTCAATGCTGCATCTTCAATCACAAGATCTTCTACAGGTACACTTGGTTGCTCTATTATGTCAGATACAACATTTTCTTCCATTTTTCTTGCCTCCATAAAAATGTCACTGGCATTCACTGCTGCATCTTCAATCACAAGATCTTCTACAGGTACACTTGGTTGCCCTATTATATCAGACAAAAAATTTTCTTCATTTTTTTCCCTTGTGTCTGTCATCTCTATGCCAATAGCAGCTTCCACTGTAGACTCAGCACATCTGTACAAGATAAATATAATGAAATCTGCAAAATCAAACATCTGTATAATCAAAGAAATCCCATATATCATTAAATTTTTGTATGAGCATAAAATTAATATACTGTAAAACTTTGGTGTCCAGAAGTTCTAACAATTAAGTTGTTAATAAATATTCAACTAATTAATGTTGTGTATCAAGAGTCAGCTAGGACAGGAGGGCTCTCGTTTTCTCTCTCTCTTTTTTTTTTTCATTAACATTAGTGTGGTGAAATAACATTAACATTAATCAGGCACAGATCCAAGGGAAGGGGTGATCGCCTACTTTTCAAAATGTCCCAAAATACATTAATTGAAGGTGTTAGCACCCTCACCCGTCGCCCACCCTCCCACCCCAAATTTAACATTGCGGGATAGGCCCCCCTCCCCCCCCCCCCCCCCGAGCCGCGCACTGGATCCGCCCCTGACATTAATTAACATTATAGTGCTCGGATTTCAAAATACTATATTTCCTCTAATTCCTCTTCACAAATTCCTTGAACTTAAACTGCTTAAAGTAGCAAAGTGTGATAAATCAGCAGTCCCCAAACTCACAGCTGCATAATATATATATATATATATGTCCTCCTGAGTTGCCATCAATTCCTCCAGGTCTGTGCACTCAACTCTCAGGGTGGATGCATTCTTACATCAAGGAGGCCTGCAGCATAAAAGAGAGAATTACAGGATATCATCAGAAGCCCAATTACAGGACCTTGGATATTAATTAAATTTAAAGAAGTTCACATTAATTTATTTAATGCACGTACATCATATTACATTTTTCTTTTATTTATTTTTATAAATAAATATAATATACTGTAAAATTTTGGTGTCCAGAAGTTCTAACAATTAAGTTGTTAATAAATATTCAACTAATTAATGTTGTGTATCAAGAGTCAGCTAGGACAGGAGGGCTCTCGTTTTCTCTCTATATATATATAATATATATATTATGATCGAGCTGTTATTACAATTAATTTAAGTGTTTAAATATAAAAATAAATAAAAGAAAAATGTAATATGATGTACGTGCATTAAATAAATTAATGTGTGTATATATATATATCATATTCTATTACGTATTTTTTTTTACCAATATTTGTCAAAATGCTTCACTGTAGTTAAAAAGTAGAAAGGGCAAGTTGATAAATATATAATGTGATATAATTAATTAAAAAATGATAATATATGATGTACGTGATATGCCCATGATGTCTGCGAGAGACTTATCAGTGGTCCGACCATTTATTTTAAGTGGTCCAAGTCTGACCATTAAGCTACTTTTTGACTAGGGTTGCATGATTATTATTAATTTGCATGACAATTAACTATTATAGCTATAAACCGAATCTAATATATATATATATATATATAAATGGGAGGGTTTTTATCAAATTATTTAATATACTCTGTAGGTAATATGATGTCGACTTACCCAAGCTCTATATAGCTACCATGGAGTGATACTCAAAAAATGTCTGAAATAAATGCATTGATGGGGGTTGAATCCCCATGCACACAGACACTTTTGTATTCCAATAAAGTAATATAATTAAAAAGAGGTCATGCAGCGCGTAGAGCTGTGTGATCAAAACCCGATAATAATTAGTGAAGGACGAATGATGTCATACCTGCTAGTTCTGTTTTACCACCGTTGGGCGAGATGCCAAACTTTCCTGCGTTAATTGGTGATCGGCGCATGTCAAAAGGCAATGTTAATATTGTAGATATATTGTAGACCTCCTGCATGCACTTTTAGCAGATCAAGAAAAATCTAATTGTTGCACTATGCAGATGCTAGCTTCATTTGAAATTTGCATTCAAAATATAAAATATATGCTACAAATGGTTGAAATTAAATTGACCGAATCTTTCAGGGCTTAAAGGAAAAGATTAGAAAAAACGATAAAAAGTAAAGGAAATTATTTTTAGAAATTTCTTCTTACGCGCTTTTTTCTCAGCTGTTTCTTCGGTTTCTTTCATATTGTATCATGGGTTTCTTTGAGTTTTATACAAGGGGGGGCGACTTTCTAGCTTCCTAATGTTATAGTGTGTTGGTCAATTTCAAGAGTTGCATTTCTGTGTGACGACACAGACGCCCTGGCTCTTATAGCCTCCTGATTCGCTCTCTGTGATCACGTGATGCAGCTGCTGCGGGTTACATAAACAAATGCCATTTTCATCGTGTGCCAAAAATGGCGGCCATTTCCGGTCAACAGTGCTGCCTTTGGTAAAAAAGTTTATGAACTATTTGCAGAAAGCAATGTTTAGGGGGGATAAAATGAAACCATTCAAATAATATTAGCAGAATATATTGAATATAATATACAAATTATGTTAATTCCAATCAACAAAAAACTATAAATAAATGTATGCATTATAATACTTATATAATTTTGCATAATAATATATTCAAGAGACTCACTTTTAATAATTTTAGAAATTTAATTAATATTCTCTTACACTTTTAATATATATATATTAAAATATATATATATATTATATATATTCCACACGCAAAAATTAAGGGACAGAAATTTAATTTACCCTCTAAGAATTTATAGTCACAAACGTTTCAGAATATATATATATATATTAGTGCCGTGTAAATAGATTATACTGTATATATACGCCGCGTGACGTCACAAAAAGGACTTTCAATAATTTTTTAAAAATAGTTCCTGGGCTCAAAAAAATCTGAAAAATCAGGATAGCATTATAACTTTGCACGCTCTATCCATTTCTGCAATAAAAAATTTTGAGGTCGATACTCGTCCATTAATTGTAATACAGGAAAATTTAAAATTATACAGTATTATAAATCATGAAACTGTAAAAACGCTGTAAAATCTCCATTATTATAGGGGGGGGGGGGGGGGAAATTGAAAGGCAATATTAATTTTAAATTTATCAAAGTGATATTTAATTAATGTGAAATAAGTAAAATATATTTACACTATATACTCTGGCTAGCTATGTGTATATATTATAATATATATATAATTACATATATATTATAGTTCAGAAATGATCGAGTGATCAGGATTATTAATTTGATTTAATTAATTACTATTGTATATAATATATATATATATATATATATATCAGGGGCGGCTCGTACTATAGTACTGCGGTACTGCAGCCCCCCCAGAAATTTTGGAAACAAACACACAATTAGAAACATCAAATATTCCTATAATTTTTCTGAACTTTCCAGCAAATTTTTATCAGTTCTAACATTTAAAATCATGAAATTTTTGCCGCTGCCGCGTAAATTTATTCCCTCAGCGCTGCCCATGCAGCGGAAGGTACTGCCACTACTAGCAGTATCCCAAAGCAGTGTTCCCACCCTCATTCTCCTCCTCTTCAACTCCCACTCAAGCCGTGTGATTTTGGAGCGATCGGGGACTGTGCGATCGGCAGTACCCGCAAGCTCATTGGTTCAACAGAACCAATGAGCTTGTGGTATTTGACATGCGGGAATAATTTTGAACAACACTTCGAAGACCTTTCCTGTAATATGGTTTCATTGATCAGATTAACAAAATTTTAATTACATTCATCAGTGAATATACTAACAAAGATTGACTAAATATATTGAAGCATCTGAGGAATGAAGACCAGCACTTTTATTTTACTTTAGTAAAAATATGACTGTCCCAAAAGAACCAACACTTGTCTTTTGAAAATTAAGTGGTGCATGCATGTAAAAAATCGTGAGATCTCACGTTCGAACAACGACAACAACAGGTTTCTTACTAACCACGCAGTTAGCGCCAGTCTAACTCGATGGCACTAAACGTCAATCGAATTAATTAAGTGAGAAATCTGGATAACTTAATTCGTTCGTGAACCGCGACCATGTATTTTATTATAAATTATGAGTTTACCAGGAACAAGTCGATATACATGGGAGCTATTTATTTATTAATTATTCAGTTCAGCATTTTATACCATTAATGTGAAAATTCAAACATAAAAATAAAACAATAAAACAAAAACAAGTTGTAAAAGTGTACGAGTATACAAAATATAAGAAAACGTTAACTATAACTCGAATCCAGGATGAGAAAAATATATAGCTTATTTTCCCGGGTTTGCGTGTACCGGCAGTACATTATTTAGCAGCAAATATGCGATAGTAATCAAAGAAATATTGCATGGCTAAAAAGAAAATAAAACAACAATAAAAAAATTGGGATCTTTGATCTGTTATACCGCTCGAGAGGTTTCTCATATGCGCGCTCAAGCCAATTATACCGATGTGTCGTAATTATAGGGTGATCAGAACTGCATGAACATCAAACAAATCGATCATGGTATATACTATAATATATGTAAAAAATTAGGCAACAACCAGAATCTAATATAAATTTTTAAAGACAAAATTTAATAAAAAAATAAGAAATGAAATTTTTATAAGAAAAAATTACATTATTAAATATTATTTCATTATTATTAGTATTTATTTAATCGAGAAAAAAATAATCGTAATCCTGTTAAGGTAGAGATAACACGAATCAGCTGACCCAATGCTAAAAAAATCTCATTCATGAAAATTATGAAAAAAAATAATAATAAAATATTCTCCTCTACATTATCCCCTATCACTAGCTAAAATATCAGGTACACAAATTCGAGCTAGTTTTCGAGTTATTAATTTTTAATGTTGACTAATTTAGCATGGAAGTTTCATTTCTTCATCTCCATGTTAAATTAGTCAACATTCAACAACTTTAAAAATTAGTAACTCGAAAACTAGCTCAGTTTTGTATACTTGATAATTTAGCTATACTGATAGGCGATGTAGAGGAGAACATTTTATTATTTTTTTTCTCGTAATTTTCATGACTGAGATTTGTTTAGCATTAGGTCAGCTGATCCATGTTATCTCTACCTTAACAGGATTACGATTATTTTTTTCTCAATTAAATAAATACTAATAATAATGAAATAATGTTTAATAATGCAATTTTTTCTTATAAAAATTTCATTTGTTATTTTTTTATTAAATTTTGTCTTTAAAAATTTATATTAGATTCTGGTTGTCGTCTAATTTTGTACATATTGTATATACCATGATCGATTTATTTGATGTTCATTATATACATTGCGTAAAAATTATACCAGACATTCAGGTTTCATATTAACAATGCAGTTTGATTGACACTATTATTTAAAAAAAAAGGCTTAAAACAATATTTATTTTTATATATTTTTCTTACCACGTGAAAATACTTATGAATTAAAAAAAATAATTAAAAATTGGATATTATATTAAGTTTGAAACATTCAATCACGATTTCAAAAGGGCTCGCCTAAGTGCATGTCATAACAAATTATAAATAAAATGCAGGCATTTTTTGTTTTTAGATAATTTCTGCTTCTTTGTTGGGAGCATTATTATATGATTTTGTCATAATTTTACCCTAAAAAAGGGGCGTGTCCTTAAAAAAAATCGCGCCTGCGGCGGGCCATTGGGGGGCTCCGCCCCCCAAACCCCCCATGGTATTCTGCTGGTCCCATGTCAGGCAGCACCCCCACGGAAAAGGGGCACGAGCCGCCCCTGATATATATATATAATTATATATATATATATATATATATATATATCAAGTAGGTATATGCACATATATTATAAAATAAAAACAGTAAATATATTACATATTTTATCATACAGCTGTATATATGTCCAGTCCCCCTCTATGTTTTTCTTAAGGGTAAGTTAACACGAAATATTGATTGTTGTAGTCCCATTTGATAAACATGTAAACCTTAACAACCTCATAATAATTCTGATTTTTTTTTTTTTTTTTTTTTTTTTTTTTTTTTTTTTTTAGAGGCAGTTCTTATTAACCAAAAAAATGTGGAAAAAATTTAAAAACAATCGGACGATCCAATTTTTTTAAATTTTCAGTATGGGGCTTTCCCATGGAGACCTAAACTAAGAAATTAATTTAAAAAAATTTGTATCGTCCGATTGTTTTGAAATTTTTTTGGTGCTATTAAGAACTGTCTCAAGAAAAATTCAGAATTATGAGGTTGCTGATCGAGGTTTACATGTTAATCAAATGGGACTATTTATTATCATTTAAAAAAAATCCCACACATGAAAATTGTGAAAATAATAATAATAAAACTAAAATATTCTCCCCTTCATCCCCTAGCTATCATGGCATTTATAGCTAAAATATCTGCAGGTATAAAAATTCATAACTAAAAAAAAAAAAAAAATCGAATTTGTATGTGTATTTTATAATTAGCTACTGCATATAATGATAGAGGGGATGTAGAGAACATTTTAAATTCTTGTCATAATTTCATAATGTGTGGGATTTTTTTTTTAACATTGAGCCTGTTACCTTATTTCCCCTTAACATATATAATTACATGCAGTATAAAACGATATTTAAACATTGCATTCTTTACCAACAGACACAATTCAAGTAATACAGTGGGATAATTGCATGAGAAAATTTAGCTAATTAACACACAGCAAAACCTTAAACTGCACACATTTTTGCTTCAGATATATAGCTGGATGTACATGCATTTTGTTGGCATAGCCAAATTTCATTATCATTATATTTTAGTAACATTTTTTTATATATTATGTTTATTAATTATAATTAATTATATAATGATAATGAAATTTTACTTACACCAAATTAAAGTTTCGCTGGAGATTGAAAAACAATTTTATTACATACATTAAAAATCAAACAATGTTTAACAGAAACCCACAATGCTGTAGCTGTGGGAGTACTGGAGGAACTTGCGAGGAGCCACATGTAGCGCACAGTCCCTCCACAACAGTGCTCATCCTTATCAGCGGGGCCAATGTTACCAATGCTGGTGGCCGTTATGTAGTACTGGAGGAGCACAGGAGCCATGTAGCACCTCTTCGCCATGGTGTGCTCATACTTCAGCTCACACTCATGCAGCTGGGTCATCAGCGAGTGATATATAACTGAAATTTATTAGTCTTTTATTAAACAAAAAAAGTGTACATAACTGAAATATAACTGATAAAAAAAAAAGAATAATAATGTTATGTATAATAGTAAATGCACATTTTTTTCATCTATATAATGTTATGCATAACAGTAAAAGGTAAATAAAAATTAATTTTAACACATTATATTAAGGCACAATTAAGAGCAAATTCTCATTTTTTTTTTTATTTATTTATTTATTTTTTTTACGTCAAAGAAATAAACTAACCCAATGCACAAAATTAGAAGGAATATGTTGATTTTCTAGTACATTACATAATACTGAAAACTAGGAACACTATATTTTATAATGATGCATTCTCATGTGTAGTTATATATTAATGGTCATCATGCTGATTGAGGTTTTTACATTTCCCTGATTGAATTAGTCAAATGCTACAATATATTATTGTGGCTAAACCTATAAGATGAAATATATATATACATATATATATATATATATATATATATATATATATATATATATATATATATATATATATATATATATATATTCCTAACAATAACAAGATTTGTTAGTAAAAATTCCTCTATGGAACTTTAGTCCAAACTGAAAAAACAGTGGACAATGCAATATTTATATTTTTACACCATGTATAACCAAGAAGAATTAAAAAAAAAAAAAATCACTTTCAAGTGTAAGATTGACCTTGGACAAATGAGCATCGCGAGGCACACTGACTTGGTAGATACCGATGTGCTTGTTAGGTGACATACCGTTAGCGGCAGTTTGCTGGTGGCGGAATGGTCACACACGACGGCAGCCTCGGCCAGCTTGTCGGTCTGCAGCAGAGGGAGTGACGCTTCCTTGACGAGAGACCGCAGCCCCTCTCCCTCCTCCCCTCCTGTCTGGCAAGCAGCTCGAGAAGATGCTCAGAGGCAAGAGTGAAACGCTGGAGACAAACCAAGCATTAGTTTGGTACAGCAGAGTTAAGGATTGATGTCAGTGGTATAAGAAATAGGCTTAGACAACTCTCTGAAAATTGTAGAAAACATTCATAATTCATGGAAACTTTTTTTCATGAAAAATAGACTAACATCGGGAAAAATTTTGATATATTTAGCATTTTAGATTAGCATTGTTTTAAATATGGACTGCTGTGGCTTTTAGTCAAATCAGTACCTTCACAAGAATAATAATAATAATAATTACTCAAAATCTACACTTTTTTTTTTTTTTTTTTTTTTACATCACAAACTGATGAATTATTATTTTTGTTATTTTGTATTCATTCATTCATTCATTCATTCATTCATTCATTCATTCATTCATTCATTCATTCATTCATTCATTCATTCATTCATTCATTCATTCATTCTTTCATTCATTCATTCATTCATTCATTCATTCATTTTTTTGTACAACAAAGTTTAATTACTTCTAATAATCATGTAGGAATTCAATGTACAGTCGTCACTTTAGAAAATTTCTCCTTGCAGCCTTGTTAATTTCCATGCCCCGAAATAATAACACAGGGCATGATTATTAACAAGGCTGCATAGGGAAATTTTCCAAGGTGACCAGTGTTCATTTTAGAATTGGTTGTACAAAAATCTGTATTTAAAACTGTTTAAAATTTATGATAAAAATTGTTGAGAATATGTGAGTTAATAATTCACAATAAAAAAACCAAAATTATTTTGATCAGAATAAAAAATAAAAGAAATCTTCTTATGAAGTCACAAAAAATGTTCTTTTATTTTCCTTTGCTTTGGAATTTCTAATAATTAATTTGTTAAAGACGTTAATGTGTTTACTAGCATTTTTTATCATTCACAATAATTATAATTACAGTACATTGTTTTTAATAAATAATAATAATAAAAAAGATCAGTACAAAATTTCTCCACATTTATATTTCAATCCCTTTCGTAATTGATACCAAATTTTTCCTCACAAATTTGTATTTTAACAATACTTGGAACTAAAAGGATTAATATCAGTGGGCTTAGTAGATGGTGAACTCATCTGAAAATTTCAGCAAACCTTCCTGACACCATGAAATAATGAAATAATTTTACCAAAAAAAAAAAAAAAAAAAAAAAAAAAAAAAAAAAATAGACCAAATTCAGTGCATTTTTTTTTAGATATTCAGCATTTAAGATTAGTATTGTTTTAAATGGAGACTTAAAATTATACATAAAAAAATAATAATGCATACTTCATCATCATAAAATTTATTGAGCAATGGCCACCACGGTGACATTAATTTTTAAACAAGACTAGAAGAGCTTCCAGACAGGCAATACATCGTCCCATGTTTAACAATGAAAAAGCCTTCATGCGACAGACATTATAAACAATGGTTTGTTACAACCATTGCGAGTAGAAGTAGAGTAAAAACATAGCATACCTATCAAGTAAATTGCCAGAGCCCTCATTCCCCCGCATTCTCGTAGTTCAGTGCCAGACTCAGCAGGGCGAGGCGATGTTGATGCAGTCTTGCCAACAGCGCGGTGAGTGCCAGATCAACGCTGGCTGCTGATTGGCTGATGTCAAGCTCGGCCAGCAGGCAGGGGGGCTGTGCAGAAGGGGGAAGAGCATCAGTGGGGCGTCCAAGCTTCGGTCATCGTCAGGACGTACGAGAGGGGGGGACGCAGACAGAGTCTCTGGAGATGAGGGTCATCTGAGATACAAAGTCTGCAAACAAAAGTAGTTATTGTCAACAAACAGTTGGTCCAGTGATGTTGGGCCAATGGAGGCGTCAAGTTTTCCCCGGCGGGAAAATTTTCTCCATAAGCCTCCATGTTAGAAAATTTGAATTTTTCCTCATCAATTATTAAAGCAATTAATTTGAAACCATCTCCTATCCCCCATTCAGGAATATTCTGATAATGAATCAAGGACTCATTTTTCTCAAAAAAAAAAAAAAAAAAAAAATTATTTTATGCCAAAAGATCAATTTTGAGTTTTTTTTTTTTTACATGGGTTTGGATAGAACGGTGGGAATACCGCAAAATCAGCTGACTTGAAGCCTCCATACTGGTCCAGCTTATTTTACTCATGTGTTTACCGAGTTGCATTTTTTGAGTATTTGTTAATCAACCTTACATTTATTCAATTTAAGGAAAATAAACCATTACGTTTGTGATATGTTATTAAAGGTTCTTCCTTTGAAATCTTTGAATTGTATGTTCTTTTAATAATAAACTTAAATCAAAATTTAAATGAGGGAAATACAGTATTCAATAATTAAAATATAAACTAAAAATTGTACTCCTATGAAATAAAAAAAGTCAATAAAAAAACTTTTTTATTTCATACGGGTACAATTTTTATTTTATTAAATATTTCCCTAATTTAAATTTTTATTTAAGTTTATATTCAAAATTACATATGAAATAAATTTCATTAAAATGAAATAATGGTCTTGAGAAAAAGCTACAATTCTGAACCCCACAAACTTTAACACTGTCTTACTTGCTGAGAAGAAACGATGCAGATTTTTAATTCTGACAAATAAAACATTTCTGTTCACCTCCATGACAAACAGAGCCAGGTCAAAGTTCACAGTGTTCATAATAGTTCATATATTATACTACATCTCTGGACAGCATGAATGTTACCCTGCTCTGTTTTTTTTTTTTTTTTTTTTTTTTATTTATTTATTTATTTATTTATTTCACATTAAATATCAGTTGATACATTGTGACTACATACTAAGCAAAATTGAAAAAGCTGTAAAAACAAAAAAAAAAAAAATAATAGTAATACAATCATAGACAAACATCAAAATACCACAATTAAAATAATTAAAATAACAATATTCACAGTGAACTTAGCCTACAAAATTTTAGTAGTGAAATTGATATCAAATTTCAGTAAAGAGTAAAGCACTAAAATACTAAAATATATACAATATATATATTGATTGATTGAAAATTGATTTGCTCCTTGAACTTTTTAGTGCTTTACTGAAATTTGATATCAATTTCATTACTAAAATTTTGTAGGCTAAGTTCATTGTGAAAATCTCTTACTGTTTTATATTACAATGAAGGCACCCACCTTATCCTTGCTGTTGAGCATGGACATGAGTACATGCAGCACGTGGTGGTGGTGGGGGGGGGGGGGGGGGGTGCTCGAGTGGATGGGCAGCTAGACTCTGGCAGGCAGGTTCAGGTTGATCTGGTCCAGCTCTGCATATAGTCGTATCACCTGAGCCTCCTTGCCCCCCGCCAGGCCGGGGAGGAGGTGACCAATGGCGAACAGAGACCGCACAAAGTGGAGTTCCCCTTCCAGCCGCGGAGCCTGGGGGGAGAAATTTAGTGTCATGATACTTCATTTTATTTTATCATAGAAAAAAAGAATACACGAAAAAAAAAAATCAAAAAAATCTTATTACTATGCTTTCTCAAGCAGGGCACAAAATAATTGTGTATCTGTTGCCATAAAGTTTCATAATAGAGGCTTCAAGTCAGCTGATTTTTTGGTGTTCTCACCATCCTATCTAAACCTAGTTAAAAAAAAAACGTGAATTACTGTAAAATATTGTTCACAAAAAAAAAAATATATATGAAATAATAAATAAAATAATAAACAAACAAACAAACAAATAAAAAGACTAACAATACTGTAACATACATACTTATTTTATTCCTATTGACTACAGTACGTATATTGCAAAAAAACTGAAGGTTTAAAACGTCAAGGTTGCCATATTGTATTAGCTATCAGTTTCAGTCTCACGACCCACTTATTTTGACCTTGTGTTATTTCAAGGTCAACCTAATAGTCCTGAAACTGACCTGAAAAACTCACTGACCTGAAAAACTCTGTAATGCTTACCCTCACAATGGGAACATAAATTATGGTTAATTGATCCAATCAACCACTCACCAACAGATGCAGCTGGTCTTGTGTCCCCAAAGTTCGTTGACCATGCCAGGGTGAGTCTCGAAACACGTGCAGCCCGTGTTGAAAGCTCTGCCACTCCGTAGATCTCCCAGACAAGAGCTGCTACTGCTTCCTTCTGATGACAAAAAAAAGGAACCAATCAAATACATGGTAAAATTGGGAGAACTGAAAGTATCAGAGATCCTACAGAGACCTCCGTGTACGTCTTATGGCCAGAAATTTGACCAGCTTGGCCACTGTAACTGAGAGTGGCGGCGCCACTGAATCGCAGCAGCAATGCCCGGTTCTCGCTGGCTGCGCGGGCTGCCAGCAACCAGAAAGAACCGGGCCATGCCGAACATTTAGCAGCGCCGCCACTCTTAGTTACAGTGAAGCTCTGATCAAATCCCTGGCCGTAAGACACGGAGGTCTCTGTAGGGTCTGTGAAAGTATGATATAGGTTCAGGAAATATATTAATTTCTTTGAATGTAATCACAGTTAAACAAAAATTGCAAATACTGTATATATATTTCAATTCAGCTTTTAGAACTACATATGTACTTACGTTAGTGTTAGATGGACAAATAATACAGTTTCTCATATACTATTTTCATCAGACTAGCTAAATGGAGAATGTGAAAGAGATTACAGTGAGTGTTTAGAAAAAACTTGGCATAACCTAAAATGTTTCCATACATAAGTATACAGTATAACCTAAACCAAAATCTGAAATAAAATTCCAATACTAAATCAAGCAGCAACTGCAAAAAATTGGTACTAACTACTAAGTCCTTTGTGTATACCCCCTCAAATTACATTAAAAAGTAGAATTAGCACAATATTAGAGACAATAAATTAATATAATGTTATACAAAAAAAAAAACTTATTCCTGGATAAAAAAAAAGTTGCAAAAAGGATATCACATTATAGCAACAAGAAGTCACGGTACATACCTAGAGACTTTGCTGGTGCCAGCAGGACGGCATTTGCATCTGACTATGCCATGACCTCTGATGAGCCTTCTAGCTTGGCGAAGGCTGCTATGTCAGCGGCTGTGGTCTGTTCTCAAGATAGCAAGGCATCCACTCTTTGGGACGCAGCTTGTCCGACAAGATCAGTGTCTTCAGCTTGGTACCTGTCACAAGAACATGGGGTCAGTGACCTGTCTAAGACGCTAGAGTTGAGGAAGGTCTTACAGTCGCTTTTGTTTTTGCTGGTAAGATGAGCATGGGAAGACTAGGCTTCGAGAAGCCACACTACTCGTAGTGAGAATTCAGCACTGCGTATGCACCTGGAATAATAGAAAATTAATGTTGTGTTTCAACAGTAAATTACAACGGGTTCATTATTTATAGAAATGCCTTGATAGAAAACATGAAGTCATCAGAAAATACATATTTTTCTCTGTTTTTCCTTCAGCTGTGGGATGTGGTTGCATATTATAGCTGCAGATCTCACACCAATTTTAAAAGTTTTTTAATAATTTTATTTCTAGCTAAAATAAGAACACAGTACTGAATTCTTTTATATAAATCACCACAATTACTATGGCAGCTACAGCTCTGCAGATAAGCATACTAATTAAAATAAAAACATCCTACAAATTGCCACAGTCTTTTAGTGACATCTTCTAATAATAATTTTATAAACTTCCTTAAAAAAGGCAATTTGGAAAAATGAGCCAGAAGTTGCCAAAAACCTTTACACCTTTTGAAACGCTCCAGATCGAAAAAGCTCAGGCAGTAAATTTCGCTGTAAATTATATGTATAAATATAAGTCTCAGTATAATAGAGGATACTCTCTACATAGTTAAGTGTAAATTTTTTTAACATTAGGGGCACAAACAATATTGTCTGTGGTAGAGGGCTAGAGGCCCGGGGCAAGTAAAAAATAATCCACAAGTATGCATATTGATGAAAGAGTTACTTTTATTAAAGTTTTTATTGAACACTCTTACAGTGTATACATATTATATATTGCATAAACATAAAAATCTTATATTATACACAACACAAATAAATAAATAATAAAAAGAGTTACAGTACGAAGGAAAAGCCATTTGCACACCGTGAACTTGGCTAGCTTGGTTATAGACGAAAAACATTACACTTCTTATAAAAAACATAATACTCACATTTAATATGTTTTATTTTCTTGATATTTGTATCTCTTTTAAAGGCAGCAGCGAGAAAGACACTACATTTTTAATAAAACGAGACTCGGCGGACTCGGCTTCTCTCCGTACAGCTGTTCGGTCATTTTGGCGCCAAGTTAACTGTTACGCCCCTTAACCCACCGATATAGTTGTATCATGCCCTTAACCGAAATTTTTCAAACAATTTCGATAATAACTTTTTTCGGACAAAATGGGAAAAAAAATGTTTCAAGCAATAATTACACAAAATTTAATAATAAATCGTTTGGTGTAAAACTCATTTTTATTGCTTCAGTAATAAAGAAGTCATAAAAAAATGTAAAACAGCATTTTTAGCTGGACTGCGCATTGTAGAAAGTTCTTCAAGACTAAAAACCAAAAACGCATAACCATCTCATTTCAGTATTTCATGGACCAGAGCTCTGAAATGTGTTATTTTTAAATATTTTTTCAAATGTAAGTACTAAAATTTAATGATAGCCTTTCACAAGAATAAAAAATCAGCAAATTAAAATAATGTATTTTTGCAGTTAAGGCTGTAACGCAGCATCTCAATATTATTTTTGTGCGATTTTTCTTTAATTCAGCAGTTTTCAAATGAGATTCAGTGCTAGTAAAGCTCTTAATAACTGAACACGTTATGTGGTTGCTGACTGAAGTAGCTGAATGATTGTAAAAGGCCTTATTTTGTATATAATTACTAACTTATAAAACAAATTGACCCTTTAAAAATTGCGCGTCTAAATTGTCTGGCGGGTTGCCTAACTTCGATTTAGTTTCAATTTTGTCCTGAAGAGGCGGTTAAGCTTCTGTACAGTAGCGCACTCTGACGAGTAAAAGTTCAAGTAATTAGTACCATTTACTACCAGCGCCCCCGCTGTTATGTCACGTCATTAAAAGTAGAGCTTCATTTGTTTTTGTGGCACACGATGAAAATGAGTGCGTTTGAATTCACGGGCCAGCCCGGGCTGGCCTGGGCTGAAGCGTTTTTTGTCGTCAAGTGGGGCCAGCCCGGTGGCCATTTTTCCTCCTCTCATAACGTCACTTCCTGGCTGGCCCAGGCTGACGCGGGCGGACTCTACAGTGCGCCTGAGACCTGGCGGACAGACTGGGAACTAATTATGACGAAATTATGACGTTTCATACCAGGCGACCAAGGTCACCGCCATTTTACCCAGCCCGGGCCAGCCCGGGCCAGCCCGGGCTGGCCCGTGAATTCAAACGCACTCAATGGCATTTGTTTGGTAGGCCCGCTGCTGCTATAGCAGCTGTTCGCTGTACCAACCTACAAGCGTCAAATTCCAATAGAGTTAGGGATATTTTTTTTATAATTTTTATTCAACTTCGTTTTTCATATAACGTCTACCAAATAAATGTTGCTTACAATTACAATTCCCATTAACCTGTTGTTATGCTTATTTTGCTACTATTCATTGTATTCAGCGCAGTATTGACTGATCAAATTTAACATTGTTAGTGCTTATAGTGACGTCATAGACGCCCGTTTCAAACGTCAGTTAGTGGAACCGCGCTCGGCGAGGCTACAGCGCCACCTACCGGATAGCCTCTCTATTTAATATTAACTGCAAATGCGTCAATATAAAGTACCAAACATCGCCAAAGTGCATCAATACACGTTAATTCACTTGCGCATATTGACTCTAAAAAGGGGCGAAATTTAGGTGAATTGGAGTCAATATGCGCGAGCCAATATACCTGAAAGTGCGTGAAGTCGAGCGAAGTATTTCGGCAGGCATTCACGTCAATACTCGTCAATATTCATCAATATACGTGAAAATGCGTCAATATAAAGTACCAAACATCGCCAAAGTGCATCAATACACGTTAATTCGCTCGCGCATATTGACTCCAAAAAGGGGCGAAATTTAGGTTAATTGGAGTCAATATGTGCGAGTGAATTTGTTGTGAGCTTTCACTCTTATTTTCTCGTGGGCTGTCATGTTTACAAAGATTTCGCCATTTGTAGACTTTTGGAGATTAATTTATCGCGTTTCCGATGGTTTCCGATCGGTTCCGAACTTCCGATCGCTCTGATTGGTTCATTTGAATTCATTTCTCTACCGGTTTTCCATCTGACTTGCTGCTGACTTGTAACAGTCGACAATGTTGTTGTTGTTGCAGTATGTATATTTGTTATAGTGTCCCAAGTAGTGTCATGTATCTATATTTTTAAGGTTTTCTTTAGTGTAGTAATGCGTTAATCATCTGCTAAGGTAAGCATACATGTATATAGTCTATATACATCAATATCTCAGGGTGAAAGTTGATCGGGAAATGTTTTTCTGTTCATGCCACCGGGTGGCATATCTCTCCTAATAGGTTTAAGCTGCTAACAATGCAGTTCCTCAGCCTATTCTTCCACAATTTTGAAGGAAAAAGCAGTTCTACACAGCCAAAATGTAAGGAAATAAATGAACAAAGGTTAATTTTGTTCTAAAATTGCGGTAAGTGGCACTTTTTACAATTTTAATAACAATTTCACAGCTATAATAACCCACATAAAACATTTTTCGCTCTAATGCATTTCTTTTTGTAAAAATATGCATTTCTAACACATTAAAAAGCAGTCTAAATATTTTCAGGCACATTTCTGAACATTTCTATCATAAATTTTGTGACTTTTCACACTTTCCAAGGGTTTTCTGTTCCTTTGTTTACCGTTCTATGATATTTCTGTTCAATTATTATAAAATAAATAAAATAAATTCTTTTTCGTAGAATATATTTGGAATGTGTAAAAGATATTCCTAATGTGTTCTGTTTTATTTAAAGAAGAAAATTCAAGCAGAAAATATTTAGAATTAGGGGAAAAAAATTATGAAAATTATCCTTAAGGATACAAAAGTAGGGCCATAAAATATGAAAAATAAAATAGAATATCTTTAGAACTAACATTGTAAGAACATATTTTTTTAGGTGTACTCTTCTAAATATTTTCCATTATGGATTTATTCAGGAATAACATGGTAGAAATATTTTTGAATGGTACATAAATTATATTTCATTGAAAAAAAAAAAAAAAAAAAAAAGATGAAATTAATCTAAAATTGTTATACAACATAGAAAAATTTCAGATATATAATATATAATTTTGTTTATGTCAGCTCATAATTATATTCTTTTATTTCCATGGCACTAATTGAAAATTGCAATCTACGGTATTGTTGAATATTTAACTGTGTCATGCATGTGCACTAATGTGTACAATAATGTATCAATAAATCAATAAATTTAATATTGTATATTATATTGATATATTATTGTATATATATTATATTGATCGATCATTGTTTATATATTGATCATTGCATTTATATAATTTGAGATATATATATATATATATATATATATATATATATATATATAATATTATGTATATAATTATATGTAATTAGAATTTTTAGACCCCCTTCCCCTCTATATTATTTTTTACTGGATTATTTATGATGGGTCGGCAAGGTGTGCATTCAATAATTGTTTGCTATAACGTATAATTATAATAATAATTAATATATTTTAATAAAGCTAAACTTAAATTTTAAACATGTTTATAAATTTAATGCATTAATAACAATTTTTCATATGAAATTTAATTTTGAAAAATCATTTGACTGATAATTATTATAATAATATAATTAATTAATGCATTGATCAGATTCAAATGATTTTTATACTTTCGTTGAAGAGTCTTAATTAAATTATGATGGAGAATTAAGTAAAAACCTTTTTGCATATTTTTTATATAATACACGCGCGGTATATTATATTGTATAATCATCTCAGCAGAGATCTGAAGTTATCAGTTTGAATTTTCCCACCCCTCAAGAAACTTCTAACTTATATGCCTCTCTTTTTCCTTCTTCTTACATGCGAGCGTGCGTGTCCTAGGGGGTTAGACGTCGGTGTCAGGTAGGAAAAAAAAAACGTTAGAATTGAAAGTTAGGCAGGGCTGCAGGTTCAAATCTCGGTGACTTCAAAAATAAAAAATAGTCAGTTTAATATTTTTAAATTTTTAAAACATGCAAATTATTAAGAAAAAATTGAGGAATTGAGTGGTGTAACTTACATTACAATTATTGCTAATGCAAATGAGCTATAATTGATTTTAAACAATACAGCCATGAATAGAATATATATAGAATTTAAATAAATATATAAATATAATAATAAATTCTTCAAAATGAAGAAAGAAATATTGTAGAAGAGTTTGTTTTATGGTTAAAGGAAGTAATAAATCAGCACCATAAATGAATAAGAAATGTAGTAGAATAGAATTTATTCTACATCATTTCTACCAATGTTAAAAATGTGAAGACATCTAAAACATTTCTTATTGAAACAAAGAAATGTTTTAGAATAAAGTTCTAACACAATTCTTTTATAATAAAAAGAAATGTGATAGAAGGAAAAAAGTTTTATGTGGGAAATGAAACTGTATTTCATTCAGGATATTATGCTCTCTAATTACTAATAGAATTCGTTACAATGACCTCTTACATACGTACTGTATGCATACTGTATTTACCGTGTGCAAATAATATGCATTCAGTACGTTATTTGTACGTATATGATAAAAGAACAGAATAAACAGACACCTCATTTAATATGCATACCATGTGATTCTTGGGCCAGTCTTTTCCCCTCACAGTCAGCCAAGTATTCCTTTGCATTATTATAGTGTCTGGTATGCATGCATCAGCATGATGACAATACTGATTTTCCCCATCAGCTCTTAACCATGAAAAAATTATATTATTTTATAGCACTTTTATCAACTTTGAGCTTCAAGTATCAACTAATTAATAGAATGCATTCATGGTCATAAAAGGCACATGTTTTTAGGCAAAATATTTCTATCTTCATCTATTTTCGTTTGTTTTATGAAGCGATAATTAAGGTAAAGAATGTAATACATTCAGAGGAAAAAAGGCCATTTTGAGGTATTTTAGTCTATTTTTAGCTACTGTTAGTAATGCAGTACATTCAAGTTGAATAAGCACATCTTTGGGCCAAAGAGGTCCATTTTAAGCTGTTTTGGTTCACTTTGAGCTACCTAAACCAATGCAGTACATTCAGGGTGGATCGGCACATCTTTGGGCAAAAGAGGTCCATTTTAAGCTGGTTTGGTCCACTTTGGGCTACCTTTACCAATGCAGTACATTCAGGGTGGATCTGCACATCTTTGGGCAAAAGAGGTCCATTTTAAGCTGTTTTGGTCCACTTTGGGCTACCTTTACCAATGCAGTACATTCAGGGTGGATCGGCACATCTTTGGGCAAAAGAGGTCCATTTTAAGCTGGTTTGGTCCACTTTGGGCTACCTTTACCAATGCAGTATATTCAGGGTGGATTGGCACATCTTTGGGCAAAAGAGGTCAATTTTAAGCAGTTTTGGTCCACTTTGGGCTACCTAAACCAATGCAGTAAATTTAGGGTGGATCGGCACATCTTTGGGCAAAAGAGGTCCATTTTAAGCTGTTTTGGTCCACTTTGGGCTACCTTAGCCAATGCAGTATATTCAGGGTGGATCGGCACATCTTTGGGCAAAAGAGGTCCATTTTAAGCTGTTTTGGTCTATTTTGAGCTATATAAGCGTACTGGGGACAACCAGGGTAGAAAAGGTCGAGTTTGGGCAAATTTGGTCAATTTCCAGCTTGTTTAAGCATGGCATAGTTGGTTCAAACTGATCCATAATGAGCTACATAGAGCTATGGATTAAGTGGTGTATTGGTCCAGTTAGGGTTATATTGGGCTATTACAGCTCAATGTTACTTTTTTTGCTAGCCCAGATTTGCCCAAAATCGGCCAATTAGGTGCCTGTCGGAGTCTAATTGGGCTAGCAAAATTTTGGTCTTATTTGAGCTGATAAGCCCAAAGTGTAGTCAAAATTTATACGTGGGTATATATAAAACCTGACTTTGGCATTTCTATCTATTTAAAATAGGTAAAATCAGAAAATAATAGTTGTAAACATGAAGAAATAATAATTTTTCCATGGCTGTAAGCCTGCAAGTGACACACCCCCTTTTCCATCTTCAAATTCAAGTAAACCTGGCAACGCTGTACTGACTTTAGTTCTCAAGTTTCCGCAGAAAAGCGCCAAATTTCTCGAGTTGTTTTAGCTATATATTTAAATTTTACAATGCCAGGAAAGGAAATATTATGTTCATTAAATGCAGAAAAAATTATTACACCTAAATATGAACATAGCTAAAGGTAAATCTTAACGTAACTCTCATAAGTTCAGTTTTTTTGCCGGTCGCCATGCTAAAAGATAGGGGTGTGGGAACACTTGAAGCCTCTATTTAATATTAACTCTATGGTTTTATATAGTTAGAACTTTGGCCACGTGACGTAAATGTGGCGTTGTGTTATTCGGGGAAAAACAAGGTGGCTGGATAGTAAGGTGGGGACACGGAGCTGCTGCCCCCTCGCGGCCAGTGAGGAACTACAAAAAAACAGTTGAGGATCGCGTTTTTGGATCCAATTTCATCCGCGAAAAATTCAAACGGTGTAATAGAAATCCATGAACATCGGGACGATGAGCCATTAAAATTCTTTTAAATTGAGTCTATCTTCTTCAGAATTTAACATAGAGTTTATTTCTATCACAATTTTACCCACAGTTATACTGTAAATATGACTTGATGGCTTTTTCAGTTCCATCGTTTGAATTTTTCGCGGATGAAATTGGATCCAAAAAAGCGATCCTCAACTGTTTTTTTGTAGTTCCTCACTGGTCGCGAGGGGGCAGCAGCTCCGTGTCCCCACCTTACTATCCAGCCACCTTGGGGAAAAATCCTCATGATTGGTTGATTTTCTTCAACATAAGATTGGTCAATCATAAGATTGATTGGTCAAAAATTCTAGTGATTTTACTGCCAACAACAAAAAATAATTTTATATTCAGAAAATTAAAAAAAATATATATTTAACTGATAAATATAATTATTTTAGAAAATTGAAACATATAATTTACATCAAAATGAGAAACCAATAAATTTTTAAGTTATCATTTGACAATTTTTATTTAGTTTTGAAAGAGCGTTGGTAATTGAAAATGGGGATATTAACACTGAGTGGTTGGCGAAACTGTCTAGACATGTCAGTCTCAGCTGTTGTAATTTTCAAAGCTGACATTTACTGAAGTGATTTTTAACATTTTTCAGTGATTAATATTTCCGCCCAAAGTTTCTTTTCGATGTTATTTGTGTGCTAAAATACGTTACAAGACTTGATGTCGTTTAAATTTGATGCTGCCCGCTTGCTCTCCATGATGCCGCCTTTAAAAGAGTTGGACAAAACTCCATCAGCCCCAGCAGAGCAGCAGTTCTCCAGCCGACAATACGTTACTAAAGTTCTCCAAAATCTTAACAGCATGAGGCAGTCATCAGCCTTTTGTGATGTAGAAATTGTCGCGGGAGACAAGATTTTAAAAGTAATTATCAAGTATGCATGTCACCCTTGCATGATAGCATGATAGGGAGCGATGTCAAGGGTTTAATTTACATTTTCTAGCTGATGTACATATTATATCATATGCATACATTTACACCTGGCATAATTTACCTTTTCCTACAGAATGAATATTTGATGCAGCATGTATATCACTAGTAGCGAATGGTCTGCACTGTCACTTTGACGAAGGTATCATGGGGGTCATACTGCATATCATTGTATATATCAAACAATAGCTCCGTCAAACTAGTGACAGTAGATGTTCAAGAACGTGGGACGGAAACTCTCACCTATTAAAATTAATACTAATGTAAAATATATTGTGCTGTTTATTGTTGAGGTTTATCAGGTCTTTTCAGATGTACAGTTTGATTTTAAAAGTCCTTGAATGCAACCCAGTATTCCCCAGTACACACGCAGTAGTTATGACTTTTTAAGAACCTGACTGAAGGATAATTATGTACTTGCTAAATTATGTATTTATAGTGACTTGTTTTTGCAGGCTCATCGAGCAGTGCTCTCTGCCAGCAGCCCGTACTTCCAGGCTATGTTCAGTGCCGGACTGCTGGAAGAGAAACAGTCAACAATTGTCCTGCACTCTATTCCATCACACATTCTCAATATGCTCGTGGACTTCATATACTCAGGTACTTCTTAGGCTTGTAAACTACATTACATTAATAAATTTCAATACACGTAATGGAAATTTGCACATACTGTGATTTAAATTTCTCCACATAAATTTCTGAAACTAAAACTTATCAGTAAGAATTTTCGGACATTTGATCAAACATAAGTTATTTTGAGAATTTTTTCATAACTTTTAGACCCCTTCAATTGTAGCACTGGCACCCTACTACTTGTAACATTGTTAGCCCATGTATCTTACTGACAATCTGCTGTGCAGGGGAGGTGCGGATCACGCAGGAGAACGTCCAGGAGCTGATGACCGCCGCAGACATGCTGCAACTGCGGGAAGTTGTGGTTGGCTGCACTCAGTTCCTCAAGGCAGAGCTGCATGCAAGCAACGCCATTGGCATCTACAGGTAGCCCACAATGTTTCCAGAAATAAATCAATAATAGCCTGACTGTATTAGACTACATTTTGTCAACCATTTGATTTGTTATAAAATATGGAGGAAGCAAAGTCTTCTGCTTGTTGTTTGTAAACAAAGTATAAGTAATGTCTGTACAGTAAAGGGAACAATGAGACAATTATTATGGATTTACATGTTATTTTATGGATGTTAATTATAAAAGTATTGAAGGTTAACTAGCTCCAACAATAACATTAAATTCTGTGCTTTGGTTAGCAAAATCAGGTATCACATCATGCCACGGTTAACAATGGAAAAACTTCATTGTACAGACATTAGAAATAATGGTTTGTTACAACCATTTTAAGTAGATGACTGTAAGAAGATACAAATTACTGTATCTGAAATAAATTGATTATGGACCATTTTGTTTTTTTAACCCTAAAATTATTATTTTATTTTATATTGGTAATTTCTGATATCTTGGTGATGCAGTATTTTATATATTAAAATAAGGCTTTGGACAAGACAGCTAACAATAACATTAGACTTTGAACAAGTCAGTTCTCGAACAATATAAGGCTATATCACATACTTTAAAAGAAATAATGTTCTGAATATCCTGCTGAGCTGCTATGTTGTTGCAGGTTCGGAGAGGTCCACAATTGCAAGGAACTAGTGACGGCCGCTCTCACCTTCATCCATTCTCACTTCCCTCTGGTGTATGCTGAGGAAGAGTTCCTAGAGCTGCCCAAGGAGCAGCTGTGCAGCCTGCTGTCTAGCGAGTATCTGAGAGTAGACAGCGAGTTTCAGGCAAGTTCACAATACACACAGTTTTATGACCTCCTAGTACTAGTCAAATCTCAGTGTAGATTTTTAAGTGACTAGGAGATTTTGGTACCGGTACTGTGGAATCTTCTTCTCCACCTATAAATATTTCACCAACTAAATTTTCTAATAGGACTAAAAATGTAATAAATTGTGATCAAAATCAATGAAATTCATGTATCCTAGTCTTTTTAGTTTTTATTTGTACACTTTGTCAATTAAACTACGAAATGAACATAAAATATTACAAAACTTGTTGCCAGCACTGTATTTTCCCTTTTTTTTTTAATGAAATACGTAAGGCATAACTTTGTCTTGATTAAAAAAGTACAGTAGTAAGAAATTAAATTTAATTCGCCAGTAGAAATTTTTCAAAATAATCAGTTGAAAAAATTATTTAAAATACTGTATCTTAAAAGAACTTTTTTTTAATTGTACTTCTTGTTATAACTACATAACATAATTTTTACTGCAGGTGTTTGAGGCAGCAATGCGATGGTTCTCGTACGACACTATGCAACGCAGACGCTACGTCTTCGAGATTTTGGGCCAAGTGCGGCTGCCTCTACTGAAGACACCCCTGCTAGAGCGAGCAATTGCAGAGTGTACCGACATGAGCCTTAAGGTGGCGTTACGGAGCGTTTTCAAAGATCTAGTGGCTCGCAGAGGAAGTCTGGTCCCCTTCATCGGCGTCAAACCACGCTTAGCTGCAAAGAAAGACATCTACCTGATTGGAGGGTCAAAGAAGGAACTGGTAAGAGCTGTCTTAGGATTATCTTTAATAAGTGTAGCAAACTTGAGTTTCAATTGTTTCTTAGAGTGGAGTTCAGTATGAAATTTGTATACATTATTTTTATTTGAAGTGGGTAGAATGTTCATGCGAGGGACCTGATCTGCAGTTTTACCAAATGTTCACAAATCATGAAATTTAATTGCAAAAATTCAAAACAACTTTGAACTGGAAAAAAACTTTACCTTAATAGACCACTTGCAAAACTATGTTTTAGCAAAACGTAAACAAACTCATTCACCCAGGTATTGTTGGTTGTTGATTATGTGTATTTTTTTTTCCAATACATTGGACCTTATGGGAAATTCACGTTTTTCACATACAGATTTCAATACGTGACATACGTATGATTTTAAAAATAAATATACTGTATCACCGGAATCTGCAGTTCTTGGCCATTTATAATATTGAAAATTTTATTGGAAGACTGTTTCTTTATTTCAATATAGTAAATTTAGTATGACACCAAATCAGCCAATTGCATGGGGTAAGATACGTAACTAGGAAAACTCCAGTTTGTTGATTTTAACCGTTGCAATAATAAACAATCTGAAGCTTGCTTGGTTACGTATCTTACCCCATGCAATTGGCTGATTTGGTATCATACTAAATTTACTATATTGAAATAAAGAAACCGTCTTCCAATGCAATTTTCAATATTATAAATGGCCAAGAACTGCAGATTCCGGTGATATATTTATTTTTAAAATTATACGTATGTAATGCATTGAAATCTGTATGTGAAAATCGTAAATTTCCCATAAGGTCCAATGTATTGGAAAAAAAATACGCATAATCAACAACCAACAATACCTGGGTGAATGAGTTTGTTTACGTTTTGCTAAAACATAGTTTTGCAAGTGGTCTATTAGTAAAAACCATTTCATTTTTTTCAAGTTTCATTAACTTTTTCCAGTTTTATGAAACTAGATTTGTAGAAGAAGAAGAAGAATTGTAGTGTTCTCCCCATTAGAGCACTTATAATTAACTTAATCACTGAAAAGTAAATGTTGCCCGGTGAAAAGTTTCCTTTTTTAACTATTATTGATGCTAATAGTTTGGAAACTGCTTCCCAACTTGGAGATCTTCTGATTTTTACCCAATTTTTTTGTTTTAAACCTTGCTCTCATTAAAAAAAAAAAAAAAAACAGCTGTATTGTATTTTTTTTTCTTTATACTGGCTTACATAGGACAGTTAAAACATCAAAAAATTCAGTGCATTCAGTGCATTCCTTGTGAAGTAATTTGGAGTTTTAATTACAAACTCTCCTTATTTCAGATCACTTTATCAACGAGATCTTCTGAGTGTACGTATGAGTCAGTAGAGAGGTTTGACACTTTTCGACAACAATGGCTGCCCAAAGTTGCCCCCATGGCCATTGGTCGCATCTTACCTGGTGTTGTGGCTCTTGACGGACTCATATATGTTGTGGGAGGGGAGCAGGAGTCCCAAATTCTTGCAAACGGAGAAGTTTACAACCCCCAGGAAGACAAATGGTCTAAGGTAACAATCAATTTATTGTTAAGCTGTCAAATGTAAGGTTTTGTCTTACCATATTCAGCTAATACAGCTGTGGCATTCTTGTAGGTTGAAATTTGTCTGATTTTTTTTTTTTTTTTTTTTATTTCTGTAAATTGTATTATAATTTTAGGTTGCCAGTATGGTGGTACCTCGCTGTGAATTTGGACTGTGTGCCCTTGGTGGATACCTTTATGCAGTAGGAGGCTGGGTTGGCCAAGACATTGGAGGCAGTATCGAGAGATATGACCCAAGCACAGATCGGTGGAGTCTGGATGGCAGCCTTCCCGCTCCTCGATTTAGCATGGGCGTTGTTGCATTTGAAGGTCAGTCACAAATCTGATTTATCGTTGAATTACAAGTGTATCAACATAATAGCATATAAAAATATTTGTCTGAAGTTTAATAATGATGTACACTGTACAAACCCATATCTATTTTTAGTATTTTTCATGAAACATACCCAATAGGCAAGTAGAAAGATTGAGTAACAGTCAGTCGTTTTTAAATTCCAAAAGTTCTTGTATGTACCTTCACTACACTTTCTATTGTATTAATTCAGTAATTAGCTAATTATTTAGTGACTAGTGTGTGTGACATTTTATTACAAATAAAAATTACAAAATATTATTAGTATGTAATATATAAGCATAAAAAATAATCCTTGTATGGCATTCATACCACGAGGTATTTAAATTAGCATTTTCATATTTCTGTTCGTTATTGATTACCTTTACCTGAAGCTTCAGATATTGACAGACTATTGGGTTGGCAGGCCTTCTGTACATCGTGGGAGGTTGCCTTCACAACAAGCGCCACCTACAGGATGTGATGAGCTACAATCCAGTGACCGGGGAGTGGACTCAGCTAGCACCCATGTTGGTACCTCGCAGCCAGATGGGTGTCGCCGTGCTTAACAACTGCCTGTATGTAGTGGGCGGTACGAACCGGCACCACGAGGTCCTCAAATCCGTCGAGTGCTACAACTTCCTAGAGGTAATGGGGTGTTCATCTTCAGTAATAGAAATATTAGAATTGTATTTTTTTTTTTTTTAGTTAAAAAAGAAGGGAGGGGGGGGGGGGGCTAAATTACTCTATCTTACTTCAAACTATGATACTCCGAGTTGAAATCCTCTTTTACCCTTTCTTTTTAATAAGTTGAATTCCATCGACAGTACCTTGGTAATTTGCAAGGTTGGTAATTTGTAACCAAAGTGATAATAAACAAATACAGTATATTTTTGCAAACATTTTCTCCTTACGAGACAACTTCAACTCTGCTTGTACAAGTACTTGAAACAGTACTTTTAAAACAAGATTTGTAAGGAGAAAATGTATGCAATAAATAAAACAATTAAATTGTATTGTGTAATAGAGGGTGATATAATTTTAACAGAATGAGCTTTAGACCAATACTCTATTTTTATTTGTCAAGAATTATAATTAAACCTTTAACCTTTAAAACTTTAAATGTGTCAAGAATTTTGTTTCTATTTTTTCCCAGGAGGACAAATAAAATATTTACATACTAAAATTTATAAAAAATGTGAGGAATTTTAAAGATTTATGAAGACATTTTAAATTTTATAATTACTACATTAATGTTTTTTTTTTTTATACATCATTGTTAAGCATTACATTACTAAAAGGCGAGATCTAAAGTTGAAATGTGATGCTCATTTTGGTCCAAAGTTGAACTGTGGTGCTTTTTTTGGTCCAAAAGTTCAAATGTAGAGCTTGTGTTCCCAGGACAAGTGGACGGAGGTTCCATCGCTGTCTCGAGGCCGAGCGAGTCCGGCGGTGGCTGCAGCGGACGGCCTTCTGTATGCGATGGGAGGGGACCAAGCCCATGAGGTGAATTTCTACCGGGCCCAGATCACCATGACCAGTATGGAGTGCTTTAACCCGCTGACCAACTCGTGGTATGACGGACCATCGTTGCCAGAGAGCCGCAGTGAGGCGGGAGCCGTGGTTGTGTGACTTTCCATTTTGCCTCATTGTCAATGCTGCTGCTCTCAGAGCTTCACTCAGTCAATTGCCCCCAGCCAGCTCACGGCCTAAGGCACACACTGATCCTTAACTGTCAGATTTATATATTAAATTTTCTTCTAAAATTGCAGAGAGAATCATTGTGTGCATTGGAGATAAAGAGGTGCATAACAATTTATTTATATTTTTTCCCTCTTTTTTTTTTTTTACTTTTTTTTTTTTTTTTTTTAAGTTTTTAATCTTGTGGATACATCTACAGGATGCTAATACAGTAGCAAACTTGTACGTAAAATAACAGAACTGCTACTTTGTGGCATATTATTAAATTTATTAAAAAATTTTGGTCTAATTTAGTATGAAATTCCATTTTAAGCTGTAAGAGACTATCATAGTATGTTTTCGTGGTCAACAATAATGTATTGTAGTCAATCTCATGTTCATGTTGAAAGCATGATTTATGTATCCTATGGAGACAATGTTAATACTCTTCCCATCAAAGGTGAAATATGACTAATCGTTGACCATTTAAAGCAACCAGTTGTTTAAAGTTATTATTTTCTCAGTATTTAAAACACACACATATATAATATGTATGTATATATATATATATATATATATATATATATATATATATATATATATATATATATATATATATTATATTTTTTTAGATTTTAATATTAAAATTTTAAGGGTAAGGTAACGCCACCAATGTTAAAAAAAATCCCTCTCACAAAAATTCTGAAAAAAATTTAAAATGTTCTCCTCTATACCCCCTATCAGTACCTAAAATATCAGGTATACAAATACGATCTAGTTTTTGAGTTATAAAATTTTTAAGTTGACTACTTTAACATGGAGAAATGAAACTCCCATGTTAAATTGGTCAACTTTAAAAATTCATAACTCAAAAACTAGATCGTATTTGTATACCTGATATTTTAGCTACTGATAGGGGGTATAGAGGAGAACATTTTAAATTTTTTTCAGAATTTTTGTGAGAGGGATTTTTTTTAACATTGGTGGCGTTACCTTACCCTTAAGTAAAGGCTTTGCCCTTTTTAGCAGATTTAAGTAATTTCTATCATGGTAACTCAAGGAACATCAAGTCTATTAATCTTCAGTGCTTTATGTTAAACCATGATTAATATTAATTACTGCTATTAAGAGCAAAGTTGTATTTTATTATTAAGTGCACTTTTATTACTAATTATTTTTTCTTGGAGTAACTTGAACGTTTTAGTTTGATATACAACACTTAAAATATAACAATTATGGACGGATTTTGATATATACATTAAAACAAGTGGTTCATCAATTTGCTAGTGTGACTATATTATATATACCTCTTGACTTAGGCTGTAGGCTGCTGCTTGGGAAATTTCACTAAATATGTTCATTTTTTACGCATAAAAATTTGCACTATATAATATATGCTCAAATTTAGTTTAGCTTTTTAAATGCATTTTTTAATAAAACAATAATGTATTATAAAATATATCAGCATCTTACAATTAAAAATTGTTCAAATTCACAACTACTAAAGCACCTTTGGGTGCAACTATCTTGACTATTATGTTTTCTAAAGTAAGCATGAAGATTTTAAGAGAAAGCATTGCTATAATGATTTAAACAATTGACACTGCTGCTGTTATTATTTGCATGTCTATTTAAAACTGTTCTCAGTTTGCTTGCTTGTTTGCAAAACTTCAATTTTAATTGTAAATTAAAATTGGAAGTGAACAGTTTTTTACTACATAATATATTCTTACCAAATTGACTTAAAAATGTCATAAGGCTAGCTTATATTGACATGGTATAAAGTGGGAAAATGTTGTGACTACTGTCATAAATTTTTTGTGGATTTGCAACAATTTCTCACCACATCAAATTCACAATTTCACCTTCAAAATAGGGTGGAAAGTGTTTTTTTAGAATTAAGAAAATTATACACACAAATTTTGATAGTATAATAATGGCCAAAAAGCCTGTGTGCATTTACAGAATAAATAAAATAATATATTATATATCTGTGATTTTCACAGATATTTACCTAACGGCAGTGCTATAAACTATATAATTGAGTATCAACCTCAATTTTTTTAATTGCAGAAATGAATAGAGTGTGCAAAGTTATGCTACCCTGATTTTTTTCAGATTTTTTACAGCCCAGGTACTATTTTTAAAATTTTGTTTAAAGTTCTTTTTGTGACGTCACGAGACGCTGCTCTTTAAGAAAAAGATAGGACTTGCCGCCTCGTGACATCACAAAAAGGACTTTCAATAATTTTTTAAAAATAGTTCCCGGGCTCAAAAAATCTGGAAAAAAAATCAGGGTAGCATAAATTTTTTGCACGCTGTATCCATTTCTGCAATAAATAATAAAAAAAAAATGAGGTTGATACTCCATTATTCAGTTTTGTGAATTTCTATACACTTTAGCTGTTCAATTGTACATGTACACAAGCTGTTTTGTTACAGCACCATCCATTCTTATATAAAAATTTATGTGTTATATATAGAGAGCGGAAAAAGGTCATTTCGACTTTTTGTGCATATGAGGACTATTTTGTTGTTATTTAGGATGTCCACCTATCTCCGGAAGTGGATTAAGATAAGCCTATAAAAAAATGACTATTTAGATTTTTTTTTTTTTTTTTTGCGACTATAATATTTTGGCAAAATGTGACTTTTTGACACTTCTTAGTGCATTTCAGCTATTTTCTTCAAATCGTCAATAGAAACTACTAAAGAAATATGGTAAAAAAATAAAACTCACAAACACATCAGAATTTTAAACAGATTTTTTTTTTTAACAATGCATGTCATCTATATGGATGCACTTCTTTTAAAACTAATAAAAATATTTTTTATCGATAATACTTTTAAAATGCCTATTTGCTACCTTTTCCAACAAAAAGTGACTTTTTGTAGACTATTCACAAAAAAAAAAAAAAAAGGCGGCTTTTTTAAGACTATTTTCAAAAAAAAAAAAAGTTGACTTTTTAGGCGCCTATTTTTGAAAAAAAAAAAAATGTGACTTTTTTCCGCTCTCTAGTTATATATATACAGGTAAGAGAAAATGTATAATTGAGTGTTGAGTGTTCACAGTACAAAATTTCTTTTGAAATATAGTCCTGCATGATTATGTACGTGGTTTTCTTTGTGGGAAAAATATATTTTTTTTGCACATCAGTGTGCATGATTTTTTTTAAATATTATTTGATGATATATGGTAAGCTTATTAAGCTTTTTTATGTTCACTTAAACCTAGAGAATAAAGTAAAAATATTTGTCTTAAATTACTCTGTGTGTGAAAAATGTGTGCTTTGCTGGTTAAATTGAGGTAATAGCGGGAGTGTTATTGCAAATTTAGCAAATTTAATGATGATATTGAACATTTACAATTTTTTTCTTGGGATGATTTTTATTATTTTATATATTGCATACATATAAATCTAAATTATAAGTGTTATCTATATCTACCTTATATTTCTTCTTTTATTCTTTTATTTATTATTATTTTAATGAGAATTTGATGAATCTCAGTTACATTTATCTCAGAACTACCCCCCCCCCCCCCCCTCTATTAAATTAAAGTTATTGAAGTGGAACTTGAATTGAAACTTGTCATTTGATTAATTTGTGCTCTGTGCAAAGTTGCAGTTGCAAAATAAGATTTTGAGTCATTGCTGACATATATCTCAACTCACAGCGAGCCGTGGATATAGTTGTGACATACGTCAGCAAAAGACACAATTTTTTGCAACTTGGTATAGCTTAGGGTGACCAGATATCTTGATGTCCAAAACGGTACATGCCCCTAAGATAGAGGCCTGAAGGGCCAAAACCCCCGCGGCGCGATTTTTTTGGGTGCCACGCCCCCTTTTTTACTTTTTTTTTCTTAATAGATTTTCGAATTGTTTTTTTTTTATGAAGCCGTTTTTTCCGAAAAAATTTATTTTATTTGAAAATCCATTAAAGAATTTTCGTTTTAGATTATACGTAAGTATTTTTTAATTGGTAGCATTGGTACCATAGTTCAGACGAAGTTAGAGTAAAACGCTGTTTTCTGTTCCATAATGCTGCATGTTTAAGGGCTCAGGAAAACAAACTTTAGGATTTTTTTGCGATGAAGCTATTTGAGATGAAATATTTTGGTTTTCATTTCTCAATAAAGCAGGGCAGGTTAAAATATTTTAAGGAAATAAAATAATAATAATGCAATCGCTCACTCTACTTTGAATAATATAAATAATTGCATTTTTTTTTATGTATACATTTTTCATATAATTAGAAAAAAAGAGATTTATTATGGTCACCATGCAAGAAAACTGTGCCAGTGAGTTGCTTTCCTAAAATTAACCTTTTTTCTTGGCCTGGCCACGATCCTATTATGTTGTAAAGTTGCATGTAAAATAAAAAGAAACAAAAGCAATAAAAGAAATTTATACTGAAAAAGCATAACTTCAAAGGATACTTTTCCAATAAAAAAAAAATATATTTAAATATTTTAAATTTATTTTATTATTTTTTTTTTTTAATTTTGTTATCAAATTTTCCGTCTCCCTTCACAATATTTCTAAATTTACGTGTTACTTAAATAATGCATTATATTTTTGTTTATAAATAAATAAAACTTAATATAATGTCACAAGATAAACGAGATAAACTATACAAAAACAAAAAAAAAAACAAAAAAAAAAATGGAGTATAAAGCAAGAAATTAATTTTAATTATACTTTTAATCGAACTGTCAACACATTTTGCAAATAGTGTGAACTCTTGTTAGAGTGAAATAGCTGAAGAAGTTAAATTGAATAAATTCATAGCATTCAAATTGGACTTATATATAATAACAGCTGAAATTACTTGATTGTAATATGAATAATATTTGTGGCGTTTTTCCCTCATATTATTTTCCATTTATTTACGTAATATCCATGCACGATTATTGTGAAGAAAAAAAAAAGAAAAGAGAGACATAGAAATTTTTGTCTAAGCCACGACACAATATATATGCATAAGAATGATTTTTTATATTTTATTGGAAATTTCCATCAAGTGAATATCATCAATATCAATTTCATGATATTTTTGTGTAAAGTTTTTTACTTATTTTTTATTCAAAATTTAATCGAAAAGTAGTGACATCATTTCGGATATGCATACTTGGAAGAAATATGCTGTTTTGCGAATGCGATCGAGAAAAAGGGTCATGGAGTTGCAAAATCATTTGCGTCTGTACATTTTCGTAAATATTCACAACCAAATTTCTATGAAATTTTTATTTTTTTAATGGTAAAATTTTTATAAAATGTTCCTTTTTTAAATTTTGTCCGAAAGCGGTACATTTAGGCGTCCCGAGAGCCTCTTTGGGGACACCGGGACATGGTACTCTAAAACGGTACTGTACCGGTCAAAACGGTACGTCTGGTCACCCTAGTATAGCTGCACTGCTCACAGATAAAACCAATTTTAAGAAAAAAAAATGCAGTTGTAAATAATTACCTTGATCAAAACGTAAATGATTTGGGGACCTGAGATCAGTCATTAAAAGAGCTATTAAATGAATTAATTTCAATGTCTCTGCCAACGCAATAATTTCTCCTACATTTTTTTGCTTGTCACGGTCTAATATTTTATTTTGTAGTGTGTTATAAGCATAAAAAACAATGATAATTTTTATGTCTTTATTTTATTATTAATATTTATTTCTTCAGTTGTACTAATTAATTTTATAGAAGCATTCATCATAATCATTCATATATTTTTTTAATTAATTCTAAAGATTGTAATTCATTCTATGACTCAAGAACTGTAATGTGGTTTATTATTAATTATATTATGCATTTGTATTACCCAATAGTCATTAATCAATTTATGTATATTTAAATTACATATTTGGGATAAATTTCACTATTTATTATTTATGCTTACATTTATATAGGATATAGGCCTACCAAAAATTCAGATGACGGCACCTCTGAACTTCTATGATATAGCTGCTTGTTTTTTCTTTGTCGCTCTCATATCTAATGTCACTAGCATAATCTTTCATAATTATATTAAGAATTAAGCCTTTTTCTATGGGCTCTAAGCCAATTAATTCTATGGTGCCGAATATTTATCCTAATATTGTTATTGCTTTTGTATATTGTCAAGCAAAAGTGCTTTCAACTATATAAATATAAAAAGTGCTTGTCACACTAGCGTGAAGAAATGAAATATGATAATAACGATTTATAGGCTTTGCTCTGTTAATTTTTTTCTGTAGAATAAATGTCTTATTATGTTATAGATAAGAGAAATTTAATATATTAAGAAAAAGAGAAAAATGTGAATATTTAGTAAATTACTATTTTAATTTGAACTGTACAAATTAATGTTTAGAATTAATAAAATTTAATCTTAACTGAAATTTTAGCTAATTTATGAGACTTAAATTATCATTACATTTTACATGCATTTTTTAGTAAAATTAAATTAGAAATTCAGCAAAATATTTTTGTGTTCTATTTGGAATATTTCAGAGCAAAGTCATATTTATTTTATTGGTAGCTTTTTGTTGGTATGTGGTGTTTCTTGTGATAACAAAATTATAACAAATTTAAGTTTAGAAAATAAAAAATAAAAGAAACAACAAATAATACACTTTGCAATTATTTTAAGTGATCTGAAACCTATATTTTCCAACAAGCTGTTGCCCCAATACTTGAGGCAAGAAGCTACTAACACTCATTATCAGAGCTATATAGCTTCATTTAATTAATTTTTATTTTATAATCTGAAAGCTAGCCTTTATCACAACTGTAAGTTGTTTAGTTTTAAAGCTAATGATCTGATTGACTGTAAGAATTAAATTAACTTTAATTTTTAATGCTAGATAAAATTTAAATATAAGCTTACTTAATTGATAAGTAAGTTGTTTATTTCATAATGTACAGAAATGGTTCTACATTGTGGCAAATAATTTATTTAAATCCACAACATAATAAGAATGTATGGAACATATTTTCTTTTTAATTACTACAGGGTGCTCTATTTACATTATCTTCATTCCTTGTTCTTGAGGGGTGGGGTGAGGTTGAAGTCAAACAGTCCAGACCCTGCAGACTGTAACAAAAAATACATATAAATTAAAATCACAATAATGATTAAAAACCAACTTTAACTTATTAGTGTTTTGCTTAGACAGGATCATACATTCAATTTGACACTCCCATCAGACAGCTTTAGGTTTGCTAGAGCATAGTTATGTTATTTAGAACTTTAAAAGCTGTGGGATAAAGTGTAGACAACAACTTTGTTTAGGACCCAAAAGTAAGGCTGTTTGTTCTGCTTGGTTAATTTTTTGGAGTTGAATTATAAGATCTAGCTGTACCGGTACTGACTTGATTCAGACCTGCTTCTGAATTTATCAAATGCACCCCCTTTTTTTTTTAGTATAATTACATATCTGTGCATCTAACTGTCTTTATTAATACAGTAGAATTCTGCACAAATGTAGCAGAATCAATAACTGTTAACATCCCTTCAATCAGTGACCTTTCAAAGACAGATTAGCTCACTTGTTCAAACAGCCCTTCTTCCAGATTTTTTAAAGTACTGACAAGCATGTCAACACTGAACAAGGGTGGTTCAGGTAATATTGGTCTTTGCTTACAATGACAAAGGTTGCAGTGGTGAAGGCGACACCTGCCAGCAGGTGCAGGTTGTACTTGCGCTGCTTGCTGTTGAAGTTCTCCTGCCATGACCCCTGGGGCACGGGAAGGTCATTCATCGTGGTCGCCTTTACGTTCGCAGGGGCGTGGTAGGACCTGCTGGCACCTGCAACCACAGCACACTCAATTACTAAGGGTACTAAAATACGGCTGCACATGCCCAAGTGACAGTACAGCTGCAGAGCGAGGTTTCATGATCCACTATCTCAATTAAAGAAGTAGATGAGGATCAAACTGGTTAATATCCCCTTTCACATCCAGTAAAGTTAAATTTTTTACCCTTTTTTTTTAACTGAATGCCATTAATGCATGAAGTGCCTACACTGTACATACATACTGTATCATACAGTATGCATACACTAAATTGGCTATATAGAAGATAAGATAAGCAGTGTGTACACACATTACATGCATACACCCCTGCTTGCGGCTATTCCACCACGGTGGCTCGCTTGCTTACGGCTGACTCTCGCAGCTCCTCCCTGATGAACTTACTAACGCTAGCCTCCACAATTCGCCCAGAATCCAGCAAATTCCACTCCCTCACCGTTCTTCTCAAGAAATAATACTTGCCCATATCATTTTTGCTATAGTACAGTATATCATATATTATATACATAATACGGCTGTCGGTTATCAAGAAAACAAGAGTTCAATACAACCAAATTTAATTATTAAAAGCAATATTGCACATAAAGCCAAAGAGCTCTACAAACTGGGTAAAAATTACAGTATGTAAAACTCAAGGGCACGAGTGAGAAAGGGTCACAAAAAAATCAGAGAAAATGAGGGGAAAAAAAATTCTCAGTGCATGCTCATGGTAAATCGAGTAATTAATATTCTAAAGAGTTGTTAGCATACCGGCAGCCTTCTGGAGAACTGGCCTAACCACTCTTGTCAGCATTTTCTTGGTTAAAATTTCTTTTTATGGGTCGTCTGCTAAGCCGGAAATCAGCAGGAGAAAAGAACGGAAGTGGACCACAATTCCATGTAACAAGAAAAGAGCGCTAAAATTTTAAATTTATATTTGGCATAATTATAATTCAGACTTCAGAGACTCGATCTAATATATTATACGTACATATGATATATCTCATGGTCTATAATTAATAAATATAATAGCTTATAATTATTTCACCCCCGTTTCACCCAAGTACCTCTCGGTAATTAATTTCACCCACAAACTGTGTATTTCACCACATAATATTTATGTACTTATTAATTTATTTATTTATTCACATTATTATAATATATATATATATATATAATATATATATAAATACCATTTTTGGTACATTAATTGGATTAATTATTAGTCTTTTATTAATAAACACAAAAAGTGTACATTTATACATTCCGTTATTGTATCATGACATACATTGATTAATTGTGACTAATATATATACTATAATAAAATATATATATAAATTATTTATATATATGTAATATATATATATATATATATATATATATATATATATTATTATTATACTAAAATTAATTATTACTTTATTTTATATTAAATTTATATTATAATTATACATTATTATGAGACCTCCCCCCGTGTCTTTTTTTGGTCTGTAATATCAAGGTTGGCTTTATACAGGTTAAGCCTCCAATTTGACCAATGTTAACGGGCTTAGCCAATCAGATTCAAGTATATCAGGACCCATCCAGGGTTATTCTCCTATTGTTATCGGGTATACGCGCATCAGATAAAGTGGACATTTTCATTGTTGGGGATACGTAACTCAATGTTGAAATCGATTTTTTCGATACTTTTTCTGGAGCTCCAGAGGATTTACATTCTTAACCAAATGCACCTAGGGGTTTTAAAGGGTGAAAAGAACGATTTTTGAGACGATGGAGACATTCACTCAGTGAAATCATTGATTTTAATGCATTAAAAGTTGGACGCTTCTTATTGGCTGATCAGAATTTGTTGATTTTTTCAGTTGCAAATTCCTATTGTTGAAAATTTGCGCTTGGTCCCTGTATAAATAATTAATATTTTTGAAATAAATAAATAAAACAATTTATAACACTATTTTCTACCATTTATTATTTTTTAAATAATTTTCATAACATAAAAACTCTTTTTTTAAATTAAATTATGGGCAAAAAGTGTTTTTTTTTATTGCAGCTCTCTGATTGGTTTAAAAGTGGACATTCTTTAACCAATGATATCGCTCGAAAATTTTCAACAATTAAAATTTCAGCCAATTAGAAAAAAATCAACAACTTTATTTTGGCCAATCACAGCAATTCCAAATGACCACTTTTAAGCCAATCAGAATTCAGTATTTAGCGCCATAAGCCAGACAGTGGCGCGTATACCCTCTATTATAGGAGAATAGCCCTGGACCCATCGTGCCGCGAAACTTTAAATGCGCCCATGATGCAATGCTATTTTTGAATTTTCGCGGTGCAATGGGTCCTGGAAATAGTGGAAAAATGACGCACGAAATACGCACGTGGCTTAACCTGTATAAAGCCAACCTTGTGTAATATTCGCGAACGCAACCAAATTCAGCCCTCTAGCGGCCAAAAGTGTGAACTGCTAGAATGCGGCTAGCTGTTCATAACAGTATAGGAACAACATACCATTCCTGAGTTAATTTACGTGATTATATAATATTATCCACTTGCAAATTTTTAATTATCATAATAAAGTTAAATATTAGTCTTAATAAATAAAATAACAGATAAATGTGACCATACACCGTGTCATTTGCTTTAAATAGTCTTGCGCCCGGCGCGTGGTATATATGCATAATATGTATATGTCGATCCATATGATATTAAATAATTGTTAATTTTTCTTACTGATTGGGATAAAATTATGAAATTAATTTTCAAGGTGTAATCGACCCTCCTAAAAACTTGGAAATATTTTAGATTTTCTCCCCGACGCACCCCTGAGGGTGGAGAACTACCCCGAAAAACAATTTTCCTTACAAATTGTGCTAAAATTATGAAATTAATTTTCAAGGGGCAATCGACCCTACTGAACTCGGAAATAATTTTAGATTTTCTCCCCGACCCACCCCTGAGGGTGGAGAACTACCCCGAAAAACAATCTTCCTTAAAAATTGTGCTAAAATTATGAAATTAATTTTCAAGGGGTAATCGACCTTCCTGAACTCGGAAATAATTTTAGATTTTCTCCCCGACGCACCCCTGAGGGTGGAGAACTACCCCGAAAATCAATTTTCCTTAAAAATTGTGCTAAAATTATGAAATTAATTTTCAAGGGGTAATCGACCCTACTGAAGTCGGAAATAATTTTAGATTTTCTTCCCGACGTACATCTGAGGGTGGAAACCTACCCCTAAAATCCATTTTCCTTAAAAATTGTGCTAAAATAAAAAAATTAAATTTTCAAGTGTTTATTAACCCCTCTGAAACTCAGAAATAAATTTAGACGTTTTCCCCGACGCAACCCTGAGGGTCAACGGCTACCCACCATATCCTTTTCTTTCTTAATAATCGAGTTGAAATTGTGAATTAAATTTTTATTCGGGATTTATCGAAAATTTTCAGAGAAAAAGTATCCCAGACTCACTTTTTCACTTGCAGTATGATGATGGTTTCACTCAATGTGTTCAACACCGTTAATTGGCGTGATGGCACATGTTGGTCCGCTCAACGAGGCTATGTGTGTAGGTGCATGGCCTCTAACATCTGAGTTGTGACCAATTCCATGCAACGTCTTTTCTCCACTTTCTGTTCGTCAATTGGTCTCAAATCTCTTCTTGTAAACCTGTAAACCATTTGCTTCAGAAAGAGATTTGAGACCATTGACGAGCTAGCTGAAAGTGATAGAAGTTATGTGGAATTGATGGTCACACCTCAGTTGTTAATTAATGTTACACATAGCCTCATTGTGCAGACCACAACATGAGCCTTCACGCCATGTAATTATTATAACGGTGGACATCCATCATCATACTGCAAGTAAAGAGGCGCGGCGCGAGTCTGATATATTTTTTTTCTATGAAAAATTACGATAAATCCCGAAAAAAATTTAATTCACAATTTCAACTCGATTATTAAGAAAGAAGGATATGGTGGGTAGCCGTTTACCCTCAGGGTTGGGTCGGAGAGAAAATCTAAAATTATTTCCGACTTCAGTAGGGTCGATCGCCCCTTGAAAATTAATTTCATAATTTTAGCACAATTTTTAAGGAAAGTGGATTTTCGGGGTAGTTCTCCACCCTCAGGGGTGCGTCGGGGAGAAAATTTAAAATTATTTCCGAGTTAGTTCAGGAGGGTCAATTATCTCTTGAAAATTAATTTCATAATTTTAACACAATTTTTAAGGAAAGTGGATTTTAAGGGTAGGTCTCCACCCTCAGGGGTGCGTCAGGGAGAAAATTTAAAATTATTTCCGACTTCAGTAGGGTCGATTACCCCTTGAAAATTAATTTCATAATTTTAGCACAATTTTTAAGGAAAGTGGATTTTCGGGGTAGTTCTCCACCCTCAGGGGTGCGTCGGGGAGAAAATTTAAAATTATTTCCGAGTTCAGGAGGGTCACTTACCTCTTGAAAATTAATTTCATAATTTTAACACAATTTTTAAGGAAAGTTGATTTTAGGGGTAGGTCTCCACCCTCAGGGGTGCATCAGGGAGAAAATTTAAAATTATTTTCGACTTCAGTAGGGTCGATTACCCCTTGAAAATAAATTTCATAATTTTAGCACAATTTTTAAGGAAAGTGGAGTTTTGGGGTAGTTCTCTACCCTCAGGGGTGCGTCGGGGAGAAAATCTAAAATTATTTCCTAGTTTAGGAGGGTCGATTACCCCTTGAAAATTAATTTCATAATTTTAGCACAATTTTTAAGGAAAATGGGTTTTAAGGGTAGTTATCTAACACTCAAGGGTGCGTCGGGGAGAAAATCTAAAATTATTTCTTGGTTCAGGAGGGTTGATAACCCCTTGAAAATTAAGTTTTATAATTTTAGCTCGTTTATTAAAAAAAGTGGAAAATACTTATAGGTTTGAATAACGGGGTACGGCCGCGGGCGGGTAGCACTCCAGGGGTGTGCGTGGTAGAGGTGGTGCGACGGGGGTGTGGTAATGAATCTGTATTAATTAATTATTTCAGAGGTGTAAATTAATTACCTATTGTATGAAATTTTCTCCATAAAATTCTTATAAATTTTCAAATTGTTACATCTCGGTCATATTCATTGGAAAAACTTTTCGTATTTCCTATGGGGAAAAAAAAAACACCCCTGAAAGGGGTGCGATTGGCTCCAATAATATTGTAAAGCCCCTGAATTTAATTTGACAGCTGGTGCGTCAAATTTTACGTTTGTATGTAAGCTTCTAATCGCACATTATCAAATTATTAACCTGCTTTTCATACTCCATATTTCTTTCGAGCCGCATTACGTCCGCCATTTTGTGACGTCATCACTCTGCAGACAGCGCCGCCATCGGTCATTTCGTTCGAGATATAAAAAGCTTAATTATAAATTATCTTATAATATTTGTACCACGATAAAATATTATATACATGCAATGTATAATATATATATATATATATGCACTCTGCCACTGTGTATATTATATTTTTTAAATGGATCGAGTTATTAATTGCAGAAACAAATAGAGCGTGCAAAGCAGTTATGCGCTATAATATATAACTCTTGATTTTTTTTTCAGATTTTTTAGAGCCCGTGAACGGCGTGAACTATTTTTTTTAAAAAATTTTTTTTCTTTTTTTTTTCTCTTTTTGTACGTGACATCACGAGACGCCGGCCGCTCCTAAGAAAAAGATAGGACTCGTGCAATATGACATATATCACAAAAAGGACTTTCAATAATTTAAAAAAAAAAAAAAAAAACGGGGAAAAAAACAGGGTAGAATAATTTTACACGCTCTATCCATTTTGGCAAAATAAAAAAAAATTGAGGTCGATACTCCATTATTTATACTCGACCATATATTAAATATGCATATTATATATTTATGGTATATATATATATATATGTCTCTGATATATGGCAGCTATATGTAATAATGCAGTTAAAAAACAAGTAAAAATTGAATAAATAAATGAAAATAAATAAATATAGATAAATAAATAAAAATCGCCTTTCTGGGAATTATATTTTAAGGTCTTCCATCTTCCACAGCATCTGAGAGAACGCTCTGGTTCTCCCATCAAACCTAAATTGATGGCGTACCATGATGCATGCATACATATATGCATGTATTATATTATGCCAATTAAATAAATATAAATTTAATTTTCAAGTTAAAAAATTTATTGAAATTCAATGTCACACAATATAAAATAAATTTAATTATAAGGATTATAACAAATGTACACATATATTATATATTATATATGTATAATATATAATATTATATATTATATAAAAGACCAACAAAAGCAATAAATACTTTAATTACTTTAAAAAACTGAAAATAAAAATTTAACCATATATTATATATCATGCAACATTTTTAGACAATTAAAATATTACTAAACCTAAACACAGTATTTGTAGAAAACACAGAGACTATTAAAAAAATAATAATAATAATAATTATTGTTTTTGGTATGGTTTAATTTTCACCTATTTTAATACAACTGGATTAATTAATTTTAAATTGAGACTTTCCTTCAGTTGAGAGTTGAGAGTTTGAAATAATAATATTACATGGTGAACACATATATAAACATGTATATCCTCCGAACTATATATATTAGACCATGGCAGAGAGAACAACCTTAGTTGAAAAATAAGAGTGCTAATAAGTGATAATTTGAGAAGTAGTCAAGTAGTTGACTACTGCTCAAATTATCACTTAGACTTTTATTTTTCGACTAGGGAAAGTTGAAATATTGTCTCCATGCACTTATTTGTTTAAAATTTAATTTTAAAACATAATTCTGTTGAGAAAAACAAAAAACAAAACAAAACAGACATTGTGAGTAACACAATTAACCTATTATGTCATAATATGATTTCAGATCTGGCCAAAATCTATGAAGAAATAACATTTTTTATTACACGTTTCTTAATTTAATAACAGCAACCTCATAAACACCAATAATAAATTGTACGTACTTTAAATTATTTAACATTGCATTGTTAACAAATAATTAATATATCATAACACTTTAGTTCACTATAATTAATACATTATTTTAATCATATATTTCATACCAATAGAAAGATTTACAAAGTTTAGTAATTTAGTTAGTTTATTTTTTAGAAATACATTAAAAAGCCACCATCCAGTTGTAAGCCTCACTATTTATAGCCTCACTGTGTATTATGCTGATTTTTATCCTCTTGAAAGCAAGGAGTATTTCCAGTTTCAATTTCCAGCTAGGTGATGTATTTCTTTCTCTGACTTAGCTGCGGTCAAATCAGGCAATCACAACAATTAATAAGACAACATGAAAATACATCAAGCCAACACATAATTTGCACATGTGTAGCAGTAGATTCAAAATTTTAAGTTTTTTACATTCATTTTGACAAAAAATACATTCATTAATACTATATAGTGTGTATAATTTAGGAAGCAACATAAAAAAAAAAAAATAAATAAATAAAAATAATTTTTTTTTATATGCTCTGCATATAAACATATAAAAACTCTCTGCTCAGCAGATAAAATATATAATTATAAATCAAATGATTGAAAATTATTTAATAATTTGTGTTATATCTTCAAAATAATTAACATAATTTAACATAAGAGTGATATATGTGTAAATTTGTGATTTTTGCATAGGACATTGCATGAGTATGTTCTCATATTTTTAATTATTATATATTTATTATATAATCTAATTTTGATTTTGAGTCCATCAAAATCTCAAAATGGTGTAGCATTATATTTTTTTTTATATACATTTAAATTTAATTAATGCATGGTTTACATGAAATAGCTATTAATGATCTTTATATAATAGCAATAAAAATTAAGTAGAATTCAATTAAAATGGAATGTTATCCATTAAAATACAAATTAAAATACAAATATCAAAAAATATATATGTTACATCTTTTATTACAAAAGTAAAACAAAAAAGTAAAAAAAAATAAAAGCACATGCAGACAATTTATATTAATTTGTATTCTGTGTTTGTGCAACACTGAAACTGATTTTATTAAACTAATCTAACTTTGGTAGGAAATATTATATGCAGTACATTGACACAATAATTTATATAATAGAATGCACAACATGCATTATTAAGTTATGTTCCAATTTAAAAAAATAGAGTGAGACAATTTCACTATTAATGTCAATAATTTTGACCAAATTTAGCATATAATTGATACATTAAAAGCTATGAATATTCTTAAGTTTGTTTTACATTTAATTTAAATCTAATTCCATGGATGGTATAAAAATTTATGCTTTACAATTGAAATATATTATAAAAATTCTTTTGTTATAACATGCTGTTCATTCTATTCAAAAACATTTGCTGAAAGCTAAAATACATATATTATGTAAAAAGACTAAAAAGTATGAAGCATATGAGAATTATTATTAATCTTTGTTATGAGCAAAGGACAAAACTTGGCAGACATCTAGACATTATGAAGAGGGCGATGAGAATCAACCGAGTTGACAGATCAGAGAGTGCTTGCGGCGATGGACTTTTCCTCCTCTCTGGCCCTTCCTTTTTGATCCCACGCAAGCTGCATGGCCCAGATACTGAGTGGCCGCATGTAGCCAATCGCCCGATAGTGCTTCTCTTCATACAAAGCTTCAGGAGTTTCAAAGCCCATCCCAATACGCTCATATACTGTGTGGTAAATGCCGCTCGCAGTCTTAAAGGATTCTTCCACCATTCCCTATACCACAAAATATTACTTTATTTGAGTATTTCATTATTTATTAATAGGGTCATTTTTTAAATGAATTATTCCAGCAATATTACGTCTCCTAAATACAAACATTTTTATTTATTTGAAAATTAAATGTATCTTGTGAAGGTAAATATCCAAAGTCGCACTGTTTCTAAAGCACTAACACATTGAAAACAGTTTCAAGTTAGAAAATATGATAAAGCTATAAAATTATATTAATGTAATTTGATGTTGTTTCAGCTAGTTTTAGATTTTCAATTTTTGCAAAGTTTTAGTGACATATTTCTGGGAGATTAAAAACTTAAAATTGAAGTCAAATTAAAAAAAAATATATATATACTATAGATACAGTATAAAGTTTTCAGAGCCAAAGAAAATTAGTGAAGCATTTTGATGTTATAGGAGTCTTTCTTATTCAAATTAAAACTACTACAAAAATACAACATTTTCCTAAAAAAATTCAATGTGAATAAATTTTCAACAACAGTTTAGTTTAGCAAATAATTCCCAAATGGAAAAAAATATATATATATATATATATATATATATAAATATTATATACACACACAATACAATATATATAACATCTTTTTATGCTCTACTCATTTACACACGAACACTATTTATTGTCAAATCAATTCTTGTTGAAATTTGAAACTCACCTCGTGCAGCATCAGAGCAGCCAGCGCGTAAACGGTTCCGACCCAAACCTCCTCACTCTGGATGGTGAACAGGTCCTTGCGTCCATCAGGCAACATTCCGTTCACCGCCCCCATTGTGCCGCCCTTGAACTTGAGCACGTTGAAGTTGAAGATGGTTGACAGGGCTTTCTTTACGTTGGCTCGCGGGAAAACCTGGAATGTAAAATATCAGAGCTCTCTTCTCAACTTGCAGTTTGCATCCTCTTACCTCTTCTTTCACTCCACATGCTCGTAAGTACCAATGGCCACACAGCTGGTCTGACATTATTGAGTTGGAGTGAGAGGCTCCGGAACTATCAAAGTTATAATACTGTCCTGTAATTTAAAAAATAAAATGTGTTAATATTATTGCACTGTCATTTTTGTGTGTTAGCCTACCATTCCAAAGTTTCTCCTCAAATGCTTGTTTCCCTTTTTCTAGTAATGATGTATAGAATTCGTTTGGTTCCTTCAAAATTTTAGCCATCTCAGCCATGGAGTACAATGCTGCAAGCCATAGACTGCCACAGTACGAACTGCAATGAGAACAGTAATTAAACGACATGCTAAAACTTAATTATTTTGCAGCTGTAGTAAAATAAATTTTGCTACATCTCACAGGCTAATTCTCACCTTGCTCCCGTCATTATCCAGCTGTCATAGGTCTGGTCTGGAAATCCCCCATTTTCGATAAGACCATCCCCGTCCTTGTCCCAGGTTGCTGTGAGCGCCATCACAGAGCATGCTTGGGGCCACATGGCTCGCAGGTAGTCCTCGTCACCCCACAGTGAGAAGTCTCGAAACACTTGCAGCACAAACTTGACGTTGAGGTCCCTCCAGTCTGCCACGTCGTGAATGGGGTACGAGTTGATAACTAGGAAAGGGTCCTCCTCTATGATGAAACAAGTATATGTCAGTTCTTTGCAACAACAGTATAATGTGGGTTGCAAGCAGTTTAGTAGGATAGTTGGTTAATAATACGTACATTACATCTTCATTTCAGAGCTCTTATTTTAAACACAAAGTATGTTACTACACCAATGAATTAGTACATATATACATTTTTGCTTGTTTGATTGAATGTGTACTACATTATTTAAGATACAATAATTTCCATTGCATTATCAAGTGTTATGAAAAAAAAAAAAAATCCTCAAGTATCTGTCTGATTCTATATTTGGAAAATATTGTGAGCACTTACCTGGGTTTCCGACATCATGTGGCACTGATCCGGCAGACTTGCGTGGCTTGCTTTTGCCATCGTAAAGGTGGCAACGTCTTGAGGTATCCTCGGTGACGATAGCATCTCTGATGTCATACTGCAAAACCTGTTGCAGCTGTGGCCACAGTTGGGCCAGAGCAAACGAGGCATAGAAGTGAACATCATACGTGTTGTACATGCGATACTCATGGCCTTCCAGGTAAGCAAACCTGCCAAACTCAACCCTGAAAACACATTATGACAAATTGAGATGCAACAATTTTGGGGTTTAAAATCCTCTATTGATGGTAGTACCTGGGATCATTGGCAGGAAGATTTTCATTGTTTTCAACCTCAACCCAAATAGAGCCTCCGTCGGCAACAAAGTACAACTCGTTGAATATTGCACTCTTGTACCAGTCAGGAAGATCACTGCAATTAATGAAGGGTTATATAATTGTTAAATTAATGACACATGATCTAATTTTTTAAAGTTATGTGTGTCTAAAGTAAAGGAAGATTTTAAAAAATACATATTTTATTGTCATACTATTAATTAAATAAATGATTTATTCATTTTAACTTCCACGAGGATTAACATTTTAGTGAATTATAAAATGAAAACATGTTGAAATTATAATTGCAAGTGTAATGTCAAAAGTGTCTCATCATACTAATTAATGATTAATTAATTAATCGGAAGAAAAAAACTGTTTATATATGATGTTACAGACTAACGACAACAGTATAATTGGTATTTCATTCACAACTGTTATTGAACAATGAACACATTAGATCTGCTTATATAAGATAACGTACCTGTCCTCTAGTATTGGTGCTTGCCAATTCTCAATTTCCTGCTCCCAGCGAGGATAATTTGTAAGAGCATAAGAACAAAGTTCCGGAGCTGCATTACCCTCTCTCCCGAACCAACGGGTGTACATTCTGGAAGTGGAGAGCACGGTTAACAGAATGCTGCTTACAACAATCAGGGCAAAGTGTTACCTTTGGTACTGCTTCCTGCGGCCGCTGAAGTGTACGGTGGGCATGTCCCAGGTCAGGGCAAACTCAGCGAGGGCCTCCTCTCCAGATTTGACTTTGCACTGGCAGCATACTGCACACCCTGCCTGCTCACCACGACCAGCTATTTTGGACAATAACAAGTCATATTGAATGTGATAACATGGATTGCTCATAAACAACTCAAATATATGGAAAGCATTTACAACTTAATACAAATTAATTATATGAAAATTGAAAGGAAAACAAAAAATTAATAATAAATAAACAAACAAACAAACAAATAACTAGATAAATATATCGTCTTAATGTACTGAATCTACTGACCATGTTAACACAGACACTAGAAAATTAAACATGGACATGACGAAAGTCCCTCAACCAGGGCTGGGACTTACTGGGTCGGTGGCTGGCCTCCGGACTTGCTCTCAGCTGGCCATTCTTTTTCAGATCCTCCCACAACTCAGCACCAGTGCCTGATGGGTTGAACTGAGTCTCCTTGCTTACTTTTGCGCCGTCCTGCAATAAACCATGTCTCAAAACATTGCTTTGTACCTTGAGAATGTTGAAATAGCTTACATGAGCCCGACTAGCTACACCATATGTGCAATTCATTCCTCGAATATGCTGGTGTATCATTACTCCAGACACCTTTTCTTCTGCTTGCTCAAATGCTTCCGTCCAACAACCACCTGAATAATTAATGCCATTATATATCGTCACAATTGCTATACAGCTAAAGACATGCCGCACAATCTACAAGATGATGAACCAACCTTTCTTGTCGTCCTTTCCACCAGTTCCATTCTTGAAGGTGAAGGTAATGCTAATGTCCAGAGGCTCATCTCCCTGGTTTTCAATCGTCCACACAAATACTGCAGCGGGCACACTGCTATCCTGGAAGTGAATTAAACGGATTATCTTCCATAAAAATAAACATTTTACTATTTTGTGAAACAAGTCAAGAAACAAATAAATAGATGAATGAATGAATGAATGAATATGAATGAATGAATGAATGAATGAATGAATGAATGAATGAATGAATGAATGAATGAATGAATGAATGAATGAATGAATGAATGAATGAATGAATGAACGAACGAATGAAAGAATGAATTTAATACTAACCTTGTAATTATGAGGGATAATTGGAGACACTTGACGACAAGTCAGGGTAATTTTGTGCTCCGGGATTTTGTATTCTGTCCAAGCCCTAGGGTAGAGTGCACAGTACTGAGCATTTGCCCCATCAAAGCCCCATTTCCAGCTGGAAAGTTTATTGGACTTTGGTTTCCTGTTTCATTGGGACAATAATTAATTTATTTTCATGAAGTAAACACAATGGTGCACTTACTCATATGGAGACAACACTTGTTGATAAAGAGTGACCCCAGCCAGATTTCTGACTGTAACGATGAACTGATTGGCTTGTACTATGTGGTAGTTGTACATTCCTGGCCTCATTTGGTACCGACAAAATTCTCCTTTAAATCCACGACCTATCGTTCCAGCACCTATACCACCAATAGGTGCACCTAAAATAAAAACAAGCATTATAACGACTCTTTTATAAAATTAATTTATTTTTTAAAATAAATATTGCCTGTCTAATTTTCCAGACACAGTTTTATAGTGATAATGTGACAATTGATTAAATAATGGCTTCAATCACAAACTACAATGGACAACCTTTATGGTATATATTTTTTTAGTTGCATACTATATTTGGATAAAGGACCTTGAGTTATAGGTACCGTCAATATTTTTGTAAGCTTTTTTTGAACCCTCTAACACTCTTAAAATCGTGCTGCAATTAAAATGCTGTGACGTCTTTATCTTGCAAATATATAACACACAAGAAGAGAAAAAAAAAAAAAAAAAAAAAAAAATCATGAAGGTTGTCCATCATCAATCAAAATTTAAGTAAAATGAAAGTATATAAGGTAACAATAAAATTGTCAAGAAATTACCAATAAATTTTATTGTATAATGAAGCAATAATTATAAATTAATAAGCAACATGAATTTACCAGAAAAATACATTACCGCAGCGCATATTTGTTAAAAAAAAAAAAAAAAATGGTAAATGGTAGAGTGCAGCAAAAACAACAAAGGTACAAACCATAAATTTGCTTTCCCGTTAGCATTTTAAAATAATTCATCAGAGGTCTTTTTCCATCTTTGAGGATATTTAAAGCCCAAGTAAAATACCTGAAATAGAAATAAAAAAATATTAAAATCATAGCTCTATGATGTATACAGGGTGGAGTATAATATTCACAATATTATAGATATATTATAAAAATGCAGTTGTTGAAATATAGAAAATGTTGAATAATCATTTTTGTCGGGCTACTGCACTGGTAACAGCAGAGTGTAATGTCTGCCTCATTTTCTTGTATAGCTTGAAACTAAATACAGAAATTGCTGCTTAGAAATTGCTTACTGTTTTGTGCTAGCTAATGCTCATGTTCAACTTTTGAATAATCTCTCCTTTGCTCATTATGTGATTGATGCAAGACTGAGTCCCCAAGTGATCATTCCGTTTTTCTGTGCCTGCTTGCATGGAGAGCAGCCTGAGCAACTATAAGTTACATTATAAAGATTATAAAGTAGCTTTATATACCTCACACACATCATCCCAGAGTTTCCCTCTCAATTAACCAACTGAACCCTTGCTGAACACATAACTGCTGATCAAAATGAGCATGAAGATATTGTAATTATGCCTCAATAATTTTGAATGGTGTAAAAAAACTGATTCTACACCATGCAACTATAATGAAGTTAATTACTTATAAAGCATAATATAGAAAAAAGCTGCATGCAGGGGCTTTCATCCAGAGAGAAGACAGCCTTCCCCTAAATTTGGATTTGACATGGGCAGTATATATTTATACACTTCCCCCGCTCCAATTTTTTATGTTAACGTTATTATCCTTATTCAATGATATACAGTAGGAGTCCAAATATATGGGTGCTCAATTTTTTTCCTACATCTGCGCCTGGCTGGCTGCTGCATGTATAACATACCCTATACAGACTGGGCCAGAAATGGTGTTCCGATCGTACGCTAAATTTTTGGCGGGAGGACTTTCAGCTAGAAAGTTGAAATTTGGCATACATAAAGCCAAGGGTTGTAAGTTTTTTTGACATGTATTAGAATTTTTTTAAAATAACTCTTTCATGACTTTTTAGGGGTGGATTCATGATTTGCATTACTTCCTTATGGGATTTCCATGTTAAATTAAGTTGATAGAAAAATTTTGTCTGATCAGCACCAATTTTTTTTTCTGGGGGGTTCAAAACACGCTGAATCTAATAGTGTAATTTAAAATGTGATAAAAACAACCCCTAACGACATATTGACCCTTACTACGTTAAAAAATTATTGTATCCAAAATTTGACATTACCATTAAAAGGAGCTCATTTTTTTATTTCAGAAAACACCTTTAAATTTTTTAAATCGGAGTTAGTTAAGGATTTAATTTTTAGGGGTTGGTATTTTCACCCCTAATGATGAAATCCTTAAATGTCTCCGATTTAAAAAATTCAAAAATGTTTTCTGGAGTAAAAAAATAAGCTCGTTTCAATGGTAGTGTCAAAATTAGGATACAATTATTTTTTAACGTAGTAAGGGTCAATATCTTGTTAGGGCTTGTTTTTATCACATTTTAAATTACACCGTTAAATTCAGCGTGTTTTGAACCTCCCAGAAAAAAAACTTGGTGCTGATATCAGACAAAATTTTTCTATCAACTTAATTTAACATGGAAATCCCATAAGGAAGTAATGCAAATCATGAATCCACCCCTAAAAAGTCACGAAATGGTGATTTAAAAAAAAATCTAACACATGTCAAAAAAACTTACAGCCCTTGGCTTTATGTATGCCAAATTTCAACTTTCTAGCTGAAAGTCCTCCCGCCGAAAATTTAGCGTACGATCGGAACACCATTTCTGGCCCAGTCTGTATGTTATGCTGGTTATGCATATTACAGTGATGATACACTGCTAGTTTATACATCATAATTATGTATTAGTGCTTTTGTAAAGCCACGGTACGGGTTACCCCGTTTTCCTTTGTTATAGCCGGCTCAATCGTGAATTCTCAAGTGCGCTCTTGTGCTCTTCCTTAATAAGAGAGCAGCAAGCTGTACGTGATCTGGTGGTCCCACATTTAGGGGAGAGAGGTTGAGCTGAAGGCTCTGCCTCCTATATTGAGTTCACAGCTGAAGGCGCTAGCTGAAGCTCCAGCTATAGGTGTTGGAGGGATCTGACACAAGTATGCCATGTCGGAGACGTCAGAGTTGTAGTTGGCGCTGTGTTATGACCCAAGCCTAGCAGCCAATCAAAAGAGAGGGATTTCTGGGGTACCTTTTTATAGTTTTTAATATATATGCACAATATCTTGAAAGCAATTTATGCCATGTGCATACAGCTTTGTATGATACATACAGTAATAGATAAAATGCATGTTATGCACATATTATAAAAAAAGCAGCTAATATGCATACTGTGTTAAGCACTGCAACACTGCAGTATGCATATGCATACAGTATGCATACATACATTAGAGTACATATGTACTGCATACATATGATACTGTCCTGTATTTTTACCTTAGGCCCAAAGGTAGAAGTGGTGGTATTTGCTGTAACTTGGGTTTGACTCTTTGATTCCTCTTTTCGATGAATACATGATTTAGCTTCACTTTCCATCCGTGATCAGGAATCATGATGATACAAACCCTGCACGAACACTGGGCTGTAGGAGAACCTTGAGTGAACTACTGTATGTACTGTACTGACACGTTTAGAGTGTTTAAACTTCTATCATGACAACGGCAGCAATATCGCGTGATATTGCAAGTTTATTGTTGTCACGCGACAGCTGTAAAACCACGAGATCCTCACATAACTTTAAATAAACTACTCTAAAAATTCTATTCTCCCAGCTAGCCAACACAAAAAATTGCTGACAGCTCAGGTCACAGCTGGAAAGTGGGAGTGTCGGGGAAAAAAAGGGGTGGAAAAATCAGCTGCTGAAGTACTGCGCATGCGCGCTATACATTTACTAATGATTTTATAACGTAGTGCTCTTCCAATCAAGCAAAGTGCGGCTTGACGGTCATTGACTTCTGTGGTTTGTGATGTTGATAGCAAGAGTAATTGGGTTGATAGCCTCAAATTATTGTATGCATATGCATAATTAGAAGCGCCTTGTGTATCATAATAATATGTATATGATACGATACTGTACATTATACCTGGAGCCTATACATAAGCAGTGAATTCTCTGTGTCCGTCGAAGTCCATGGTCCTTCATAAAGCATAAGCAATCATAACCGCTAATGACCATCAAAGAGTAGGCCTTACCTAAATAATATCATACTGTATGCATACTGTAAGTCCTTAATCTTAATTATAGAAATGAATACTGTTGGTGCACCATCAGGGACAGGTTTGTTTAACACCTAATTAATTAGATTTAGATTAGATTTTAACGCTCTGCGGCAAATGTGGCTAAACCACGGTGGCTCGCAATATAGTGCTCAACGCACTCTTGAATCCCCCGTAACTCCCCGCCCCCACCACCTCAGACGGCAGGGAGTTCCACTCCCTCACTGTTCGGTTTATGAAGGAGTACTTTCCCACATCGCTTCCACTACCCCTGAACTCCAGCTTCCACTGATGATCCCCCCTCCCAATGTATCTACCTTTCCTAGTTCTATCGCTAAACTCGCTCCAACCTGCCATCTCCCTGTTAACTTTAAACAAATTTCCTAATCGGTTGTACCTTCTCCTTTCCTCGAGTGGCTCCCACTCCAAAATCTGAATCATTTTCGACACGCTTTCATAATCTTTCCACACCTTTTTGTCATCTGCAACTAATCTCCATTTTCTCATTCTACCCATAACTCTTCTAGCAGCCCTCCGCTGAACCTTTTCCAACTCCTTCTTTCCAATCTGCCTATATGGGTCCCACACACTACATGCATACTCCAGTATTGGTCTCACTAAGGTCTTATAGGCCTTGTCTCTGACAAATACAGTCGCCCCCTTCAGATTTCTCATAACGAACTCCAAATTTCTCCTTCCCTTTGACGTTACATACCTAATATGTTCATTCCAATTCAGCTCTCTCTGAAGAACCACCCCAAGGTATTTATATTTATCGTCCTCCCTAAGTACCTCGCCTCTCATTAGGTATACTGCATCTTCTTTTACTCTTTTCCTACTAAAATTAACTACCGAACATTTGCCAACATTAAGACTCATACCATTTGTGTCCACCCACCTACCTACAGTGTCTAGATCTTCCTGCAGCTTCCTCTTATCTTCCTCATTTACTATTTTCCTATACAAAACACTATCATCAGCAAACAGCCTCATTAAAGAATCTGCTCCCTCCGGCAAATCTTCAATAAAAATCAAAAACAAGATTGGTCCGAGGACGCTCCCCTGCGGAACTCCTGAGGTCACCCTAATCTCATCCGAAAAAGTTGATCCAATCTTCACTCTTTGGACCCTATCCCTTAAGAAATCCTGTATCAAGTCAACCAAACATTCATCAAGCATACACTTTCTCCTTAATTTATCAATCACGATGCTGTGCGGAACCTTATCAAAAGCCTTCTCAAAATCCAGGAACACCGCATGCATTTCCCCTTTACTGTCTAAGCAATCTGCTAGTTGCTGCACAAAACCCAACAGCTGGGTATCACAAGAATAATGTTTTCTAAATCCGTGTTGCCTTTTGCTAAAGAACTTTTGGTTCTCTAGCTCTCTCATCATAAACCGAACAATTACTTTTTCCATAACTTTGGAAACCACCGAGGTCAAGCTGACCGGTCGATAATTTTTTGCTTCACATTTAGCACCTCCCTTATAAATGGGAGTTACCCATGCTTCCCTCCATCCATGCGGTATGATGCCTGCATTTAAAATAGCCTTGAACAAAAACATTTGATATCTACAATGCATACCTATATTAAGCGATTCTACTATGAGCCTAGATCGAGCTTGTGTACGTACACCATACAGACAGCTAGCATAATTATATGAAGGCATACAAATAACACAGTTTACACTGCTTGCAGTAAAGTATAAAACCTAGTGTCGGATCCACAGGCAATTAACCCCCTCCCCTCCCCAAGGTCTCAAGATTCATTGAAGGTTGAAGGTGTTACCACCCTTCAACCATCACCCCAGCCCCTCCCACCCCAAATTTAACATTATGCTGTTGGGCACCGCCCTACTGCTTCCACTCCCCCAGAGCCGCGCGCTGGATCCACCCTGATAAACCTCTCTTTCCATCGTTGATTACGGTGCATGCATGCAATTTTGGCACGTCAGCCTTTTTTCCCTGAGTGACTTGAGGTGGTCAACACAGAGCAAATATGCCCATATATAATATTGATTATTCTGCGGAGAAAGCACCGGCCGATTTGCTTTTTCCGGAATGTATCATATACAGTATACAAAATGACTGGTGTGCTTTTTCAGTAAGGTTGAAAATAAATTACAATAACAATGGATGAAAAGAAACCTTAATTTTTGCAAAGTTTAGGCAAACTGGTAATTTTTTGACACTCGGAAAGTACAAACTGGCACTTTCTCCGTTGAACTAACGATATGCATATATGCATGACATAATTTTGTTGTATTAAAGTAGAGTGAGCGATTTAATTTTTTTGAATACTGTATTTTATTTTCTAAAAATAGTTTAACTCGCCCTCTATTGAGAAATGAAAACCAAAAAATTCTATCTCAAATAGCTTCACAACAAAAAATTCCTAAAGTTGGTGTTTCGGAGGCCTGTAACATGCATCCTTAGGGAACAGAAAACAGCTTTTTACTCCAACTTCGTCTGAACTATGGTACCAATTTAAAAATATGGACGTAATCTATGATGAATTCTTTAATGAAATTTCAAATAAATTTTTTTTTTATGGAGCCGTTTTTCCGAAAAAAAAAAAAAAAAAAATTGAAATTTTTGCGGGTTAATTCCCATAAGGATTTTCAATATTTTTTTCCGGAAAAACGGCTCTGTAAAAAAAAATTTTATTTGAAAATTCATTATCCCATCCTCGTCGCCACTTGAGGTGTTCTTAAATCTAAGTTGAAATGAGAAGATATGAGTTCATATTAAAGTAAAGTGCGCTCTAGAAAAAAAAGTTGAGTTAGTATTTTCTAAAAATAGTTCAAGTCGTCCTCCATATCAAACCAAAATTTAAAAAATTCCATCTCAAATAGGTTTGCCAGAAAAAAATTCCAAAGTCAGAGTGAACGCGTCGCTTAACATGGGGCCTTACCTGACAAAGACCCTCGAATATCTCGAAAAAATACACCGTTAGGTGGTATGAAAAAAATATAGTGATGTTCTATGACCCAAGCTTTAACCAAAAACCGATTAAAAAAATTTTCGCTCGAATCCATTTTTCCGTAAAAAAATAATAAAAAATCTTATGGGAATTAACATGGTAGATTTTCTTGATTTTTTTACGGAAAAATGGATTCGAGCGAAATTTTTTTTAATCGGTTTTTGGTTAAAGCTTGGGTCATAGAACATCACTATATTTTTTTCATACCACCTAACGGTGTATTTTTTTGAGATATTCGAGGGTTTTTGTCAGGTAAGGCCCCATGTTAAGCGACGCGTTCACTCTGACTTTGGAATTTTTTTCTGGCAAACTTATTTGAGATAGAATTTTTTTAATTTTGGTTTGATATGGAGGACGACTTGAACTATTTTTAGAAAATACTAACTCAACTTTTTTTTCTAGCGCGCACTTTACTTTAACAAGTTTATTACACGCAGAGATAGTTACATACTTAAATAACTTGAATAGAACTGGAGTATCAGAAACTCCGTGATGGTTAGATGATAGTCATGATTCTTCTAACAGGAACAGCAAAGCATGATGGGAAATAAGATCAGAGATACTCGTAATTATAATGCGCACTAAGTAAAAGGCGCCAAATTGACAAAAGTATGAAAGCTGATGTTGGCATATAGTTATACACAACAGAATTCATCATACATCACTTAATATTTTTTAATTGGTACCATAGTTCAGACGAAGTTGGAGTAAAAAGCTGTTTTCTGTTCCATAAGGATGCATGTTAAAGGCCTCCGAAACACCAACTTTGAGAATATTTTTTGGTGAAGCTATTTGAGATGGAATTTTTTGGTTTTCATTTCTCAATAGAAGGCAGGTTAAACTATTTTTAGAAAATAAAATATTTCAAAAAATTAAATCGCTCACTCTACTTTAAGTGAAAGTACACCTAGTATGCATATTGTATATATATATATATATATATATATGATACTCGCTTGGAACTGAGGGGTATTAATATGGAAAATATAGATATAGACAATGCAGAGGGGTGTTCAAGGTTAGTATATTTAAGATGAAAAATAACCAACATACCTTGCAGGACCTGGCGTATACGAGCAAATAGTAATATTTTTCTATACAGGGGGGATTTGAATGATCGAGCCACTCTAGCTGTGAGGAAAATCCTCTCCATCTTCAGACTATGCCTGAACAACTTAATTAATTATAATATTTTTATGTATCATGCAGAGACTATCAGGAACCTCTCTCCGAGTTTTATGCATGGTAACAAAATTGACCAAAATTTCAGAATAAGTTTCCCAGGACGATTATGTAACTCCACTTTCACATAGGTATGCATTTAGGCACTTTAGAGTGTTGGCACAGTACCGTACTTGTCCAACATTTTCAGCACTGGACCAATACTGGACCGACAGAGTTGTATTTACTGGGAAGGGAGTGCCCATACCCTGTTCAGTATAGAGGATTAGCCCTGGAGCTCAAGGTTCTAGCATAAAAGACTGTGAAAAGTAGTAGCACATTGGGAATCTTGTTTTGCATGTGGTAATACTAATTTTATATTTTTCAGTAAGTAATAAAAATTAAATTTAAGGAAAATAAACCATTTCGGTTGTGATATATATTTTAAAGGAAAGGATAGGAATAACCAGCAAGGCCTTACCGATCGAGAAGTCACAGAAGGAGAAAATCTTGCGGTCACAGGTTCACTCGAAAAATAGTTAAAATGCTATCGAATAATTAATCGTATTAATTCAACCATTAGATTTAATTTACAAAAAAAAAAAAAAAAAAAAAAAAAGTATGACATCCACATGAAAAAACTCTCAAAATATTGTTTATTAGAATTAAGAAAGAAAGGCTTTCTAGATTTTTTTTTTTAATTAAATCTAATGGTTGAATTAATACGATTAATTATTTGATAGCAATTTAACTATTTTTCGAGTGAACCTGTGACCGCAAGATTTTCTCCTTCTGTGACTTCTCGATCGGTAAGGCCTTGCTGGTTATTCCTATCCTTTCCTTTAAAATATATAGTAAGGAATACAATTCAATTGATTTTTATTGGGTGATATTACCATTTTTCTCAATCAGTGCGTGCTTAAAAATGATTATAAAATTAAGAAATCAAGTTACGACAACAAAACCTTTAGGGAAAGTTGACCTAAGTAAATGTAATACTATAACTGTAACTCTATACTGTTACTATACTGTAACTCTAAAAAATTTCAGCAGACACCTTTTTTTGAATATGCACAATAGAAGACATGATCATATAGTGAACGTGCCGACCTGAACATATCATGCTGTTCATACATTTTAAAATTAAAATTGTTTTTAACTGTGCTCATTTTTTTCTCACTGAAGCCCCAGTCATGGTTCCTGTTGGTCCAGCCTCCTCTGCTCCTGACCCAGAACTAGAGATCAAATCAAAGAAAGGTACTTATTACAAAAACTATACTTTATATTTTTCATGTACATATGTATGTAAATTATATTATGAAAACGCTATATTATAATTTACAAACACTTAAATGGACAACCTACATGAAATTGTTTTATTGCAGAAATGATTCAAATGAATAGAGGTCGGTATCAAATTATGCTACACGGGATCTCTCATTGTGATATTTTTATAACTCAATCACTCTTTTGTAGATTATATTTTTGTTCTTGTTTCATCTTTACTAATTTAGTATTTCATATTATACTGTAAATTATAAATAATTAATATTGAAGTAATCTAATCTGTTATATACTTCATACCATACATTTTGTGATATTTTTTCCAATAATAAACCCTTGGTTTTATGAATTTTAATTTTTCAAAGTACCAAATTTCCCATCACTTTAACTTCATAAATTGTTTAAAAGGGCATTTCCATTGAGCGTGGAAAGCGAGAGGCTTGACGCGGCGAGAAAGGTGCACTTGCTTCAATCTCGTATGGCGGCCATGTTGGCGATAAAATCGCTCCTCGCAAGGCGAGGAAATCCCGAGCCTCTGATTGGCTGCAGCACGCGATTTTCTCGCTTTCCTCGCTCCATGGAAATGCACCTTTAAAAACTTTTAGAATGCTCGATTTAGCGCAAAAATAAGACCATATTGTTGTTCCAGCGACCGAGCGTATCTCGGAGAACATGCATATTGTTGCGAACGAGCCGTCGCTGGCATTCTACCGTGTGCAAGAGCATGTGCGCAAGGCTCTTCCTCCCATGGTGGGCAAACGAGTGGAGGTGCGACGGCTGCACCAAGAACTGCAGGGGCGCTGCTATGACCTTGAGTACGCCCTTGGGTAAGTCACTTTTAATCTGTAGTCAAGTGTTTTGAAAGAGGCTTCAAGTCAACTGATTTTTATTATGTTTCTACATTCCTGGTATTCCTACTATCCTACTTTCTATCGAAACCCATGTAATAAAAAGGGTTCTTTTAGCAAACTGTAAACTGAAATTACAGTTTTATAACAAGGAAAGGTCTTAAATCAAAGTAACGAGAAAATCAGCTCAAAGGTTCCTATAAACTATAAATGGGAGGTAGAAGACCTGAGAAAAATAAAATAATTTAATGATTTTTTTTTCAAACTATTATTAATTAAAGTAATATTTATTTATTTATTTATTTATTTATTTATTTATTTATTTATTTATTTATTTATTTATTTATTTATTTATTTATTTATTTATTTATTTATTTATTTATTTATTTATTTATTTATTTATTTATTTATTTATTTGTTTATTTATTTATTCTTTGTTTGTTTTATTTATTATTATTATTTTTTTTTTTTTTCAGTGCCGTCAAGTCGATGGAAGAAGCTGAGCCAACGTTCAAGAGTCTGCAAGAACTCACCAAGAACGCCATTTACGTGAAACAGCAGCTCAAGTATGAAGAAGCCAGAAGGTTTGTCTGCAGCTCTCATTAATTCATAAGCGATTTTTAATTATATATTTTTTTTTAAACAATATATTTTTTAAGAAACCCTTGGATTTGATTGAAGCTACTTATTAAAAAGCATGCAGTACATTAATAATGTAACATGCAAATTAAATTAAATTAGGACCATCAAATTCAAAACTAGAATAAAAAGTTATTGCATTAAGAAATATCATCTACGCTGAGATGCTAACAATTTTTACAGATACATAACATCTCTGCAATCAGGTGCATAATGTATCTTGTATGTATCTTGTGTACATAAAGTATGTATCTTGCATACATTTTGTAAAAGTAATCCTAAAAATAAATATAGCAATAACATTGATCACATTTAATTAAATAAATATAGGCAAACTTCAAAATCAAAGCAAATTAAGATTTCAAAACATTTATGTAAGAAACACAGGAGGCTTTGCAAATCCTCTGCTTGATTGCTTCTTCTATTAAAGCTACACTTCCTCTCCTCCTGCAGGGCCAAGAAAGAGCCTTCCGTGTATAAGCGTCTGTCGGCCCACATCTCTCAGGACCTGCCTGACCTGGCGGAGCTCTCAGATGCCCTGCGAGAAACAGCCTCGCGGGTAGAGTCCATGATGACCCACGCTCGGGGCTCAAACTCTGCAGCTCCTGCTGGGCCAACCCCTGCCCCCTCCACTGCACTCCCACCAGTATTAGGAGTGGCAGCAACAGAAAACTTGACCCATTAGTGAATTATGTTGAAGTGTATATTTGGACACACTACAGACATGTGTGAGTTTTTGGCTATTATTTTGTAAATTCTTCATTTAAATTTATTCTTACTGTACAGCTATTTGTTATTATATGTATATTTTTAATTTTATTAATTTTGTTTCAATGATCTCATTAAATAATCAAATGTGCTTAACATAAATTACAAGTGTTTTTTTTCCTTTGTTGTGGCTTAATTTAGCAATGTAGAGACCAAACAATAATATGCTAGCTGTTTAGTTTAATTCGTTTAAAAATGAGATCTTGTTCTCATTGGAGGACAATCAGGCTCGGACTGGTCATAATTAAGGCTGAAGTCAGGGATCCGTGACTGGCCTCTTTACTATTTAACACAGAAGGTATACAAAAAATGGCCTCAGAGTCCTCAGACCCCCTTTTACGTGGCCCTTCTGCCTGTAATGCCTATATGGCCCTGACTGACCCCTATTATAGCTTCCCAGTCAGAACCTGGAGGACATGCAGCTTTCTTACAAGTTCTAAAAAATTATGTTATTATTTTATTTGTTTTAGAATAAATGTATTACTATATGTTTACATAATATCAGAATCAAGACAGTTTTAATTTTGGTAATAAGAAACCTTTTCATGAATTAAATGTGGATACTGGTAATTATATAACTACCACCAAGGGCTGATGCAGCGCTTGGCTCTGAGCAGGAGGGGGGTAGGGGGGCTAGGGCATGGATGTTCCCTATTCTGCAATGCTAAGTTTGGGGTTTGGGGTACAGAGAGGAGGGGCGGGGGAGAACAGATGGGGTGCAGTTACATTTAATTACCATTGATTTTGGGAAATTCTGGGAGAAGGGGTTGTCTCTATTGCCCCTACCCCCTCTTAATTACTATAATACAACATATCATTTATTGTAAAATAAGGTGAAGGGGCCCAATTAGAATATGGAAAGAAAAATTATAGAAAAAGTGTATGTATAAAATTGAGACCAACAGCTTCAAAATCAGCTCTTAATTTGCTCACCTAAAAGGTAGACTTTATCAGAAAGCTAGTGCAATGCAAAGAGCTGACATCATGCAGACTACATACAGTATAAGACCAATACTACTTAATTTATAGTAAATAATTGCATGGTTTCTTTTGAATTTATAAAATATAATTATATACCATGATGTCAGTGATTGCTACATTAAACAATTTATATGAGCATCAGAGCATGTTTTATTACACCAGCTTAATTGGGCGCTGGCTATAATAGCACTATGTATTAAATTATAATTATATATACATAGCAATTAAATAATTAGCAATACATTTAAACTTAATTGAATGCATACATGTAAAAAACAAATACGCATTAGAAAAGTTATAATGTTTTTTCTTTTCAGCTTTCTGTTTTTATTATTTTATAATTACAGTAGCAAAGCAATATTGCAATTAATATAATAATATTATGTATTATCTCAAGACCGCAATTTAATTAGCAGCATGACTGCATATATATTAGTATATTACTCTGGTAGCATAGAGTGTATACTGAATGTACTGTAGGTTAAGGGGATTGGGTGTAGCACCGGTAGTTGGCAACACTGACGTATCTTCACCATGTTAATTTTTGATCATTGCTCCTCGGAGTAATTTTTATGCTAGAGCTAAGCTGATTGCAGTAGTATCAATTAAGATAATTAGTAGCCCAAGTGCACAATTTGGCTAAATAAAGCCTGATTTAAAGAAGAGTATTTTTTAGTAATTTTTTAAATTTACATGCATTTTTCTAAAATATAAAAAAAAATACTAGTACATTTTTATGTTGTTTTTCTTGTAATATTTTATATTGAATTTTAAGCGCCAAATCTCCAGTGTTTTTTTTGTCACCAGATGGCACGGATGGCATGACAGTCAATTTTCTCGTGACCAAAACATAACATGGCGCCTAGTAATGTCAAGTAAATCAGGAAATAATTAAAATTTCTTTTTAAAAGGTTAATAATAAGTGCTTTATCTAAATTCACTTCGGTTATGAACCAGAAAATATTGTGTTAGTGTAACAGTAACGATGTCAGACGACCATAGTTTGAATTTCAGCGATGAAGATGAAGAAATTGATAACGGGTACCACCCACCAGAGCTCCAGGGGATCCTAAACAAATGGACAAATTTTTTTCATGGCTGGCAAACCCGGTATATCGTCCTACGAGAAGGAACTTTGTCATATTATAAATCCGAACAAGACACCGGGTTTGGTTGCAGAGGTGCCATAAGTCTTTTCAAAGCCACAATAAAGGTACAGTAACAATATTTTTAGTCTTATTGTAGACACCCCCTTTCTTGTTTTTTTTTTTTTTTTATTATTATTATTTTTTTTTTTTACAAGGTTACACCCCTATGAGCTTGAAGCTCGAGCCGGGGTAATGGGTAAGGATAAGGGAGGGAAAGGATGGTGGCCACGGCTTGTTACGCGTCCCAGCATTCTCAGCGTTTCCTGACAGGATTAGATTATATGCATATGATACTGTACTGTACAGTATGCCTACCATTCTGTGGCAAATGTGGCCACAGTATGCATATACCACAGTGGCACGCAATTAATTAATGTACTGTACTCAACATATTTTTAAGTTTCTGATAACTCTCCGCCCCTACCACCTCGGCTGGCAAAAAGTTCCACTCCCTTATCCTTATCGTCTGATTTAAAAAAGGATGCAGTTCAGTACTTCCCAAAATAAATCTTGCTACCTCTGAACTCCAACTTCCACTCATGATCCTTTTTCCCAATATATCTACCTCTCTAAGCTCTAGCTGTCACCAAATTCATCCTAACCTTCCACCTCCCTAGTAATTTTAAACAAATTCCCCAATTGACACAATCTCCTTTTTCTTAAGCGACTTCCACTCCAAACTCACAATCATTCCCGATACACTCTCATATTCTTTCCATAACTCTCCTAGCCGCTCTCTTCTGAGCCTAATATAACCTAGATAACCGAGTATGAACGTTGATGGAATCAAAGAGCGGTGGCTATATTTTGTTTTATCATGGAGTAGCTGTTTACTTACACGTTAACGGCAGGGTTGAAGCATTAGGGTCATATATTCAGCACTGAATAATTTAATTCTATTTTTAAATGAAGTATGTATGCAAAATAGAGGAAAAACCTATAGTGTTGCAAAACAGCATATTATGGCACAACCGTGTCAATTAATGGAGTATCAAGTATCAACCTCACAATTTTTATTGCAAAAATGAATAGAGGGTGCAAAGTTATGCCACCTTGTTTTTTTTTTTTCAGATTTTTTAAAGGCGGGAAAAAGTATAATATTATATTGCTAAAAAGTTTTCCCAGGTTGGATTTGAACCCACGCTCCTTTTAGTCACTGTATCTTTTTATTAAGAGAGGTGTCACTCTCTTTGTACTTTCAATAATTTTTTTTAAAAATAGTTCCTGGATTATAAAAAATCAGAAAAAATCAGAGTAGCATAACTTTGCACCCTCTATCCATTTCAAGAATATATAAAATTTTGAGGTTGATACTCCATTGAAGTAGAAGAAATGTATAACTTTTTTTAATAAGCATGCTTATTTATGCTCATAATTCTAACTTGCCAGTATCAAAGCAAGTGTACAAGTATTTAGCTAGTCACAGTCGTCAGCTGTTGTTTTACTTGCTTGCCAACTGAAATAATATGCAAACTCTCATGCGCAGATTATGATTTTTATAGATTCAATAGCACAGGGCATCATAGTCAGGAAAAACATAATTTAGATGGAGGGTTCTTTTTGTTTGGGGATAGGAGAGAGATTGACTCACTCCTAGGCGACATATTTTCCATATTCTTCCATACGCTTTCTTTGCAGTGTCTCCATCTTTGTATGCTACTTCTCTCTCCGAGCCTTTCATTATGTATGACCATGTTCTTTTTTGCAGCCCCATGAGTTTGATGAGTGCAGATTTGACGTGTCGGTCAATGACTGTGTGTGGTACTTGAGAGCAGAGACAACAGAAGAGAAACAGCACTGGGTGCAAGCTCTTGAAGCCTATAAGGTGAGGTGACGGACACTTGAACTCACAGGCTTAAGTGCTAATTAATTTCTTTGTTCTCCCACCAGGCTGAGTCCGGGTATGGAAGTGAGAGCAGTCTCAAACGACACGGCAGTGCCATCTCCCTTACGTCTAACACTCTCTCCTCAGCATCAGCCTCCAGCTTCAAGAAAGGGAGAGGTTTGTGTCATTCTTTTGTTGAAAATGTTGGTTAAATTTTTTTGCCAATGCTAAAATGTTATTAAATTAAATGTTGACATTTTTGTATATTTTTTTCTAGGGTTGAAGGAAAAAGTCGCAGAACTGGAAACATTTAGAGACATCTTGTGCCGTCAGATTGAGACACTCCAGGGATACTTTGACTCATGTGCAGAAACTTATGCAGCTGTCAAAGCCCCACCTTCCTCCTCAGCAATCTCAGGTATGTAACCTTTAAGTCTGCCTGGAGCAAATTGTAAAATATGTTTCAGAAACTGATGTGCTTTTTGTATTTTGACAGGAATTCTAGACGTTCCTGGCACAGCAGTAAATCAAATTAATACTAAAGGAAGTCAAGCCAAAGCAATTGAGAGTGATGCTAACAGCTCTGGAGGTAAGGATATTTTAAACCATAAAATTGCAACATTGTTTGAAATTGTGGGTTGATGGTTTCTCTTTCAATGTTTATAAGTTATTTATTATGATCCTCACTCACTTCATTGTTTTTAGATTTTACACTAAAAAATTATTAATTTTTTCAAAAATTATTAGTGTTTGAGATAACTTGTGAACACAACATTTTCACTAAAGAACTGTAACTTTTTTGATCAGATATGGTCTTGCTGGTTATTCTTATCTTATACTTTTAACAATATATTTAATTAATTAATTAATTTATTTATAATAAAAAAAAATGGGTTGGTGGTTTACTTAAGCTTGCTTTATCATTATATTAACTGACTGAATAGTTGTCTATGAATTATATATGTGTATGTATGTTAGACCACGAAGGGGCGGAAGAAGCTGCTCTGCGATTGCTGCAGAGTCATGGTCTGCGAGCCCCAGACTTCAAGGGGGAGGCACTGACGTTCAAGGCCACAACATCTGGGGTACTGGCAACACTCTCCCACTGCTTGGAGCTTGTAGCCCAGCGTGAAGAGGGGTGGCGCAAGCGGTTAGAGCGAGAGACGGAGCGACGTAAACGTCTGGACGAGCTATACCGTGTGGCTCGTGTGGAAGCGGAGCGTCGTCAGAGAGTGGTCGTCCGCAGCGGGCCTGACTATGAGGTGAGCACATAATCGTAGTCAAAATTACACGTAGATTGTGAATTTGGACATCGGTTAGATCACAATGATGGTAGATCCTGATGCTGCGAATACGTTGAAGAGGATTTGTTTGGGAAGAGAAGTATTTATATTGCTGCACGGTTTGGCTACCAGAAATAAATAAACCCACTTTCAACTGAAAAGTAATTATTTATACTGTAGATGATAAGAATTTTATAATTTGTTTTTATCATGAAACTTTAAGTCATATAAACGGTATGTATGTATGTTGCATGTGTGTCATTAATGTTAATAATGTTATTTAAGATCACTTAACTTGCATTTTCCAAGTTAACATTCTTACTCAAAAGTAATAATTATCTAACATTTCAACAACTTTAAGTATTTCAAAGAAACCTGCTGCTTATCAGTGAACTAGTTTATGTGTATCAGTTACTTAAAAGTTATGACATTGTCAGACAAGGAAGGTAGCCTATTTTTATTGTGAATTGAAGCACTGTTTACTATTTAAGCTATTTAAGTGCCATTAAATAAATGTACTGTAATCCAAATTAAACAATCATAGTAAATTTTGCATGTTGTTATAAAAAAGATGTTCAAAATCTCTACTTGAGAAAAGAGGGACTTTATTCACATCTACTATTAACTGATTATTGCTTGCATTTGCTGTCATTACATCAGAAATTATTATTGGTTTTTAAGTACAATCTTCTGATTATTTTCTTATGCCCACACCATACTTTCTGGCGCTTAAGCCGTTTTACTTCTAGTAAGCCAATAGAGACAAAATTCTTTCTCTTCTCTCTTTATATATTGCCAGGCAACGAGTCAATTTCCATAGACATTTCAGAGACCCTGAATATTAATAGATGCCCTCTGTCTTGAGGTTCCTTATTAAATATTAATTTACAAATGTTACTATCTTGGATTTTAAATATCTTCTGATAGCATCTGTAATAGTCATGGCCTGTATCTAATCTGAATTTAGCAGTGTCTAAAGTCTATGGAAGAGAATAGAAAGGTAAACAGTCTTGAGTGAAAACAAACACAAGCAGCTGCTTAAACAAATATAATGTTAATTAAAGTTAAAAATAGTATTAACAATGCTAATTGGGACAAAAATATTTACATGTACAGTAGTGAATACCTTATTGGAAATATAAAACAACTATTGATGTTTGCGAGGATTTACTCCGAGTGAGTCATCCCAGCTAGGTGGATTGAAGTATTTGCTAGGATCTTGACATAATAGCTAGGACATGTTTACTGAATATGTAGGTGTGCACTGTGTGTACTGCATTATAATTATTTTGGAATTTTTTTAAGTATTTTGCTTTAAATTAGAAAGAAGTGAAAGACTACGGCAAACAGAGCAGAATATGGAACTGATGGGTCAATTTATTTAGCATGTTTTAACTGCAAGGTCAGAGGTTGAAGTGTCATCACTGTGATTTTGTGTCAGCTGATGTGTGACTTCACTATTTGACCTACTGTCTGACACTTCAATCATTCAGAGCATGTTCCCACTTTCTCTTGTGATGATAAAAATCACCAATTTTGTACACAACACAACAATAAAATAGGATTCTAGATTTTTTTTTTAAAATTTGAAAATTTTTAAGATAGAAAGGGGGGGGGGGGGATTATTTCAAAATGGATGTAAATTTTGTCATTGGAGAAATTGATTTGCTTGTGTAAAGTGTTGCCAAATTTTGTTTCAATAATATATTTTACAAGTTTGGTCAACGTTGATGGTATTGAATACTAATTAGAAAAACTTGGAGAGAAAGTTTTTGTTGGGCTCAATATGAAATACAGTAGCAATGTTTCATTGTCATTGAATCGGCATTGTTGGACAGCTGCTACTCTCAGTTCTCACTATGCCATCACAGGTGATTGTTGAGCTCTCTGCGGTACAGAAGGTGTGTTATTTTTAAGTTATTTTTAATTTTTAAAACTAATATAATATGTACATAGTTCTACTGCAGCTAATCAGTAAGATTTGAGCTTGTTTTAAATGGGTAATTTCAATAATCAATGCCTTAGAAATAAGATATTAATAAATGTTTGCCTATAACAGCTCGGTAGAGAAATTAGAAGCTCCGAACTTGTTGTGTTAGAGTTCAAAAGCTGTTATTTCATCAATATTATGTATCAGTGATCAGTATTTAGTGAACTGCAGTTTCTCTACATTTTGTTCATTTGTTGAGATATACTCAAAGTTATCGTAATGTTGCAGGAAGGGCCTCACAGCGCTCTCAACGACGATGAGTTCTATGATGCTGTGGAGTCTGGCCTGGACAAGATAGACGAGGAGATAGAGTTCCGAGAGCGACTGAAAAACAAACAGCACTCCACCAAACCCCAGCAGCACCCAACCAAGGCTTCCTCTCATCCTTTGTGGCCAGAGGTAACGTTAATCATAAAGAAATTCATAATTTTTTATTGCTCTTCCATTGTACAAAACAATATAAATGCTTGCAAAAGTTTTATCACCAACAGATGGCCATAGCGTTAATGTATTACTTGAACAAAATATCAACGTTATGGTCATCTGCTGATCTGGGTAATTTTCCAGGGCATTGCTGGTACAGTACTAACTAAGCTGAAATATATATTTTTTTAAAATATTTATTCAAATGCTTAATCATATGATAGTACAGTCATCACCTTGAAAATTTCCCTTTGCGGCTTTGTTAATCATCATGTGCTCATAAGAATAACACAGGGTATGGTGATTAGCAAGGCTGCAAGTGTGAAATTTTCCAAGGCGACTATAGTGTACAACACAAATTACATGATTATGCATGTAAATTCTGCAACATTAAGCCTCGTCATAATTCAAAGAGCTTTATCTGATCTAGAATAATTTCTTATGAACAAAAAAATTTAGCATTGCTGTCTTGTTGCAGATTGACAAGGTGTGTGTGGAGCAGCTGCACTACGCTCGTCTGGGGGTGGGCGAGGGGGGCTGGCAGTTGTTTGCTGAGGACGGCGAGATGAGAATGTACAAGCGAGAAGAGGAGGTGGCCGGCATGGTGGTGGACCCCCTCAAGGCTGTGCACACCGTCCGGGGCGTTACTGGACATGAGATGTGCCATTACTTCTTCAGTCCAGAAGTCCGCATGGACTGGGAGGGTAAGTACACTTTCTATACTTCAAGATGGTCACTGACGAATCTCGAGTAACAAATTGTTGGGGTCTAATTTTGATTGGAATATGATTGATTTCTCTTTTTTTTCAATATCTAATATCGGATGGAAAACAAAGTTATTTTATCTTTGCATAAATGAAAAGAAACAATAGGAAAAAATATGATGCATTAAAATATCAAAAGTGCAAAGCCGGAGAGGGACAAAATTTTGGGATACTTTGTAAATTAAAAGCTCAAAGAACCTATTTAAAAGTATTATATATTGAATGAATCAATCTGTTATTTTTAAAAGGAAGAAAAACAAAAACAAAAATTAAGTGTGACCTTCTTAGACGTTGAAAACATTAAAATTGGAAAAATTAATATAAATTTTATGTACAGTAATTATATAACATTTAAGTGAAACTGGGATACTTTTTATGATACAAAATCATATCATAATATCAGTTGTTATGAAGTCCACATCCTTCACTGACTGATATATTGTATTTGTTACAGCAACGGTAGAGCAGATGACGGTGCTGGAGACGATAGCAGACGACACTGTCGTGTTCTTGCAGGTCCACAAGCGAATCTGGCCAGCGTCTCAGCGGGACGCCCTCTTCTGGTCACACATGCGTCGTGTGCCAGACAGTACGGACCGGGATGGCCACGACATTTGGATCGTGTGCAACAACTCAATGGAGCACCCAGACTTCCCCGTGAGTAGTACCGTATGTACCACAAACACTTTCTTGGCATGCTGTCTGTACAGTACAGTAGTAGTAATCGCTCATGTGAAGCAGAAATTTATATATTTGGTCTAAAATTTGCATTATTTTATACAGTAATTCTCATGATTAGCATGCATACAGTTTTTTTAATGTTGTGCTTTGTAATTTATTATTTTCATTTTGTGTTATATGTTTTTCATTAACATTAAGAATGGATTTAAAGTAAATTTCCCCCTTAAGTAGTTAATTTTACAAGTAGCTGCCTCTGCCAATTTAAATTTTACACTGCTAAACTGCTGAAAAAAGGTTAAGAGTTACATGGTCTTTGTGCTTTGCAGACAAACAACGGGAAGTGTGTCCGGATCTTCCTCACTGTGTGCCTCGTCTGTCAGACCTTCATTGACCCCCCTAAAGATGGTGCTGAGATCAGCAGAGACAACATAACATGCAAAATCACCTACTGCTCTGTCGGTGAGTTTATAACAATTCAGTTCTTTTCAAGTTAATTCCTAAGTCTGATCAACAAGTTGAAAACAAAATAAATTCATGACCAATTTCTACTATCTATTTTTCTCGGTGCATGTATTTTCTTTTCTTTCTTTTTGTTTTTATTATTATTTTTTTTTTTTCTATTTTATATATTTTTACAACACATTCCTGATTAGTGTATTTGTTTACAGTACAGTAATTAATTAATATAAAATTTGTGTATGTATTTTCTTTCCAAATAACTCAAATTTAAATACTGTATTTCTGTTTACTCTTCCCTGATTATTTATTGCCATGTTTCAGTAAACCCTGGGGGATGGGCCCCTGCCTCAGTGCTGCGTGCCGTGTACAAGAGAGAGTACCCCAAGTTCCTCAAGCGGTTCACGCAATACGTGATAGATCAGTGCGAGGACAAGCCTATCTTGTTTTGAGTGACATACAGACAGCCACGCTTGCCAGTTTTGTCTCGGGCCACCCAAGAGAGACAAAAAAACATTTTACTGCAAATATAGATAGGAGAAACTAAGCTGTACATTGGTATTTTCAGATATTTATAATGTCTTTTGCTTCCTTAAAATTGACTTGAATTTATGTGTTTATGCAACGCTATCGTTTGAAGTAAAAAGCACATATTCTTTACCAAGACAAGAAGTATTGTGACCATACAGTGCTATCACTTCTTTAAATCTTCATACAAGTTCTCGTTTAAGTGCTAGCAATATTCATTATCAAGTTCAGTAAAGGCATTTTGCATTGTAGTTAGTTGTAAGAACAAGTCAACGAAATGTTATGTACATTAACAACAAAATTAAAGCCAATGTAAGTTTTTATGAAAATCTAAGAATACAGGTGCACATCTTGATATATTTTATAAATATTGCAGTAAATAGTTCCATTGACATTGTGAAGACCTGTCGGGTCATATGTCTCTTTCAGAGTTCATCAACTGTAGTTCTGAGATACGGATGAACTCGTTTCATTAACTCGAGCACTTATTCTCTGTACTTCAGTTTGATGGACTAAGATGAGTCAGAATGCCTATGATAACCTCTAAATCAACATAAAGAAAAGTTTTCTTGCAGCCAGTGCACTGTGGTGTTATTAAAATAATGCTTGTCTCTTTTTTGTTTACATTAAGAATCTCTGAAGAAAAGAATGTTTTATGCTTGAATAAAAAAAAAAAAAAAAAAAAAAAAAGAGAGAGAGAGAGAGATAATCAATGTTTACAGAATCATGTGATGATGTTTTTAAAAATGGCTTACAGCTTAATTATTTTGTGCCCAGTTTTCATGTTTTTTATTTAAAAAAAACTTTATATAAAAAGCATAAATATTATTTTTTAAAGCTGCTGCTTGTTTGAATAAATTTGAATATTGCTTAAATACATATAATAATTGTTATCATACAATATAAATATGTATACTTTTCTTTGGTCATTATATATATTATAAAATGTAATAAAGTTATTCTTTATTATGGTTAAAAAATGTTTAAATAAAATTTGAAGAAATGTATTAAATAATTTTATTTATTTTTTTAAAAATACCATCTAAAGTGTGTAGTGGTTATTCTTTTTTTGTATACAAAAATGTTTTTTTTAAAAGTAGATGGAAACACATATTTTAGAAATACACGCATAGCGTTGTTTTAATTAATTTTTCTCTTTTTGCTGGGCCACTGACGGCTAAAAGCTCGAACTATCTCCCTTCCCAACAAATCTTTTTCTAAAATATGTGTTTCTATCTACTTTTAAAAAAATAAATATCGCTTAGTTCAATTTTTTTCAAATAATTAATGCATACAAAAATGTGAAGTAATTAAGAAACAGAAAAGTAAAACTACTTAAAAATGCAGTATACCAACATTGACATGGAAAAACAAAAAGGTAAATTCTAATTTTTTTGTTAAATGCAATTAATTAATAGTCATTTGTAACCATGACATTACTCTAAATCTGGGTTCAGGTAAAAACACAAAACAATATGAACAACAATTTACATTAGTTTGTCAGACTTGAGATTCTATTTGTAAATGTGTTTGTTATAAATACTATTATACGTACACTACCTACAGTACTAATTATAAGAGAGCTCTTTGTTAATTTACAAATATATAAAAAAAAAAACTTACAAAACAATATTAACTGGCTATTTAGAGACTTTCAAGCAAAAAAGCAGTTGGTTGATTTTTAGCAATTACTATTTACAACACCTAAAATTTAATATTATAAGTTATATAATTATATTGTATTCATGCTTATGCAAAAGTATTTGCTATGTACACAGTTGAAATGAGAGAACTTTATTTACAACTTATGTCTGATATAATGAGGAATATGGAAAATAGAGAACAAATTTTTTTTAGCAATCCAATAGATAATTAATTTTGAAATACATATGTACACTGTTGAAATGAAGTAGAAATGTTTCAATTTTAAAATTAAAGAGATCAACTTCTCCTTAAATTGATTGTCTTTCAAAATGGAATATAATAGTACTGGGTTTTATCACCAGATGGCACTCTAGGTTAGGAGGTGGTCGATGGTAACGCAGTGTTTGGAGATCCAGCTGTTGAAGTCTAGCCGGAGCAGCAGCTGGGAGAGAGCGGTAGCGCTGGGCTGTCCCTGCAGCCCAAGCAGCAGTTGTTTGAGCAGCCCGACTTGTTTGATGAAGGCATCATCCATCGCCTGCAGCCTTGCCACCACACCCACCTTGTCGATGTTGCTGGCGCACTCACAAAGCTCTGAGCTGAGATCAAGCAGGACCAGCAAACACCTCATCACCTGCAAGAGATCATCAGTAAGAGTAAATAGTGAAGATAATTTCAATCAAATTTAAACAACTTTATTTATAAATAATACTGAATTTTCATAATATATCGTCGCCTCAGAATGCAAGTCGCGTAAGTACAAAAAAATTTGATGGGACTTTGAGCTTTAAGTTATATTGAAATAAGGTTCAAAGTTGCATCAAATTTTTTTGTACTTACGCGACTTGCATTCTGAGGCGACGATATGTATGCTGTATTGAGAAATACAATAGCTCTTATGAGAAAACGTTAATTCTCTTTATCTTTTTATATGGTTTTTGAGGCTTATAGTCTTGTACAATTTCATAACATACTCTTGGTGTATTAATTATTGAGCAAATTAACATTTTATGAGATTTTAAGACAAAACTTTAATTTGCTAAAGCCCCAAAAGAGTAGACAGGTACAGTAACGCACAGGTACAGGGACACACAGGGACAGGTACATATGTATGTGTACAATAATATGCTTCACTAATTTAGATCTCGATTATGTTGAAGTTATAACAATATAATTATAGTAACCTTAATTAAATTAAGTTGATTATTAGAAAACTCAAATCTTGGTGATATTTTGTGAAATTTTCCTAGTTATAAACTCAAACTTCTTTTTAGTTGAATGAGCCACCATAAGCCATAAGAGTTGTCAAGCACCCTGTATGTATGAGCTCCAACCTTTTTTGACCATGACACCCTTTGTCCAGGTCTAAGAAAGTTCTAAAACAAAAATGCTACCAAAATTCTTACATAGACGAAACAAAACAAAAAAAAAGTTAAGCAAACAAAAAACTTACGGGATTTTGAGGTCTTGCACATCCTTCTGTTTTTACAATAGTTTTTTCAGTAGATTTACCCTGAAAAATATTTTAGAAGAATTTAAATTACGAGGGTCGTATGATAAGTTCCTTAAGTCGTATAGAAAAAAATCCAGCGAGATAAAATTAACAACTGTACCGACTTAAGTGATATTTCAATAGGTCAGATACAAATTTTTACCCCGATATCACTTGTATTAATTTCTGGGGGTCAGTTTTCGTGAAGCTCCCTCAAAATTGACTAAATTTGAACTTTGAACCGGTATAACACCCACTGCTGTGATATTCCAGGGATGTTTTTTTTATCTTTGGTATTGCGCCGTGATCCAATGATCTATTCTGTGCCACCAGACACCGCAAATAGTTTGATTTTTGCTTTAAAAACAAGCAATTATGAAATTTCATGGACCGTCACCACCCTTTTTTTGGGCCTTAAAAAGCTCATTTGCGGCACCCCTAACGCGGCAAGTTTTTTCGTCGTAATTTTTCATTGGAGATGTAATATAATTATATCATTAGAAAGCCCATAATCTCTGCTATTTGCTGATGTTACATAAGACTGTCTGTATTCAAAATTTTGTGTATTTTTTTAATGAAATCTTAAATGACAGATGATTTTGGCCAAACAGTGAAGGGTACACTTCAGTGAGGCATATATCCTATTAAAAATTTAGGTAACAAATAAACAGCACTAGAGCCTGATAGAGTAAGGTTTTCTGATGTTTTCACGAGATTTTCATGAATTTCCCATGCATCAACTTTTTTCTGCAACAGATATTGAAACTGGTAAAAAGTACTAATTTTTGGTCAAATTTTAATTTCCCGACCGTGCTTCACGAAAACTGACCCCCAGAAATTAATATAAGTGATATCGGGGTAAAAATTTGTATCTGACCTACTGAAATATTACTTAACCTGGTACAGTTGTTAATTTTATCTAGCCGCATTTTTTCTATACGACATAAGGAACTTATCATACGACCCTCGTATCATTGCTAATTACAAATAAATTGCAAAACCATGGAGGAAATAATTTATCCATGTGCAAAACTATAATATACGTCAACTATAAAATAAATATAGCAGATACAGAAGATGAGAGCAATGCAAATGATTTAGGTCTTAGGTAACAGATTGCATGTATATTGTACTGTATATAAATAAACAAACAAAAGGAGATCCAGTCATTAGGAAAGCAAATGTTTAGAACATAATAAGCATAATTAAAGTATTTAAGTGAACACAAGAGAGAGAAATAAGTGTGGTATAAATAATATAAATTAAAATTTGAGGTAAAAGTGCCTTTCAAATTAAGTCAGTGTAAGTTGCAGATTTTCATTGTGCAAGGATTATTTAAGAATTATCCACCATCTTATTTTGAAAATGAGAATTTGTTAATTCATTTAAGCAATCAGTGGTTGCACCTTGTTTAGTTCAAATATAATGCAATTTTTTTTTTGTCTAAAGCCTTCAATCATATGTTAATATTTTTTAATGAATACAACACCTATACAACTAGTGAAAAGTTAACTTATGGACTTAGGGAACATCAAATTGTACTTTAATTCCAAGAAAATTTGGCCTTCGAATGTTTGTTTCATCTCGTCTGTTAATGTTTAGTCTTCTCTAAGGAAATATATATACACAACTTAACTATTAATACTATTATGGTGCAACAATGACAATGACTACAATGACTCACGGACAACAGGAAAGACTGGCTCATGATGTTGGCAAGCGCCCTGGAGTGTGCCTGTAGAACGACCTCAAAGTTGTCCGACTTTTCTATCGAAGCCACAAACACGGAATATTGACTCTCCAGAACATCAACCTGGAAAAGAGTCACAACTTGATCATCCATCCTTCACTTCGTAATGTATTTTTAAAACTTGCAATATTTTTTGTGCTTTAAAATGCATACAATACAATTTTTGTTCAATAACTATTTTTGCCATAATACTTAGGTTTTGGACCATTTAAGAAGTATTTTTAAATTAAATCCCAACTAATCTGAATATGTTTATCTTCAAATACTTATTTTGCATTAAATTAGCAATAAGAGCGTATTAATTAATGTAGACCTTTAGCCTAGTTACCTGGAGATAATACTGCAGGTTGTCAACCAGGAATGTGAAGTTTCTCCGCAGCTGCCACAGTTCTAGGTTTTCCTCACAGCCTCTGAACAGTCAGAAAGTCAGCTGTGAGAAGCAACTAAGTATCATACAAGATGACAGAGTCTCATGGCAAGATTCTAGTCGAAAACACTTTCTTTCTCAATGATGGTATAAGATTCTTTGTGTTGAGTGCTTATGTGTTTGGATTAGAATCTCATGTGAGCCCTGGACAGTCTTGGAGCAACGGCAACTTACGTCTTTTTTTCCATCTGACATTTCCACAGAGCATGCAACTCTGTCTGCACTCGCCGCACTCGTAGTAGGAAGCGGAACAGACAGTTGTAGTCAATGAAAGCGGCTTCATTGAACAGCAGGTGTAGCGGCCACTGAACATTGCACGAGAGGGATAGGCCGTCCCAGCCAGTAATTGCTAGAATGGACAGCATACATGAAAAAAATTTATTGCAGAAATGAATAGAGGGTACCAAATTATGCTACTCTGAATTTTTTCAGATTTTTTTGAGACCCGGAACTATTTTTAAATAATTATTGAAAGTCCTGTGATTTCAGTTGGCACCCCTGAGTTCTTAATAAAAAGGATAGAGACTGGACGCCTATTGACGCCTCCAGGGGGCGTGGCCGCACTTTCAATAATTATTTAAAAATAGTTCTGGGTCTCAAAAAAATCTGAAAAAATTCAGAGTAGCATAATTTGGTACCCTCTATTCATTTCTGCAATAAAATTTTGTCATGTATGTTGTCTATTATATTTGTATCATGAATATACAATTTTCTTTGAAATATAGTATGCATTGGAAGGAAAGAGCTTGAACTTCATAGAAAATGTTTATCCTTATACGGGTAAGGTAACACAGATGAGCGATGTAGTCCAATTTGATTAGCATGTAAACCTTAGCAAGCACACAAAAATTCTAACATTTTTTTGAGAGACAGATTTTAGTACCTAAAAGACACAGAAAAAATTTCAAAACAATTATTCCTGATACATATTTTTTAATATATATATATATATATATTGTGATATATATATATATATATATACATTATATATATGTAAATATATTTTTTTTAATTTTCAGTCTAGGGCATGGAGAGTCAACTAAAAAATTAATTGAAAAAAAAAAAAAATGTGTTGAATAATTGTTTTAAAATATTTTCTCTGGCTTTTAGGTACATACTATAATCTGTCTCTCAAAATAAATTTCAGAATTTTTGTGTTTGCTAAGGTTTACATGTGAATCAAATGGGACTACATCGATAAGCTGATCCATGTTATTCATACCTTACCCTTATAACAGAATTTTTAAGAGCATTTTTATAATCATTTACGTAATCACAACAACCTTCCGAATGTATTAACTGTACCTGTTTGAGCAATACTAATATGGAACTTTTCAAGGGTGTCTTCTGCTAGGCCGATGTTTCTGGCTGCTAATCGGAGTGCCTGTTTTGCCTCTAAACAGTCACACATATCAGGATTATCAGCTTGTTATAAAGAGAAGCACACAAATTCGCAGCGGACTCACCCCTTAGAGTTAAGTTAGTGGGGGTTTGAGAGAGCGCTGTGTTGGCCAGCCGTATGAACTCGAGGAAGAGCTCTCCACGGCCTAGCAGGAACAAGTCCTTCATGAGCTGTACCTCCTCCATGAGTCGTGCTTCCTCCACTGCCATCACACGCAGGTGCTGAAAACACATTGACGTTTCAACTGTTATGCTACATAACAATGGAAAGATATCATGCTTATTATTATTTTTTTTACTCGTTGACGGATTGACTAATATCAAATTAAATTAGTCTCAAAATGTACATATCTTAGAATAATGGAATGAATTATTGATGACATATTTTATACTAAGATGGATCTGAATAAATGACAAATATGTAATTTTGAATTTTAATAATTGTTTTTTTTTTTTTGTATATACTGTACAACACATACCCTGTATGTACTATACTCTATATTCTATGGAGTACTAAATAGTAATAATCTTTTCATGCAGCAAAGTATTGATGTGCCAAAAGAAAATAACTAGGAGTATGATTCATGCAAAAACTAGAGCAAGTTGCAAACAAAACAAAATTAGGAGAAGAGACTCCAATATACAGTACATTTATTTATTTTTTACACTATTTAAAAATTTGGAAATTTATATAATTATACATTTGAAACAAACAAGATGTTGTAACTGGATGCAATATTGGACAGTCAAATATGACAGGATTTGAAAGCATAGCATTAAAAAAAAGAACAAAAACAATTTTTATTTTATTGGGATCTATGATGACAAATTATTTTTCTGTGCAATTTTTCGTCACCTCAGAATGCAATTCAGATAACTACACATAATTTTTATAGGAATATGAACCTTAAATAAGATAATACGAGCATAAGATTACATTACTATGTGAAATTCTCAGGGACAGAATCCTCTTACCTTTCAGGATATATTTTTTTAAGAGGATCTTGAAAAAGGGATCTAAATTATTTTATTTTTTAAGAGGATCCTGAAAAGGGATCTAGATCCTTTTATTTTTATTTTTTTTCCAGAGGATTGGTTGTTTCTTGGTTTCTTAATTGATTGAATGATTAATGAATCCTGATCCCCCCTTTTTTAAGAGGATCTTATATAAGGGATTTTGATTCTTTTATTTTTTTTAGGGAATCGGATATTCAGATCTGATCCTTTTTTGTTTTTAAGGGGACAATAAGCGGATAAAGATAGAGATCCAAATAAGGGATCCGGTTCTTGGAAATTCTACTAGGAATTCTTTTTTTACAGCTGAAGTGTACTGTACTACTATACTGGTTTTAACTTTGTCATTTATTTCAATCAATATCGATTTTTAAGTTAAGTTAGTAAAGTTCTCAGCAGGAGGAAGGGGAAGTGCTTACCTGGGTGACACAGAGCCTCGCAGACTCCACAAGTCTCGTCAATCGGTGCAGCTGGAAAGTGTCTGCACTTTGCATGTCTTGGAGTTGCCGCAGAAACTCCAGGGATTTGCCGCCCCACACGTCCACCACCAGCCGTTCACTGTCGGTGCTACTACCTGAAGAACAGATACTGCAAGTTTGAACATTCCGAGGTGCTGTCAGTCAATCAAACAACACTATTATACTGACGCAAAATCACAATTGAGGTTCAAAGCAAATGGAGTGTCTAGAAGAATTCAATATATATATATTTTTTTTGCAATTTCAATTCTAACAATCAGTACCGGTATACAATTATTATATGCGCAGTAGTAAATAAGTTTATAGTGCAAAGGGTGATACATTTACCCTGTGTTTACTTGCAAATTAAAAAAAATGTAATTACAAATTATCTTTCAGTGTATTAGCTAAGTTCAACCAATCAAATTTTAATCTTTTCCTCCCCACTAAATTTGATTGGGTATAGACACGGAACTTAATTTTTATAACAGCTAGTACTTCAAGTGTAAATAATGTAAATACAATTCCTATTATTTTTAATGGAATGCCACAACAGCAGCTTAATTCAAAAGTAATACATGTGAATTGTCTTGGCTCACTACATGCACAAAATTCCAAACCTGTTTCGTTCTTCGGGTTCCTCTGAATCATGACAACAGTCTGGCCTACGTAGAGAATGTTGCGAGCCAGGGAGAGAGGGATGTACGAAGGCAGCAAGTTGTTACACAGTTTGAACTCAGAGTAGGCAGCATACAGGCTAGACGAACCAGTTTCCTGAAACAGACAGCAAGTGCAGTGTCACATAAAGTTGACTTAATTATTTATTTCCGTAACAAATTATAAAGAAATTAAGCAAACAAACAAACAAATAAACATATATTTTTATAAAATTAAGAATAATGAATTACATTAATTATATTGCTTACTTTACACCAAGAGATCAGAGTGCATACCCACGGAAGCTCTAATTGTACAAACGCCTGTTGTTGCCAGGGTGTCAGAGATGTTACAACAATGCCCTGCATCATGGCAGCTCTTTAATTATTTTTATCAGCAGGCACCATGATGGACAATAAAAAACGGTGTTGACAATCAGGCACAGATCGGATTTTGGATTTAACATAGGCAATATAGGCATTTCCTTCACTCTAGTACTCTAATTTGTTTTTGTTCTTGGGATTTATTGACATTAGTGACTTAATGTTTTCTCACCTGCAGGATCTCCACATCTGCACCTGTGAGCACGGACGGTCGCTGTTCCTGGACGATGAAGAACTGGTGGTGCTCGTTGAGGTGACCTTGGAACAGCCATGCTCCCAGCTGCTTGAACAGCACCTCATGGCAGCTGCGCTGGATCCTACACCAAAAAAACAGTGTCATAGACTTTTTGTGCAACATCTTCTTTATGATAGCAAAACTAGAAATTTTAATTAGTGTATTTAAATATAAATCTCAGACTCTACAAAGAATATGACTCCCTTGATTAAAAAAAGGACTTAAGGGGAACATGGAAAGTGCATGATATTTCTTATTTTCTATTTTAATGCAGGAATTTAAAATGATGCCTTATGAAAAGAAACCAGAAATGGAGTTGTTGTGAAAGATATCAGCTTAATCAGATATCACCTTGATTTCCTTGATTTTACCCTCCTTTCCCCCAACAGGCACATTCTGTATTAACTGGCTTTATTATTATGCTTCAGTTACCTGTGGACAGCAGTCTGCACATTGGCCACCACACATTGAGAGTTTCGGTGTAAAAGCTCGAGGATGCGGCAGCCACTCAGAGGTTCACTCTTGTCCTCCATCTGCACATACGGGAGGGGGTCATAGGAGGTAGGCATCGTCCGAACACGGAAGGAGAAATAAAGCCATTCTGTTTCTTAATTTAGACTTGTGGGCCAACAAATGTTATACAGTATACAAACATCCAGATAATTGTAAAAAATTAAGTATGATGAAAGCAACTTTAATTTGTTAAAAATTAAGAGTACAGTACTGTATATTAAGCATTATATAAGAGAAACAAGTAAATTTTTATTGATATAAGTTAAAAGCAAATCATTGATACTGTGCAATAATAATAAAATAATAATAAAATTAATGCGGCAAATGTGGCTACGCCACGGTGGCTCGCGAAGGGTTTGCTTGTCTCAAAACCCTCTTAAACAACTCATAACTCTCCGCTTCAACAACTTCTGCTTTCAGCAAATTCCACTCTCTTACAGTCCTGTTAATGAAGGAATATTTTCCCACATCACTTCTACTGCCGACAAAATCCAACTTCCAACTGTGATCACTCCTTCCAATGTAACAACCTCTCTTAATACGAGAGCTCAACTCCCTCCAACCCTCACTATTTCTTACAAAAATTACATACTGTACTAGAAATTTTTAAATCCAGTGAAGAAATATATATATTTTTTTCTTTTCAAAAATTAACTTTTTATTTATAAAACAAGGAGAATATATCAATAGTTTTGTCTAAGAATAATAATTTGTGCCTGGGCTTGGTTCGCTCCAAGGACCTACTTTGTCAAGGATGTAGTTGAGGACCTGCAGGAGGCAAGCGTGCTCATCCACCTCGCTAAGCACGAAGGCAAGCGGCAGGTGGGGGTCCAGCAGGATGGTCTGCTCTAGACGGTCCACCGCCTCTCGGAATGGTTCCAGCACCTCCAGCAGTCCTTTGCACAGTGCCAGCACGTATTGCTGGGACATGCCAGGCCCGGAAACTGGGAGAAAAATGTAGCTAAGTCACGTTAATTGCATGCATGTACAGTTTAATAAATTAAATATACCAAATGACCTAATTCTTTAGATTAAAGTATGTTTGGACAACTCAAAGAACCTACAGAATTTATTGTTTGAGAAAATGGGACAGTAAAAGCTACTTCATTATCTACTGTAGCCATACGCCAGGGGTGAGGAGTCAAGCCACAACTACTCCCTTTCCCACACCATGGCACACACTGCATACCACAGTAACAATTTGAATAACAATTATTTACCATTTATAAAAAAATAATACTGTTCGTCATAGTGTTCATTTACGTATGCCATTCAAGCTGCAATAATTAAGCAAAAGAACTTACCTTCAACGGCCATATTTTGACTCATAACAATTTCGTCAACAAATGTTTTGAGTCTCTTGTAATTTGCTGCCACCGTCAATATTTTGTTGATCAAAACTCGTTCTCCTGGAGTTAATGGTAAATTCTCATTCACCTACAAGGCATTAAAAGAACCTTGTAATATGCCGCACACAGAAAAATACACACAAAAAAGTCCAAGTGATATTAATTACCAATAATCAAGTTGCTGTACAGTACCTTTACTGCTCTATTATATTTAGTATAAAATTTTACCGGATCTCTTCCAATAAAGTTCTAAAACTGTATCAAACCCTTCAGATTTGTGATTGTGACAGTATAACAAACAATTAACATTGAAATTCCTGTGACAATTAAGTATGCATATACATACCGTACGTATGGCATAGACTGAGGTATTTAAAGATAAGAAAAACTAAATGTTGAAATGTATGCATTATATCTTAAATTAAAGCCTCTATTATATCAGCAAACCGACTCTCCAACATATAATATTGAAGTTCCTACCCATTACCCCGCCGCGAGCTGGTTCTGGTTAAGCTTTTGTGGAAAAAAAAAAAAAAAAAAAAATTTGGCTCCCACAAAAACTGCAGATGAAAATGCTCTGTATTTACCTCAATTTTGAAGCCCGAGGTTTCAAAAAAGCTACCGTTGTTTCCATTTAGGGCAAATAAAACTTCATGAATCATACTAAAGCTTGAATCAGGCATTTTAGTGCTATTTTCTGACATTTCAATAAGATTTTAACAAATTTGCAAGCTGCCACTCCCCCACAACATTGAACAGCTGACTCGTATAATCGCGCTCAAACATTTGACAAGCGAAAAGCGCGAAAAGAGAGAAGGCGCGAAATCCGTACAAATGTTTGTTTTTTGCTGCTGTTTCTTTGCTGGAATCTGAGAGTTAAACGCCAAACGCTTCTATTTTGTGTTATAAAATGAACATATTTAAGCTGTTGAGACACAAAACTAATTATTCGTATTTATCACGTAATATTTTACTACTTTCTAGGTGTAAAAGTAACTTGAATGGTACTTTTCAAGCCAAGATGTTTGAGTACTTACTCAAAGTTCAGGAAATAAGCAACCCAAATTCAGCAAGTCTTAGTGCTTTATTTGCAAAACAACAAGTCTTGCAACAGGTTAAAGGCAATGACTTTGTTTTACCTGATTCCATGAATATTTGTGAATTTCTTGAAATAATGGATTTTCAAATGAGAGAAAACCCAAAAGGCATTACAAAAACTAAAATTTACAAAGATTTTATGATGAATGTTAGAAATGCATTACCGATTGAAAAATTAGAAAAAAATGATTTGATAAAGTTGTTATTCTATATTGGGTTAAAAAAGAAATCTGTTCAAGCTCAACTAGCAATACATGCAGTGATTCTACGTCTCAAAGATTGTTTAGACGATTTATCACTAGAGGACATGTGCATTCTTGCTAATGCAATTTTCAAGACGAGCACAATGAATTTGGATTCAACTGTGATAAATCACATTAGTGCAACTCTTGGTATGAACTTAAAAAAAGTTATTTCTGATCCTGCAATTCTGATCTGCTTTACTAAGACTCTAAGGCAATTTAAATGTCATGATTTTGATCTCTTAGAAAAATTATCATGTTTCAGAACTGAATGGGCTAAAAACTTAACTGTCAAAGCACATATTTTAGCACTTTTTGCAGAGTCTAAATATTATGACAGATGTTTCATGGAGTTCATGGTGTGTAGTAGTTTGGATGACCTGCAAGACACCACAAGCCTGCAAGAACCAGTGAGCAAATATCTTACCAAGCGATCTCGTGCAAAGGACTTATCTCGTTTTCTGTGGGCTATCAGCACACTGGGATGGAAGCTGGAGCCAAGTGAAGTGGAGCAAGTCGTGTGGCCTCAGCTTCAAGGACGACTGGACTCAGAGTTCAAGAAGCAGCCAGCCATTCTAATAGACAGCCTAATGTCCCTTTGTGTCATGGGATACTACTCCAGCGATTTGATGGCCTGGGTTGTCTCCAGTCAAGTGCAACAATTATTGAGAGGTAAAATAAGTTTAAAATATTTTTTAAATTTGAAAGACAAAAATCACTTCTCTGTTAAAAAAATGTGTTACATGTTTCAGAGCAAAACAAGATTCAACCCTGGGTGAAACTGTGGCTATTGCTGGCTGCTACCCAGATTGAGTGCCCAAACCTGCTAGGGTCAGAGTTGACTTACAGAGGTTCTCAGCTACCTGAGCCAACCGTGCAGGGCCACTTAGAGCAGAGAGCACCTTTGCAAAGAGTGCTTGCTGCCGTGCACTGCTTTGCCCTAAGTTTGGGTCTGGCCACCCCAGGCTGCTGCTTCCAGGTGGAGCCACTGCACATAGCAGGCATCGTCATTCAGACACTGAGGTTGGTTGTTCTCGGAATCATTGCTGTCATTGGAGATACATTTTGACATGGGACTTAAGAGATAAAGTTAATTTAGAGTGTACATTCAACATTTTATAATAAAACCATAATTAAAAAAAAAATAATAGAGAACTTTTTTCATAAGATGTGAAAATTCACAAGTTATGCTTAATTTTTAATATAGAAAAAAAAATCCACTTGATATTACAAATTACTTGGTAAGTATAATTTGATCTTTCTAGTTTGTGGAGTGACATAATTACTACAAATGAATAGTTATAGACTGGAAGAAGTTGAATAATGGATTTAGTACTGAGGTGTTCTGTGTTCCTGCAGGAGAGACAAAGAGGTACACTTGGAGGTGATGGACATGTCCGTATGTCTGCACCAGAGCTTTCTACCCACTGGTCTCATGCAGCTCAAGCTTAGACTGCTCAAGTGCAGGGGACTCCGAGTGATTATGGTGAGTCATGAATTGGAAAAAAATATAGGGCTTTAGAACTACATATAGTTTGAAATAATTTGGCTCTCTCTCTTTTTAAACTTACATAAAATTTCTTATCTACTTATTGTCTTTCATTTTAATTAATATGAAATAAGTAGCAAATATGTCTTATCCCCATTCTGATGTATTAATATTGTTAAATTTTGACAATAATTAACTTTAGAAACCCTTCACAATGGAAAACTTGCGTGATATATTTTTTTTTCTTGCTGTAGAAATGAATACAGGGTACAAAATTATGATACTCTAATTTTTTTCCAATTTTTCAGAGTTCTGGAATTATATTTATTTAAAAAATTATTGAAATTTTGGCCCCTCCCCCTGGAGGCGTCCAGCCTTCATCCTTTTAATAAGGACCAAACGCTTCTAAAGGATGCGGCAAAACTTACAAAAATTAATTAAATACTGTTTACATTATAGTTACAAGACTCTAAAAAATCTTATAAAAACAAAAAAAATCAGAGTTGCATATTCCTGTAACTATGCATTCATTTAAGATTTACACATTTTTTTTTTTATACCAACCTACACGTTGGTTATCTATTGTGCTGCTTATAATGCAGCTTTGTGTTCAACTTCCTACCCTGATTCCAGATAGAGCAAGCACAGCTGTCAGAGGATGACGCTGGCCTCTTCACGTGGATAGAAGATGAGTTACGGAAACATTTGTGAGACAGTCAATGTCAGATGCCAAACTACAATTGCCGTGGTTTACAACATGACAATGACAATCTAACGAGGATAATATTGCAAAGTGTAAATAAATGTAATATTATACATTTAAACCTGCTCTTTGGTGTAGTGGTTAGTACACTTGGCTCTCGTCTGAGAGGTCCCCGGTTCAAATCCCGAATACGGCAGACTTTTCGCGACTTGGAATGGGTGTGACTGGCTACTAGATGAAAGAGTTGGTAGGAGGAAGGCAGCTTACGGCTGTCTATACTCCGCTGGGGTGATTAAGACCACGGAATGTTGTGCAAACAACATACATGCCCCGCTAAGAAACGGTACTTAACTGTCTGGCGTGCAGACTGGGTATTAGGAGCCCCAGAGAGCACTGTAAACAATGTTGAAAAACAAGTTCCGCCATTGGTAACCAAACCAACCACATTTAAATTAATGTAAATGTTATCATGAAAGTACAGTACTGCTAGATTTAATGTATGTACTACAATATTGTCCGAAGGTCTGAACTATTGATTTTTGCATTCTCAAGCATGTCCCTTTATTAAAACAAAATCTAATTTCAAGGTAATGTATAAAATATTAAAAAATCGAAATTTTATAAATTAATATTTTCTTTATTTATTGCATGATAGTAGTGTCAATATTAGTCAATAGAGAAACAGTTCAGAATCAAAGGGCAAAGAAATAATGTCACAGCACATCTATCATGAGTGTTATGGAGTTGCGACTGTTTTGTGACTTAAAATGTAAATTTCAAAGTGTGGAAATAATTCATGGATTTGTTCTATTGATACAGGCTAAGCATTAAATTTAATACATTGTTGCCAGCATAATATGTAAGAGAATACTTTCTCCTTGCCCATCAGTACAATTTATTCAACATTGAATCAAGATAATATTGTTTTCACGCAGTAGTTATAAATACATCATATAGTAGAATTGATAAGTCTTTCAAGAAATACAGTACTTTAAGAAAACAATGTACAGTATAAAATGCATTTGAGGAAGCTGGAAGCGAACTAGCTTACTTGAGTCTTCGTGTGCTAGATGTAGAGGGAGCCATCAGCTGGTCCCAGGTAGTGTAGCCAGATGAGGACAACATCCACCAGGGTCCATACCCCAAGACCTCCGAAGCTGAAGAGCTTGCCAATCCCCTCCTGCCAGTGGCCTAGGTAGAACCTAAGGAAATGATAAGGCTTAAAATATGATGAAAACATTTATAGAAATTTGGTGAAGACCAACTATTCAATAATATTTCATACAACAACTTCATGTTTTTTTTTTTTTTTTTTTTTAAATCCCATAACACCCTCAAATTCAAGGAGAAAAACGCTCATAGTCATAGTATTCTCTATGCTTGCCTGTCAAATATTTACAGTACATGACTATGACGTCACAGTATTTTGCAGCACAATTTTAAAGGTGTTAATTGACAGTAAATAACTTGAAGCTCTATATTCAAATATGCAATTAAAAACTTTCATGAAGGTTGTCCAATGCCATTAAATTGTTTCAAAATAAACTTTAATTGCTATACATTATATTTATATAAAAAAACTACAATATTAGTGAATAAGTGGGACAACTTCAATTTTTCATTGAGAAGTTTGCAAGGATCAGGCAGCTCTGTAAAGCTGACATAATGCGTACAGTATTAAAGTACCTGTCAGCCCCAAATCCTCCAAGGGTGATGCTGAGCAGTAGAGCCGTGCTCCAGCGGTAGCCTCCCGTCCAGTTGCAAGGCAGGTTCTTGAGAAAGCGACGCTTACCAAGGCAGAGCACCTCGCTGTGCACTGTGCAGTTGGTCCTGCAATAATCAACGTCAGATTGTGTTATATACTGGTCAATATGTGTGCAAATAAGTTGAAAATATCAAATAGAAACCGGAACTTGCAGATTAAAAAAAATAAATAAATAATAATAAAAAAAAAAAAAAAATGCATGGAGAGTTAGTTAATAAGACAAGTAAATAAAAACTCTGTCCCTAAGCTTGAAACTTAAAGGATTCCTGAACTTGAAAATTCATATGCAGATATGGTCCTCACAAGAGTCCGGATGCAAGTTTTAGTTGCTTAGGTCGCACCGTTGTCTAGATATGAGCGAAAGAATGCCACGCGGCTAATAGCGATGACGTCACATCGCTTAAGGTCGAAGCGATCTTTTACATGCAAGCGTACGGCCGCGCGGCGGCCGCGACCACGTTTTCTCGTACTCGTGGTCGCATAGCGCGAGTTAGGAGTGACGTATCAACAAAAATCAAAAAGGACATGAATGACAACATCCTAATGTACATTGAACTCAATTTTCGAACATTTATGTTGGTAAAAAAAAAAATAGATATCGCAATTCACAAATTAATATTTTTATTTTTGATTCACAATGAAATATACAGAAACGAACAGTTTTATTCTTTGCGTGATTTTTTTTGTTTTTGCTTCACATTATATTACATACGTAAAGTAAGTGATGTTGTAAATTGTTAATTGCAATAAAATATTACAATCTCATTATTTAGTAACATTAATAAAAATACTCCAAATATTTATTATATAATAATTACTTGAATTATATTTTCTTCTTCTTTTCTTATATTATAAATAAGCAAAATTACATGGTGCGATAACAATATAATTTTAATATTACTACATAATTACGTTTACACCTTATACAGATATAGGTCTCGTAAATTCGTATTATATCACTGTGAAAAAATAATTTCAAACTATTTATATAAGCATGCAATGCTCAAAATAAGGTGAGTTATATATATTATGGTCCATGATCGAGGCGCCTCGATCGAAAGCCTGCAGGATGGATCATACGAGTTGCATTTCTTACAATTAAAATACTGTATTAATTTTAACTAACTAGTTTTCTTTAGTCCAAAATTAATTATGCTGCTGCACTATGTAGATTAATTATATTTTCTGTATTATATCGAACACTGCGTAACTTTTTTCTATATACCAAAGAATTATGGCAATTAAATAAATGATTAATTCTGGCTCGTTTCAACATGCCTTAAAAATATAAAACAGGCATCAAGAACAGTGTTGGACAGTGCGGTGACCAGTTTTCGCCAGATCACTGATGTCCAGCAACGTTGAGCGTGGTTGTTATTTGGATGGGTGACCGTTTTCAGCAACGTTTCACAGCTTTTTTATTATATTGAAATTTAAAAAAAAAAGTAATGCATTTTTTCAATTACAATTTTGATTAAACACGTATAAATTAAAATACGATATTTTATATGACACATACACATATATAATAATGTAAATTTTTTTAATCAACCAACATTACAATCAACTTAAGTATTACTGTTGAACTTACTAATTAATGTATATATTTGATATATAGAACAATCCTTCTGGCACTTTGCCCTAGCACGCTCATCCACAGGACCCTGTGACTAAAGGGAACGTGGATACTTCGGTTAAGATGGACCCGTGCTGTATTTTGTCAATTGCCTAAATCCAAGAAAAATACAGTATGAAAAAGTGAAGCGATGCTGAAAACGGTCACCCATCCAATTAACAACCGCGCTCTACATTGCTGCAGGACATCGGTGATCTGGCGAAAACTAACTGGTCACCGCACTGTCCAACACTGTTCTTGATACCTGTTTTATATTTTTAAGGCATGTAGAAACGAGCCAGAATTAATAATTTATTTAGTTGTCGTAATTCTTTGGTAGGAAAAAGCTACGCAGTGTTCGATATAATATAGAAAATATAATTAAGCAATGAAGCAATAAGTTTTTTATTTTTTTTTTTTATTCTATCTATTTTCTATGTCATATTTTGTCTTATATATATGTGATTATATATATGATATATTATTATTATGATGTAACAGGCTGTTAGTATCATCTGTTATTTTATTTTATATTGTTTTATTATCATTTTCTATTGTTCTATTATTCTGTAACTATTATATATGTTTTGTATGTATGTTTTATGTGTTCTATTGTAATGTTTTTCTATAATGTATGTTTCTAGTGCTGTTAATATGTACACTTTCTGTGTTTAATAAAAGACTAATAATAATAATTAAGCTACATAGTGCAGCAGCATAATTAATTTTGGACTAAAGAAAACTAGTTAGTTAAAATTAATACAGTATTTTAATTGTAAGAAATGCAACTCGTATGATCCATCCTGCAGGCTTTCGATCGAGGCGCCTCATGGACCATAATATATATAACTCACCTTATTTTGAGCACTGCATGCTTATATAAATAGTTTGAAATTATTTTTTCAGTGATATAATACGAATTTACGAGACCTATATCTGTATAAGGTATAAACATAATTATGTAGTAATATTAAAATTATATTGTTATCGCACCATGTAATTTTGCTTATTTATAATATAAGAAAAAGAGAAGAAAATATAATTCAAATAATTATTATAAACTATAATATGTGGAGTATTTTTATTAATGTTACTAAATAATGAGATTGTAATATTTTATTGCAATTAACAATTTACAACATCACTTACTTTACGTATATAATATTATGTGAAGCAAAAACAAAAAAATCATGCAAAGAATAAAACTGTTCGTTTCTGTATATTTCATTGTGAATAAAAAATAAAAATATTAATTTGTGAATTGCGATATCTATTTTTTTTACCAACATAAATGTTCGAAAAGTGAGTTCAATGTACATTAGGATGTTGTTATTCATGTCCTTTTTGATTTTTGTTGATACGTCACTCCTAACTCGCGCTATGCGACCACGAGTACGAGAAAACGTGGTCGCGGCCGCCGCGCTGCCGTACGCTCGCATGTAAAAGATCGCTTCGACCTTAAGCGATGTGACGTCATCGCTACTAGCCGCGTGGCATTCTTTCGCTCATATCTAGACAACGGTGCGACCTAGGCAACTAAAACTTGCATCCGGACTCTTGTGAGGACCATATCTGCATATGAATTTTCAAGTTTAGGAACCCTTTAAAGAATAGAATTCCATCTCTCAATCTCCAACTCTTAAATTTGACAACTTCTTCTATTTGATTTCATATACTGCATGAGGAAGTCTATGCCAAAAAGAGAAAGACACTGTGTCCAAGATTCCTCAGCTGTTTATTCACTATAATTTTGCAAGCAGCTGGCCAAAAATTTACCTGTAGTAAGCTCTCGGGGAAGCCACAGAGTTGCAATTTGCACTGAGGATGCAGGAGTGCTCAGATGACTCGGTTTGGTAGCAGTAGCGGCAAATCATTTTGCTCTCAAACGATTTCTCTCCCTGAGAAAATTAAACCAAAAATGTTAGATATTAGCAAACTTTTTCAGCATTTCTTTCTTAAAATTAAAAAGAAATGGTACAATTTGAAGTTGATGGCATAGAAATATTGACAGACAGTTCTGATGTGATAGTTGAACTACAGTACTACAACTTATAAAAATAATATTATATTAGAAAAATTGTAAATCTTATTTCCCAAGCAGAAAGATCAATTTTTTGGGGCGCTTCTTTCTGATAATAAAGTGCAATAAAATTCAAATTTCTAGCCAAAATGAGGGTATAGTACAGTACCATCATTTCTCTTAACCAATTTGATCTAGATTTTTACTCACAATGCAGTCAACTTTTGCTGTGCAGGAGACGTTGGTCTCTGCTCCGTAGATACAAGTCTCGTTGTAATTGCAAGCGATGCATGGGTCTCCAAGCTTGTGGCACTCTACGCCACTGGGACAGCTGTTTGTAACATCTTGTTGGCTCTGTAAGCATTGTTATTTCAGCACTTCCTTCGAAGGTGCAAGAAATTCTTTTAAGCACAACCAAGCGAGGTGGTGTTATATTTAAAATTTTAAATTTGTTTATCAGTAGCGTGCGATGAAATAGACAGCCCGCATTGTTCGCCTTACCGCACAGGTAAACACAGAAAACATTTCATGCTGGTCAAAGACAGTGTACCTCCACTGTTACCTTCTTTATCTATGTTATAAAAGTAGAACATTACGGGCTACCTAGCTATTTCATTGCACACTTACACTGGTTGTTATGAATTGCAGTACTCCTCAGTAGTGAAAAAAAATTTAATTTTTAAGACCACTTTGTAAAAAATCTTTGAAACATTGAATTGCACAAACCCAGGAGTGGGTACATACTGTATTTTTTGCATTTAATTGCATGTAGCCAATTTGTGTTTATGGCATGTAGCCAATTTGTGTTTAAACAAAAACAATTATATTGTATAATACATACACAGTACAAGTAAGACACAATGCTATGGAGGCTTCAAGTCAGCTGATTTTTCGGTGTTCCCACCTGCTATACCAAACCTATGTAAAAAAAAACGTGAATTCGATTTTTCACTAAGAATAAGATTTTTCAGGGAAAATTCCTTAACGGAACTTTGGTCTAAACTGAAAAATAAAGTAGATTCAAGATTCAGATTTTTTACTTGATTTATAGCCGAGAAAAGTTAAAAAAACACTTTGCTTCATTTTCAAGTGCAAGATGGACCTTAGCGACAAACAATTGCGCAGCGAGAGCGCATCACTTGAAGCCTCTATTACTAAGCTCTGGTTTGTATCTTGGCAAAATATACCTACCGTGGAGGAGGAACTTTGTGGTGGGGGATTTTCAGTCACGTTTTTCTTTTCTGCTTCTTCATCTGGAATAAAGAAAAAAATGCTGTTTCTGAATAAAGGCTTGTTGTGACACATACTGCTCAAAAGCAATTCACCAGCTTATCCTTTAAAAGAAAGCAACGGGAATTTTATTAGATATAGAATGGAAGCATTTCAGGCATATAATATAATAATACCCTTGATACATACACAATAAAGGTATATATAGGCCCGTTCACATACAAAGCAAAGGAAACAGAGCAAAGAAGCAGAGCTGAGTTATACACGTATAATTGCTATTTGCTTGCTTGCTTTTGCTTTCTTGTGGACAGTCCATCTCAGGCGTAAATCCAGAAAAAAAAAAATGCGGGAGGTGCCCTCTGGATTTGCCATGTTATTTAAACACCGAGTGACGTTTTATTACAAATAAAAGAAATATAAAAAAAATACCCGTTTTTATTTATTTCTATTTTTTGAACCAGTAAAAAAAATATCAAGGTACATAATACACCTGTATTGAAGTTGCATGTTATTTTCATGGAAAGGATTTGATTTTTAACGATCTGCGGCAAATGTGGCTATACCACGGTGGCTCGCAATGTAGAACTCAATGCACTCTTAAATCCCTCGTAACTCTAAGCCCCCACCACCTCGGACGGCAAGGAGTTCCACTCCCTCACTGTTCGGTTTATGAAAGAATACTTCCCCACATCGCTCCCACTACCCCTGAACTCCAACTTCCACTGATGATCCCCCCTCCCAATATATCTACCTTTCCTAGCTCTGTCACTAAACTCACTCCAATCTGCCATCTCCCTATTAACTTTAAATAAATTTCCCAATCGGCAGTACCTTCTCCTTTCCTCAAGTGACTTCCACTCCAAAGTCTCAATCATTTTCGACACACTCTCATAATGGGGGTATACATGACCAAAATGTGTCAATTGCCCCAAAATACCAACCAATCAACACTCTCATAATCCCTCCACACCATTTTGTCATCTGCTACTAATCTCCTTTTTCTCATTCTTCCCATAACTCTTCTAGCAGCCCTCCTCTGAACCTTTTCTAACTCCTTCTTTCCAATTTCCCTATACGGATCTCGGATGATTTGGTTAATGCCATGGGTTACAATTTTCTTTTTTTACTTTGTTTGCCTATAAAGAGCCCAAAAGCAGGCCGGGACCAAAACCGGATTAAAAACCAAAACTGGGCTATGCACTGTACATGTTCTGTATTGTATAATGTACTTATAGTATATGATACATACAGAACATATGCATACTGTAGTGTACAAATGGTATGCATGTACAGTGCACAGCCCAGTTTTGGATTTTAGCCTTGTTTTGGTTCCGACCTGCTTTTAGGCTCCTTATGGGCAAAAAAAGTAAAAAAAAGAAAATTGTAACTGATTAACCAAACCCTCCCTTCCATGAAAATAACAACTGCAATACTGTACCTTGATAATTTTTTTACTGGTTCAAAAAAAAAAAAATCAAAACCGAATAAAAACATGGTTTTTAACAAATAATTCGTTTTTATTTTTTCTTAATAACTAGTAAAAAAATATCACGGTACGTATTGCAGTTGTTATTTTTATGAAAAGGCTGATATGGTTAATGGGTTACAATTTTATTTTTTTTCTTTTTTTGGCTATAAGGAGTCCAAAAGCAGACCTGGACCAAAACCGGAACATTTTTTTTTTTTCATGTCCCTTTACACAAATTTTTCTTTTTTACTCAAAGAGATGCTCAGATATGGAACTGAAATTATGATAAACTCAATTGCTATATTCCATTGAACATGTTAATATTTTTTTCAAAATTTTAAGAACCCTAAATATGGCAGATAAAAATTGTTAAAAGTGAAAAATGTCTGGGGTTCCGTTACCGGGCTGCGTGGTGTGCATACGTACAGACATGGTTGAAGAATATAGAATATACAGTAGTAATGCAAATTATTATATGTTATATGCCTATTTTACAGTATGCATGCATTATTATATTATGTGATAGTATATCATGATATATATGCTGCAGTTGACAATATTCGTCACTCAACAGTCTCAACATCAAAGTAAAGCAGCTAGCATTAAAAGCGTCCGGCTTGACTGACACTTAATTACCTGCATTTATATTTTTTACTGCAGAAAATACACCAAATAACAATAAAAGTTGAAGAACATATGATAAACTTATTCTGCGAATAGCTAGCATTGTGTTTAGTAAATATATTCTACATCTTTTGATGAAAACAATTCGCAAAAATTTTGTTTGTTATGAATGAACAGCTGGTTGATTGAGTATCATTGAGTTGATTCGGAGCAAGGCATAGAGTTAATATTAAATAGAGAGGCTATCCGGTAGGTGGCGCTGTAGCCTCGCCGAGCGCGGTTCCACTAACTGACGTTTGAAACGGGCGTCTATGACGTCACTATAGGCACTAACAATGTTAAATTTGATCAGTCAATACTGCGCTGAATACAATGAATAGTAGCAAAATAAGCATAACAACAGGTTAATGGGAATTGTAATTGTAAGCAACATTTATTTGGTAGACGTTATATGAAAAACGAAGTTGAATAAAAATTATAAAAAAAATATCCCTAACTCTATTGGAATTTGACGCCTGTAGGTTGGTACAGCGAACAGCTGCTATAGCAGCAGCTGCATCACGTGATCACAGAGAGCGAATCAGGAGGCTATAAGAGCCAGGGCGTCTGTGTCGTCACACAGAAATGCAACTCTTGAAATTGACCAACACACTATAACATTAGGAAGCTAGAAAGTCGCCCCCCCTTGGAGCAAGGATCATGTATTGTATTGTATACAAAATCCTTGATTCGGAGCCGCTCGAGGCTCGAGATTCAGGTGGTTCCGGGTGGTTCGGGAAAGCTCGGAGTTCAGTTCAATGCGGGAACATATAAAATCGTTTTCAGGGTACACGTGCCAGTATACTGCCGTATAAAATAATAATAATAATATATGGTCATCAAATTTCCTTTCATTAATTGAAATAAAAGATACTGGAAATACTGGAACATTAAATTGTGGGACCAAAGGAAACTAGAGTCCAAAAATAAATAGAGTATAATTATATATATATATCGACCTCAATTTTTTTTATTGCAGAAATGGATTATAGGATCGAGGGTGCAAGTACTCTGCTAAACTGATTTTTTTCAGATTTTTTACAGACCGGGAACTATATTATAATATTTTTAAAAATTATTGAAAGTTCTTTTTGTGACGTCACGAGGCGCCGCTCCTTAAGAAAAAGGATATATATATATAGGACTTGTCGCCTCGTGACGTCACAAAATGGACTTATAATTTACTGTAAAATTATATATATAAGTCTGAAAAAAAATCAGGGTACGTATACGTAGCATAACTTATTTGCACCCTCTATAACCTCTATCCATTTCTGCAATAAAAAAAATTGAGGTCGATATACTCTATTATTAATATTATATATATAAGATTATACAAAATATATATAATATAATATTTCATTATAATGAGAAGGTACATGCAGCTTTATATATTCTGCATATATAATGTGTGAGTCCCTCTTTTGCAAATTATAAATATTATAATATTTACCCTCATCACCTGTCACAAATTTTAAAGTTATTGTTAAATAAGCCTGCACATCCCGTTATAAAACTATACAAATTTTTACAAAGGGATGTCGATATTATTTTTAAAAGATGGCTTTTATTGAAAAAGGTTTTATTTTTAAGAAAAGAAAAATATTCTAAAGTCATATAAGTTTATTGGTGACCCACAATAAACCGTATAAGGGTACATTTTTGTACACTACCTTATAAATATGACAGTAAATTGACGTCTCTTTGAAATGAGCCGCAATTTACCCACGCTAAAATTTAACGAAGGACTTTTCTAGAATCTTCCCCTAAATTGTCTTTTCCCTTCCACGTATGGGGGTGGTTAAAGTACACCAATCACAAGCCAATTTTCAAGTTAAGTTACTAAAATTGACTTGTATTGGTTGATTCTCAAAATAGGGGAAATTAAGAACTTTGGTGCGCGCTCGCTCCTCGCGAGCGCTCAAGTTTTTATTACTTGATTAGACACCACTGCGAACACTTCGCGCAGCATATATATTATGTAGTAAATACATAAACTGTTAAGTGTGCATTGCGGTGTAAAAAACTGTACTTTTAAAACTATTATCATACTAATATCAAATATATATTATTGAAATATATATTATTATATACTATATTATGTGTGTGGAGTGTGACGTTGTGACCTGTGCTGTCCCGTGTGCCACGCGCCTCTCACAACCCTGTGAGACCACGCACGACTGCTGCCGCCGAGTCCTACATCGGCCACTCTGACGGGTGTCCAAACGTACCCCTCGTCGGCCCCCTTTCGCTATATGTCCCTCAACGACTATCAGCGGACAATCAACAACATGGACACGTAATATCGTCTTCAAATATTTGAGACTTTATTGGCCTGTTTGTATTACTTTGATATGAAATAATTATAAATAATCAAATAATTCATTTTAATATTATTATATAAAATATTCCATTGTTTTGAATAAAAAATAAAATAAAAAATGTCTTTAAAAATAGTAAATATCTTGAGTTATGTCTATTTATTCATAGCCATAGAACCATCAGTTAATTAGCTGCGACCCTTTAAACTGAGCTAGCTTGGGTCTTTACAATAATATATGTATTTTAGTTTTTTTTTGAAGTTCAGACATCAAGAAAACTTTTTAAGAAAAATTTTTCCACTATATTCTATATAAAATATCAGGCCATGTGCTGCGGCATTAATTAGATAATTACCATAATATATTTATGTGATACTGCCATATATCACGTAAGTATAATAGCAACGAAATTTAACTGATGAAAGAACAGGCGGACGCTTATATATTAATTTATAATGACAGACATTTTCCAAGTTTTGTACCGGTGATTATATGTATGTGTATATAATATTATAATATAATATATGGTATCCTTCACCAATTGCGGTGCATGACTTGGTGCCGTACATCACGAACATGCACTTTGTTAGATTTTTTTTAAAACCTTAAATAACGTATGTTTGCCATGAGTTAATTGATTTAATTCTTCCATATTTACTAAATTATATGTGTATAATGTACATTAATTGCACACACACACATATATCATAATATATATTTATATTTTAATTTATAATATTAATATAATAATATATAGTCATGCATTTGTTCTCCATGATTTTTAAGGATTTAAAATATTTTACATGCATTTACCGTGGGTAAACAATAAATAGCAGCAACTGCCGATGGTACGTGTCATTAAAAAATTCTCTTTAAGAAGGTTAAAATTTCTGTTAATTGGCTTATTAATTTGTTGATTTTATTGTCGTCATTCATAATTGGCGTAAAAACAAATAAAACTCATTCCAAATTCATTGCAACAGTTCTATTTATTCAAATGTATAAAAATTAATTAGCGTCCATTTTAAAATTCATAAAAATATAATTTCATTAAAATTAAAAAAAAAAAAATACAAAGTTAAAAAAGTTAAAATACAAAAAGCAATAAGAAATTTTAACAATTTAAAAAAAGTAAACACTTTTACTATTATATTGTATTATTATTTGCACTTAGATATTTGGTATTGAGAAGGAGCTATATAAATCCGAAGAATCAAAATTTAATTTTTGTTTATAAAATCAAATTTAAAAAATTTTTAATTCATAAATAAAAATAGATTTACATTTCTTTGAATTCCAGCGATTCTTGATATATTATACAACCAGCTAGGGAGTATGTTAAAACGTTTAACGCTATAATTAAGATAGCAACATTATTTTAGTTTTCTAATGTGAGAAGCATTAAGATTTATTATCATTTTCTATAATATGCAATTTTAGTTATTTAATACAAAGGGAGAAAATGAATTCTTTAATCAGGTTTTTGATGGCAGCTTTTTTTTATATTATACGAGTGTTTAGTTTGCAGCTGTAAAACTGTAAAAGTATTTTCTGTTGTTAATAGTTAACACATCAACACTCGGGAGTGCAGAGGTTGGTCATATAGCATGGTTAAAAATTTATAGTTAAAGACCTGTTGACCATTAATTAATTTTTAGTTATAAAAAACTTTCAAGGAAATATGATGGCGTCACTTTACAATGACGTACGCTATAGTTTGCAGAAGGGGAGGGCAATTTGATCGTGCGTATAATTCGATAACGAATACCAAACGGAAATAAGAAGAAATTGAAATCTCAGGGTGAACAGGTCTATTTTCATTCCCTATCGTCGGCTCGCAAATTCCCTCGATTGATATCGTTTACATCCAAGATGGCATGAACGTGTTGACGTTATCCCTCTTGGGGACGGTCTTAGCTGCTGCAGGCTGAGGCGCCGCTACCGACTTGTTCTCCTCCACTTCTGTTGCAGGAATCTTGTCCAGCCAGGTGCGGTAAAACTTGGGGATGATCCACGCCTTCTCTTCCTTTGGAAATCGAATCCCGCGCACGATGTCCCGCTCCTTGGGCCTCCAGTGGAACTGGAACATGGTTTCTTCAGGCGCTTCAGTCACCATGCTCTCAACGAAGTTCAAGAAGCCGTACAAGAAGCTGAAGCACACATTCGGATCCCAAAGATACTGTAACAAAGAGAAAATTATGTCATGGACAACTTACATATTTTTTTTTATTGCAGAAATGAATAGAGGGTAGCAATTTATGCTACTCTGAAATTTTTCAGATTTTTTTGAAATCTACAACTATTTTTAAATAATTAATTGAAAGTGCGGTCACGCCTCCTGGAGGCGTCAATAGGCAATAGGCGTCTCGGTCCTATCCTTTTTATTAGGGATTCAAAGGTGCCAACTTAACTTTCAGAACTTTCAATTATTTAAAAATAGTTCCGGGTCTAAAAAAAAAAAAAAGCTGAAAAAATTCAGAGTAGCATAATTTGGTGCCCTCTTTTCATTTCTGCAATAAAAAATTTGCATGTAGGTTGTCCGTTTTTAATTATTTCTAAAATTTGATGGAACACTGCTGGACAATCAAACTGTTCTCTCTCTCACTCTCTTCAAGTCTAAATAAATTCTAAATTAATCAAATGCACAGTATACAGTACACACTGACTGATTAAATTTGTCAAATTATTAAAAAAATATATTCAGGCTTGCGCTCACGGCCTCCACGCCGTTCTTAATACCTCTGCCATGCGGGGAATGTCGCTGACGGGGATCTGCTCGAGCTTGCGCACCACGCCATACGCATCGTCGCGGTGTCCTAGAAGCACCGTCTTGCAGTTGGCCAGCACGCACTGCGTCCAGAACTTGAGCAGCTTATACCTGCGAACAGTTGTATTAACAAATTGCATTATTACATCCATGCATGCTTGTGTAATTCGTAAGTCGCTAAGCCGCTACGTATTCCAGGACACAATTTTCTATTTATAATATACTGTTTATTTAAAAAAATATATTAATTGAATTTAAAAAAATATAATATATAATATAACTTTATAACTGCATGGTCCCCATATATATTATAGTATTATTATTATTATATTATTATTATTATTATTATTATTATTTTTTGTTTTTAACTCCCAACCAAGTTGGGGTGGTTTAGCGCCAGCACCGGGCCCAATTGGGCCAAGGTGAAGGCACCCGCTGATCCTGTTGGTGATGTTACGATCCAGCGTCTCCTACTCAGCTGCGGGCAATGAGGGCTTCCCGGGTACACCCGCAAATAGCCCATCACACAGCCTTTCGGGCAGGTCCTCTCCTAGGCGCGGTGGGACACATTTCCGCGAGCGCTCGGGGTGCTGGATGCCTTTAACCAGGGCACTTAGAGGTGGGGATGCATCTTGGGCTTCCCAAACCAATGCCCTGGCCGCCCTGTGGTTCAAGAACCACAGGCTACGGGCCAGAGGTCACACTCGCAAGGCAACCTCCAACCCGCATGTCCTTCCTGGGCGCGGGGGAACGCGTACCGCGAGCCAGGACAAGAGCCTACGCTCAAGCCATGGCCGGATGCCATATTATTATTATTATTATTATGCAATAAATCAGATTATATTCAGCCTGCTGCTTTTATTAGTAGGCAACTTTTTGAGCATTCCTGTAATGCGTAAAGCATACTTGCAGGGTGAATTACAAAAATGTTTTTAAAAGCATATCGACTATTTTACAGTATATAATATTTTCGCATAAAAGTTGATTAAAATTTGTATAAACATTATTCATAAATAATTTACTCCCACTTAAAATATTATTAAACTAATATTATTATGTTATCAAACATTTCGTAGCTATACTATATAATATATGTATATATATATAATATGTATGAAGTCAAATTGGAGAAGGACCGACCTCTTGAAGCTATACGGGTTTCCGTTCTCGCGCACGGTCTTCAGCTCCACGAACTTGGCGGCAGAGAGGTCCTGGAGAGCGTCTGCAGTAGGCAGGCCGTCCATCTCACCCGCGTACAGCAGTCTGTGGCGGCCCAAGAAGGCACGCATCACGCAGTTCATGTCATCGTACTTGGTCAGTGGCTGGTCCGGGTTCGGCGCCGCGCCGGGCTTGTCTGCAAACACACGCGATACCAGAGCGTGACACACGAGTATATACTACTATACACAGTTTAAGTCAGACATTCATGTTCCACAAGTTCAGGGCCGCACGGGGCCTGTTTGCAAACACATGCACGATAATACTAAAATAGCTGCAAGTATATTGAGTCAATTAATTAACTATACGGTCATGGAGACTTACTGCATGATTTCATATTTCGTATAGCAATTTCTACACGTAATATACTGAATCAAAAAACAAGTTTTGTTATTAAATTGAAAAAAAAAAAAAAAAAATGTTAATGTAGTCATCGCCTCGGAAAATTTCCTTTTGCAGCCTTACCATGTAAGAATAACACAGGGTATGATGATTAACAAGGCTGCAAGTGGGAAATTTTCAAAGACGAAGAGTGTACATGAGTTTTAGTTCCATTGAAGATGATTTTATTATACCATAACAACAAAACAGCATCATGCACTTAAAATACTTGAAATAAATTATATCGATTAATTTTTCTACAAAAATATATTATATAAATGCATGCGTATTATAAACCCCTCATGTATCCCCTCATGTATGCTGGAGCAATACAAAGTTAAAAAATTTGGGTATAAGTGCTATCATCGTTGTGTTCTATTTTGAACGTGTCTGGATTCAAGGGATCGAGGGAAGAGTCTTCTCCTCAACTCTCTTTATTTGCCCGTCACCGAAGAATCCATGTAGTACGATCTTTAAAATATTAAATTAAAAAAAAAAAAAAAAAAACAACGTCGGAAACCATACATCGGCTTCATAAATTCATAAACTGAAATTGATACGGCACAAGTCGCGATACCGCATCCGCTGCTTGGTCCGGTGTTTATATTTAATTTTGTATAGCTATATATACCTCAACGATTTCAGGTACTTATTTTTCGTCGTGAATAAATAACAGCTTACATTACGGAAACGCAAAAAAAAAAGTACATAAAATAAAATTTTAAAATTTTACTATAGTTCTTAAATAGAAAAAAAAACTGTTAAGGCGGATTCAGATGGCGACAACGGCGATGCGACGCGATTTTAACGTAAAAGCTGTGAAATCCTATGCGGCGGCGAATTATTCGCCGGTAATCGCGTTAATTACGATGCTATTTTTCTTTTAATCGCCCAATATGACCGCCAATTGATGTTACAGCAGGCGCGCATTATTCGCGTCGCGTCGCATGGTAAAAATCGCCGTGTGAATCCACCTTTAGTAAGTAAATATGGTCTCAAATATATAAAAAGCTTTATAAAAACAAATAAATAGTTACTATAATTTACTTGTAATGTGTAATAAAATTAATAACCAAAAGTAATGATATATTCAAATGAAAAAGGGAAAAAAAAATCTTGACGAATGTATAAGAATTAAGAAAATTTCTTACCTGATAGCAAGTAATGTTCAAACTTGTTGCCATATCTGCTATAAATACTATTTTCATCAAAATCGTCAACAACTTCAAATGATACTGATTTGTTCGCATCATCTGCATTGTCCGACGAAAGTTTCATGCTCTTCATTTTCAGCACCAGGTTGGAGTCGACTCCGTCCGCCAGTTTCTTGATGTCATCGTCGGTCAGTTTCATGCCGGTCACCATATCGGAGTCCTCCGTGTCCTTCTTGACCGTGGATACCATCTGACCGTTGCTCTTCTTCTGGTGCTCCTCGAGGTACAGGTAGATGGAGCCATGCAGCTGAGTGGCGAACACGTCCCATCCCTCCAGCTCTTCGTACGGCGTATTCAGAAGCTTCTTGAAGAAAGTTCGGTACCCGATGATGTTCTCTTCGGGTCTGCAATAATGAAATATATAAATTGAATAAATTTTTCCATCTCATTGGAGTGTTGCCAAATTTTAATTTTTTCTAACATATATATGTACCCCCTGAAATATTTCTCTATCTAGAGCATCGATGCATGTTTTTTAACAAAATGAAACGACGCTCTAGAAAATTTTCAGGTTCACGTACAACACTGATATATTTGGAAAATTCAATAAATTTAATATACAATGAAATATGTAATAAAATTTAAGTAAATTTATTCTTCCTATACAGTATAATCATAAGGGAATTTTCGTGTTTCCGAGCCTTTTTGGCTTACTTCTTTGGATTCCCTTTGGCGTCCTTGGAGTGGTTCACGATCCACTTGTACATGTGGTCAATGTGTCCTCCCGCGGTCTTTGTCTGGTCGTCCTTGTGCATCAAGGTGAGGTCAAAGTTAACCGTGGGGGAGGCGGGCAGCTGCAGGTAACGTGCCACGCTCGGCTCCTCGCTGTATTTACCGACGAGGTCTCGGCCGAACCAGCCCGCCACGCGCACGTTTTCCAGCACCACGGCGTGCCCGCGCTCCTCCACTTGGTACTCGCGCATCTCCATCTTGAACTACCTCGCGATACGGGACAGGTCTGAAAACATACAAAGACGTTGCCCAGTGAGCCTTGGACACAACCATGCAAGCGGTTGCAAAGAAAACGTCAACATTGCCATCAACATTCTGCATTTTTTTCCTAATATGGATAGAAGACCTCGAGGACGTAAAATGTGTTAATTTTAAAAACAAAATTGGCAATTTTTAATATATATATTTTTTATTTCGATTGATTGATTGGTTGGTATTTTGGGGCAATTGACACATTTTGGTCATGTATGCCCCCTTTTTTTATTTTATTTCCCGTATGTCTATAATGTGTTTATTCCAGAATTATAATCACTATAATTTATATTATACCTCCCTGATCTCTCTCTCTCTCTCTCTCTCTCTCTCTCTCTCTCTCTGTATTGTCAAATTGTGTTAAACTTTAAAACAATTAAGACACTGCAATATGTATAAGAACATGCATGCACAGCTAATGTAAATATTTGTAGAATTTTATGATGTCAAAGTGTTTCATGTCGATTTTGAAGGTTCATGACAGTAAAATTATATTATGGTAAATTACAACGGTCCTCGAAGTCTTCTATTCATATTTTCAATAACAAATGTCATTTACTGATTTCTATCCTTTTTTTATATTGGTTATGACTGCTCATTTGCACCTGGTCAATCTGCTGTATATAGTCTCAGCGAGTTATAAAAAAGTTCTTGCATATTTGAAACAAAACTCTGAAGCCCCACAACATTCAACTTCCGGTTACATCCGTTACATCCTCGAATGAACTTGTTTTCTTTCGTGTTTTTTTTTTAATGATGAATCACTTATAATTATTATTAACATAATCTCTTTATCACAAATAAATAAATTCAGTACATTCAATACATTGTATACATGCATGAATATCATAGTATTTACTTAAAATTAATGTCTTTTTTTTAAACTATAATTTTCAGTTCAATTATAGTTATAATATTGTTTCTTTCAAGCGCAAATTTTTATTTTTCTATTTTTTTTTCCCCGATTACGCATGCATGAGAAAAACAGGAAATGAACCATAATCAAATAAAAATAATAATTGAACTAAGAATTTCTTTTTTTAAATTAACTTTGCTAAATATCATAATTATTATAACATAAAACATGATTAAACTGAAATATGTGGCGATGCTCCTGTAGCTTATGCAACAACTTATTCCGCACTTTAAAGCAAGTATTTTTACTATTTAGACTAAGATTATAATTATATATTTCATGAAACTTGGAAATTACACATCAAAACACACAAATATTGATATTTTCATACCATGAACTGTTGCACGAGAAATTTCAGCTTAATTAAATATTGTTTGAATAGCCAAAAAGATTATTCAATTAATATTGCGAGCGAGCGCGGAGCATAACATTAACATACTTAATTTTTCTATCAAATGGATCGATGTGAACTCAGTCATGCATGATTGCATGAAATCTGAAAATTATAAGTTCTAAAAAGTGGTGAAAATTCATGAATCCACTCTTTATTAAAACGACAACCAACCAAATGCAGTTATTATATTATATATACTTAATTAAGTTTGGTATGAGTTCAGTGCACAATACTCTCATCATTTCATCTCATCATCTGCTTTGAAATTGTATTGTACGTGCAGTACGTGATATTTCTGATATATTATAATGGAGTATCGACCTCAATTTTTTTATTGCAGAAATGGATAGAGGGTGCAAAGTTATGCTACCCTGATTTTTTTTCAGAATTTTTAGAGCCCGTGAACTATTTTTAAAAAATTATTGAAAGTCCTTTTTGTGACGTCACGCGGCGGCAAGTCCTATCTTTTTCTTAAGGAGCGGCCTCTCGTGACGTCACAAAAAGAAATTTCAACAAAATTTTAAAAATAGTTCCCGGGCCCTAAAAAATCTGAAAAAAATCAGGGTAGCATAACTTTACACGCTCTATCCATTTCTGCAATAAAAAAAATGAGGTCGATACTCTATTATATTAAATTACTTCATGCATATATTTATATATAAATATAGTTGTCACAATATTGTATATGTACAACATTGTCATATAGACTCTAGCTGTTATAGCATACATAATTTTCCGTTGTTATTTATAATTTTTATTGCAATTAAGTAATTTACTTTATTAGTATGCTGCTAGGAAATTTATTAGGGTTAAAGATTTTTTCACACTAAGTTATTTACTGCAATAATTTTATATTAAAATGTTATTTTTTAAAAGATCACGGACAAAAATACAATTTGAAACACTTTAACACAAAAGCATGCATTAAATACATATTAATTATGTACATGATATACAGTATAATATATAGAACATATTATGTAAAATGATTTCCCTTTCTTCCGTGAAAGAAAATTTGCAAGTTAAAAGTTTTACCAAAGATAAGAGCAAGATTATAGTCAAGGATTATACAGTAGAGTCTCTATATATACTCTATACCATGGCACATTGATATGGTTAATTGTGGTGAGAACACATTCAATATATATAAAATATATATATTATATATGAGTGTAAAATAATTACCTTACTGGGCTATTATCCTCGCTGCACTGCACGTGCACGTACAGCTAAAAAATAAAACAACAAACACTACGCGCGTTTTATTTTATTTTTTAGCTGTGCACGTGAACTGTGTGTTTGTTTTTAAATTTCAGCGAGAATAATAGCCCATGCATGCAGTAATTAAGGTAATTATTTTACACTCATGATTATGATGCCTCGCTTGCATGCATGGCAATTTTCTTTTTCAAACACACACACACACACACACACATATATAATTTATAATTTATTGCAACTTGCAACGCTGATCATTAATTATTATTGTTATTTTTTTTAATTTGTATAATGTGATCGATTTAATCCTTCAAATTACCACACATTATATAATATATATAAATATATATATATATATATATATATATATAAAATTTAAATATATATATATATATATATATATATATATATATATATATATTTATATATATTATATAATGTGTGGTAATTTGAAGGATTAAATCGATCACATTATACAAATTAAAAAAAATAACAATAATAATGACAAGCTTCAACTTAAAAATTCCGCAGCGCCGCATTCTGACATCGCTCCATCGCTCCATAAGGTTTGTTAGGAGAAAAATCTTATTTATTTTTTCATTCAAATTCTATGCTGCACAAAATCTCGAATATTTTTTATGTTGTGTAAAGTGATCTTTCCCGTAACTCATATGAATTATTAATCTTGCCCTTCATAAGAACCACCGAAAAAAATTTAAAACCAGGTACCGCTGGGTTAAAGGATAGGAAGCTTGATAGAACATGTCGTCGCGCGCAGTTCGCGCGCTAGATTTTCATTGGCTGAGAGAATTGTGTCGTCAATATTAAAGCTTCTCATTAATGATCAGCGTTGCAAGTTGCAATAAATTATAACTATAAAATACACGTACCGCACCACCGAATATACACGTATTATATTATATTGACTAGCTGTAGCAAAACCAAGAAGACAATATGTTTCAAAATGAAAAGGCTTTGAATATAGAACTGCAACTTTTCTTTGACCGCGAGCATCAATCATCAGTACATAATTTGTATTTGTTAAATACAAATATATATATATACAGTTATTGGTATTCTACCGGATTTAATTCTTACAAAAATAATATTCTTGGTACGTACGTCACCAAAACATATTGACACCTAATTTATATCTTTAAATCAATATATAATTAGTCACTGATCCACTTCAAATACAAGATGAGTATTTACTCACCTAGTTTCTGTAATAAATTTTGATTTGTAATTGAATTTGAGTTGGTTATTTTATCAATGTAATTAGCATTACTGTTTGTCTTCTCGCAAGCACAAGACGACCAGCTGATCGCCACTCGCTGCTAGGATACTACATACAATCCTAGACTCGCTGCCACTCCAGTGCACAATGACGTAAAATTTAATAGAAAATAAAAGTAGGTTAACATTTTTGACGCTTGGAACGCTACTGAGGGCACTGAGCCGCCGATCCAGTTTTAGTTGCATATTTTCAATCCAGGCTAAATTCCTACAAAAATCTCACTGTCAGTTGTGTTGCGTAATATTGCTACATTGACATCGAAGTGGTCCTTTATTTTGAAACTTTTATAATTCACGTTAAAGCGCAATGGCAACATGTTTCCCCTGCAGTTTATGCAACTTCTTTAACACGAAAGCACTTTACGCGCGTGAACCTCGATCACGCAATCGCGCGTTTTCGAGAGCCGGTTTCTACCGTTCTACCTATATATTAGCACAGCAGAGCGTACTTGATTTAGGCCTAATCAAGTACGCTCTGAGCACAGGTTTTGACCCAGAAAATTTCAGTACCAAAATTTTTTATCCACAATTCCAAAATGTTGTATCAAATTCCAGTACTAAAAATGAAACACTAAATCTGCATCAGTTGCTAAATTTTTCTAGGCTCTATAAAAGCTGTTATTCTTTGAGAATATAGCCGGGCCCGCGGTCCTTTTCTTTTTCTCATGACAATTAAAATTATTTTTTTTAGTTTTTAATCAAACCCTATTGGGTACTTCTATTTATTAATTACATACACTACTTTGAAACCCCGAACCTTCCGAAACGTTCCGAAACCCTAACTTGAGCGTTTCGCGGGCTCTTCTGGAACGAGCAGGGTGGCCACGGCCTTGCAAATCCATCCCGGCATTTGCCTGCGGCTGAGGGAAGCGTGGAAGAAAATTATCATTTATTATTTGACGATTTGACGTTATTAGTTGAAAAGCGCTTGAAACTTTTTCAATAATATATATATATTATATATATATTATATATTATATATAATATATATATATATATATATATATATATATATATTATATATATATATATATATATATATATATATATATATTATGATTTTTTCTCGGAACTTTAAATTTAAGTATTTTTTTATACTTTTTAAACCAAAGTGTTTTGTGAATGAAATTATTGACAGTAAAACGAGCAAATGTCACTATGTCAGTAGTATAATTAAGTCACCCTGACAGTTTGACGTTAGTTGACAATCGCTATATATGAAACATTTTTAATAAAATATATCATGATTTTCTCTCGAAACTTTAATTTTAACGAATTATGGAATTATAAATATTACAATATTGCATGCCCAATTAATATATAATTGCAATACCTATATTATAATTTAATTGCAATTAAAAATACACAGTATGGATATAAACTCTATAATTCTTTTGTGACTATAATATAATATTTGAAATGATATATATATATATATATATATTTATTGCATATTATATACCTTATTTAATTTGAAGAAAATTATAATCATAATATTGATTATATATTATTAGAGTATAACAGTACTTGCATATTCCACTATAATATAATTATATATATATATATATATATATCATTCATTATTATTATAGCTTAAACTGTTTATTACAGTGGCGTAACCGAGGGGGGGGGAGGGGTTTACCCCGCCCCCCCCCTTTGAGGATCGAGTTATGACTGGATATATATTATTATAAAAAAAAATAAAATTTATAGAAATTTAAAAAATAAGGTCACATTTTTAAAATAAAAAAATATGGCATTTAGGGGACATTAAAGTAGAGTGAGTGATTTAATTTTTTGTGATATTTTATTTTCTAAAAATAGTTTAAACTGCCTTCTATTGAGAAATGAAAACAAAACCAAAAAATTCCATCTCAAATAGCTTCACCACAAAAAATTCCCAAAGTTGGTGTTTCGGAGGCCAAAACACCAATTCCATGCATCCTTATGGAACAGAAAACAGCTTTTTACTCCAACTTTCGTCTGAACTATGGTACCAATTAAAAAATACGTACGTAACCTATCTGATGAATTCTTTAATTGATTTTCAACTATAAAAAAAATTACGGAGCCGTTTTTCCGGAAAAAATCTTGAAAATCCTTATGGGAATTAACCCGCAAAAATTTCAATATTTTTTTTCGGAAAAACGGCTCCGTAATTTTTTTTTTGTTACTTGAAAATCCATTAAGACTCTGCCTCACCTCGTATTTTTTAATTGGTACCATATAGTTCGGTCAGACGAAGTAAAAAGCTGCAATGCGTTCTGTTCCATAAGAATGCATGTTTTAAAGGCCTCCGAACCACCAACTTTGGGATTTTTTTTTGTGGTGAAGCTTTTTGAGATGGAATTTTTTGGTTTTCATTCCTCAATAGAAGGCAGGTTAAACTATTTTTAGAAAATAAAATATCCCAAAAAATGAAATCGCTCACTCTACTTTAATCTCTCTCTCTTTTTTGCCAATAATGTGAACTCGGATTATTAAATTTAAATCAAATTCAATTAAATGACAGACCGATTCCAGATTTTTTTTTTCTTTTAAAGAACTGTATATTATGGTGTATACAAATTTTTATTTAATAATAATAAAATTAATTAATTGATTGTTATAATACAATATTTAAATGGTCGAACATTCATGATATGTTCTTTTAAATCATACAACTGGGGGCCTCCCTGCGGCAATTTTGGATTTAACATATGTTTCATGTTTCCCAAGGACCCAATTAATTTAAGGCCCTCATTTTTTTTTTTTTTTTTTTTTTAATTAACATTGAGCTTATAAATATGTGTCCTTTTCCCCCCTTTCCTATTTCCCATTTTTTTCCTGGACCCGTGCCTGCTGGATCATGTTATTAAATAATTTGCTGATGTGAGGGCAAGTTGATTGATTGGTTTGTATTTTGGGGCAATTGACACATGTTGGTCATGTATGCCCCTTGAGGGCAAGTTGAATGCATCGATCGATATATATAATCGAAATTATGCATCAAAACGTTTATATATATTAGTATACGGTGTTTGCTTGGCTTTGTTGTTGTTTACATTCAGCAGTAGGTACTTAGGGGGAACTGGAATCACTTGATTTATTGCTCCTAATTTAATATATTTTTAATTTTTTTTAACAATAATATATATACGTAAGAAATGAATATACATAACTTGAACATATATATTTTTTTATTTTACCTAGTTTCTTTATCATTATTTTTTGTTGTGCCGTTTCCCCCTCGTATTCAAAAGTCCGCGGGGAAAGCAATGATCGGTGATTGGCTGATTTTTTTTAAGAATGTTAGGGTCAATATCAGTGCAGAAGTGTTGTAAAATGGTCATTATTGACGTGAAATTTGGTGTCGATTTACATTTTATTTAATGATTTATTGTATTTTCCACAGATATCATTGGCAAATATTGTATTTTTTTCCATTTACTTGACATTTCAATCTATCAAATAAAGTAATTGTCAAAGGTACCACAATTGTCATATCGCAGAAAATAAATAGTTTTTGGTATGCTACTACCATGTTAAATAGGTGCTTTTTGCCTACATTCACGTGACGTCATGTTTATGTGACGTATGGTGAAAGACCCGTATACGTACGTGCTGCAGCATAAACGCCGTTCTTTTCACGTAGAACAAGTTGCCTAACTCCACGGCGCGATGATCACGAGCATGGAGGAAATAGACGAGCTTATAAAATTATAAATATATTTTTTCATATTTTAGTTCTTCTTCAATTAAGGTAGAGATAATACGGATCAGCTGGCCCAATGCTAAAAAAATCCCATTCATAAAAATTATGAAAAAAAATTAAAATGTTCTCCTCTACATCCGCTATCAGTAGGTAAAATATCAGGTATACAAAAACGAGCTAGTTTTCGAGTTATTTATAATTTTTAGAGTTGACTAATTTAACATGGAGTTGGAACTTATAGGCGGGGAGAATATACAGTATAAAAAATAGAGAGGAGCTATAATAAAATTAATTAATTACTCCAGAGAGCCTTGTGGGTACAGAGACCGCGCGGCGGCGATCGAGTCTCTGCAATCTGCACTCACCTCTGCCCCGCTCTGCCCTGGGTATTTTGTGTTTTTAAAAGCCGCGCATTAATAATAGAAGGTTCATATCCGGTTCATATCGGTGCGTATCGGTCGTGCGTATCCGGCGTATACGGGAATTTCATGTTTACATTTTGGGTAGCACGGAGATGCCCGAAGCCACCCGAAGAGCTTCGGGATGTAGGCAGAAAACCCTAAAATCCTATGCTGTATGTTAACGTAACTCACTACACCTCTTTTCTCATAACAGTTTCGGTCGCCACAAATATTTTTTTTCATTAGCATTGGTTCTTCTTGTTACCATTTATGAAAGAAAATTCTACGAGAAATGATATGAATCGTCAGGAGAAATGAATTTCAATACTAACTTTAACACGTATTTGCTATGCCGCTGACAATGTTTTGCCTACACAATTATGACGTCATATTGTTTTGTGACGTATGGTGAAAGACCCGTTATCAAATGTGCGCAGAAATGTCTATTTATCAGTAGAAAAAATACTGCGCATAATTTTTTTCCTTCTGGCAATTAACATTTTTAAAAACCCAAAAAAGCAATCAAAACGATCAAAACAAAAGTAGGATAAGCCTATTACAATCCTAAACAAAAGCATTAATCAGCTGTAACCTGGCGGAACTGTCTGGGTCTACGCCGGTCGTAGACGCATTAAATCTACGCCGGAACTTTTTCAATGTTCAAAACATCCGTGACGTCACCCGACGTAGCTCTATTAAACCTACGTCGGTTGTATGAAACATATGATTAATGACGTCACTGATATAACAACTGCAAACAACGAGGCTGAAGTTCAAATTTTTTACTCGATTCAATGACTCGATCGTACGAGTAATTAACTAATTATATATTATAGTAATTTATTGTAATAATTGTAATAAACGGTATTTTAATATGCAGAGTCTATAATATAGTAATTTTTATATTTATTTACTGTAAATATAATATATATTATATAGTGTATATATTAAGTATATTAAATAAAATTTTATTAAAATATATTATTAAATTAAATGTAGCAATTATAATATATATAAATACTAAAAAAAATAAAAATAAATAAGGCAGTGCAAAATTAAGCGGAGAGGTATTTAAAGTAGCTAGTGACGAGCGATTGCATTTTTTGTAATATTTTAATTATTTTCTTAAAATAGTTTTTAAGCTGCCCTTTATTGAGAAATCAAAACCAAAAAATTCCATCTCAAATAGTTTCACCACAAAAAATTCCCAAATTTGGTGTTTCGGAGGCCTTTGACGTGCAGCCTTATGGAACATAAAACCGCGTTTTACTCCAATTAACATTTTATGAACTATGCTACCATTTAAAAAATACCTACGTAATCTATGATGAATTCTTTAATGGAGTTTAAAAAAAAAAATTTTACGGAGCCGTTTTTTCGGAAAAAAATCTTTAAGTTTTTGCGGGTTATAATTCCCATAAGGATTTTCATGATTTTTTTCCAAGAAAACGACCCCGCAAAAAAAAAAAAATATTTGAAAATTCATTAAAGAATTCATCATAGATTACGTACGTAAGTATTTTTTAAATGGTACCATAGTTCAGAAGAAAAAGTTGGAGTAAAACGCGGTTTTATATATGTTCCATAAGGCCGCGCTGCACGTTAAAGCAGGCCTCCGAAACACCAACTTTGGGAATTTTTTGTGGTGAATTAATAACTATTTAATTGAGATGGAATTTTTTGGTTTTCATTTCTCAATATATATAGAGGGCAGCTTAAAGTATCTTTAAAAAATAAAATATAAAAAAAAATGAACTCGCTAGCTCACTCTACTTTAGAAAAAACTTTCCGGCAAAAGAAATAAAAGCGTGAATGGACAACATATACTGCATATACATGAAAAAATTTTAATGCAGAAATGAATAAAGGGTGCCAAATTATGCTACTCTGAATTTTTTCAGATTTTTTTGTGCGCGCCGGGACTATTTTTAAATAGTTATTGAAAGTCCTGTGATTTCAGTTGGCACCTCTGAATTCTTAATAAAAAGGATAGAGACTGGATACGCCTACTGACGCCTCCAGGGGGCGTGGCCGCACTTTCAATAATTATTTAAAAATAGTTCTGGGTTTCAAATAAATCTGAAAAATTTCAGAGTAGCATAATTTGGTACCCTCTATTCATTTCTGCAATAAAAATTTTTCATGCATGTTTGTCCATTATAGGCGAAATATTATATTAATTGAAATTCCTTATGAGAAATTTACCCACAAAAATTACAATTAATGAGATAATAGAATGTGAAAAATTTAGTGGCTTGATCGCCTTGATCGAAAGAAGGGGTAAAAATATGTTACTGTGAATTTTTTCAGATTTTTCTGAGACTGGGAACTTTTTTAAAAAATTATTGAAATTCTATTTTGATAACGTCACGTGCGGTACTCCTTAAGAAAAAGGATAGGGCTGTGCCGCCCGTGACGTCATAAAATTAGACTTTCAATAATTTTTTAAAAATAGTTCCCGGTCTCAGAAAAATCTGAAAAAATTCACGTACGCAGTACAATATATTTTTTTACCTCTTCTTTCGATTAAGGACTGTCGCTACGTAGCCGGCCACCAGAGGCGCAACGTTTGCGTTTCGAAAAATACTGATTGGAAGAATTTTGTTCCAACATTTTTACAAAACTTTAAAGGATATTTAATTTTTAATTGTATAATATTAATTATATATATATTCTCTGATGAACAAGTTAATATGGATACTGTACAGCAATGTTTTAAGGACTTTACAAGTAAGAAAATTACACACTATATTTCCCCACTTTGTCACAAGCCCTCTTGCTGAATTTTTTTCTCCTCGGATGTACTGTGCATTGTCCCATTGTTCGGGACTGCACCTAGCTTGCTCGCCAGCAAGCAGCGAGGCAAGTGAGGATGGTCAGCTTGAGCTTTACCAGCAGCAGGGAGGGCGCCGAGACGGCTTAGGTTCTGCGGGCTCGCGCACGTACGGATCTGCACGGGCGGGCCCGTGGGCCGTGCAGACCCATGGGCCGTGCTCATGCAGCTCAGCATTGGTAGTCTGCACACGGAAATTGATGGCTCCTACAAGGCCTAGCTCTATCTATTAAATTCCTCCAATAAAAAAAAAAAAAAAAAAAAATACATAATAATATATCGATTTTTTTTATTGAGAGAAAAATTAATTAATTATTATAATTATTATTAATTATTGGACCGTAATTATATAAAATTATAATATTTATTATAACATTTATAATATAGTTATAATATTATATAACTATATATATATATATTATTATATATATAGTTATATATGTATTTATATAATACGTACATATCTACAAAAATATAAAATATATATAAATATAAATAAATATTTATATTTATTATTATTTTTTTTTAATAATAATATTATTGGCGCAGTGCATTGACCGATTCTCGTTAGATCACCGAAGTCAAGCTACGTCGAGCGTGGTTAGTACTTGGATGGGTGACCGTTTCAAGTAAAAAATACGCTGCTCCCTCCCTGGGGTAAATTCGTCTCGCTTTCCACCGAGTGCAGTGATGCACTTGTGTGTGGTTCTCCAGGCTTTGGACATCGCTTTGGTCCATTGAGAAAAATTAAAGGTGTCCGTCCTGACTGAGGTTTTCCACGGTTCCCTCAGTCTCACCTCAGCGAATGCTGGGACGCGTAAGCATGCAGGCCGTGGCCACTATCCGTTCCCTACCTTCTATCCCTACCCAGTACCCCGCCGCGAGCTGTAAAAGCTCTTAGGGGTGTATCCTTGTAAAAAAAAAAATTATTAATATATATATAAAGATAATCAGGTGCGGATCCAGAAACAAATTATTATCAAATTATTTTTATTTCAAGCATATATATATGATTAGATATGATGAGCCACATAAAGCGAAACAGCATTATGAATGATAGTAAATTTTAATATATAAAATTACGTAATTATTAGGATTATTACTTAGATTCGAGTTAGATTCATTATATATAACAAAAGGAATTAAAAAATACAATAATATATTTTATTTTTTTATCGAAAAAAAAAAAAAAAGTTTCGATGCTTACTATCCTAAAAATCATAATATTAATTCTTTCAAAATAATACATCTTTGTTTATTTACCGTTACTCTCCCTTCTATTCAATTTAAAATACAATGGAATGTTGAGGCGCACTCGCAACGGTAGAGCAGGAGCATTCATCACGGCACGGCTGCCCTTCATATTTCTTTCTTTGCCTTGAGCTTTTGCTCTCTGAGTTATAGGGGCATTTTTTTAACTGCAATAACTTATCATATAATTATTGTATTCGCAAATTAATCAGACTAGGAAATAGATAAACATAATTATAATGACTGTTGCTCATTTAAAAACGGTTAATCTTATTATTTCCTTTGAAATGTTGGAATTAAAATCACCCAATCTCGGACATCATTTACTAAAGACTGGTAGTGACATCTCTTTTCATTCCACTTGCATATTTTCATAGCGACAGACCTTAAGCCACTAAAATTTTCACATTCTATAAAATATCTAATTTTTTCTTTCCGGAAAAAATAGTCCCGTAAAAAAATATAAACCCCCCTCAGATTTCGTTTAAAAAAAATCTGATGTGTTTATAGACTTTATAGGAAGGCCTAAGAATTAAGGACGTACCAAGATGAATTAATAATATTTTTGAATTTCGTAGATATAAACTAAAAAGTTAAAGCGATATTACGAAATAAGCATAAAATGGTCCCCTGGCGCACTGTTATATATTATATAGAATAGAATAGAAAATATCTTTATTGCGGCGAGGTTTTTAGGCAAGCCCATTCTTGCACCTAGTGCTCGGAGCCAACTTTGCGTCGCTGCCGTTTGGCAAATATATTTTTTAATATCTTTTATTGTGAATTTTTCTGACCAATATATATTACAATTGCTAGGCTATAGCCGTGGTACATATTGCAAGGAACAAAAATGAGCTAAGCATGCATTTTTTTCATTAAGGTCTGTACATAATAAAAAAAAAGCGCAACCATGACAAATATGGACGTACGTCTCATAATTCCATTACTGTCTTTTGATAATTCGAATTGTGTTATTTTACAAAATCAATACGATTACTTGAGCATTGGGTTATCTTTATATAGTATAGGAAAAAAATATATAAAAAATATTAGAAATATTTTTGGCATGCTACTATGCTGTTGCATAGATCATGACTTTAAGTAGAGTGAGCGATTTAATTTTTTTGAATGTTTTATTTTCTAAAAATAGTTCAACTCGCCCTCTATTGAGAAATGAAAACCAAAAAATTCCATCTCAAATAGTTTCACCACAAAAAATTCCCAAAGTTGGTGTTTCGGAGGCCTTTAACATGCATCCTTATATGGAACAGAAAACAGCTTTTTACTCCAACTTCGTCTGAACTATGGTACCAATTAAAAAATACATACGTAATCTATGATGAATTCTTTAATGGATTTTCAAATAAATTTTTATATATATATATATATATATATATATATATAAATTTATATATATTATATATTATTAGAACCATTTCATACACGTCATAGTGGCCACTTACACCACCAAATATAAAAGTTCTTTGATTTTGATAAAAATCACAAGACATGTTCGTATAATGAACCTACAAAAATTGTTTTTGTATTTTTCAAAAATATTCAAAATTGAGGGACTATGGGCAAATACGAAATGGCGTCAGCATGCAAATGTAGCAAACGGCGGCTCCAGTAACTCGGAAAATATTATGCATAGATTAAATTTGATTTTTTCCATGGATGCACAATCATATGTGTCTACAACATCCTGCTTTCAGATTTTCTCTATGGGTTTTAGTTTTTGTTGTAATACCGGTTCCTGTAAGCCAAGTATGACGTTTTTGAAGCATTTGCTTTCCGCAGCCCAAATAAAGGCTAATTTTTTTTTTAAATAAAAAATTGAATCTATATAGCTCATAAACATCTCTTCTTACCATAAAACTCCTAAAAATAATTTTTTTTTTCTCAACTAATGGCACAGTAAACGAAAAAGGGTACAATTAGTTAAGGTACCTACTTTGCGGGCCAAAAAAGTCGATGTCATTCAAACTTTAGGAGAATTTTAATGACACGACTGGAATCCTCGTATCTTAATTAGTAAGAATCAAAAAAATCTCGATTTACCTCTCGAGTATTTCGTCGCAAAAGCTATACTAGGGTAACTCCCTCTATACGCACCGCGTGCGCACCTCGTCAGACCCGTGATAGCACGCCGCGGCCGAGTGCTGTTGTGTTTATTGACATGAAACTTACGCAAAAATAATATTTTATTGTATCTATGGAATAACCTTTGCAACTTGCTACTAAATTACGTCACTGAGATCATTTTCCTTCCATTTGCTATTATAATTAAGATAGGTACGTGGGATTGAATTTTGCGTAAAAATGGTAACAAATATATAGAAGGAAAATTATCTTAGTGACATAATTTAGTAGCAAGTTTATTTCATAGATGCAATAAAATATTATTTTTGCACAAATTTCATGTCAATAAACACAACAGCACTCTGCCGCTTCGTGCTATCACGGGTCTGACGAGGTGCGCACGCGGTGCGTATAGAGTACTATATAGAGGGAGTTACCCCAGATTAATATCAGGTCAGTCCAATAAGGAGATGGGCTTGGGTCAATAAATTTCGATGAATTTCACATATGTTTCACATCTAACCTAGTTTGATGAGGTTTGGGCATTATTTTTTGAAATTTCAAAAAAACCCGAATTTCAGGAATTTTCAAAAAATCAATAAAGAAGGCAATCTCCAGAGATAAAAAAATTTGTATCTTAAATTCTGCTCCACATAGAATTATAATTTAAATTTTTTCAAGTTTGTAGTCAGACTGCCAAACTTTTTTGCATTGAAAATTTTGACCTTAAAATTTTATTAAGGTCAAATGTCAGAGGTCAAACTACAAAAAGCGTATAACTTCATAACAAAGCACATTGTTAAAAAAATCAAGATATAGGTTTAAATCCTTCTATAAAAAACCATTTTCAAATTTATGGAGAAATTCAAAATTTTGAAATTGCGATTTTTTTTTATTAATTATTCCGAGGTTTTTTGAAAAATATTTTCAAGTTTTGTCATGAATTTTACACAGGTTACTCATCTGACCTAGGTTGATAAGGTTTGAAAATAATGTTTTCAAATTTAAAAAAAAAAAAAAAAAATAATAATAATAATCGAAATTCACGGTCAAATTTCGATTTTCGTTTTTTTTTTTTTAATTTGAAAAAATTATTTCCTAATCTTATCAACCTGGGTCAGATGAGTAACCTGTGTAAAATTCATCACAAAACTCGATTTTTTTTTTCTAAAAACCTCGGAATAATTAGTAAAAAAAATCGTAATTTCAAAATTTTGAATTTCTCCATAAATTTGAAACCGGTTTTTTATAGAAGGATAAACATTGTTTAAAACCCATGTCTTGATTTTTTTAACAATGTGCTTTGGTATGAAGTTATACGCTTTTTGTAATTTGACCTCTGACCTTTGACCTTAATAATTATTAATTTATTCAAGGTCAAAATTTTCAATGCAAAAAAGTTTGGCAATCTGACTACAAACTTGAAAAAATTTAAATTATAATTCTATGTGTAGCAGAATTTAAGATACATTTTTTTTACCTCTCGAGATTGCCCTCTTAATTGATTTTTTGAAAATTCCTGAAATTCGTTTTTTTTTTTTTTTGAAATTTCGAAAAATAATGCCCAAACCTCATCAAACTAGGTTAGATGTGTAACATAATATATGTGAAATTCATCGAAATCTATTCTGACCCAAGCCCATCTCCTTATTGGACTGACCTGATATTAACCCCCAGTATAGCTTTTGCAAGGAAATACTCGAGAGGTACATCGAGATTATTTTTTATTCTTACTAATTAAGATACGAGGATTCCAGTCGTGTCATTAAAATTCTCCTAAAGTTTGAATGACATCGACTTTTTTGGCCCGCAAAGTAGGTACCTTAACGAATTGTACCCTTTTTCGTTTACTGTGCCATTAGTTGAGAAAAAAAAATATTTTTATTTTTAGGAGTTTTATGGTAAGAAGAGATGTTTAGGAGCTATATAGAATCAATTTTTTATTTAAAAAAAAAAATTAGCCTTTATTTGGGCTGCGGAAAGCAAATGCTTCAAAAACGTCATACTTGGCTTACGGGAACCGGTATAACAAAAAAACTAAAACCCATAGAGAAAATCTGAAAGCAGGATGTTGTAGACACATATGGTTATGCATCCATAGAAAATATCAAATTTAATCTATGCATAATATTTTCCGAGTTACTGGAGCCGCCGTTTGCTACATTTGCATTCTGAATTCTGACGCCATTTCGTAAATACGAGGCCCATTGTCCCTCAATTTTGAATATTTTTGAAAAATACAAAAACCATTTTTGTAGGTTCATTATACAAACATGTCCTGTGATTTAATTTTATTAAAATCAAAGAACTTTAATATTTGGTGGTGTAGGTGGCCACATGACGTGAAATGGCATAATATTCGATGTTGCTTTTAGAAGGTTATAGCTATATAGTACATTTTTGGAGCTATAAGCTAGTACTCGAAAAATACATGAATTAATTTATAGACGTATTACCAAATAATCGAAGTAATGAAGTACGTATGTACGTCATGCAGACCATGCAGTTTATTATATATTTAATATTTATTAAAGTGGAGTGACGATCGAGCGATTGCATTTTTTTAACATTTTATTTTGTTCCGATAAAAAATTCTTCACCAAAAAAATTCCCAAAGTTGGTGTTTTGGTCCGTTTTGGAGGTCTTTTAATTTTTTAACATGTAGTCTTACATGGAACAGAAAACAGCTTTTTACTCAAAACTTATTAATTAATTGGTCCGAAAAGTTTCAATCTAGCTATATAATCTATCATGAATAGAGTATTGTCCTCAATTTTTTTTATTGCAGAAATGGATAGAGGGTGCAAAGTTATGCTACCCTGATTTTTTTCAGATTTTTTAGAGCCCGGGAACTATTTTTAAAAAATTATTGAAAGTCCTTTTCGTGACGTCACGAGACGCCGCTCCTTAAGAAAAAGATAGGACTTGCCGCCGCGTGACGTCACAAAAAGGACTTTCAATAATTTTTTAAAAATAGTTCCAGGTCTCAAAAAAATCTGAAAAAAATCAGGGTAGCATAACTTTGCACCCTCTATCCATTTCTGCAATAAAAAAAATTGAGGACGATACTCCATTCTTCAATGCATTTTCAAATATTTTTTTACGGACCATTTTCCTGGAAAAAAAATTGGAATTTTTGTGGGTTAAATTTTAATTGCCCATGAGGAATATTTCAATGGGAATCTTTGACCTGCCAATTTGGTCGCCATATTTTTACTGGAAGATATTCGTATGTTGAAGATCAGCAGATTTTGACACCATGGGCATATATTGCGCAAATTTCCCGCTCCAAAATTAGAATTAATACAAGTACCGCGAATTTTTTTAGAGTTTCTTTTTACTTAAACTGAGCTGGGGTTGCAAATAATATTTTAATAGTGGCAAAAATGTAAAAGGTGTTAGTGACAATACGTGATTTTCAATTCGGAAACAGAACTTGTGTAAAGAATATATATAATATATTATATAATACCGCGATCGAAAAATTGCTCCGTATATATAACATAGGATCTTTTACGTGTAGTGCGCCCCATCTGTTTTCTTGTAAAAGTATATATAATGTCAGGACAAAGGTCGCGATGACCTCAAGGTCACAGCTTCCCATTAATATATAATTATATATATCCCTTCTCGAAAAATAAGTCCAGTGGCTCCTTAAGAAAAAGATAGGACTTGCCGCCGCGTGACGTCACAAAAATAACTTTCAATAATTTTTTAAAAATAGTTCCCGGGTTCTAAAAAATCTGAAAAAAATCAGGGTAGCATAACTTTGCACCCTTTATCCATTTCTGCAATAAAAAAAAAATTGAGGACAATACTACTCCATTGCACTATATAGCTGCCTTTTAGTTAAATTAATTTAGTATATGATTATATATAGAATAATATATATATAATATTATATACCCAGCTAACACACTTTGTCTGGCCAGTTGCGGGCCGAAGGTGGGCACTGTGGGCAAGCGTCGGGCAACTGGCAGCCCACAGTCTGCCGAACGTCGGCCCGCTTCCCGGCAGCCCCATGTAGGCTGCCACTTGCGGGCCGATTTGGGGAGACTTTAGGGTAGCCCGAGCACTTAGGCATGCCGTATGGGGCACGGCTTTTGCCCCCATATGGCATGCAATAACTTTGGGACTTAGAATTTTCAGATTTTTTTTCTGACAAACTTTATTTTTTTTCTTTTTTTTTTTTTTTTTTTCTTTATCTTCATTATTATTATTTTTTTGTCAACTATTATTATTTATTAAATTTAATTTATTAAAAATAGTAAAATTTATATTATTTAATTTTATCTTAAAATATTTAATTATTATAATTAATATTTCGCACAACTTCAGCATTGTTTCATGTGAAATACGTAAATAAGTAATTTTTACTTGTTTTATGGAAATATGTAGAGCATATTATATACTACGAATGAAGAACGGAAAATAAAAAGTTTTGTGAGTACGCTGCCATTTTTCGAAGAGCCGTGTGAGTCGCGTCTGAGTTTGAGAGATGCCAACTGCAGCGCGGAATTACACTTAAATTATGTAGGAAAGTAGTCATTTAAATCCCGTTATGTAGTAAAAAAAGTATTTACAATAACATTTCAGGACATTTCTAAGTTTAATATTACATGAAAATCGAACAAATTGCGTAGTTCATTAAGTAAAATTAGGTTACGTACACAGTGAAATTTTGGTTAGGTTGGTGCCTCTGATAACGGTATTCTCTGGCAGCCATTTTTCAACCACTCAGTTGTACTTAGAGAAGTGAAGAGAGAGCATTGTCACAGCGTTCTGCAAGTTTAATTTTACTTATATAGTTTTAAAATAACCTAAATCGAGTGATGTTTATAATAATTTAATTAAACCTGACGCTACCATATCGAAAACCAATGTCCTGAAGTAATGCAAGTAAAATAGACATGACAAAATACCATATTTTATAATATGACAGAAATCCTATAAACGCAAATAAAGTTATATACACATACACAAATCAGATTATAATAAGTAACAAGTAACAATAATATTGCAAAATGCAAATTTTATAAATAATCAATATTAAATTATATATAAGCAGAAGCGTGCCCAAATTTTCACGCCACTGGGGCGGCCCACCTGGGCCCCAACGACAACCCGATGACCAAAAAGTGGCGGGGCCAGACAAGGCAGCCCACCGTGGGCCATGCGGGCAAGCCCACCTTTGGCCAAACCATGGCCATAAATTATGTGTTAGCTGGGTATTTATTTATTTATTTATATACAGAATTAATTATACTGCAGATGCGAATTTTTAATAATATTTTATTAATTAATTTAATTATGATTAGTGCATATAGTGTATTACCCCAGTAGCACAGCAACGTGGCTGCCACGTGGTAGCCACGTTGCACAATGGTTGCCAATTGGTTGCCAGGCAACGTGGCTGCCACGTGGCGGATGTCCCATTCGGAGAACCTGAGGCAACGTGGAGGCGGGCAACGGTTTGGCAACCAATTTGTTTTATGGTCAAAAAATAACTATAGAAGTGGTCACCCATCTAACTACTTACCTTAATCTACGTTGCTGAACTTCGGTAATCACTGTTGATCATATACTTACCATTACACCGCTTCGTCTTTCTTAATGAATTGAAGATTATTGAGGTATATAAAATCAATAAAAGTTATGGGAAAATGACCAGGGTGCATTTCAATGTAATGTCATACAAATTTCGACCCTAGGGTAAAATTTGATGGCGGTTCAATTGGTGACCCTTAAATTTGCGACCCTTTGACCCTTAAGGGTCAAAAGACCCCTAAAAATTTTTTTTTCGGAAAGAATGCAAAATTGAAATTAGTAATGTCCTTAATTATTTTTAGAGCTTTAATTCACACATTTTAAGGGTCGACCCTTGGGGTCTAGCAAGGGTCATTTTTAAAAGAATACAAAAAAATATATTTTATGAAATGTGACAAAAACTATGATGACTACAGGTTCAGCATTAAGTATTTTTGAGGAAGTAATCATAATGACCCCTTAAGGGTCGACCCCTAAAATATGATAGTAAAATTTAATTATTTTTTAACTTTTTTTTTCATTTCAAAAAATTAGTATGCTTTGCTGACATTATTTTTAATTTCTTTTAATATGACCCTTTCAGGGGTCGACCCTTGATATTTTTCAATTTAACATAAATTTTTAAATAAATTCTGGCAAAAACTACGAGGACTACAGTTTTATGGATCACTGTGTGTATTTGATGATGTAACCATTATAATGACCCTTTAGGGGTCGACCCCTAATTTCTGAGAGTTAATAGAATTTTCGATTTTCTAATATTTTTTTCATATTTTTAATTTTAACATGCATTTCTGACTTAAATTTTATTGTGACCCTTTCAGGGGTCGACCCTTTTTTTTTCGAAAGAAATGCTTTAAACTTAATTCTCCATGGCATATAATATGCCACAATGGTGGCTAAGGAGACGTTTTTGGGCGATTCGTTACCAATTTGTTGCAGCGTGCAACAATAATGCAACGGTTTCATGAAATGGTTGCAACAACGTTGCGTATGTAACCACCACGCAACGTTGTCATAAAAAATCCTTGTTCATAATAAATTGTAAAAAATTGTAGTGAAAAATACCATTTAGGTATTCAAATTACATTTTAAGAGCAATTTTGGAAAAAAATATTGGTTGCCAAATCGTTGCCAATTGGTGGAGCGTCTCTAAAGCAACGGTTGGCAACTAATTTGCAACCATGTCTCCACCAATGTGCTACTGGGGTTATGCACTGTATAAATATAATATATTTACAGTTAATAAATATAAAAATTACTACAGACTCTGCATAATACCGTTTATTACAATCAATTATAATATAATTACACGTACAAGTCAGTGGAGTAAAAAATTTCAACAATTAGCTCCGTTTATTGCATTTGTTATATTAGTGACGTCATGAATCATATGTTTTATACAACCGACGTAGGTTTAATAGAGGGTGTAGTCCGTATTAGGTTCCGAACGTTCAGAACATATGAGTGATTACGGACCGACTCTGAACAAAAACATTGACTTCAGAACATCAGATAACGGACCACTTTAAGAACATCTTTTTCGCGGTAATACGCATCAGTTTAAAAAAAAATACGAAAAAGAGAGAACTGTTCACTGGCTTCAGAAATTTTAACATAAAACTCACGTAACAGTTATTGATCACCAATTAAGCAAAGATTTACCTCAAATCAAACAGTTATCACGTAGGTTGCACAGGTTTGTTACGTACTTTTCAAATTTCCCCCAAAAAATTGTGATCAGCTGACTCTAGTTCCGATGGCGTTCCGATGGTTCGGAGGAAAAGTTCGCAACACTCGGAACCTCTTTTTTGAAGTCAGCTGACTCACTTCGGGTAACCTCGGAAATGGTTCTGAACATTCAGAACATAATTACGGGACGCCAAATCGAAGGTTCCGAACGTTCAGAACATAATACGGACTACACCCAGAGCTACGTCGGGTGACGTCATGGATGTTTTGAACATTGAAAAAGTTCCGGCGTAGATTTAATGCGTCTACGACCGGCGTAGACCCAGACAGTTCCTAACCTGGCATTGGAATTGGGATCTTGGATGTTGTTGTTTTTTGTTGTTTGCATTTATTTACATATTTACTGGAAGAATATTACATATTACGCATTTGTGTAAACTATAACATCCCATTTGAATATTTCATGCTTCTTTAACTTTCACGTCTTTCACATTCAGGTATTAATGGATTATAATTAAACAATATATAGTACACTGCGTATATATGCATACAGTAGTAACAGTACAGAGTATGCATATCAATATCATAATTATGCTGCATGAATACAGTATATATACTGTACATAATATACATAATAATACATACATAATATGTATGCATATATGCATACATGTTATGTGCCATAATGCCATAATGTATGCATACAATATAAATATGCATATGCATGCTGTACAGTACACTGTACAGTATATTATCATGATACAATAAAATAAAATGCATACTGTAGCATGATAGCATGCATGATTACAGTCATAATACAACTACATTGTACATAGCTGCTGCATGCGTGTATGCATAATATGCAAAATAAAAGACATATTATGTATGATACATACTGTACTGTATATGCATACATACTGTATCATATACAGTATAATATATATACAATACTTTATGCATGCAGTATGCTTATATTTTATTGTACAGAGCTATAATATACTCCACATATATTATTATGCATATTATACATATTATAATATATATGGCTGGCATACTGTATACATGAGGCATATGCGTTTCGTTTTATATGTATACACAGTATACATACAGTACAGTGCACAGCCCAGTTTTGGATTTTAGCCCTGTTTTGGTTCCGACCTGCTTTTAAGGTGCTTTCACATATTCGAAAATCGCTATGGAGTTCCGTAGCAATGCCGTAAGCCTTTCACATATTCTTGTTCGTCTGCGGCAGTTGCGGCGGAAAATCATGTGAATGCCGCAGCAAAATCAAACTCATCTTGATTTTGCTAAGGAGTTCCGTAGAACGGCCACGAGGTGCTACGGAACAGCTACGGTGCGCCGCAGCAAAATCAACACATTTGCTACGGAGTAGCTACGGAGCGTTTCCGTAGCGATCTTTGAATATGTGAAAGCACCTTTAGGCTCCTTATGGGCAAAAAAAGGAAAAAAAGAAAATTGTAACTGATAAACCAAACCGTCCCTTCCATGAAAATAACAACTGCAATACAGGATACCTTGATATTTTTTTTAATGGTTCAAAAAAAATAAAAAACGAATACATAAAAACAGAGTTTTTAACAAATAATTCGTTTTTATTTTTTCTTAACTAGTAAAAAAAGTATCACGGTATTGCAGTTGTTATTTTTATGAAAAGGCTGATTTGGTTAATGGGTTACAATTTTATTTTTTTTTTTTACTTTTTTTGGCTATAAAAGGAGTCCAAAAGCAGGCCTGGACCAAAACCGGAACATTTTATTTTTCATGTCCCTGCACACAATTTTTTTTTTTTACTCAAAGAGATGCTATGATATGGAACTGAAATTATGATAAACTTAATTTCTACATTCTATTGAACATGTTAATAAATTTTTCAAAATTTTAAGAACCCTAAATATGGCAGATAAAAATTGTTAAAAGCGAAAAATGTCTTAAGGGGATCCGTTACCGGGCTGCGTGGTGTATATTAATATATATATATATATACTGTATATATATATATTATATATTATATATATATATATACATATATATATATATATATATATATATATATATATATATATATATATATATATAATATATATATATATATTATACAGTACTCATGGGTATGCATAAAAAGGGTTTTCACACATGTAGTCCAAAATTGCTACGGCATTCACGCGGTCATAAGACGCAGTAGCACTTGTAAGAAAATCAAGGCAACATTGATTTTGTTCAATGTGCCGTAGCAGTTTTCATTTTTCAAGTACATGTATTATTTTAATGTGTCTAAATAGCTGTACCTTGCCACAATAATAGAAAAGTACACGTGTTGCCACTCACCACGAAGATCAAGTGGATCAATGGGTGCCATGGCTATATATACTCTGTCTTACTCACACCAAAGGTCTTAGTCTTTTTTACCATAATGTCCATAACTGTACATAAAAACAGTGTCAGGTTTAACAAAACACACCCAAATACAGTATTATTAATGTTTTCTCTGTAGCTCAAGGCAGTGGGCTGTTTTGTCCTTATATAAACTGGGACGCTCTGCTGACAAGTCCGCTGTCTATATAGAGCTAACAGGTTCTAAATACGTATTGTATGTTTTAATACTTTGCCAATTCATTAAAATTTCTAATTATCTCTTTGCTTGCAATTAAACGTTATACATAACAATCAAGCTTGCTGTGGCCACATTTAAATGCATAATTTTGGCTATCTTTTTTCTTTTTCTATGATCCCTCTGAATAATTAATATAGCATTTATCACCTTTTGATAATTTGTGTTTTTAAGGGTTTTCTATACTCTTTTTTTACTGTAATAAAAATAAATATTGCATAGACTATTTTTCATAATAAATAATAAAAATATTATTACAGTATTAACATAAATGTTTTCACCAAGATACTGTACCCAATGTTTTTATATTTATGCAAGTTTTGTATTTTGTTATTTTCCATTTAAAAAATTATTAAGTTTGATCTTTTATTGTAATCAGCTATGCATCCATCAGCAAACAAAAAAAGGCAAGAAGATCATAAAAATAGACTTTTATACTGTACTGCAACAAAAAAATTGATATTATTTATATAGCTATACAGTATAGGCAGTTGCATAATTGGCGTCATAAAGTTAGTGCGAACCTAGTGGTAACTGCTGGAACTACGAACTACGTGCGTCTGGCGAGGATTGCTGTATGTGATTAACATTGTAAAATCATGTAAATGCTCCGTCAGCAGCCACAGCATAATATATTACAGAAATGACAACACTATAATTAGTTGTCAAATACTTTCGGACAAATATAAAAAAAAATTTCAAACTCATAAGTGATATCTTTCCTAAAAATTTGATAATTTTTGTGATTCTCCCCATGCTGTAGGTATTGCCGTATCCTCGATGCAAAGAGCAACATTTTCAGACGTCAGCGCCATCTCTTGGTCCTTTATGTCCTCTATATGTTAAATACAATATAGATGTAATATATGAAACGGTTTTTGGAATGTTACATGTTACTCTTGCATAAACCTGAAGATCATATTGAGGACATATTGCAAATGCTTAAAAATCAGGTAGCCCGTAGCCTGTCAGCTACGCTTTGGAGTGCACTTTAAACACTGCACACTATGGATTTGAATAGCCGTTAAAAAACTGAATTAAAAAAAATATATTTTCCACCCAATGTAGGACCTGATGGTAATTTCGTTGTTTGTAGAAGGCAGACCGTCCGGACTAACGCTGCAGCATGGATTCGTTTTACACAACCTTCAATGAGCCTGTGGAGGCTGCGTTGAAGAAGGCTAAGCTAAACTGCAGGTAAGCTCCCAGTCTTTTTTTTTTTTTTCTAGAAGTATTTTGCCACTAGAAAAATTAATAATTTAAGTGATATCTAGAAGATAACTATTTTGATATAACAGTCCAAAAACAGACAGCCGCCACTTAAAAAATGCGTTGAAAAAAAAAAAAAAAAAAAAGTTGCACGTCACTAATTTAACGTTTTTAAAGTTTTGCATCAATTGATTGTTCATAGAGAAAGATTGCATGCTTAATTTAATAATTTAATATTCTTTACCTTGCTGTGCATTTTTTTTTTATAGAAATTGCAAAGTTGAGGTTCAATGTATTGTTATTATTTTTTATACATATACATGTACAGTCCGTTCATAATAAAATAGAACAACAAAGGATCCTTTGTTTCCTTTGTTGTCAATTTCTTATCACGGCTGATAGTGGAGTTCCCTCCTTCTGGCTTATCACAGCGCTCTGTGATTAGTGTGCTGTCTCATCGGTGTCAGCCACTCGCTTGCTTTCTCTCTCTCTATAGCTCTCGATAAAATGTAACATAACAATGAAATCTTTACGTAAGAAAAAAATGGCGATCAACATTTTTCTTCTCCTTGCATAAAATTTAAGCTTCTTATTATTTATTTTATTTTTATTAATTTATTTCACCCAATAAATTATGATTTTGTAAAGAAATTTTTAACGAATCATTATAATAAAACGGTAAATATGCATTATTACAATTATGATAATTTGTTGATGAACAGACTAAAAAGTATAAACGTATTTAATAATACTTGTCCAACAATTCTTTACATAATTTGAAGGTTACCTTAAACTTAAGCCGAAAAAATTTATGTGTTAAGCTTTACTATAAAAACAACTTTTTATATTAATAATATTAATTCCTTTAATACAATGTAAAGTAATTTTTAAAGATGATAAAGAATTAGTGAGAAACCATTATTCACACATCTATGATTATACTTCAATTTTTTTTTTTTTCATTTCATTTCAAATATTATGTAGACATTTTTAAAATGCATAATTTAACATAAATAAATATTATAAATACAACATCGCAAATTATATTTTAAAGTTTAAATTTTTATTTGGTATATATTCTTATATAATAAATAAAAGTAAATAACAAAAAGGTTATAAACTGTAATTAATGATATTAAAAAAATAACATTGAAATAAAAATATTTAATATGATGTGTTACACTTCTTTCGTCAGCGCAAATGATATTAAGACCTATTTTAACATGCAGTAAATATGTAATAATACATATTTACCGTTTTATTATAATGATTCGTTAAAAATTTCTTTACAAAATCATAATTTATTGGGTGAAATAAATTAATAAAAATAAAATAAATAATAAGAAGCTTAAATTTTATGCAAGGAGAAGAAACATGTTGATCGCCATTTTTTTCTTACGTAAAGATTTCATTGTTATGTTACATTTTATCGAGAGCTATAGAGAGAGAGAAAGCAAGCGAGTGGCTGACACCGATGAGACAGCACACTAATCACAGAGCGCTGTGATAAGCCAGAAGGAGGGAACTCCACTATCAGCCGTGATAAGAAATTGACAACAAAGGAAACAAAGGATCCTTTGTTGTTCTATTTTATTATGAACGGACTGTACCACATCAGTACTGTAATTACTTTAAAGTAATCAATTGATTGTGTATTGTCTTAAATTTTAGTTCATGACTAAAATGACAGAATTTATGTTAACTAGTTATAACTACTGTAAAATCGTTCCCAATATTTCTCCGACTCCAAACTCGATCAACTGTATTTTTGATACAATCAAGACAATAATTAAGTTTTGACAGACCTCCTACATTGTAGGCATTATATAACTTTGGTTTTGTGACTATGTAATACGTTAATTGCTTTGACGTAACTTGCTACTTCCAGGCTAGGTGCTGGACCCGGAACGTGGCTCTCGCTGCTGCTGCCAGTGGCTGTTGTTGTGGGGTCCGTACGAACACCTGAGGCGACTGCAGATTATCAGCTAGCTGCAGTGCTTGGCACCGGAATGTTTGGGGCTGCGGCGGCTCTGTTCCTGCATCTGCTGCACGCTGCTCGCTCTGACACTTCACTGAAAGCGTTCAGTCCTCTCTTCTTCCTACCTGCAGGCCTGACAGCCTTGCTGCTGCTGGTACATTCACAAAGAGGTAAGTAGGAAGCTTGTTTCATGCCCTTATATAATATTAATTGTACAGTACATTACAAAGAAAACAAAACATCAAGTTTTAATTACTTTACTGTGTTAAATGTAGTGGTTGTTCATAACAGTCAGTTTGTATGATTTTACTACAAAGCTACACCTGTAAATATTGTTGTAATTTTTGTTTTTAGATAATTTGTTTTAAAAAAATGAAACATTGAAATTTCATTATACTTTATCGCACTTATCTGATAGTTTATTGTTAATTTGTATATTAAATTTGCAATTTTTATAAATTATTTTGCCATTTAAGTAATTTAATTGAATTTAATTTACAGTAGTTGTAAACAGAAGTGTACTGTGGTTGTTCAATTTTATTTAAAAGTTGGTAAGACTTCTCAAATGTTGAAAAAGTAACCAACTCAATGTCAGAGTCTATTATAATTTTTTATGCAACAAGACTGTCCTAAATGACGTCACTGAATCTGCAGGTATCGAGTTCAGCCTTGTCGGAGGGCTAGTATCGACCTTCCCCTTCTGTGCTGGGGTGCCGCTGTTGCTGCAAGTCGTTCCCCACTCCTTCTCTTACGGCGAGGCATGTGTCGTGGTGCAGGCCCTGGTCTTGTTCCTCTTCACTGCTGCAGTTAACATCACCACGCGAGCTCTCGACACCCACCTGGATGCACTCGAAAAGTGTACCGTCATATTGCAGGTGAGAAATTCTTAATCAAAATATATTTGGTAGTCCATATTCAAAACTTACCTTGAATTTATGAAAAATCAAATTATAGTAATAAATTTGAAAAAAAAAAAAAAAAAAAATCATAAAAGTACATAAATTTCTAGCAATTTTTCCAATGTGAAATTTGCATGCATCAAGGCATTAAATTAAAAATCTTAATTTATTTGTTAAATATAAACCAATATTTCTCATTTAACACTCTATTTTACACAATTTGAACCTAATTCTGTCTGTTTTCCAGGCTGGGGTACTTGGGCTTGGGGTGGTAAGTGCTAGTGTCGCACTGTTCCCCTCGTTTCGCCAGACTCGCCCCTTCTGTGCCCTCATGGTGGGGGTGATGGGTGGAGTGGTGGTGCCAGGATTATGCCTCATCATGCATGAGAACCCCGTCACCTGGATCTTCCACTTTATTCTCGGAGACATCGAAAGAGTGAGTGTAGCCATTCTTATAGTGAGTGGTGATTGTCTAGTAGTTTTTGTGCATTACTTTTAATATTAAACACAAATTCAAAATGTTATCACTCATATGTCTTTTGCCTCTAAATTATTTCCACGGTAATTTAAAATGTCCTCAACAATACAAAGACACGAGTTTTCCACTTTGACGTTGTTGTCTAATGTCCGCAGGTGTACCTGATAGTGTACTGGGTGGTGTGCAGTGGTGTGGCGGTGGTGGCGGTGTGGACTCAGGTGCAGGACCAGCAGGCAGCCTCCACCGCGGTCCGCAAGACCTTCCACCTCCTCATGTTGGCCGTGTACCTTCCTGGCCTTGCATGGGAGTGTACCCTTATGTATCTGGCCAGTGGCATTGCCTTCGCAGCCCTTGTAACCCTTGAGGTGAGCTCTTAAGGTAGCAGTGGGGCTAGTAAGTAGTTTGTGAAGAAATAGAATTAAAAAAGTGTTTGACATTTGTAAATTTCAAACTCTTCAACCACACCCCAAAAGCACACTACTGTTACCAGAGATACAATAATCCTGTTCACATTAATTATGTAGTTATTATTATTGGAGAAAAAATAAACAGAGTTTGTTTTAGGCAATGCTAATTATTATTAGCAAAAAACAAGTAGAAGTAAAGGAGGTGATAAGGTCTAAAAGCATCATTCAGTTTCAACTGACCAATCAGTAAAAAATCATCAGTGTAAAGGGAAAAAAAAAAAAAAAAAAAAAAAAAAAAAAAAAAAAAAATCCCAAAATGCTTATTTATATCTAGAGATATTTTCACTTCTTTCCTCATTTTTATACACTTTTTGTCATAGAAAAACTTTTATAATTTTCAATGAATTCAATTATAACTACTTGCCCCCTCACTATTTAAAAAAAAAAAAAAAAAAAAAAAAAAAAAAAATCTGGAATACCATCATTGTCTCAATTTAAAGAGATTTTTTCATGCTCTTTTGTTGTTTGTGTTTTTCCTTTTTTTGAAAAAATGTCAATTGTAAATATTAGCCTCTCGAGTTTGTAAAAAGACTATTGCAAAAATTTGCCTTCTGTGCAGATAGTGCGTCTGCTTGGCCTGGAACCTCTCGGAGAGGGTCTACAGCAGGGCTTCGTTGTGTTTGCTGATGAGAAAGACCGGGGAGGGGTGGCACTGACGCCCCTCTACCTTCTGATTGGCTGCTCTGGGCCTCTCTGGCTGCACCCTGCCCGATGCACCATGCGAGCCAGCCTGCCTGTGTTGGCCGGCCTGTTGTCTGTGGGAGCGGGAGACACCGCGGCCAGCGTCGTTGGCTCACACCTGGGAAAGCACCACTGGCAAGGTGAGCAAATACAATCTACGATTTCATATCATATTAATTTATTTTTTCCTCAGGTGTTTCATTTTCCTAGTTTTTATCTCCTACTTAATGTTGACAAATCAATACACACAAAAAATAATCTTGGTCATCCTCAGAAATTGAAATAAGTTAAATTTTCTTAATGATTATTTTGTTTGTGTGCTGAAATTTAATTCATTTTTTAACCAGTCAGTAATAGTAACCTACAATGCGAAATTTAATGTAATAAACAAATAATCTAATGCACAATTTAATATTTGTATCATTATGTGACCTTGATGTTCAATGTGAATTATGTATTCAATGTACTAAATTAAAGTTTGTACAATTTTTTGAAAATCAGATGTGAATCCAAAGAGAAGTGATTTAACATAATCAGTATTTGATTTTTATTTTATTTTTATTTCTGGTACCCTCACCCTCCTCTTCTTCTTCTTCTTCTTCTTCTTCTTCTTCTTCTTCTTCTTCTTCTTCTTCTTCTTCTTCTTCTTCTTCTTCTTCTTTTTTTTTTTTTTTTTCCTTTTTTCCCTGGATCTAGTGCAGATGCATTAGTAACATGAACAGTGTGGGGAGAGTCAGATACCTAGACCATCATAAATTAAATAGAGTAATTTATATTGTTGTAAGCAATTCTCTTCCAAAATTTATTGTATTTTTATAATGACGAGGTACATATAATTGATTGTTTCTTTTTCAGGATCAAAGAAAACGAAGGAAGGGACCATTGCTTGCATTTTAGCCCAGATGGCTGTTATATTTTTGCTTATATATGTTGGTGAGTTATAATTTATTTTCTTAAGTATGGGCTCTCTTAATATTATTTGTTGCCAAAAATGGAACAATTTTTCTAAACATTATTTCCCTATGCTTGCATCTTAAATATTTGCGACCTTCCCCTTAATCATCATATAAACGACTTGCTTTACAATGACAGCATAGTATTTTCAATTTTTAGGGTGTTAGAGTATTAAAAAAAAGGGTAATTTTATTTTTCATTTTATTTTCTTTATTCCATCCAGTGCAGACCACGGATTAGCTAGGTGGTCCCATTACTGCAGTACATACCGTAACTGTCACAACTCGATGTCCTCTATCCAAATACACAATAAGATCATTTTATCACATTGTCCATCATAAATTCTTGAATTAACTCCAAGTTTATATTTAACATGTTATTATTTTTTTAAAATTATCTTCTTGTTATTCTAACATCAAACATATTTCGTTCAATATCTCACTCCATTTTCTCAGAACGATTGCTGTTGTTGCAGGGTTCCTGCCCCTCTCTCTCTACAGTGTGGCAAAATCTATGGTTGCCGTGGTTACGGTGTCTCTTTCGGAAGCCTGGACTGACCAGGTTGACAATTTGGTTCTTCCTCTCCTCATGTACATTCTGCTGCTGTAGAAACCAACAAGACTGTTACAAATTCAAGATGTGCCTAAATTAACTTTAATCATTCCTCATATAACTAAATATTTTTCATGTATTATATAATATATATTATTTTATAAAGTATAAGATTTTTCTTCCTTTTTTTTTTATTTTACAATAAATATTCATATTTATTGAAAAATAGTTGTTGTTATTTTTGTATGTATAATATATTATATATATAATAATTTAATTATTAAAACATGCAGTAATTATAAATATTGCAGTAAAAGAAAATGTTAATTGTGTACATTCATGTATATTAAACCAGATGTATGATTATTTTATCTTGTTATATTTATATAACTTCTGTGTATTATATCGGCCTGGCCCAAGATTACTCTGCAGCTTTTGTTAGGGTTTGTGACATCACGACCAATCACTGACTGCTACAAAATAGGCTCGAGAGTGACAGTTCTGTTCTCTCTGATTGGTCCTGCACGAACTGGACGAAAATGTGAACCTAACCGTCCAACCTCATTTAGACGAGTAATCTTGGGCCTGCCACACTCGAAAGGGTAAAATGCGGCGTCAAGAGGATATATATATATATATATATATATATATATATATATATATATATATATATATATATATATATATATATATATATATATATATATATATATATATATATATATATATATATATATATATATATATATATATATATGTCATAAATACCTACATCATATTATAGAAACTCTATCATAGTGATTGAAATTTATTTATCACCCAATTTAATTTAGAGACCATTTTGAGTGAATTATTTTATATAATATTTAATATATATAATAATAATGCATGCATTTTTATTGATTTTTGCTTGAACATTAAAATTTCTCAGAAATAATGGTCGGTTCATGTTTTGCCTAAAACTAAAAATTCGTAAATTCACTATACTGATCTAGCTTGAGATCAAATTAATATTTTATTGCAGAAATTTATAGCATTTCACAGACACTCTATAATACAGAGAGACCCTCTGCTAGCAGCAAAAAAATCTTTTAAAATTTTCGCGCAATTAAATTGAGCATCAGGGAAAAAAAATGTAAACAACAACAGCTGATTGAAGTGAAACTGGCACACAGACATTTATTGTCTGTGACTGGCATGACATTTTTTTCTCAAAATTAATTAGTCCACAGAACCGAAGTGACTACATCAATAAGTTCAATCCAATTCTCAAAATTAGCAAAAATGTTCAGATTTGGGCTTCAAATTTTAGGACAACAAGCGCACAGAATGCCTAACCTGTTGCAGCAGGGGTTAAAAAATGCATCAGGATTTTCTGGGTATGCATACAATAATAGGAAAAACAGGAAAGACTTTGAAGAAACAGAAAGAGGTGAGTATACTATAGGAGGTGGCAATATATGTATGATACTATGATACATACAGTATATGCACACAGTACGTAAGGTCATGAGATCCTCCCATCTGCTCTTCATACTGTATGCATCAAGGATCTTGTATGATATGATCCTTGATGTATGATGTATGATCATACATGATCCTAGGTATGCATACATGCATTACGTATGTATACTCTCTGTACACCACGCAGCCCGGTAACGGACCCGCTTAATTAAGACATTTTTCACTTTTAACCATTTTTATCTGCCATATTTAGGGTTTTAAAATTTTAAAAAAATTATTAACCTGTTTAATAGAATGTAGCAATTGAGTTTATCATAATTTCAGTTCCATATCAGAGCATCTCTTTGAGTAAAAAAAATTTGTGTGTGGAAGGACATTTTATCGGAAGGACATGAAAACAAAAAAGTTCCGGTTTTGGTCCAGGCCTGCTTTTAGACTCCTTATAGGAAAAAAAAAAAATAATAAATAAAATTTTAACCCATTAACCAAATCAACCTTTTCATAAAAATAACAACTGCAGTACCGTGCTATTTTTTTACTAGTTAAGAAAAAATAAAAACGATCGAATAATTATTTGATAAAAACCCTGTTATTATTCGTTTTTGATTTTTTTTTTGAACCAGTAAAAAAATTATCAAGGTATTGCAGTTGTTTTTTTCATGGAAGGAAGGGTTTGGTTAATCAGCTACAAAATTGTTTTTTTTTTTTACTTTTTTTTTGCCTATAAAAGGAGCCTAAAAGCAGGTCGGAACCAAAACTGGGCTGTGCACTGTACTGTACAGTATGGTTAACACTATAATAGTTAATTGTTAATTATAATTATGCATACTTCATGTATATTATATATATATAGCTGCCTTATATGATATATATTATACTCATATACATACTTTATTATTTAATTGTATGCAGAAACAAAAATCTTGACATTGGTTACTCTATGTAAATAAATATGCATAATACTCTTGCAGATGATCCACCAAGGAGCAGAAAATCTGATTTCTATCAAAAGAAAAAAGATTATTTGGATGATGATAATCGGCCACTCTTTGACGGAGAGGACGGTAGACCCAAAAAATTCTCGAAATTCAAGAAATCATTTGATACATTTCAATCGTAAGCATTTTTCTTTTCCTCTTTCATAAAATAATGTAACAAAATCTAGTTTATGAAGTTGTGGGTTTACGTCCATGTGCATTGCATTTTAGGAAAATTGTAATATATATTATGCAGTTAGATGGCAAGAATGGGCTAGCTTGCATGGCCTAAATCTCGCCACATTGCAATAAAGATTTTTCTACAGTGTATTCTATTTCAATTGCTATACAGTGTATTATACTTTCTGTACTGTACAGTATGTGTACAGTACTGCAGTACATTATAATATATTCCATTGAAACTGATGCAGCAAAAGGGATTGCATTTGATTGCAGTCATATATACAATGCATAATATTATGGAGAACAATTAATGCTCATGCAAAAATGCATGATTTCAAGGCTGTAATTTGTACATAATTAGAGCTACTGTATAAACAATAATTGATAAAATTTGTTGTAACGCTGCATACCCTCAACCAATGTATTAAATAAAATTTAAACTTGAATGGTTCCCAGAAAAGTCTCCAGGGGGCTATATGTATAATACTCCTCTATCGGGGTTTCAATAGAATTCTATTGAAACCCCAATAGAGGTTTCAATAGATTAAGATTATCCCTGGTCTCAGCAAATTATTTACCACTTTACTCCCTCTACTTAATTGAAGTGTACATATTATATATTTTTATAAATATATAACAATTTAGAATCATATATATACTGATATTATCTAAAGTACTGTATATATTATATATTTCATCTTATGAAAATTGCCTAATTAGTTGTATATTAGCTGGAACATTATTTATGACAATGTGCAATTTTTGTTGTTGTACAGTACCAATGTTATGTTTTTTTGTTGTTGTGTGATAGTGATTTGACGATCTTTAATTTTTACTGTGATTATGTATCTGACGTGCTTATATTGTTGTACAATCGAAAAGCAATAAATAATTATGAATTATTATATTAACACCTGGCAGAGAGTCTGGCTCTCCACGTCAGAAGGACAAGTATGCGCGGGCAGCAACAACGCCTAACTTGCTGACATGGGAGGAGAAGGAGAGGATGAGGCAGCTGAACCAAGAGAACCCTCAGCAGTGGAGTCCCGAGAGACTTGCTGGCAGCTTCCCCGCTTCTGTCTCCACCATCAAGGTGAGGTCCTTCCTACTCTCCATAGTGCCTGATTTCTTTCACCTTCTCTATGCATTGTGTTGAATATATTGGAACTATAATTTTTAATATTATAATACTTGAAAGTAAATTAGCTGTTTAATAAGTATAATAGTATAATACAGTAACATAATATATCAAATATCAATTATATGTTTAGGATTTAAATCATATTTGTTGAAAAGTGAAGAAAAAGTGTTTGTCATTTTAACTGAATCATTGCATATATGCCACCTTTTTTTCAATACAGTACGTACTCCAATTTAAATTTGTAATCAAAGGTTTCTTCTCCCAATGCTGTGCTAAAGTAAATATTTTACGATTCATGTTATATATACTGTAGTAGAATAAACTCAAAATAGGTTGGCTGCACGGCCGATTTTTAGTGGCGGAAACGAAAGAGGGGGTGCTGAAATGCAGGTGTGAATTTTTTGAGCACTGCAACTTTGTATAAATGCAGTTTTAAAAGATGCATTTCACCTGGAGGCCATCGCCTATATACCGCCTTTGACGTCATCGAAATGTCAGGTTCGGTTCACTATAGATATGCATACCTGTATGCACCTGCATAACAAGTAGCCAATCAAAAACAATCTAGCCAAAGTTCAAAATTTCAAATGCCTAGCCTATCGAAGTGGATGAGTTTTAAAACTTAAAAAAATGCACATTATTTCATGTACGCGTACTGTAAAAACACACTAGGGGATAAGTAATATTACAAACGTACCTTTCATCATATTAAATAATAAAAATTGTTTCTCAAATAGTTTCATTTAATTAAAGAGAAGATGCAATATCAAGTCCTTCCACCACTTTCTCTGTTTAAATGATTGGCGCCGTTCCAATAAAAATCATACTGGACTCCTTCCGTATCTGCTGATTATCTATTGAATTATTTTATTAAGCCTAAAACTGAGTCTCTTTTCTTATCTACGAAAATAGTAGGATGCCGTAGGATTCATATTTAACTTTATTAAGACCCTTGAATCATAATTTTTAAATGTCTTTTCAACCCCTTATTTGCTGCTGCTAAAACCAGTAATGGAAGGATTGAAAAATAAATACAGTTTTAATTTTAACATTTGTAGCAGGGTCATATGTGACCTAGTGGAAGAACACTCGCCTCCCATGCAAGAAGTTTTAGGTTCGAATCCCCTCTGGTTCATTTTATATTTTTAGTAGCACGAGGAAGTTTATTTCATATTTTTAATTCAGACGGGGTAAAATAGTTTTAATTGTTTATAATTTCTTATTAATTTTTCTATCATTGTATGAAACGCTTTTTTTTTTTTTTTTTTTTGCTTTTTTTTTGCAAAGTTTTTTATGTGCGTATTTATATGAAAAAGTGTGACTTAATTATAACTTATAATAGTACAATATAATTATATTGTAAGAAGAATAAAAAAGATTATTTTACCCCGTCTGAATTAAAAATATGAAATAAACTTCCTCGTGCTACTAAAAATATAAAATGAACCAGAGGGGATTCAAACCTAAAACTTCTTGCATGGGAGGCAAGTGTTCTTCCACTAGGTCACATATGACCCTGCTACAAATGTTAAAATTAAAACTGTATTTATTTTTCAATCCTTCCATTACTGGTTTAGCAGCAGCAAATAAGGTAGTCAGGGGAATAAGAGGAAAAAATTGACGAAATCGCGCGTTTAGTGAAGAAAGCGTGTTTTTTTTTTTTGGTGGTAGAGTTCACCCCAAAGATCAATTTTTTTGGCGGAGACAAACGAAAATGACCTTGGTTCGACCCCCCGTGACCTTTGACCTGGCGCATCTTAATTATTTTTCCCTGGCTATTCTATTAACGTTAGAGAAATAATTTTAATTGCAAATTATTGGTATTGATAAAGCGATGATAACAAAAAAAAAAAAAAAAAAATGAGCATCTTAAACCAGTTAATTTCAAAATGGCGGCTAATTAACTTAATTAAATCATGAAATCTTGGATATTTTTAGTGAATTTCTCGTAAAATCTGGCAATTATAATGAAAATAAACCTCAGTTAACACGAACAAACATTTATGGACGCAATATTAAATTAATAGAGTCATTAAATGGATTAAATGCATATAATTAGGCAAATTATTGATTTAATTAAATAAAACCAAGTGACACTTTTTAGTCAATATTGCAATACTATCGTTATGGTTGGATTTTCCACTGCAGTTGTGATGATTTAGTCAACTTAAGTTAATGTCTGTTGCATAAAGATTGAGACTACCTATTTTCAAGTTGATGACGTCAGCAAATACAAAATGGCGACCAAATATACGCATTCTTTTATTGTATTTACATATTAATTATACTTCTATTTAATTTATTCACATTATTATATATAATATATTTATAGAATATTCTTGTTACATTTTTTGTTTGCTCTCGTCAGATTAAGCAAATAATAATATAATTGTTTATGGTTGACGCTACGTCATGTGATCTGTTGCTTTTGTGACCTGCATTTTTTTTTTTTTTTGAACAGTATACTTGCTTCTTCATATATATACCTTTTGAGTTTATGATTTGCGCACACCCGCCTACCTCAATGTTTTGTCTAATGACTAGCAAATAATGCACCTGCCACCTCATTTACACAGTTGAAAAGATTTTACTTTAGTAGCCTGCAAAAGGGTATATATATTGTCATCCTTTCATTGGTCACTTAACTTAAATAAATATATTTAAAAATGCGTGTCGACTCGATCTTTAAGCGTCGTTAAAATATGAGACTGTTGCTATTTTTATTTCAATCAGCATGTTATTACTGTGAGCACCTAAAAATTATCATGCGTATTAACTAGTGATTTACCATTTACCCATCATTCGATAGCTGATATGCATGCAGGAATTCACTCTTCTTATGAGAACTGCACCGTAAGTGTGATATCTAATTTAATTTATTTATATTATATCATGTTCAAATCTTGTATAATAAACAACTTGCTGTCAGTGGAGTTATTATATATAATATTTTATTATTTTTATGGTAGAAAGTATTAAAAAATAGTAATATGTATTATATTATTTCCATTTTTTAATTACGTCAATTATTATTATAGCTATATAAATAGAGTATTTGCCTTTATACTGTAGTTTATACTAAACAAAAATTTTAACACCACATTTTAATTGTAGGTAATGCGAGAAAATGTTGAAACGAAAACACGATTTGACTACTGACTGCCAGATAAATTGGGATTTATGCATTATTTGTCAACGCCAGAACTCACGCCTTGAACATCGCTGTCCAGCAAAATCTAATCGTTCTGATGCTGAGAAAACATATTCAAATTTGAGGACAATGAAAATAGATTTGTAGCTATTAATCAATTACCTAAAGAATTTAAATCAACTTATTCTCGCATAGACGAAGGACTTGGTATTGCACAGTCACGTTATCTCACAATGCAGTGTGGCATAAAAATTGTCACTTTCTGCTCTATAATGATAATAGTAAATATTTAGTTGCACAAAAAAAAAAATTGCAAAGAACAGATTGAAGTATGTCCCGAAAATGTTGCTAGAGGAACTTTTCATACGACGAGATATAAAGTTACTGGAGAACCTTCCACCTACCCAGGATGCATTGATGCAACACACTAGACGTGCAGTTCAAGGGGGAGACACGTCTGGGGTCAGTGTCTTGAAACGCAACCAGTGCTACCAGACCTGAACAGCTGGGGTTGGTGTAGTAAGGGTTCTCTTTGGGAACCAAAATAGAAGACCTTTCCATTGTACTAGCTCAAGACACACTCATTGAGTTTATAAAATGTGGTTTTAAAAAGGGATGCAACACGAAAAAGTGTTCCTGCCTTTCGATGTCCTTGAAATGCAGCAATTAAATTCTGTGCTTGTGAAGGATGTAAAAATGTAGAATAATTCACTTTATTGTTATATTTTTATAAATTAATATTAGTATGACTGTATAATATTATTATACATAAATATTTAATAATATTAGTAATGATTTTTTATTGGGTAATAGTGGTAATACATATAACACAAAATAGAAATTGTATAATTTTATTTAGAGGTGTAAATAATTTGTCAATAAAAATAGGGAGTTTCAAATTGGAATGTATAATTTTTTTAAATTGTGATTAATACGTTTCAAATAATATAAATTGACATTGTTTGCATAAAATAGTAATTTATAAATATTTGTAAATATTATATCAATATTGTTCAATTAAAAATATGTATCTACTTCTGCAATTATTTTTACGATTTTTTATTTAATATTCCACACGTCGAGTGAAAATTGAATATTAACGATTAATCTCAGTTACTTCGGAATCAAAGAATATTTCCCTGCAAACGAATCGGATGAAATAAATTTTAAAAAACCGATAATGTTCTAAAACTTAATCGCTTATGGTTTGAGCAAATTCAGTCTGACAGTTTTCTTACAACAGCTCCATTTCCGGTTTCCGTCCATAAGGCCAATGTTAAACTTCTACTTCAGTTTTCACAAAACTGATAAGACAGATTCGCTTCAAAATTTGTATGCCACCTATTGATAGGGAGTTCTAAATCCTCTGCAAGTCTTGTTGCATTCAGGCGGTACGATTGCGAGATATCAACCTACTGAGATTCATCCTTAATCAAGAATTGAGTTCAAAAGGAGCTAATTCATAAAAAAATATACAACTGAAAAAAAAAATCATAGTAAAACAGGCTAATTACTAACAATAATAATCTTTATTATCATGACTTTGCCTCAGACAACAAATATCTCACTATATTTTGGTCGCCATTTTGTATTTGCTGACGTCATCAACTTGAAAATAGGTAGTCTCAATCTTTATGTAACAGACATTAACTTAAGTTGACTAAATAATCACAAATGCAGTGGAAAATCTAACTATAACGATAGTATGTTGCAATATTGACTAAAAAATGTTACTTGGTTTTACTTAATTAAATCAATAATTTGCCTAATTATATGCATTTAATGACTCTATTAATTTAATATTGCGTTCATAAATGTCTGTTCGTGTTAACTGAGGTTTATTTTCATTATAAATGTCAGGTTTTATGAGAAATTCACTAAAAATATCCAAGATTTCATGATTTAATTAAGTTAATTAGCCGCCATTTTGAAATTAATTGGTTTAGGATGCTCATTTTTTTTTGTCATCATTGCTTTATCAATACCAATAATTTGCAATTAAAATTATTTCTTTAACTTTAATAGAATAGCCAGAAAAAAATAATTCAGATGCGCGAGGTCAAAGGTCACGGGGGGTCGAACCAAGGTCATTTTCGTTTGTCTCCGCCAAAAAAATTGATCTTTGGGGTGAACTCTACCACAAAAAAAAAAATTCACGCTTTCTTCACTAAACGCGCGATTTTTCCTCTTATTCCCCTGACTAAGGGGTAACGTTGAAAAGACATTTAAAAATTATGATTCAAGGGTCTTTATAATAAAGTTAAATATGAATCCTACGGCATCCCACTATCTTCGTAGATAAGAAAAGAGACTCAGTTTTAGGTTTAATAAAATAATTCAATAGATAATCAGCAGATACGGAAGGAGTCCGGTATGATATTTATTGGCTGATTGCATGCTGCTAACGGCGCCAATCATTTAAACAGAGAAAGTGCATGGTGGAAGGACTTGATATTGCATCTTCTCTTCAATTAAATGAAACTATTTGAGAAACAATTTTTATTATTTAATATGATGAAAGTTACATTTGTAATATTACTTATCTCCTAGTGTGTTTTTACAGTATGCGTACATGGAATAATGTTCATTTTTAAGTTTTAAAACTCATCCACTTCGATAGGCTAGGCATTTGAAATTTTGAACTTTGGCTAGATTGTTTTTGATTGGCTTCTTGTTATGCAGGTGCGTACAGGTATGCATATCTATAGTGAATCGAACCTGACATTTCGATGGACGATGACGTCAAAGGCGGTAGGCGATGGCCTCCAGGTGAAATGCATCTTTTAAAACTGCATTTATACAAAGTTGCAGTGCTCAAAAAATTCACACCTGCATTTCAGCACCCCCTCTTTCGTTTCCGCCACTAAAAATCGGCCGTGCAGCCAACCCATTTATGCCACAACTTAACTGTCTTCTAACATTATATTATTTTGTTGCATATTCCTCCTTTTTGCAATGAAAGTCAACAGTGGAATATATTGTCTATAAAGATTCAGTAACTTCAAATTTTTCAGAAGGGATTTTCAGTCTCATTTGAGCCATGCAATTAAAGGAGGGGAATGGCTTCAGCTTCTTTATTTTAATCAATTTATAAATTTGACATTTTTATTAAATTGGTAATAATATCAAAGCTGAAGATGGTACCCTCCTTTAAAGATATTAGAAGTTCAAATTGCATGAAATTATCTTCACAGATAACTAATTCCAAGTTATGAGGCATTATTATTATTACTGTATATTATTATTATTATTGTTTTTCAGCCTCTTAGTTTTGCAGTGTTTGCAGCTATAGGTTTGACAGGGTACTGAGATGGTTTAATTCACGCATGATTTTTTTGTTGTTGACAGAGCATACTAGTGAGCAGTTGGGAGCCGCGAGATGTGGCTCGCCATGACGCCGCAGTGGCGAGGCACTGGCAGCAGCTGGTAGACGGAGAGCTCGACCTTGAGCCCAGCATGAAGATGCACCTCATGAGCTTCGTACCTGGACGCACAGAGAAACTTGGTGAGTTCGGATTAAGGGTAAGGTAACGCCACCAATGTTAAAAAAAATCCCTCACACAAAAATTCTGAAAAAAATTTAAAATGTTCTCCTCTACACCCTCTATCAGTAGCTAAAATATTATTAGGTATACAAAATCGATCTAGTTTTTGAGTTATGAATTTTTAAAGTTGACTAATTTAACATGGGATTTCCATTTCTCCATGTTAAAGTAGTCAACTTTAAAAATTCATAACTCAAAAACTAGATCGAATTTGTATACCTGATATTTTAGCTACTGATGATAGGGGGTGTAGAGGAGAACATTTTAATTTTTTTTTCAGAATTTTTGTGTGAGGGATTTTTTTTAACATTGGTGGCGTTACCTTACCCTTAACAGCATTTTGTTGCTTTTTATGATATCTGGCCATCTATCACAAAATACTACACATTTAGCTTTGCAAGCTTTGTAAAGGCCTTTACTAATAAATTTATGCTATGTTAGTTTGTATTAAATTTGTTCTAAGTTGTATACATTTGCTAGTAAGCAATGGATTTGATTTTCATTACATGGCCCCGATCATCTCTTTGTAATTCTCTTCTATTCAATAATTATTACAAATTTGTGGTTACTTAGTGCCAAAGAGTGATCTTATGAAAATATAAGAGGTTTGCTCGCAACAGCATTGTGAAATAATGAAATCAGTAGACCAAGTTATTAATAAAACAAAGTCACTTCTATTTGTGCAGTCATTAATTATTATCAATGAAACTTATCAGATGCTTCTCCATCAAATGCGGAGGCCAAACCGTTGATTGAACCTGAACTGCTTGAGGACTCTGAGCCGCCAGCCTCAAGAGTCATGATCCAACAAGTGCAGACCAACTTCAAGCTGGCCGAGGTCAGCATGCCAAGCCAGTCTACAGACAAAGCAGTCACCAAGTATGCTGCCAAGAAGGTGGAAGTGGAGCAAGAGGTAAAGTCAGTTGTAGTTTACATTGCATAATTTTATCATATCAAAAATATAAATCAATTTATCCCCCTGAAGATATTAGGAAACTTATAACATCCCTTATGGAAGCAAGCAGCATTATTACCTTAACCATCCACTTCATGTATTTCTAAAAATTGTTTGTGTGTTAAGATTGTAACTTATATGAATTATGTTTGTTTATTTTTTAGCGCCCTTTGTATGCTGAAAGAATAACTATTCCAAAGGAGAAGTGGAAGGATGGAGCAACTTATAAAGTAGGAGACGTTTACTATCACTCAGACGGTACATTTTTGTATAGGGTGCCAGGCATGTCATAGCTTTACTATATTATATGTCACCAAACCAAATATTTAAATACAGAAAAAAATTTATTTAATAATTTCTTATATTTATTGTGCCCATTTAATTTTTGTTGAAAAAATGGGTCACTTTAAGGGTAAGGTAACTAGTGTTGTAAAAAACGAAAGGAACTTGTGATGAGTGAACTTTCACAAGTTCACTTCGCGAACATTACAAAGTTCGCGAACATGTAAAAAACCGGGAACGTTTGAATTCTGTACAAAAGTACACTTAATTCAATATTCAGCAAACTAAACAGCAAGATGTTCACATTTAATGACAATTAACTTCATGAAAGCAAGTTAAAGATATAAATTGAATAAATTTACCCTCGCAAAAAAGTAAATATTTTTTTTGTCCTGTCATAGCCTTTGGGAGTTAAAATATACATTTAGTATCGTGTCCTTTCATTTTTGGCACCCAAAATAGTAGTAATAGTTAACAAATAAGGTGTTTTAATTCAAATTTCTATTTAATTTTAACTTTTTATTTAAGAACACAGACGTAACCAATCAGAACGCTGAAATTTACGCGGGATTTTTGAATTAGGTTTCACAAGTTCGCGAACGAACATTGCATGAGTGAACTTTACATGTTCGCGAGCGAACTTCTTGAATGTTCGCAGTGAACTTTCACATTTTTACAACACTAAAGGTAACGCCACCAATGTTAAAAAAAATCCCTCTCACAAAAATTCTGAAAAAAATTTAAAATGTTCTCCTCTATACCCCCTATCAGTACCTAAAATATCAGGTATACAAATACAATCTAGTTTTTGAGTTATAAATTTTTAAAGTTGACTACTTTAACATGGAGAAATGAAACTCCCATGTTAAATTGGTCAACTTTAAAAATTCATAACTCAAAAACTAGATCGTATTTGTATACCTGATATTTTAGCTACTGATAGGGGGTGTAGAGGAGAACATTTTAAATTTTTTTTCAGAATTTTTGTGAGAGGGATTTTTTTTAACATTGGTGGCGTTACCTTACCCTTAAAATGCTGTAAGTTTTTTTTTTTTTTTTTTACCTCTCTTTTTCAATCTCAACTTTGAAAATTGTTTTGTATCAACAATATCATTTCATATCATATAAACAATTTCAGTATTTAATCTATTTATACTCAAATCATTTTTATTTTATATTATTTGCATAATGTACAGTTATTATATAAAAATAAATGAAACACTGTAACCTTATTATTTATTACGTTTTTATTGAAATTCTGAATCATTGCAAGAATAGAAAAAGAAGGATTATTTCAGTGACAGGGATGGAAGTGCCACTGGTTAGTACAAATTAATTCTAAGACAATTCTGACATTACTTATTGTTAGGTCATATTAAAAGTATGTAGTTTAGGTTTCCATACAATATAAATAATATAATCAATACATTGATACCATTTCATGCAAAGTGCCTTCATTATGATTGTGTCTGTATGTTATGAAAATGATTGAGAAAGAATTAAATTGAGTCAATATGGAAAGCTGCAGTGAAAGTATCAACTCTGTAGTGACTTTGGGTCGGTCATGTGCCTCGGTGAGGTAGCTACACAATGCCACATATTGGCTGTGGCTTCTGGTCAAATGAGCAAGTTTTTCACCCGGGAAAAAAAAATATGCATTACTCAAAATCTACATGGATTTTTTTTTTTTTTTTTTTTTTTTTTTTTTTTACACATCAGAAAACTCATCAGAATTTTGTCCATTATTTTATGGATTAAAAATATTTTCAGTTTACAATTGGAAAATATTGAACAATGGCGGTGACATTATTCCTTAACAGAAACATTACATTGTAACTAAGATTTTACGAGTCTGTGTGTTTTCCAGAGGACACAAAATTCCTATGTATACAGTACATCGAAAAGATCAAAAGGCAATATATTATATTACAGTGTAGATATGCTATTTTATTCATCACCAATAAATGCACGCCTGTTCCTTTACTTTGATAGAACAACTAAAAAACAAAACTTTGGATTAATTATGTCAAATTGGTCACTAAATATTCAATAAAATAGGTACATTTTTAAAATATATTTTGGAGACTTGAAAATAAGTTTTTCAGTTACTTTCTTCAAGGAGGTATTCTCAGGTCACTTCAGGTGGTAGCAGCAGGATCTCTCAGCTCTTGCATGGTGACTGGAGAGCCGTAGTTGATGAGAATGTTTGCGAAGTCTCTGTTCTTTCTCAGGTCCACACCACTGTGGCTAATGAGCATCACCATCAGTGAACGCATGAAGTTGATCCGAAATAGCTTTCGTTTCACCCCCTGAAGTTTGCTGGAATACAAAACAAAATTTAGTGGAGGAACTATGGAATCAAAACAGAGCAGTCTTTACGATTTGTAGCCCTCGCACTAATTTTTATTCTTTAAAGGAATTAAGGAACCTCTCTTTCCTAGAGCCTCAATGAAGCTTGACAATTTCCAGAGAGTAGAATAAAATTTTTTAATAGTCCTGTAGATATACAATAATTTGCATAGCAATGATATGATACTGATGTTATGATAAATCCACCACCTCTTTTTAACACTGTTGTATACCAAGTTACCCCTCCTTGTACTGATCTATCCCTGCCGTGGTACTACTGTGCTAACTCACGTGTTGCCTTGGTGGGAAGTGTCGGCCTTGAGCTGCTCCAACAGGACCCCCTGGTGTTCCAGCTGCTGCGAGAGTTTTTCAGAGGCTCTAACAGAGGCTTCCTGGGCCTCAGCAAGCTTTGCTTTAGCATCCGCCAGCTGCACCTCCAACTTTTGCAACTCTGAACTCTGTCGGGCCATTACTTCCAGCCGCTCTTTCAGACGACTGCAAAAAAATGTAACCTTGTCACTAAATCAAGTCCTTGGAAATAAAGAGGAGGATAAACTTGTGAAGTGTACAGCAGACAACACAATGACATGAAAAAAAAAAAAAAAAAAAAAAAAAAAGGTGAGAACAGAATGATGGTGAGGTGCTGTTGACGCAAGTTGTTATTTGAGATAATTAGCCACCGCCAAAACAAGACAATTCTGCATTAATGTAGGAGCTGATATTTTTATTTTATCATTATAAAAATGCCCAAAAGCAAACTCTCATTTTCAATGAAGTTATTAGCATTTGAAGCTGACAGTCCCATTTATACAACACCTAAAATCTGTAGATATGGATATTGATTACATTGACATACTTTTTAATTAACCTGCTCTTTGGTGTAGTGGTTAGTACACTTGGCTCTCGTCCGAGTGGTCCCCGGTTCAAATCCCGAATACGGCAGACTTTTCGCGACTTGGAATGGGTGTGACTGGCTACTAGATGAAAGAGTTGGTAGGAGGAAGGCAGCTTACGGCTGTCTATACTCCGCTGGGGTGATTAAGACCGCGGAATGTTGTGCAAACAACATACATGCCCCGCTAAGAAACGGTACTTAACTGTCTGGCGTGCAGACTGGGTATTAGGAGCCCCAGAGAGCACTGTGAAAATGTTGAAAAACAAGTTCCGCCATTGGTAACTAAACCAACCAAACCAATTATCCTCCCAGCAATATCATCACATTGTAAAATCTGAGTTAATAACATTGCTTTTTGCTTTGCTTCATTGCTACAAGATATTACATTAGATAAAAAACTGAAGTAAGTGCTGTGGAGGTCTATTTCTGAAAGGTCGAGTTATGATGCCGCTGGTTTACTCCGTAAGGATATGGTGTCATGTTATGTATGTACGTATAAAAAAGCTACTATACTTTAAATGTGATTGCTATAAAAGTGTGTAAAATCTGTGTCTTTCTTTGTAGGACTCACTTGAAGGTGCTGCACCTGAGAGGGGAAGCAGTGGAGGCAGTCGGAGGATTGACCAGCAGTCGCAGCAGCTGGTGGCACATGACGGAGCGACTGAGCATTCGTTCTCGCAACACTCGCAGGCAGCATGAAGTTAGGTAGGTTGATGGCTTGGGATGACCCTTCCTAGAATTTTCCTCCAGCTCAGAATCTTCAGGAATGTCATTCGAGTCTGCAGCATTAGTTAAAAAATTGGCCCAATTGTCTTCTGAAAAGTCTCAGATCAAATTATAACATTTGAGTCGCAAAATTCAGACATTGTTTCCGTTCATGTACTCATGTGTGGCTCAAAATAAATTTAAAGACAGGTTTAGTTTTAAGGCGGATTCACATGGCGTTTTCTATCATGCGACGCGATGCGAATAATGTGTACTTGCTAAGACATCCATTGGCTGCCATATTTGGCGATTAAAAAAAAAACATCGCAATTAACGCAATTTCGCTGCCATAACCTGGCGAATTCGCTTGCCGCATAGGATTTCACAGTTTGTGTGACAAAATCGCGTCGCATCGCAGTTGTCGCCATCTAGCTGAATCCGCTTTAACCCGTATGTAGGCATTTTTTCCAAGTTTTTACTATTCTTTTTTTTTTTATTATTTACAGTATTTGATATGAAAAATCGTCTACGAGGTATTTAAGAAAAAGAAAAATGTTATCAATATATCCCATGTATCATGAATATCAGAAAACACTTTGCAAAAGAACAATTATTAAACTGACTGAGTACTGTCGTGTTATGTATAGTCACTATCCCATAACTCACTATAGTGTTATGTAACCCTCTAACCATCTATTTTCCATGACATTGATTAGACAAAAGATATTTAAAACTGCATAAGCCATATACCATATATGTACTGTACCATTTGAGATGCTACTGAGGAAGAGAGCCTTTGATTTTAGGAGCTGGAATTGGTCGTGAAACTTTGTGATCTCGACTTCTGGTGGGTCTTCTATGATTTCCTCAAATGAACCATTCTCCATGGTCATTGAGTGGCCGTTGGTGTCTCTCGCAGCCATTCTTCCTTCCTATAGAATCATGAAATGAAATAAATGTATTTTTATCAGCAACAATATAGCTTAATTCTAAGGCAAAGGATACTTACATATTACTGTACACTCAATCGGGGGGTATCGGACTCGTTAAGGATGTTCACTCAGTTCTAATCTCATATTTCTTATATTACAGTACTTACAATAACGTCATTACTTTTGTTAGTACCCTAAATGTTGCTCTACATGATGGTATACTTTTAATTTCTAGAAATAAACTCAAGACGGCATAAATTTGCGAGTGAAATAAGGTAAATTGAAGACGCCATCTTTCCTAAATCGGTACGGATCATATGATAATCGGAAAAACACTCGCGTGTGTTTCGGGCATTGCGCGGGAAACTGATTTGGCGGCAAATTTTTGAATTTCTACAGAAAGGATTTATTTTTCAAATGGACAAATTTTAGTTTCACTTAATGCTTACGTTATTAAAGCATACTTAGATTTTTTTTAACATTATTTAATTGAATTCTTATTTATTGTTCTACAAATTAATTAAATATTACTTAATTAAATAATTAACCTTCCATAAGTTCAAGATTAATTGCTAAAGTAACAGCGACAGCACGTCAATTTTCCCATAAAAATTAATTTAGTTTTTTTCTAAAAATAGTTTTAGTATATTATATGGAACTGAAATCCAAAATTTCCACCTCATAATTTTTTCAAAGAAAAAATCTTATATAATTATGTTGGAGAGGACGTGTCGTCTTATAGCTAGCATGAGGACTTTATACCTGATAAAAACCCATATGATCCGATCTATTGAATGAAAATTTGTGGAATGGCCGTATGAAAAAGTATAGCCGTGTTTTCTGTGGCCCGAGCTTCCACCGAATAACGTTGAAAATAATTTCATAACCCAACCAAGTTTCTGTGAGAACATCATAAAAAACTCTTATGGGATTTTTTATTAACACTGAAAATTTTCCACCAAAAAATATATAATTATCATGCATTATATATTTTTCCCCGGCCCCTCAGCTAAGCAAATGTTTTTAGTTCCTGCAAGATACAACACAGACAGAGCATAAATATAATAAAAAGTGTATATTATTAAACTGGCGTAGTGCACTTGACCGGGTCTCGTCAGATCACCGAAGACAAGCAACGTTGAGCGTGGTTAATAGTTGGATGGGTGACCATTTTCAACAAAAAACATGCACGTTTCCCACCCAAGGGTAAATCGTTGCGCTTTTCCACTCTATGTAGTTCCCCTGGCTTTGAACCATTGCACTTCCGGTTCATTGACAAAAGCTGTAGCGTCCGTCCTGGCTGAGGTTTCCACGTTTCCCTCAGTCGCAGCAAATGCCGGGATGGATTTGCAAGGCCGTGGCTGCTCCCGTTCCGGAAGAGCCCGCGAAACGCTCAAGTTAGGGTTTCGGAAGGTTTGGGGTTTCAAAGTAGTATGTAATTAGTAAATAGAAGTACCCAATAGTGTTTTATTAAAAAAAAAAATAAACTAGAATTAATTATAACAAAAAGAACAAATTTTGTTAATTTTGTGCAAAATTTATATTATTATTAATTTATCATAATATTTTTTATTACACATATTATGTATTTATAGTTTCAGACAGTATGGAATAAGTCTTAATTGGTGTCCTAGCCAAACATAATTACTGCACCATAACCCTTTTTGTTTTCTTAATATTTTGTATACCTCGGTGCGTCTTATATATATAATAAATTTTGAGATGTAAATGCAGCGGGTTCACAACTTAGCTGAGCAGAGGTAAAAGAGCTGGTGGCTCACTGCCTCTCAGCTAGTAGAGGTAGATACTTACTCCTTGTGCCTCACATGGACTGATTTTGATGCTTACTGGCTCCCCATTTCTCAGTTACGCTATGTTGGTTACCTGGAGGTGGTCGTGCCTATATTTAAAGTTACAGTATCTTCAGAGTTGCAGCTGCATGCATTATGATTCAATCATAATTTCGCTGATTTTTAAAATTTACTGCCTGCAATCCTGCAATGCGTGGTGAGTTTTTGTGTTCTTTTTTTTTTTTGGCCTCCCCCTCCCCTGAACCTCAACTTAAATTTACACTCTCATTACAGGTAAAATCCAATTATGGTGTGATAAAAAATAACATAATTATAATAATAATGAAAAAGAAAAATCAAAATAATGAATAAGTTAGTGTTGCTTGAGAGATTTAAAAAGGTATAATATAATATACACCTTCAATATTTTGTCACAATTTTTTATGCAGACTCTAAACACAAATAGTTGTCTTCAAGCAAATTAGGTCTCAAGCAAGGTCAAGCGTGGCGCAGTGCATTGACCGGTTCTTGTTAGATCACCGAAGTCAGGCTACGTTGAACATGGTTAGTACTTGGATGGGTGACCGTTTCAAGTAAAAAATACGCTGCTTCCTCCCTGGGGTAAATTCATCTCGCTTTCCACCCAGTGCAGTGATGCACTTGTGTGTTGTTCCCCAGGCTTTGGACATCGCTTTGGTCCATTGAGAAAAAGTTGAGGTGTCCGTCCTGACTGAGGTTTTCCACGGTTCCCTCAGTCTCACTTCAGCGAATGCTGGGACGCTTAAGCATGCAGGCCGTGGCCATGCACTATCCGTTCCCTACCTTATCCCTACCCAGTACCCCGCCGCGAGCTGTAAGCTCTTAGGGGTGTATCCTTGTATATTAAAAAAAATTATAAGCGACAACGGTCACAGGCTGAGCCATTTTGCCGTTCACCTTGGCATGGGTGACCCAGCATCTGGGTGCCTTCGTCCTTTGCCTACTAGGAGTTGGGGAGTTTGACGGTGGGAGCAACAAGGGTCACTGACCAAGAGAGAGCCGTTGAACTCTTTGGGGAGACCCAGCACCTTGGCGTCTTTGTCAGTTACCCATTGATGGAGTTAGTCGGTCTTGGCAACAAGGGTGTCTTAGCCATGGGTGATAAAAGTTATTGTTTTCCTTGGATAACCTGCAGCATTTTTTATTGCATATTTGGATAAAGAATTTATTCATATCTTAAAGATTTTTTTCAAGAATTTTGTATTGAATTCTCTAGCACCGTTAAAATCAAGCTGTAAAGCAAAGAAACGGTACGTCAGAGTCATGGATCTATTTAACGCGTAAGCACAGAAAAAGGCGTTAAACAAGTGTAACAACACAGCGTGTTGCAACACAATTTTAAAGGGTGCCAGAGGACTAAAACAATTAAAAAAAATACAGTTCATACATAAATGAAGGTTTTGTATCCATAATAATATGCAATAAAAAAAACATGCAGTTTGTCCATTATAATAATGCCATATGCTTAAACAATAATTGCTTGATCTGATTTTTTTAGGTAAGTAAATTTTGTTGACTGGAGACAATTAAAAAAACTGTCTTGTAATATGTATAGTGCAACGTGCAACATGATGATCACATCATGCAGCTACTTTAACAGAGTTAGTGAAGTGGGACGTTCGATCCATGTCTGAAGTCAAGAAGCGACAAGAAGTGTCCCTTTTTGTAACTTTAAGATTTAAACTTCTTCTATCAATATTTTATACCTATCTTACTGAATTTAGGCCTAATAATCCTCATTTAGCATTGTTATAAGGTTTCTGTCACAAAAAACAAGTTTTCATTTCAAAGTAAAATCACAAGCCCACTTCACACGAGATTTGTAGCAAGGATACCAGAAGTGGACTCACAATTTAATACCACGCAATCATATTTACCACTGAAAAGAATAACTAATAACTCATAGGAAGTTATTAACAATATTATTCTCAATATATTTATTCCAAAAAATACGACTTCTACGTGTTTCGCGCGTCTTGAAAGCTTAAATGTGAAAAATTTGAAAATCAGCTGTTTAACTAGAAATCGTCATTTTCGTAAATTATGGCATTTCGGTAACAAAAATATCGTGTTTTCAATGGAAATTTAACTTCAATTAGTAAAAAAATGATAAAATAGTGTAAAAAAGGAACAAGTAATTCAATTTTTGTGAGTAAATATAAAGTTAATTACAACAATAGCTATAAAAACGTGATAATGCCCGCCTTTGGGGTGATGCCCGATACCCCTCGATTGAGTGTACTGTACAGTATGTACACGATGGACAAAACCTTGTGCATTTACATACCGTATGTACATACATATGCATCTAACTTGTAAGTAAAAAAAAAAATTATTGAGCCTTTGTTCACAAGTGAGCATCAGGGGGAGATAATCATGATCCACCACTACTGTACAGTATGCATAATTATGCTGACTGTATGAATATGCATACATTCTCCAGTCATACAGTATACATACATTCTAGATAATCTAAAATACAGCAAAGAATTAATATCTACGTAGATATTAATTCTTTGAATACAGTATGCATACAGTACACATCATTTTCAAAGATATTTCAGTAATAATAACCTCATTACATCTTAAAACTCTCTAAAGATACTTTAAAAATCAAGATAGTCGCAAAATACAAATAATACAACCCATAAGCCTGACAAAACTCACCAAACGTAGCTCCTAACCAAAGTTCTCTGCTCATAACCGCTCCTACAACGGCTACAACACTGAACAGCTGTAAGCTGTCTTTTTTATGCCGCGCTTTTTTCGATCGGAATTTGCATTTCACTTTTTTGTTTCTAAAACCCGGCAAATTCCAAAACACTTCATTTAAGGGTAAGGTAACGCCACCAATGTTAAAAAAAATCCCTCTCACAAAAATTCTGAAAAAAATTTAAAATGTTCTCCTCTACACCCCCTATCAGTAGCTAAAATATCAGGTATACAAATACGATCTAGTTTTTGAGTTATGAATTTTTAAAGTTGACCAATTTAACATGGGAGTTTCATTTCTCCATGTTAAAGTAGTCAACTTTAAAAATTTATAACTCAAAAACTAGATCGTATTTGTATACCTGATATTTTAGGTACTGATAGGGGGTATAGAGGAGAACATTTTAAATTTTTTTCAGAATTTTTGTGAGAGGGATTTTTTTTTAACATTGGTGGCGTTACCTTACCCTTAAGAAAAAAAAATGCAATTTTTTTGTAGATAACTACCAGTTTGTTTATTTTAATTAACTGTTGCAGTAATAAAACTAATAAACAAACTGGAGCTTGCTTAGTTACGTATCTTATCCCATGCAATTGGGTGATTTTGTGTCGTGTGAAAATTAAAATATTGAAATAAAAGAAAACTTCTTTCGATTCACATTTCAGGGGCATATAAATGGCTAAAAACTGGCAAATTCCGGTGATATATTCATTTTTACAGTTCTACTTATGTCATGTATTGAAATCTGTATGTGAAAATCGTAAAATTTCCATAAGGTCCAATTAATGTATAAGCGAAATGGACACACATAATCAACAACAACAATGCACTGGGTAGACGATCGCGAGTTTGTTTACTTTTTGCTATAATATAAATAGGGTTTTGCAAGTGGTCTATTAGTTCAATTAAAGTATTTAATAATCACAAAGATATAAATACACAATACATTAATAGGATCTAGCTGTCTGTATTAATAAAAGAAATTAAGAAATATATTTAAGCTAGGAAAATGTTTTGAGTATTAACATAATGATAATTAACAGTGTTTGTATTAAGAACGATTTATTAAATGTGTATGTACAAAGGAAACATATTAACAGTCATAAGAAAAGCTCCTGGGCTTGCTACATTAGGGAGCGGACATAACACTGGCGCAGAATGAAGATGACCACCATCACCATGGCACTCTTGAGGAGTGACATACGTTACTCTGGTCCTCCTCTCTGCAACAAGATACTTCAATTAAAAAGGGTAAGATAACACGGATCAGCTGTTTTTTAGTCCCATTTGATTAACATGTAAACCTTAGCAGCAGTGGTGAAAGTAAGCCGGTGCGCGCCAGTGCGCCGCACTGGTAAGACATTTGACGCCAGTGCGGCGCACTGGTAAGACACTGATTGAAATTTATTAAAAATAATCAATAATTTTTAATAAAAATTTCAAAATCGGAGAAGTTGCTTTGTAAAATATTAATCATGCTCAAATAATGAATAACAATTTTCTTATACTTCGTACTTTTGTCTCACGAAATTTAATTTACTCTTTAATTCTTTTGAGTTAAAAAGCTCCTAAAAGGGGGAAAAAAAAAAAAAAAATATTAAAATCAACTATTTACATACTATATCAACTATTTATTAGCTATGTCAAGCTGACGAATTTTTTTTTTTATAGAAATAGTTTTAATATTTTTCTAAATTTATTTAAATTTCTGTAGGCTTACTGGGTTGACTATTTTATCTTTGATTTTTATGAAGAGATAGATATTTACTATACCCTGTAGTATTTTTTTCAATACATATTTATTTTATTTTTTAATTCTTGAATGACTAATAAAATTAATTAAAATAGATTCAAAACAACTTTTGCTGATGATGCGTTATATATACTACACCACGAATTTTATTACATTTTTTTCTGTCTCATTTATTGTACAAAATTAACACATTTTTATTCAAATTAATTTTTAATTACAATTAAGTCAGGAGGCAGAGTACCTCCTCTGGCCCACATACCCACCGAGGTTTAGAGGGTTCATATACGCAAGGAGTTTACTTCGTCTCAAAAAATTCTTCATAGTAATGAATTTTTTAGAAAAGCAAACAAAATACCGTATTTTATTCTCTCCCTTTTTTTTTTTTTTTCTTTTTTTTTTTTTTTTTATAATGAGTTTGTAAAGAATAAGTGTAACAAAACTTTAGTCACATGCATAATTATGCGACTCATGCAAGCATTGCTAGAAGAGAGTAGCTAACAATAATGCAGCAGCTATTAGGGCCGAGATGTCTGCACGTTTGGACCATATTTAATATGGCTAGATTTTAATTCCTATCGATGACAAAGGGGAACAATAATAGACAATAATGGTTGCATTTTTTTATTTCATAATTAGAAAATATACATAAAATTATGCTTTTCTGATTTTTTTTTTAGATTTTTTGGAGTGCGGGAACTAATTTTTAAAAATTATTTAAAATATCTGAATTAGGGTGGTACATCTGATGGGACAACCGTGACGTCATCAATAGCCAATCACAGCAACCGTGATGTCATCAATAGCCAATCACAGCACGACAAATGACGTCACGGTTGTCCCATCAGGTGTACCACCCTAATTCAGAGATTTTAAATATTTTTTTTAAAATTAGTTCCCGCACTCCAAAAAATCTGAAAAAAATTCAGAAAAGCATAATTTTAGGTATATTTTCTAATTATGAAATAAAAAAATGCAACCATTATTGTCTATTGCTACAAGATCTAGAGTAAATAAAAATTAATTACCGAAACAAATATAAACATTACAATTTATGATTATAAAAAGAATTCTCTCGCGTTTTTTCTTTAATTTTTGTTCAAATAATTTTTTTGAGACATATTCAAAATATTAATTTAAATTTTAAATAATTGACATATTTGATTAAATTATATATAAAGCATCCCAAATCGTAAGAGTTAACTTAAGTATTTTTATTATACTAATGGAGGCTTCAAGTGATGCGCTTTCGCTGAGCAACTGTTTGTTGCTAAGGTCCATCTTGCACTTGAAAATGAAGCCAAGTGTTTTTTTAACTTTTCTCGGTTATAAATCAAGTAAAAAATCTAAATCTTGAATTATCTACTTTATTTTTCAGTTTGGACCAAAGTTCAGTAAAGAAATTATCCCTGAAAAATCTTATTCTTGGCGAAAAAACGAATTCACGTTTTTTTTTTTACATAGGTTTGGTATAGCGGGTGGGATCACCAAAAAATCAGCTGACTTGAAGCCTCTATACTACTGTTATATGATCAATGAAGATCGAAGTGCTTTCAATTTAAATCACTAGGGATTTTCTTTCGTATTAAATTTTTTAAAAGCTATAGCTATAATATTTTTAAATATTTTTTTTATGAATATAATGTGATCGAGAATCAATCACTCATTGCATTTTTTTTTTTTTTTTTTTTACAAAGTTTGGATAATATTATTTAATTTTACTCAAAATGAAGATAATAAAATATGCATTCAAATATTATAAATGAATTTTAAAACCACTTTTTAATATAAAAAAAATAAGCCACGCCCTTTTTTCCCAAAAAATCGTGCCTCCGGCGGGGTTTTTGGAGCGATTTTTTGACCCTTCAGGCCTCTATCTGAGGCGCACTGGTAAGAGATTGAAACTACTTTTACCACTGCTTAGCAGACACAAAAATTCTGAAAATTTTTTGAGAGACAGATTTTAGTACCTATAAAATTTAAGCCACAGAAAAAATTTCAAAACAATTATTTGAGCAGTTTTTTTTTTAATTAATTTTTTAGTTTGGCTCTCCATGGGAAAGCTCAATGCTGAAAATTTAAAAAATTAATTAAAAAAAAAAAAAAAAAAAATTGGCTCCAATAATTGTTTTGAAATTTTTTTCTGTGACTTTCAGGTACTAAAATCTGCCTCAAAAAAAAAAAAAATTTTTTTTTAAACATTTGCAATAACTTTCTTTTATACCATGGTATGCATACACTCCTCGCCTCTGAAACAATCCCTTCTACAGCCTTGTCAATCACTTTGTTCAAATAAAAATGTTCGATCCAACCATGTTAAAGTATAATTATTATGTACTATGTATGTATATGTATTATGTAATTATATAACCAGATTGGACATTTTTATTTGAATGGAGTGTACAGACCATACTTGCATACTGTTCTCCCTTGGTCTGGCTTATCATCAAGCCAGACTGACTCAGGAAAAGTCCATACTGTTGGTCAATGTATGCATACTAGTTGCCGGACGTGCAAAGTTTGATGGTCACCCATTTTTTAGGTAAAAGTGAAATGAAAGTGTCAATCAATCGAGTTCATATTTTTAGATGGAGTTATTGTGTTTCAGATGTTATTGTGAAACAAAAAGTTTCAGAACTCTATGGCCACTAGGAAATTTTTTCCCTATGGCCGTACCGCCACTGGAATATCATACACCGTAAAAATCCTTAAGTGTCCGGTAACTGTAACTGGTACATACATTTAACTTATTATTACTTGCACAAAGATCCTCTTTGTCAACAGCGCACTACCAGTTGCACAGCTCAACAAGGATTGAAATGCACTCACATTGATGTAGTCTACTTCTTGCTGGCTCATTTGCTGCCTGCGGTACTTGGCAGGTAGTTGCCAGTCTTCCAGCAGAGGTGCCTGCACTGCCTTGAAGTTTGCCTTAGGACCTGGAGTTACTTTTGCTTGAGCCACCCCAGCAAGCACTTGTACTACTTGAGGTGCTGTGAAATAATACAATGTTAGGAGGGAAAGTCAAACTAAGAAAATATAAATGGGAGAGTTCTTTTTAATGATGAGCCTACCTTCATGGCCTGCAAGACCTCCATTACGGAATTTGATCAGAGGGACATGGGGCCGTACACTCTGTTGAAAAGAAAGAATGAATAACTTTATGATACAATGCTTAGTTAAAGAACAGTAATATGTACCTGCCAAGCTCTTGAAATAAGGTTTGTCATCATTTTTTTAGGTTCCGCTTTAAAAAAACAGAAGATCCGTCAGCTGTCCTCCTTCCTCCTAAAAATTAGTTGAAACTGTTCAATATTCTTCCGAAAGATGGCAGCATTTTTGGAACAGAAACAAATGAAGGTAGAAAATACACGGCCATTTCTCCGGCGGTAAACGTGTCGAGGTGTGTACATTTATTTTTATGAAAGAAATCTACAATCATCCTGCTTAAAACAATACATTTTATAAATCAAACATGATTCTTGTGTAGCGTTAAGTTTAATTTTTGCAATTATATGTGATTAAAATTAAAATAAGTCTTACTTTTACAGAGATCTTCAACAATGGGTCGGTACGCAAGGGAACCAGATAATGCGACAAAATCATGCAAAGCTCGAGGGTCAAATCTGCGAGTGCACTTTAAGGTAAAATTTGTAAATGAGCTGTTAAAGCATTGGATAAACCTTCAGTTTGCCAATACGTAAAATTAATACTTGATCGCTATATCATATAAAATTGAATGTGTTTGTAACTTTGACACATGTCCTAATGTGCATGCCTTATATACAGAACACAAGAGAAACGGCTCAGGCTATCAAGAAGATGCCCCTGAGGAGAGCCTTCAAGTACCTGAAGAATGTCACTAGCTTCAAAGAGTGCGTGCCCTTCAGAAGGTTCAACGGAGGAGTCGGCAGGTGTTCTCAGGTGAGAATCAGCGTAAGCCACGGAGAAGCTTTTACTGACAGCTGTCGAGCTGTCTGGTAGATTAATCGCTGCAGGGACTTGCTGTGCACATATCATATGCATACTTTTTCTGAAGAAATTTGCAATAGGTGTGCCTTGAACACCCTCCTCAATAACAGTCTCTCCAGGATAATTTATTCACTGTTTTTCCCAAACCCATTTGCCCAAAATTTTTACTACCGTCTATCAAGCTAGAGTTTGGGTTTAAAATGATGCTGTTCCTATGCATACATGTTTCCACTCTGATTTTGATTTAAATGAAAGCAGAAGTATGCATATGATACAGTCCTATGGAAATTTTTGAAAATTTTCTGAAGTTAATTCTCTCTTGAGAGAATATAAAATTGTCACCTCAGAAAATATCCCTTCGGCAGCCTTGAATCACCATGCCCTTTGAAATATGCACATTTACGGGGCAGTGATTAACAAGGCCGCAAAGGGAAAACTTTCTAAGTGATGAGTGTACCTTTGTAAGACTACTCTCGTGCTTAAATTTAATTTGGTTGCTATTTTCAGTTTATATTTATAGATCTTGCAACTGTTATTAAAATACCAGAGTTATGTTATGATTAGAGTTCCTTAAGTTTCCACCAACAGAAGAGACGGCTCTACTTCTAATTATAAAACTAATATAGATAAATGCAAATTGACCTGTATGTACTAGTTACAGTATATAAAATTTTTATTGAACACTTTCATTATTTTATCAGAAACTTCATTGTGAGGGCCTATTCTTGTAAATTGACAATTCTTTGTGTTTTAATAGCCCTGCACATATTGTTTTTAGTCAGGATGCACTTTTATTGATTTGATTGTTTGTTGCAGGCCAAGCAGTTTGGCACGACACAGGGTCGTTGGCCCAAGAAGTCTGCAGAGTTCCTCCTACAGCTGCTGAAGAACGCAGAGTCCAATGCAGACTACAAAGGACTGGACGTTGACCGGCTTGTCATTGAGCACATCCAAGTTAACCGTGCCCCCTGCTTGCGCAGACGAACCTACCGAGCTCATGGCCGCATTAACCGTAAGTCTGGTCCTGGTGTTTGTTGGTGTTTGCCTATGGTAAATGTAGTAATGTACCAATTACTTGGCGCTTTAAGCTTTATACGAGTATTGCTTGCCTATGGTAAATGTAGCAATGTACCAATTACTTGGCGCTTTAAGCTTTATACGAGTATTGCTTATGGAACTAAAAGTGTTAGGTTAAAATTGATACATACTAGTGAGTCTACTGAAAATAGTCTTTTTATTTCTTGTGCTTTTTTTTTTTTTTTTTTGGATGGCAAGTTGTCTGTAAATTAGCAAAAAAATCTTATTCTGTAAGTATGACAAGTGTGTGTGGAGTCACTTTGTTTTGGCAAAAATAGTTTTACAGTATTCAATATTTTTCTATTTTTCGTCGTGTGTGAAATTCTGAGCTAAACTTGGATGCTCTTGTAGTTGTGCTAACTATTGTATACCAACTGGAAAAACCTGGAAAACCGGGAAATATCATGGAATTTCAAACCCTCTGGAAAAACCGGGAAAAATCATGGAATTTCGAAAAAACTTGCAAATAACCTGGAATTCTCACATTTTTCAGTATTCGTTTTTTTAATTATGCATGCAATTTCGATGACTAAAATCTTGATAACATACAGTTTTGGTTTTTAATTTTTTTACAAGTTCTAATATTTAAATCAATTACAAAAATTATTCAAGTATTGGAGATGAAAATTAGGGGAAAAAAAAGTGTGCAAAAGCGCGGCGTAAAAAGATCGCGATTTACGAGAGATCGCGTACGTATTATAGTGACGTCAACATTATTTCAGATGCATAGTTAAATATTTACTGAAAGATGTTTGATTGTTTCAAATAGTAATGTATACAACAAAAAATACTCCTTTTTCAAGTGAAACAATTTAAAACTTAATGAACTTAAAAAAAAAAAAAAAATGCATGCATGCAGTGGTGTAAAGATCGGCAATTTACGCAAATTATACTAATTTAAAAAGTTGTTTGTTTGATGAAGATAGCAAAAATCTATATTATAATTAAACATATTTCATCAAAACAACTGCAAAAAATTCTAGTATGTGCAAATTATGATACTGTAAATGCCCCGTTTATATTATATTATATAATTTGATGTGAATTCACTTTATCTCTTTAAGGGTAAGGTAACGCCACCAATGTTAAAAAAAATCCCTCTCACAAAAATTCTGAAAAAAATTTAAAATGTTCTCCTCTACACCCCCTATCAGTAGCTAAAATATCAGGTATACAAATATGATCTAGTTTTTGAGTTATGAATTTTTAAAGTTGACCAATTTAAAATGGGAGTTTCATTTCTCCATGTTAAAGTAGTCAACTTTAAAAATTTATAACTCAAAAACTAGATCGTATTTGTATACCTGATATTTTAGGTACTGATAGGGGGTATAGAGGAGAACATTTTAAATTTTTTTCAGAATTTTTGTGAGAGGGATTTTTTTTAACATTGGTGGCGTTACCTTACCCTTAAAAGTACTAGTAAAATTGAGTTGCCGCAGGTGAAAAAGGGTTGTATCCAAGCCCAATTGTGATTGAATTTTTGAGCCTTGGTTACATGGTATAAAAAATAATTTTTTCAGGCCACTTTTGCACCTATTAAGTTTGGAAAGATAATTATACTTGTCTTTCCAAATTCAGGTTCAAAAGTGATCAGAAAAAAAAATATTGTTGATGCTTCTGAGGCTCAAAAATTCAATCCCAGTTTGGCTTGGATATAACCCCTTTTGATCCTTTGGAGTCACCATTAATTCATTGCTGTTTTTTTTTTTTTTTTTTTTTTTTTTTTTTTTTTTTTTGACAATTTCCTTGCAAATCCAAAAATCTTATAGGAACCATAAATTAGAGGACTTTTTTGTAAATTCGTGAAATAGAGTTTTCAATAATTTCAGAAAATTTCCAATCTATTTCCCTGTATAAAAAAAAAAAGGATTTGCAAATTTGCTTCTTTCGTAATATCAAGATTTAATTTATACATTATATTCATGCATGCATGTACTATACAGTATATATGATATAATTATTTTATATTATATTATCACCAGAAAAGTTAATTTAGATATATGTACCTCAATTTTCGTATTGCTTTGTACGATTTTCGATTGTTCCCTATTATATCATATAAGTTTAGTATATTTTTAATAAAATATATACTCGTATATATATATTTTAAAAAAATGTATTGTATTAATTTCATTAGTTCCATGTAAAAAATTGAGCATAAAATTTTTCTAAAAATCAAAAAAATTTGCTTGCTACACTCGCAATTTTTACTCCATCTTGTACTATTTTTTATATACAGTATATTACACTGGGTTGCATTTTTTTCATTTTTTTTTTTTTTTTTTGCATGATCTTTACACTTTAAATTGAAATATTAATGTCTCAGTGTTTAGAGAAACAGAGAAAAAAAAAAAACGTAAAATACCAAGATGGTATTTTTTTTTTTTTTCCTAATGAAATTTAAACATTGGACAATACCTTAAAAATTGCATGGTTCAAGATTTTAGTGTTCGCCCCCCCCCCCCCCCTCCTTGAACGCTAAAAAAAAATACCTGGAGATTTTTAAAAATCTCTGGAAAAACCTGGAAAACCCATGGAATTTCTTTAGTGAATATTGGTATACACCCTGTAATCAATGAAATGTTTTATCAGCTCTTGTAATACTACTATGTTGCTATGGTAATAGCTTCTGCTTATCTAAAAAAAAATTTATTTTGTTTGTTTTTATTTCTTCTCTTAATAATGAACAATTTAAAATGGTAATTTTCTACATGAAGTCAATAGCAATACATATTTTTAACAAATATTTTTCTATCACTATGTACTACGTTCACATGACAGTGGGTTTGTTCGTAAATACACAACCAGAAAGAATCAATTACTGTATTTGTGATGAACCTTCTGTACATGAAACAAAAGGTTCATCACAAATAATTGATTTTTTCTGATTGTGTATTTACGAACGGACCTAGTGTTTAATACAGATCCATTGACAATGCCTCATAAGAATAACATTATCAGTCAAAAATGAATAAGTATTAAACACCGTCATGTAATTGTAGTGAAAGCCTCTATCACCCTTAAACTTAAAGATGTACCAAAGTGAATGCTTTTTTTTACATATTCGGATATGTAAAAATTATTCTGGTACCCATGTGGCTCAATATTTTTGTACAATGCCTGGTTATTTTATTATTAATTATTTAGTTGAAAAGTGATTCCAAAATTTGTGAATTGGGGGAACCCCGTTCCGTCCCCTTCTTGTCGTAGCAGCGGCTGCTGCAGCAGCGTGCCGACTTGAATCAACTAATGACTTTTGGAATACTCTTCAAACTATGTAAATAACTAATTGTAAAATAACTAGAAATTGGATAAAAATATTAAGCCACAGCGATACCAGAATAATTCTTACGTCCCCGAATATGTAAAAAAATATATATATTCACTATTAAGGGTAAGGTAACGCCACCAATGTTAAAAAAAATCCCTCACACAAAAATTCTGACAAAAATTTAAAATGTTCTCCTCTACACCCCCTATCAGTAGGTAAAATATCAGGTATACAAATACGATCTAGTTTTTGAGTTATGAATTTTTAAAGTTGACCAATTTAACATGGGAGTTTCATTTCTCCATGTTAAAGTAGTCAACTTTAAAAATTTATAACTCAAAAACTAGATCGTATTTGTATACCTGATATTTTAGCTACTGATAGGGGGTGTAGAGGAGAACATTTTAAATTTTTTTCATAATTTTTGTGTGAGGGATTTTTTTTTAACATTGGTGGCGTTACCTTACCCTTAATATGAAGTGGAAACATACTTATAATGTCATAGTCATATGCTGGCTTATTTGTCAATGTTTGTAAATCAAATCTTTGACTAGCACAGCGTTTTTCAACTTGATTTTGAGTGTGCTTTAGGTTATTAATATATATTACATATAGAGGCTTCTACGGCAAAATGCTCACTTTACATTTTAAGAAGGTTAGTCAAAAATGTACCTGGAACAGAAATAACAGACCTTCTTGATTTACAAAGTGAGCATTTTGCCGCGGAGGCCTTGGTATACAGTATCTATTAATACTTAACTCAAGGTCCTTTACCCAATCCACATTTGCAGTCCATTGCTTTTCGTTAATATTTTACAGCTCTCATCAAAGAAAAATAAGTACCACTGTCCCTTCGACTTAAGTAGTACAATGTAAACGAGACTAAACTACCGTGCTAACTCTATTAATACTTAACTCAAGGTCCTTTACCCAATCCACATTTGCAGTCCATTGCTTTTCGTTAATATTTTACAGCTCTCATCAAAGAAAAATAAGTACCACTGTCCCTTCGACTTAAGTAGTACAATGTAAACGAGACTAAACTACCGTGCTAACTATAGGCACATGTTGTAGTTGCAACAGTTACTGAGTTTGTGTGTTTGCTTGCAGCCTATATGAGCAGTCCGTGCCACATTGAGGTAGTGCTGACTGAGAAGGAGGAGGTGGTGGCCAAGGCCGCAGAAGAGGAGCCCGCCAAGAAGAAGGTGTCCAAGAAGAAGCTTGCCCGGCAGAAGGAGAAAATGATGCGAGAGTAACTATGTATGTAAGTCACTCAAGCAAAAATAAAAATGGTTCTTTAAAAATTCAAAAATATAACTTTTTCTTTTTATTGTCATGAAAATAATTCCTTTTTAATTACAACGAGTATCATACATTTATCAATTAAGAATAATATACAGGCTTGTCACAGTTTATAACATTAAAAATTTATATCTTTCTTTACTTGGTAAAATAATTATTATCTTGCTGTCATCTAAATCAGATTTGTCAAGATAATGGTTCTCTGGTTGTGTTTGGAAGGAAGAGGCATAGCAGTCCACCCCCTGAAACACAAGGTTTAAAGGCATTAGAAAAGTTTTTCCTTCCTGAAAATAATAACAATACAGTATAACTTTTAAGTAAACCTCTGTGACCACAAGATTTTCACCTGCTGTGACTCTTTCGATTGGTAAGGCCTTGCTGGTTATTTCTATTCTTCCCTCTAATAAGATTATCACAACCTAAATGGTTTTATTTTCCTTGATTAAATTGAATATAATAGAAGGTAACTTATTGCCTGTTCAGACATAGGTTTGCTTGCATTGGTCAATACTGTAATAATAATATGAGTTTGTTTCCACATCATATAGCAGCGTAGCGTAGTGGTTTGACCTCTGCCTATCGCTCGGGAGACCCAGGATCGCTTCCTGCCTTGGCTCAGGTGACTTTTCGTCACTTCGAGCTGAGGTATGGCAGCGTGTTCTGGTAAGTTCCCGAGAGATGGCATGTATGTTCTTCCACTATACTGCCTGTATTCGGGAGGTGCCGAAGGTCGTTCCCTTTGGTATCGTCTGCCTCGATGATGGTTTTCTGTGGTTTCCCATCGTCACTCCCAGGCAAATGCCGGGACAGTTCCTAACACAAGGCCACAGCCGCCTCCTTTCCTATCAATCCTTCCAACTGTTGTTAACACTTTACTTGTTTCGTTGAACATTTTCCTCCACTTCGTTGCTTAATAAAAGCGACAGTTTCGTGAGAGAATCTTCTCACTTCCTCAGGCTTGCCAAGACTAAAGCATCTCGCCCGTCTTGATGTTGTTGCTATACCGATCACACATGTGTTTTGTACCGTTAGGTGCAGTGACGTAGAGGGTTGCAGCCCTCTCTACAATAACACCCGCACGGCGACTTTTAACCATGTGTGATCGGTATAGCAATAACGTCAAGACGGGCGAGATGCTTTAGTCTTGGCAAGCTTGAGGAAGTGAGAAAATTCTCTCACGAAACTGTCGCTTTTATTAAGCAACGAAGTGGAGGAAAAAGTTCAACGAAACAAGTAAGGTATGTCTGAACCTCTGCTAACAAATTTTTTCACTATGTTGTTAATACTGTTGTTAAGTTTGAATGCTTACACCAATAGCAGAATAATATTATGCTGTAGTAAGCTAACATTGTAATAAAATAAATGTACAGTATTGTAAAAAGTAGAAAATAGGGATGCCAGGATAAAAAAGGTCACGTTGGGTGAAAATCATGTGGTTGCAGGATAACTACCGTACCTAAAAAATTATAATTCATTAATTGATTAATACATATTTTATTCAAATGTTTTCCTGATATTTAATAAATTTTTAAAGAATTCACTTGTCATTTGAAATAGCTTATAAACATTTTCTCCTGATTTTTTCATGCGTACTGACTTTTCCAATTCAAATAGAGTTAAGTCTTATTTACCTATGAGGAGAATGGCAATGATGAAGGTGGGTGCTGGGCAGTACATGTCAAGCAGTGTTGCGATGACAATGTTTCCAATGATGCCTCCAAGCCGAGCAGAAATCATGGATATTGCAACCCCTGTTGCCCTAGAATCACATTGTTACTTTATGACTACCTTGCCAGCTAAGAATATTGGTGTTTATGACGTTGTGGTAAAATATTGGAAGCCTGTCACTCTTTTGGAGAAGCTGGGATAAAAAAATAAGTGAAAATACAGTATGTATAAAAAAATACCTAGCAACACTACTCTTCACATTGAAATGAACTATCCAGAAATTGTTCAACCCGTCCTTAATACATGTGCAATTATTAATATATTTATTACAACTAATATAATCATATCTTTTAAAGGAGGGGAACCGCTTCAGCTTTTATATTTTTATGTTTTATAAATTATGTCAAACTTACTTGTGAACCAAAACAATAGTCACCACCCTCCGTCTTCCACAAGTTCAACATTTGACATTTAAAAAGCGCTGCAAAGAAAATTGGGGCTTATGACGTCTAGCGCCATGATAGGTCAAGCGCAACCAATAGTTGATCTTGACGTCATAAGCCCCAATTTTCTTCGGCGGGTTTTTTTAATGTCAACTGCTGCAAGGCGGAGGGTGGTGACTTTTTTTGGTGCACAAGTAAGTTTGACATTATTTATAAAACATTAAAAATATAAAAGCTGAAGCGGTTCCCCTCCTTTAAGGGTAAGATATCACGAAACATCGATTATAGTAGTCCTATTTGATTAACATGTAAACCTTAGCCACCTCATAATAATTCTGATTTTTTTTAGAGACAGTTCTTAGCACCAAAAAAATGTAGAACAAATTTCAAAACAATCGGTCAATCCAATTTTTTTAAATTAATTTTTTAAATTTTCAGTATAGGGCTTTCCCATGGAGACCTAAACTAATAAGTTAATTTAAAGAAATGCGATATTAGAATGTGAAAATTTTAGACGCTTAATTGAAAGAAGGGGTAAAAATATGGTACTGTGAATTTTTTCAGATTTTTCTGAGACCGGGAACTATTTTTAAAAAATTATTGAAAGTCTAATTTGATGACGTCACGGGCGGCACTGCCCTATCCTTTTTCTTAAGGAGTGCCGCCCGTGACGTCATCAAAATGGACTTTCAATAATTTTTTTAAAAATAGTTCCCGGTCTCAGAAAAATCTGAAAAAATTCACAGTACCATATTTTTACCCCTTCTTTCGATGAAGCCACTAAAATTTTCACATTCTAACATCCCATTGTATCGAGCGATTGTTTTGATTTTTTTTTTTTTCATTTTTTTGGTGCTAAGAACTCATATATAAATATATATATATCGGTAGTCATCTGGCAAAACCGGTCAAGTGGCGAAATTTTCGATATGCGTTTTTTTGCATAGTGCTGTACATTACATTGAATCCTATGATATTCTAGAAGCATTTTGTCATCTGAACAATGCAACTATTTTTTTTTTAATATTTAAGGGCAAAAATATCAAGATTTTTGAAAATATTTTTCTCATAGTTGAGTCTGGCAAAACCGGACAAGTGGTTGAAAAAAGTTCATCATGAATCTGGCAAAAGCGGACAAGTGGTTTAAAAAGCTGTCTCATGAATCTGGCAAAACCGGATATCTGGCTCTAATCTTGTTACAAAAATAATTGAAGATTTTTAATTTTTATTAATTTAAAATTATTTATTTTTAATACTGATTATTATAGACTATAATAGATAATTATTTTTTATGAATTCAGGGACCGGATGCACGCGTTTTTTTCGTGCATCCGAGATGCGGATCCGGATGCAAATTAATTTTTTCGTGCATCCATAAATGCGCATCCGGATGCAAATTTAATTTTCATGCATCTGGGATGCGCATCCGGATGCATTCATTTTTCCCCGTGCATCTGGGATGCGCATCCGGATGCATTCATTTTTTCCTGTGCATCTGGGATGCACGGATGCGGATGCAAGCCCATTTTTGCGCATCCGTGTGCATCTTGCATCCGATCCCTGTAATTTTTATGATTTTCAAATAATAATTAATTAATTATAAAAGAAGGGTGCAGCAAATATTTAGGTCGAGCGTGGCGCATTGCATTGATTCGACCGGTTCTCGTTAGAGCACCGAAGGCAGGCTGCGTCGCGCGTGGTTAGTACTTGGATGGGTGACCGTTTTAAGTAGAAATTATGCTACTCGGTAAACTCTTCTCTCTTTCCACCCAGTGCAGTGATGCACTTGTGTGTGGTTACCCAGGCTTTGGACATCACTTTGGTCCATTGATAAAAAGTAGAGGTGTCCGTCCAGACTGAGGTTTTCCATGATTCCTTATTCAGTCTCACCTCCGTAAATGCTGGGATGCGTAACAAGCCATGGGCCGCCATCCTTTTCCTACTTTATCCCTACCCGGGTAGGGATAAAGCCATTACCCCGCCGCGAGCTGTAAGCTCTTAGGGGTGTGTCCTTGCAGTAAAAAAAAAAAATTGAAAAAAAAAAATAAAATAAAGAAGAAGCAAATTTTTAATCAAACCCCCAAATTTGGTTATATTTTACTTCTATTTATTAATTAATTTAATAACATACTACTTTGAATCCCCGAACCCTAACTTAACGTAAGCATTTCGCGGGCTCTTCTGGAACGGGGGCGGCCACGGCCTTAAAGTAAAGTGCTCGCCAGAAAAAAAAGTTGAGTTAGTATTTTCTAAAAATAGTTCAAGTAGTCCTTCAAATCAAACCAAAATTCAAAAAATTCTATCTCAAATAGGTTTGCCAGAAAAAAATTCCAAAGTCAGAGTGAACGCGTTGCTTAACATGGGGCCTTACCTGACAAAAACCCTCGAATATCTCAAAAAAATACACCGTAGATGGTATGAAAAAAATATAGTTATGTTCTATGACCCAAGCTTTAACCAAAAACCAATTAAAAAAATTCTCTCGAATCCATTTTTCCGTAAAAAAATCAAGAAAATCTATCATGTTAATTCCCATGGCATAAGATTTTTTATTATTTTTTTTACGGAAAAATGGATTCGAGAGAATTTTTTTTTAATCGGTTTTTGGTTAAAGCTTGGGTCATAAAACATTACTATATTTTTTTCATACCATCTAACGGTGTATTTTTTCGAGATATTCGAGGGTTTTTGTCCGGTAAGGCCCATGTTAAGCGACGCGTTCACTCTGACTTTGGAATTTTTTTCTTGCAAACCTATTTGAGATTTTTTTGAATTTTGGTTTGATATGGAGGACTACTTAACCTATTTTTAGAAAATACTAACTCAACGTTTTTTTCTGGCGCGCACTTTACTTTAATTGCAATTCTTCCCGGAATTTACCTGTGACTGAGGGAAACGTGGAAACCTCAGACAGGATGGTCGCTAGAGCTTTTGTCAATGAATCGGAAGTGCAATGGTCCAAAGCCAGGGGAACCACATAGTGGAAAAGCGCAATGATTTACCCCTGGGTGGATAATGCATTTTTTGTTGAAAATGGTCACTCATCCAACTGCTTACCACGCTCGGCGTTGCTTGACTTCAGTGATCTGACGAGACCTGGTCAAGCGCACTGCTGTTATTTTTGTGTAGATAAACTTTTTTTGAACCTACAATACCCACTTAATGAGTATATTATTTTAATTTATAATTGAAGTGCATGTTGTACATTGGTATATAAAGAATTATATTGCGTAATAATGTTCAAAAGCGCTAGTAATTTATTATCTTACAAAGCATAATTGTTATAAATTATAATGATACCGTTAAGAAGCACAACAAATAAGCTTCAATTTCAAGTGATGATTATTATACGCAATTATTATTTTGTATATTATTATTTTTTATGTAGATTAAAATCCAGTTGCTCAATATAATAAAATAGTAATTTAATTGTTAACTTATTTTATAATGCTAAATTTAAAAAATCCTGAATTTGAGTCTGGCAAAAGCGGATAACTGGTGGAAAAAAAGCTAATTGCAGTCTGGCAAAACCGGCCAAGTGGCTACAAATTCCTGAATCTGAGTCTGGCAAAATCGGCTATCTGGCTAATTTTGGGACATTTTATTTTTTCCTGAATTAATTATTAATTGTATTGAATTTCTAATTTCACTGCAAGCTACATTCGTAATTAAGTGATACCACAAAAAAAAATCATAAAAATCAGTAAAATAACAAATTATTTATGAATTTTTAAACGCTCAAAAAAGTGTTTTTTGGCTCTCCTGTAAAGTTTCTAAAAAGCCAGTTGACCGGTTTTGCCAGATGACTACCGATATATATATATATATATATATATATATATATATATATATATATATATATCAGGGGCGGCTCGTGCCCCTTTTCCGTGGGGGTGCTGCCTGACATGTGACCAGCAGAACACCATGGGGGGGTTTGGGGGGCGGATCCCCCCAATGGCCCGTCGCAGGCGCGATTTTTTTTAAGGACACGCCCCTTTTTTAGGGTAAAATTATGACAAAATCATACAATAATGCTCTCAACAAAGAAGCAGAAATTATCCAAAAACAAAAAATGCATGCATTTTATTTATAATTTGTTATGACATGCACTTATGCGAGCCCTTTTGAAATCGTGATTGAATGTTTCAAACTTAATATAATATCCAATTTTTAATTATTTTTTTTTAATTCATAAGTCCTTTCACGTGGTAAGAAACATATATAATAATAAATATTGTTTGAAGCCTTTTTTTTAAATAATAGTGTCAATCAAACTGCATTGTTAATATGAAACCTGAATGTCTGGTATAATTTTTACGCAATGTATATAATGAACATCAAATAAATCGATCATGGTATATACAATATGTACAAAATTAGGCGACAACCAGAATCTAGTATAAATTTTTAAAGACAAAATTTAATAAAAAAATAAAAAATGAAATTTTTATAAGAAAAAATTGCATTATTAAACATTATTTCAATATTATTAGTATTTATTTAATTGAGAAAAAAATAATCGTAATCCTGTTAAGGTAGGGATAACACGGATCAGCTGACCTATGCTAAAAACATCTCAGTCATGAAAATTAAGAGAAAAAAAAATGTTCTCCTCTACATCGCCTAACAGTATAGCTAAATTATCAGGTATACAAAACTGAGCTAGTTTTCGAGTTATTAATTTTTAAAGTTGTTTTAATGTTGACTAATTTAACATGGAGATGGAGAAATGAAACTTCCATGCTAAATTAGTCAACATTAAAAATTAATAACTCGAAAACTAGCTCGAATTTGTGTACCTGATATTTTAGCTATACTGATAGGGGATAATGTAGAGGAGAATATTTTATTATTATTATTTTTTTCATAATTTTCATGAATGAGATTTTTTTAGCAAAGGTCAGCTGATCCGTGTTATCCCTACCTTAACAAGATTACGATTATTTTTTTCTCAATTAAATAAATACTAATAATAATGAAATAATGTTTAATAATATAATTTTTTCTTATAAAAATTTCATTTCTTATTTTTTTCTTAAATTTTGTCTTTAAAAATTTATATTAGATTCTGGTTGTCGCCTAATTTTGTACATATATTATTGTATATACCATGATCGATTTATTTGATGTTCATGCAGTTCTGATCACCCTATATTATAATTACGACACATCGGTATAATTGGCTTGAGCGCGCATATGAGAAACCTCTCGAGCGGTATAACAGATCAAAGATCCCAATTTTTTTATTATTGTTTTATTTTTTTTTAGCCATGCAATATTTCTTTGATTACTATCGCATATTTGCTGCTAAATAATGTACTGCCGGTACACGCAAACCCGGGAAAATAAGATATATATTTTTCTCATCCTGGAGTAGTTAACGTTTTCTTATATTTTGCATACTCGTACACTTTTACAACTTGTTTTTGTTTTATTGTTTTATTTTAATGTTTGATTTTTCACATTAATGGTATAAAATGCTGTAGTGAATAATTAATAAATAAATAGCTCCCATGTATATCGACTTGTTCCTGGTAAACTTATAATTTATAATAAAATACATGGGCGCGATTCACGAACGAATTAAGTTATCCAGATTTCTCACTTAATTAATTCGATCGACGTTTAGTGCCATTGAGTTAGACTGGCGCTAACTGCGTGGTTAGTAAGAAACCTGTTGTTGTCGTTGTTCGAACGTGAGATATCTCACAATTGTTTACATGCATGCACCACTTAATTTTCAAAAGACAAGTGTTGGTTCTTTTGGGACAGTCATATTTTTATTAAAGTAAAATAAAAGTGCTGGTCTTCATTCCTCAGATGCTTCAATATATTTAGTCAATCTTTGTTAGTATATTCACTGATGAATGTAATTAAAATTTTGTTAATCTGCTCAATGAAACCATATTACAGGAAATGTCTTCGAAGTGTTGTTTAAATTATTCCCGCATGTCAAATACCACAAGCTCATTGGTTCTGTTGAACCAATGAGCTTGCGGGTACTGCCGATCGCACAGTCCCCGATCGCTCCAAAATCACACGGCTTGAGTGGGAGTTGAAGAAGAGGAGAATGAGGGTGGGAACACTGCTTTGGGCTACTGCTAGTAGTGGCAGTACCTTCCGCTGGGCAGCGCTGAGGGAATAAATTTACGCGGCAGCGGCAAAAATTTCCTGATTTTAAATGTTAAAACTGATAAAAATTTGCTGGAAAGTTCAGAAAAATTATAGAATTATTTGATATTTCTAATTGTGTGTTTGTTCCCAAAATTTCTGGGGGGGCTGCAGTACCGCAGTACTATAGTACGAGCCGCCCCTGATATATATATATATATATATATTAATTAAATGGGATTACTACAATCAATGTTTCATGTTATCTTACCCTTAAGGCTTAACCTGAGTATTGGTAAAATTTAACATGGGGGAAAAAAAGTCATCAAGGGATTTTCTTCAAATTAACTACTCTCGCCGTCATAAGTCGGTGCGCTCCGACTTTGGAGTGTTGTATCTGAGAGCTCAATTGGCGTAGACGATATTAAAAAATACTGGCACACTTAGAATCATATTCTTTGTAAGGAAATGTTAATTTTATATTTTTGGACTAGCAACAATTTTTTTATAAGCCTTGATTTTTTTCAGAATTTTTTAATCATGGATAATTTATTTCCTCCATGCCATGAACTATGAAATTCAAATTTGGCCGAGGACATGCCAAGTACCGGCGATCAAAATATTTGACTTCAAAATATTTATTATAAACAGATAGAGGGTGCTCTAATTTTTGGCATTTTTTTTTTTTTTTTTTAATATTGAAGGTCCACTTTCCGGAGGCACCAGGTGTTCTTGATAAAAGGAAAGGACCTTGTTGCCAATAAAGGAGTAAAAACTAATGTAAAGCCGTTAAAACTGAAATTTCAATAATCCTTTAAAAATACTTCCTGGACTCTGAAATATACTAGGGGGAAATCAGAATAACTTACTTTTATGCTGCATTCATTAGTAAAAATAATCCCCTAGCCATATTATTAAATCAATATAAAACACTATATAGCGGCTAGATAATACAACAAGATGAAACGAATTTATAAAATTTTTCAATCAATGGGAGTTAAAAAAAGGGACAAGTTTTAAATTAAAGTTTCATATTATATATAATAATTTTCTTAATTAAATATAATTTTATATGCATAATAATATTATACACACATTTACAGCCTTGTGAAGAACTGAAACTTAGAAAAAAAAAAGCATATTGCTATTTATTTATATATTATATATTTATTTATTTATTTATTTAAATTCTGTTTTTTATCATCCATTAAACTTGAGTCAACGAGATGCTGCAGAAGTCGATCATGTTTTGCTTGCTATTTTTCCCCAGTCAGCAATGCGTATATAGAAAGGGGTTAAAATTAATAGTCTTATTACC